>CM073607.1:28212500-28947500 GCA_037074985.1 Solanum bulbocastanum
GTGCTTGAAATGTTAGATCAAAATGGCGCCACTTTCGGCGAGTGGTGTTGTTTGAAATTCTTTTGGTGCAGTTGAATTGTATTCTTTTTAGTCATAGTTGAATCTACTTATTTTTAGTTTTGGCGTTGCTTCTTAAACAGAGGAAATGAGTGTTAATGGTAGCAATAGTAGCTAGCCAAGTGGCCCACCAAGATGACATCGAGAATCTCAATGATGTTAACGACCCGAATGTCAATGACCCAAATCAGTGGGTGGAGTTGGTGCCATTCGTCTACCTCCGGCTGAAGGAAACACAATTTTTCACACTATAAGAACCATGTTGCTGCTCTTACAATTGAAAGGTTTGTTTGGTGGGCTAGCTCATGAGGATCCCTATGAGTGTATAAGGAATTTTGTTGATGTTTGTGGCTGTTCTCCTTTAAAAACATATCTCAAGAATCGGTCTAACTGATATTATTCCCATTTTCTCTAATGGGAGAAGAATGCAAGTGGTTGGGTGAGTTTCCAAGAGATTCTATCACTTCGTTGGAAGAGCTATTACTGCATTTCAAGTGTGATTTTTCCCTCCTTCAAAGATGATGAATCTTTGGAACAATATTCAAAGCTTCAAACGTTTGGAAGGTGAGCCAATCCATGAGACTTGGCTAAGGTTTAAGAAGTTGGTGCTGTAATGCCCAACTCATGGATTGCTCAATAATGTACTGCTACAATACTTAAGCAAAAGCCTCGATTTGGTGAACAAGGGAGTGGCTGATCAACTTCCTCTGGGAGGTTTAATGCAACAACCTTATGTGATAGCAGCCCAACTTCTAGATGGCATGACCAAGATTAACCGGGCATGGTACACCCGTGAAGATCAAGTCTCTCCTCTTACTCACAAATTGACAAAGGAATAGATTGAAAAAGATCAAGAGAGAGACCAAAACATGGCAAAGATGATGACCTAACTAGACATCTTGGCCAAGAACATCATGTGTGATGGTACTAGGAGTGCTAATGCTGGTGTTGGTGGTGTAAACCCTAAAGAGGCCAAATTTAAAGCGATGTACAATGATGAAGTGAACTTCCTAGCCAACTAAGGAGGAGGTTATGATGCAAAATACCCAAGGCCAGGTGGTAATACAGGTTGGAATAGAGATGAGGGTTGGAGAGATCATGATAGAGAGTGGTGTGATCGTAACACCACTTGGAAGGAGAGAGAAGGGGAGAAGGATATGTATGTTCCTCCCCAAAAGCATCAAAAGCCCAAAGATTTTGAGGGTGGCCGTACTAAGGATATGCTCTCACGTATTCTCAACAAGGTTGAAGGGTCCGATAACGTGTTGAAGGAAATGAAGGAAGATGTTTCAGCTCTCAACCAAACGGTGACCTCTCATTTTGTCTCTATCAAGCAGTTGGAGACCCAAATGGGTCAAATTTCTTCTCATCTTAACCCAAGACAACAGGGGGGTTGCCTAGTGATACTATGGCAAACCCCAAAATGATTCTTGAATGGGTACTTGCATCATGCAACGACGTTAACTAATGCACTTCTTGGGAGGCACCCAAGTTTTTAATGCTTTGTGTTTTGATTTTGAATAACGGGTGTTGATGTTGTAGTTTGGAAAGTGGGATGTGTTTGAAAATACACGTTGGAGAGCCAAGAGTCCAGTCACCGAGCCCAATTTGGACCGCCATTGGACTCACAAAAATCATTAGTGAGAGTCTGTAAAACTCGACGGGCCTAGGGACAAGTCGGTGATCCCGACTTTGTCCGTCGTTTAGACTTCAATATTAACTGGAGTTCCTATTAAAATTGGCGAGGTAAGTAATCACTCGGTGCATTGCCGAGTGGTTCGGCGAGGATGACTAATATCACTGAAGGGCCACGAACTGAAAGGTTTTAAAAGGCAGGTTCAAAATTTCTAACTCTTTCATATGCCCTTATTTTAGCCTCATACAATAACACCTGCACTCTAATTTTTTATATTTTTGCATTTTTTTTTATTGTTGCTCTTTGATCTTGTGCTCGGAGTTGGAATACATTACCTCTTAGCTTTACAAACTTGTATTTTGGCATTAAAGGTTGGTTTTCGAACCCTAAACTCTTGATTAGTGATTGAACTCAAATGCATTTATATAAATTATGTTGATGTGTCTTGGGCCTTCTCTGAAATCATAAAGTTGTGCTAGTTTTCCTATTTTAGTTTTGAAATCGTGCCTAAAATGCTCATATTGTTGATTTCCTGAGTTTCATGCTTTTAAATTGATCATAAATTTGTGGGTTGCATTAAATTGTTGTTGGGTTTAGTTGGGTGAAGTTTGAGTAACCCGAATTGTGCTAAATGACATACTTTGCCCTATTATGGAGCGTTTGACATCATTCTTAAGGGTAAAAGTCGTCAAATGACCAATTTTGGCCAAACCGGGGGAAGTTTGAGTACCCCAATGGCATGGGTATAGTGGGTTTAAGCTTAATTGCATGAGTGTGTTTTTTGATTTTGTTTTTGGGGGCCGCGGGCTTGATTTTGGGAAACAGGCTTGAATTTTGGCACGTTGGGCAATTTGGCGAGTTGGGTCGAGCTCACAGAACCACTTGACAATTCGCCAATGTCCTCTTTGATTGCCCTTAATTTCATGTTTTGGTTGAGTTTAAGTCTGTAACTTTCGGCGATAAGCTTGAGCTCGTCGAGTGCACTCGACAACTCACCTAAAGTATCCCTTGATCGCTCTTTCTGCTCCCCTAACCCCTAAAACACATTGTAACTTTCGGCAGGCTAGTTTGAGCTCACCGAATGACATCGGCGATTCGTTGAAGGGCCCTACAAATCGTAGACCTTTCATTTTTTTGGGTGATTTTTAAGTCAGTCCTTTCATCAAACCCGATCTACATTGCCAAAGTGACTAGATGACTCGCTGAACGGCTTGGCGAGTCTTTCTGCAACCTATTTTCTGCATATTTCTTGGATAAATTCTAACCCTTTTTGGTGTGTATTGCAGATATGGCTAGGATCAACTTGGAAGATAGTGATATGCTAGCTCGCAAAAGAGCTGGGGCATCGTTATTAATGAGGGAGAAGCTACTCCTTCTAAAAAGGGAAAAAAGACACCTCTTAAAAGAGGTAAGGGCAAGGGCAAGGGCAAAGTGCCCATATCTGAGAAATCGGAGCACAACTCTGGTAGTAAGGAGGAATTTATTGATTCTTAGGTCTCACTCTTCGAGCCTGATGATGACCAACCACTACAGTACCGACGAGTAGAGATTCGTGCACGATCTCTTCATGATTCATCTAGTATCCCAGAGTCTACCCCTCTTGTCACTGACTCCATCCCAGCCCCAACACAGACGGTGGTTCCAGCACCACTAGTTCAGGGTCCTCCTCCTCGGCTACTCAACAGGCTAAAGGTCGAGGTATTGAGGACAATACTTGAGGAGAAGCGGTTGTTTATAGATGGAATGGTGGATAGGTACTCTCTGCTGTGGGACACACTCCGGTACCACAGATTCGACATCTTTACCAGGCCCTAAGGCCCATATATCCCCACCTGGGTTAGTGAATTATACACTATGTATGGTGACCTAGTACCCTAGGGTAAGAAGAAGGCTAGTGCCTTCAGACTGGTGAAGTCCATCATGGTTCGGGGGAAAGAAGTGGGGCAATATCAATCATATCAATGCTGTACTTGACAGAGCTATTGGGTTTAAGCATGAGTGTGAGGGTTTAGCTACAGCTCAGAACTTATATGACCTAAAGGGCTGGCATGCTCCCCTCATTTCTGACACCACCTCTAGGTGGATTGAGGCAGGAGCTCCCATCAATAAGAAGGACTTGAACATTGTCGCTTGGTATTAGTTCGAGTTCATCAGTAGTTCTATCATGCCCTTGCAGAATGAAAGGCGGCCAGTCTCGGATCAATCATCGCTAAGAAGCAACTTAACTTGGGACTAATTGTTGAGCAAGAGATGGCCATGAAGTCCAAACAGCGCCAGCGGTTCCTTTCTTTCCTAGTATGATTATAAAGCTATGTCGGTGTGCTGAAGTTCTGCGTGATGAGAAGAGGGACATAGAGGTCACTCCAACATTTTCCACAATATTCAGCTCATAGAGGTAGAGTACACACGAGATGAGGTGGATAGGAGGAGAGCGGCTCCAGTGGATGCATCCCCAAAAGTTAATGTAGAGTCTATACATGTAGAGGCATCTTTGCCTACTCCGACCTTCGTTCCTTCAGGTACACCCGCTTTCACTTTTTCCCAGGCTCTTGGTTCTTTCGCTACTTTTTAGCCCACCGGGATTACTCAGGCCATGATTCACAAGATGGGGCACCTAGCCCATTCTGCCGATGTGTTGGCTACTCGGCTAGAGGCCGAGGTGCCTTGGATTATTGAGAGAGCCATCGTAGCTGCGTTGACACCCCTCTGGATGTCGATTGAGAGTAGAGATCTCTGAGAGAGGACGGGGGGTTACTTCAAAGGTGACGACTTTGAAAGCCGAAGTTTCAGATTTGATAAAGGATGTAGACTATCTGAAGTCCAGATATTTCTCCACATATTTCACTTCTTTCTTTGAGTCAGCTAAGGATCAGGATGCCCCGGCTAGTTCTGAGATACCACCAGCCACCACCAGAGATGTGCCTATGGATGATTTGGCAACTGATGAGTCAGAGAAGAAGACGGATGAGGAGCAACTTGATGCTTAGGAGGAGACCATCTATGGAGACCTACCTGATTTTGAGGAGACGGTTGTACAATCAATCATTCAGACATCACTGACAGAGACATCCATGACAGGTTTTAGTGGAGCCAGTGTTGCTGTTACATCGGGCACGGATGCCCAAGATCAAATTGTGACCTCGGGCATTGATGCCCCGATAGGTGAAGTGACTATATAGACAAGATCTTTCTTTACCTCCCTCTCTGTCATTTTTATTGACTTTTGATTACTTTTGTTGCATTTGAGGACAACTGCTTTTTATTTGTGGTCGGGTGAGGTATTTCTATACATACCTCTTGTGTATATTTTGGTTTTTGTGTTTGTAACTGTATTTTGATCTTATCTTGTGGATGTTTGAGCTTATGGCTCCTTGTTATGAATGAAAATGGGTTTTGACCCATTTGAAAATTCTTGCCACCTCTTGTTGTGTATGAATGTAGCTGTTCTTGTGCAAATTTGAGTATCAGTTATGATCAATACCGATGACTTGGATAGTGCTCTTAATTGAACAAAAAATGAATGAGCGATTACGATAAGGCCAAATAAAGTTGCATAGATATTATGTGGTCTTTTTGCATCTCGTTGTGACTAGCTGGTTATCGAATAGAGTCTCTTGTGATGAACATTGCACACTAGCTTGAATGAGACTCGTTTGATATTGGTGACAATGCCTTGTGTTATGAGCTAACTGTGAACCTTGTGTGATGACACCTAGAATTTGCCCCTTTGGTCTAGTTGACTAAGTGATGCAAGCTCTTGAAATGATCTTAGGCAACGATTTTGAGGAGTGAAATATTTTGACAATATACCTCTTTTTGTGGCCAACCTTATGAGATGTGTGAACCTTTCTTGAACCCCATTTGAGCCTTATCCTTTTCTTGGAAGAAACTTGAGCAATTTTGAACCCTCTTTATCCATTCACCCATAATCCTCATAAAGTGTGGTTTGATTGAATAGCCAACTTAGGCCAAAAGCCCATATAAAAAAAAGAGAAAAGAAGAAAGAAAATGAAAAAGAATGAAAAAGTTGTGAAAGTAGCAAAAGAAATGGGGTGTCCGGTATTCCATTGGAAGTTGAATAATGGGGTGAATCTTGAGCATGCGTAAAAATGCTGAAGAAAAGAAAGAAAAGTGATGTTCATACCACATTTCATGAGTATAGCAACCACTGAGCCTAAATAACCATACCTTTACACTAACCCTCGTTACAAGCTTTGAGAAGACCTTTTTGATCTTGAGTGAGCTGGAACGAATGTTGATTGGAAAATAAGGGCAAACCTATGGGTAGAGTCATACATGTGTTCATCTTTGTGAGTGTGAGAGTTGTATGTGATTTCGAAACAATAAATTGTTGAAGAATTGTGTGTGAATATGGAATCATTTTTGTTGTGAGGGCATTTGTGTACCTTTGTTGAGCGTGAACTTGCATTTGAAGCAAGTATTGTGAATTTGAGTATCTTTGATAATGGTGAGTCACAACATGAATCTTTGAGTGCACAATTGATCCTTGCCTAAGTAAGTTAATTCTTGTTGTGTGCCTTCATAATTGAGTGCTTTGTAGCACTGTTTGAGCTATCCTTTTTGAACTGCTGAACTTGAGTTTTACTTGAGGACAAGCAAAAGTTTAAGTTGAGGGTATTGATGAGTACTGGATTTGGACTCATATAGGGCTTTGTTTATATAGTTTTAGTGTTCTCAAATGCTTAATTTGTGCCAATAAATGATGTAAAATCCATTATTTTTAGGTATATAGATTGACGAACAAAGCAAGGACACTAAGAAGCAAAAAAGATCAAAACAAGCTAAAGAAATGAAGATGAGCGAGCCTAAGGATCGCCAAGAGCACGCGGCGTGTCACCGAGTGGTTCATCAGACCGCCTAAAGTTTCAGTGTGCCTAACTCTAAAGGAAAGAACCAAGTCGGCGATGAAAGGGAGCAGTCGACGGATCACTGAGCGATTTCGCGAAGCCACGATAGATCACCCAAATTTACAAACCTTGAGGATGCTGAACGCCAAGGTGAAAGGGGAATGGAAGAGACCACAAGGAGGCTCACCGATTGGATCGACGAGCCCGACTTACTTCACGAAATGGGCTTTCATGGCTTATTTTCGGCGACTATAAATATGTTTTTGAACATTTAGTTTAGTATCTTTTATCTTTTATCTTTTGTCTATCTTGGATATTATTATTGAGTTCTATAATCTGAGAGACAGTTTTCTCTAGAGTTTTCTTTAGATTTGAAGGATTGAAGAAATTCATTTTTGAGAAATTGGAAGTGGGTCTTTGAGATTCATCAAATTGGAGCATTGTAAAGATGAAATTACTCTTACCCAGTTGATGGATAATCAATTTGGTAACGATTTTTACCTTTTTATAATGTTTAGATAAATCCCCTATTCTTGGAGTGTGATCATGTGATTATGGGCTGATTTAGCTTATGGGTATTGCTAATTATTAGTTTAAATTCTATTCAAAAGTGAGTTTAATCATTAATTGCGGTTTAATTTAAGAATTGTAGTTGCAAATACAGTTCTATGTTTGTGTTCTTAGCTTGCAAGAGAGAGAGGTTTTAGAAGTAAGATTTTTGGTTAATGGTTTGTGGGTATTGGGTTGACCTGGGTTTAGCTCGAGAGAGTGAATCCTAAAGCCTTTCCCACACATTTAGCTCGAAATAGTAAATGGATTAAGGTGTGGGCTAGTCTTAATTTGCATGTTTGTTAATGTTCGAGAGAAATCACTTGATTCGGGATAATTATGAGAGAGAAAATTACTTTCCTTATATCTTAGCCTACTCACTAATATCTAGCTATTTACTAATAGTTGTAATTACCCGTATGTCTGTATTTTCCTATAATCTATCACATCCCAAGGACCCGGCTCATTATTGTTAATTCGTATTGTTTGTGACTGTTTGTAGTTGATAATCAAAGCCAAAACCCTAATTTGACATTCGTGTCACACCTTAATTGATTATATATTTATTCGTATGACTGATTTGACTACATTTATACTTCCCAATTGAATTTGAAACACGTACCGCTCCATGTGAGATTCGACCCCAACTCATTTGGTTGGGTTTTATACTGATTTACGATCGTTGAACACCTAGAATTGGATGAGTTATGCTTGGAACGTTAAATCATCCTTCTCGATCTACTCATAGAGTTGGTCCTCACAAGTGTTCCATGATCTATTGATCTTGGTCATGCCATCAAGAAGTTGAGACACTACTTCATAGAGCTATTGCATTTTACCTTTAGGAACAAGTTGATTATCAATTCCTTTGTTCACCGAGTCAAGAATCCTATAGAAGTATTATAACAAGATATGGCTTGGCAATCCGTGAGTTGGACATTGAAGTACCAACTTCTTAAATCTCAACCACGTCTCATGGATTGGTTCACCTTCCAAGCATTTGAAACCTTGGATGCTATCTCTAAGCGTCATCATCTCTGACGGGGGAAGAATCTCACGTGGAACATTATATTAAGTTCATCCCAAGAGGTGATGGAGTCCCTCGGTAATTCAGCCAAACATTTGGTAGCTTCACCCATCAAAGAGAATGGGAACAACCTGAGACGGACTGATTCTTGTGATATGTTCTTGAATGAGAACGGGCCACAAATGTCCACGAAGTTCTTAATATGCTCTTGGGGTCTTCATGGGCCAGCCCTCCATATATCCTTTCATTTGGATGAGCTGTAGCATCGTGCTACTAACATGAAAGACATCATTCCCCTCAACAGGAGGTAGACATATTGCGCCAACACCACCCAATTGAATTGGGTTATTCACATCGTTTAGATTTCCAATATCATCTTGGTGGCCCACTTGGCTACCATTACTCCCGTTCACGCTCATATTTTCCTCTATTCAACACAAACCAAAGTAAGTTGATTCAACTATAACACAAAAAGATCACAATTCAACTTCAATAATAGAATTCTAAACATGACCACTCCCCGGCAGCAACACCATTTTGATTAACGCTCAGATTAAACCACTTCCAATTCTAGATGCAAAGACGATCGTTATCTAGTATAAAATCCAACTAAGAGTTGGGGTCGAACCCACAAGGAGTGGTACAGTATTTGAATTCAACTACGAAGTACAAATGTGGTCTAATCGGTTATAGAAATAGAAATTATCGAAAAGATACAACCAAGTCAAAGGGGGTGACAACTAATGTCAAATGGGGCGAATTGATTTGTCAATTCATAGCTAAAACACGTGTGAAAACAGGGATTTCAGTAAGATTAAAAGGGATTCTCAGGATGTGATCGATTATAAGCTAATTACACTATATGGGTAATTGAGATTTCATAATAACTTGCTGAAACATTGTTGGCATGCTGGACTATAAGTGGAATAGCTTTCTAACAACTATTACGATTCAGGCGATTTCTCTCGAACATCAAAAAGCTTAACTCTACAAAGCAGTCCAAAACCTTAATTTATCTACTATCTCGAGCTAGATAGGTAGGAATGAGTCAAGATTCGCTCTCTCGAGCTGAACCCACAATGACCCACACACTACAATAATCAATTAATAACCTTGGCTTAAAAACCTCTCTCTCGAGCAAGCCGAAAACACTCAACTAGAATTATATTTGCAACTACAATTCATGAATTACTACTCAGCTATCAATCAAACTCACATTGAAACAACAAATAAATCATTAAACTACAGTACCCATAAGTAAATTAAGCAAATAATCAGATGATCATACCCCAAGAATTAGGGTTTTATCTACACATCATAAAAATAGAGAAATGCTTAGCAAATACATTAGCCATGATCTGGGTAAAGGTTTTCAAATCTTTACAGTGGTCCAAATTGAATAAATACAAAAACCCACTTAGAAATCCTCAAAGTTTTCAATGGAAACTCAAAAACTAAGAGAAAACTCTAACTCTCCAACTTGGGAATTGTCTGGGAACTGGGAGGACTTGGAGCACTCTTCAAATTTTCATTTAAAATTTCAATTTATAGTTGTTCAAAATTTATCCTGAAAGGTCATTTGGCTTAGTAAGTCAGGCTTTGCCAACCAGGTCGACGATCCGCCCTTTGCTCCACTCCTTTTGCCGGTTTTTATTGGTCCTTGCCTTGCTCCTTGTCCTTAAATGCTGCAAACAAAAACTTTAATATCAGCTTAGAGCATAAATTAGGCATTTGAGTACACTAAAACTATCAAAATAAAGCCCTAAATGAGTCAAAATATCAAACTCATCACATTACTAGGGTAATCTCTTGTTGTATGTTCTAAACTCTTCCACGCAAAAAACTTCCAATAATGTGAATCTTGAATTTAAAAAGTTATAATCAAGACAGGAAAATATCGTAACAATGAACTTTGAAAAAGCAAGTAAAAGTGAATAGAAATGCTCTCTAGACCCTAGATGCAACCAACAGTAAATTCTTAGATCGCTTGTCATCGATGGACAATATTATCAGTATAGACCCTCCTAGGGAGGTTGATCCACCACCACCACCACCATTAATACAGGAGACCTTATGAACCCTGCAAGCCCTACATATAATTCTATCCCCATGTGTGATTGTTGGAGAGAAATCAATATATATCAAAGAAATCCTCACCAACCCAATCTTGTTCACAATACCCACCTCTCCCAATCACAAAACTTATCAAACCAATACCTTAAAGTCCATTTTGCCTAACGCCCAGCAAGCCATCGGTACCCATGAAATGAGTGACTATAATGAATGGAGAACTGTAAGAGCACAAAATTGATTCACTATGTTGACGGAGTTTCTACTTAAGGAAGCTCAAGATGTCCACAGTTGATGGAGCAGATATCAAGATTTTTTTTAGAGTTTCCAAACCTTTAGTTTTCGTTTTGTTGTCTTTTTGCTTCTCCATTGTATTGGGCTAGGTCTTTTGAACCCTTGTTTTGTTTTATTTCATTTAAGACACAAGTGTTGAAAACACTCCTTAACTTGGCACAAATTATTAGTTTCATTTCCGAATTATTGAAAATCTTAAAAACGCCTCTCTACTTGATAACTAAATTTAGATACACCTGCAATACATTCTCAATCTGCCACATGATATAGCAAGTAGTCTTAAACTTTTGTAGGAGCAAAGGACTGTTAATAAATAGCTGATAAAACTGTCGAAAACAACCATAAACCTGGAGAGAAATTAGGGTTGTATTTCACTAATATAGCAAGATCGGGGGAGTATTTATGTTTAGTTAGTCAAGTAAAAGATGTTTTCAAGACTGTCAATAGTTTGGGAATGAAACTTATAATTCAAACCGAGTTTAAGAGTGTTTTCAATACTTCTCTTTGTTTAATGATTAAGGCCCATGTGGCAAAGTAGTTTTGAAGTCCTCAGAGGATAAACAATTGATCAATGATCATACAATAATCCATATGGAAGATTACATAAAAATGTTATTGATTCCAAATATACTATTCGAATGTGCACGACCAGTATAAACATATAATAAATAACCTAAGGTGCAACCCACAAAGTTTCATGAAGAATTCAGTCTTTTATTTTAAGAATAAAATGGATTATGGAAAGGAAGGATGTATTGGAATCACTTAACTCAAGAGAGAAAATTACCAAGTCCTAAAAAAGTCATCTTTGGAGTTCTCTAATCGAATATTATAAATTATAACCAAGACTTAATGGAAAACTAACTTAAAACATGAAGTAAAAATTCCGAACTTCGCGATAGGGAACAAACCTTCACTATATTGAAGCCTTGTAGCTAGGGGTGTACAAAATCAAATCAAAAATTTTAATCAAACCGCAAATCGAGTCAAACAAAAAAAATGACTAACGGTTAAGTATGACTTGATTTTGTTATTGGAAAAAACCCGACTACACTTGGATTGGTTTAATTTTAACTAAAAAAAAGTCAATCTTAGATAAAACAAACCCGACATTATATATAATTTTTAAATTTATTTTGTACATAAAAGTTTTTACTTTGATATAATTTCTAAATATTTCGTATACTTTTTCATAATTTTTATCTTTTATGAAATTCTTTCAAGTTTTTGGGACTCAGAGTTTTGAATGGTCTGATAAAAGTTATAGTCCATAGATATTAGTAACTCTAATAAAACTCAAATCAAAATCAAATCAATACTAACAAAAAAAAATTAATTCAACAGTAAGAATAATAATCATGTTGAATATTTGTTATTTAGTTTTACACTAGTGAGACTATCCGCACTTCGCACGTCTGCAATTAAAATTTATAAATTAATTTATTATTGCTTATAAAGAATAATTCTATGATTTGATAGTTTTAAATTATAATGATGTTGTATGAAATATTTACATTCAAGTCAGTGACATAAAAGACAATGTAGATCTTTGTTTTCATCTGGAACATGACGTTTTTTCAAACTTTTTCTTTCAATACGTTAAATATAAATTATTTGCTTATTTTCCAAAAATCGTTCATATGTATATGGTAGAACAAACAATTTAGAGTGCATAAATGACGAAGTGAATGAAATAAGAGATCATATTTTGAAATAATAATGTATGTATTAAATTGAAAACAATATTTTTTGTTTAAATTGCATATGTCTTTTGAGTACTTGATCCTTTATGAAAACACTAATATTAGCATAAAAGAATTTACCAAATGACATAGTCTAGAGATAGGGTCTAACCGACATAGTTTAGGTTATATATCGTAAGAAAAGATCAAAACACCCTTAAATAAAAAAAATGGAAAAGTAGAAGGAAGTTCTTTTATTAATATTTTGTTTAATTATCGCAACTGGTTTCAGTATCACCTACTGAATTCTACTAACGCATATAAGGTAGAGACTATAATTTCCTTTATGTAGCTTTCAAGCATTGTCACAATATACCCGTAAACACAGGATGAATAGTGGACAATTCGGAGGTAAAGCAAGTCAGTATGCCACAAACCCAATCCAATCTAGAATCTTATAAGGAAAAATATATCTATGACTTAGCTTCCCTTTCTGCCTGAATCTCATAACTCTTTTCATAGGGGAAGCATTCAGAAAAAACTTTTCGACGTTCATGAACTCTATATCATGGACTTTCTGTTGTACATAGAATTTTTGTCACTTTGTGTTGTCTGAACCCATTCTAGTATCAATGAAATTTTCTCTAAAGCTTGATGAACCAAATATGTACCTAACAATTGCGCTTTGCCATGTTCAAACCATCTGACTGGTGATCAACACTTGCGACCATATAGAGCCTCATACAGTGCCATCTTTTGACTTGATCCAGAGGCAACTGATCATCTCAATAAGCACCAAAATCAATCGCACAAGATCTAAGCATATCCTCTAAGAACTAAACAACTCATTCAGATTGTCCATTAGTTTGTGGATAAAAGGTTGTAATCAACTCAACCTCTGAATCCAACAAATTTAGAAAAAACTTCTAAAACTTAGTAGTTAACTGTGCACCTTGATTTGATATTATTGAAATAGGCACTCCATTAAGCCAAACTACTCTCGAAGGTTAATGTTTGCTAACTGCTTCGCAGTATGAGTAATCCGAACTGCTATAAAATGGGAAAATTTTGTGAGTCTTATTTCAATCACCCAAATTGAGTCATGTTTCTTGAAAGTATTCAGAAATCCAACAACAAAATTCACAGTAATATTTTCCCTCTTTCACTCTGGGATAATCAAGTTTGCATTATACACTTGGTTTTTTTATGTTCATATTTGACCTGTTGAAAATTTAAGCAACTACTCACACGTTTCAAAATATCAGCCTTCATACCTTTCCACAAGAACAATCCATGCAAGTCTTGATACATCTTTGTAGCACCTGGGTGGATGGAGTACCACAAACTATGAGCCTCTTCAATTATTAGTTGCTTCACATTTACCACTATGGATATGCACAATCTACCATGTTGACGTAGAGCGCCCTCGCCATCAATAGAGAATGACTTCACGCCCCCATTTTGCACTAGATCTCGTAGCCTACTAAGTTGAAGATCATCATATTGTTAAGTCTTGGCTTCTCCAACTAAGGATGATTGTACGATCATACTTGCAAGTAACCTTCCGAGAAATGTATGATCTATTCGAAATCCCTGATTAGCTAAAGCTTGAATATCCATAGCTATAGGTCTATTTTCAGTAACAATTTAGGCCAATCTACTTATAGACTTCCTACTCAAGGTATCTGCCATCACATTTGTCTTTCAAAGATGATACAAAATAGTAAGATCATAATCTTTAAGTAGCTCCAACCACTAACGTTACTTCAAATTAAGATCTCATTTCTTGAATATATATTGTAAACTTTTGTGATCAGTATATATTTCACATGGCTCACCATAGAGATAGTGACACCAAATCTTGAGTGCAAATATGATTGCAGCCAATTCTAAGTCATGCGTCGGATAATTATTCTCATGAATCTTTAGCTGTCGAGAAGCATATACCACCACTTTACCATTCTGCATTAAGACACAACCCATTCCAATTCTAGATGTAACACAATAAATGGTGAAACTACCCTCTGATATAGGTATGGCCAAAACTAGAGTCGTAGTCAATGCAATCTTTAATTCTGAAAACCTTTTTCACATCCATCTGACCATTGAAAGACAACACCTTTCTGAGTAAATGTGTCAATAGAGAGGCTATCTCTGAGAAACCCTCTACAAATTGTTTATAATATCCAGCTAGTCCCAAGATATTGTGTATCTATATAAGAGTATTAGGTCGAGACTAATTGCGAATTGCTTCTATCTTATTAGATCAACTTGGATTCCATCTCATGACACCACATATCCTAAAAAGAAAATTGTGCTCAACCAAAACTCACATTTTGAGAACTTGGCATAAATAATTTGTTCCTAAGTATCATCAATACAACTCTCAGGTGGTGTTCATGCTCGGCCTCACCCCGAGAGTAGACTAAAATATCATTAATGAGCACAATCACAAAATGGTCTAAGCATAGCTTTAACACCCTTTTCATGAGGTCCATAAATGTTGCGGGGGTAGTAGTCAGCCCGAAAGACATCACCAAGTATTCAAAGTGCCCATATCTAGTCTGAAATGATATCTTGGTGATATCTTCTGTCTTTATTGTCACATGTAACGATTTGTTTCCGTTGTTATAGAAATATCAACGGGGGAAAATTTGGGACGGAAAACTTCATTGTAGTATTTGAATTTTCCCAACCATGTCCAGATTTAGATGAAATTTGAGACTTTTAGGTGTAGGGAAATCTGGTAAAAATCAGTTGATTTATTTATAATTCTGGTTACATGAGTGGTTAGATAATTCGTTAAGGAATCCGTACGACTTTAAGGAATTTAAATCGAGCGAGTAGAACTCCTGAAATTGACCTTAGCGTAAAGGGTATTTTCTGAGCGTCGTTGGTTAGAGATGTATTATGAAATGGGGATTTTGGAATTCTTTAAATAACTCACTGATTCGTGCAAGAAGCTCTAGCGGAGTTTGTGGTCGCTCTGGCGGGGCCGCTACAATGGGCTAAGGGTCGCTGTGGCAGGTTCAACGTGACATAAAATCGTAAATAAACCCCCAACTAAACTTATTTTGCACTTTTTGGTTTTTAAAGCTAAGGAATGAACCCCAGGCGACTCCTAACAGTTTTCCTCCATTCTTGAGGCTAAAGGTAAGGTTTTCACTCCCTGAATCTATTTTTCGATCCGTAGAACTTAATAGAATGGACAATTAATGATTATGGGGGTGGGGGGGTGTTGATCTATATTCTATGATGGAAACGACCCTATTTTGGATACCTGGCATCATGGGTATGATCTAGGGTAGTTAGAATTGTTAGTAATTCGGGTAATTAGTGATTGTTTAATTATTCCTATGTTATTATGACTGTTTGAAGACCAAGAACAAGCAGAACGAATTCAAAAAGGGAAGGGTCAAGTTTCTTAGGGTTTCAAGCTTGTCTTGAGGTAGGTGATGGTTGTGATTCTACGATTGTGTGATATATGGTTGTTCTTATTTTATTATGATATATGTATGTATATGAATGTTGCCATATTTATCACACCTATTGTAAATGAAGTAGATGAATGATGGTTACCATGAAATCATGATTTAATTGTATGATCTTGAGGATATACTTGTTATTGTGATTGTGGTATGTTGAATGGATCGGTTGCCACGTTTCGGCATAACTAACTTGGATTGGTTGCCACGTTCTGGCCTAATAATGGGATTGGTTGCCACATTTCGACATAATCGTTGGATCGGGTACCACATTTCGGCATGCTAACTGTTTGGGTTTGGGTTCTATGAGAGGACCAATGACTTGTCATAATTGTGCATTTGGAGGATTGTGAAATTGTACCTTGTTCATAAATGTTGATGATATTGTATATGTTAGAGATATGCGTATGATTATAATGTTGTTTGACATATGTATGTTGCTCTTAGTGGGATAGCCGTGTGATCGTAGCAGTACACTATGGTTGTGTACTCATACTGCACTTGCTCTTATTTTTGTTGACTACAGGGCATCTTCAAGCGGCTACTAACAAACCATGCTTAGGAGATCAGTGATAATTTGAATTCAAGGGTGAGCCAATGCTTTTGGGCTACCATGAGTTCTTTTTCGTGTATGTCCACCATTTTCGGACTTAGACTATGTTCCAGTTAGTTGATTAGTTCATTAGATTTGGGGTTGTATCCCTTCTTGTTTAGACTTGTTGAACTTTAGATGTTTTGGTACATTGACTTTGAGGTTCTAGGCATTACTTCCGTAATGTTAGTTTATTATTGTTAGACTTTTGTTAGAGTTTATGGGAATTCTATTTATTTCCTTAGTATTTAACTTGCTTTTGTAACTTAAATGCCTTAGTTTTGGTTTAGTTGGTTGAGTTAGGCTGTAGTAGTGGTTCTCCCACCAGAGAGTTAGTGTGGGTTTCAATCACGACGGTCTGGGCCGGGACAAAGTTAGTATCAGAGCCTATGTTTGTTGATCTTGATGTACCAAAACGAGTCTAGTAGAGTCTCGCAGAACGTTAACGGGACACCTTTACTTTTCTTCGAGAGGCTATATGACTTTAGGAATTCTCTCTATTTTCTCTTATCTCCTTTGTGCTATGACTTGATTCCAATTGGTATCTGGTAATTCAAATTGGTATCTAGCCTCCTTTACTCTCTTGTTCATAGATGGATAATACTAGATTCAATGGAGTTATGCTCGTAGCTCCCGTCAATGCTCCAGCTAAGGAATCTGCTGCAAGAGGTCGCGGTTGATGCAGGGATAGAGGAAGAGCTAGGGGTAGAGGCCATGGAAGAGTAGCGCCTGCAGGAAATAGAGCTCTTGTTGAGAATGCTCTTATTAATAAGAACCCTCCCGCACATTATGAAGAGATTGAAGATGAGAATGTTAATGTTGATAATATTAAGGATGTAGGATAAGATAAAGAGGTGCAGCCTGAGACTACCGATGTTCCCTCTATAGACCCAGTGTTAGGTCGATAGATCATGTAATTATTGAAATGGTTTGTTGGTCCTGGTGTGCTTCCTTCTGCTCCAGCAACACAAGCTCTTACTAACCCTCTTGTTGCTAGCACTGCACCTAAGGTGGGTGGGACTGGAGGTAATGATTCTTTCTTTCGTTCTTTGTTGGGTTTTGTTATGACTGGTAATGAGCATGAAATGCTGACTAAGTTGTTGAAGCTAAAGCCTCTTGTGTTGCTTGGTTCTAATAATGAGTATGCTTATAATTTTATCTTAGATTTCTATGAGAGGCTTCATAAGTTGGGAATTGTCCATCAACTTGGGGTTGAGTTCATGTCCTTTCTACTTCAAGGTGAAGCTCAGCAGTAGTGGAGAGCTTATATGGAATACAGATCTTCTACTTTACCTCCACTTACTTGGAATAAATTTCATGCTCTATTTCTAGATACTTATGTTCCTAGGAACTTGGGGGATCGCAAGAAGGATGAGTACCTATCTTTGGAGTAGGGTGGTATGACTGTGGCTGCTTATGAGGCCAAGTTCCATGATTTTTCTACATATGCTAGTCAATTGGTGACTACCGAGGAGGAGAGGATTCGATTATTTATTAGGGGACTAAATTTTGAGTTGCAAGTATTATCTTTTCATATGACTTCTATAGGGAGGAGCTTCAATGAGGTAACAGACTATGTTAAGAAATTAGAGGGGTGAGGTGAGACAGTCAAGCTAAGGCATGGGCAAAAAGGGCCAAGAACTCATGTAACTTTCAAGGTTCTTATTCCAAGGGGTCCGGAAGACAACACTTCCAGTCAAGCCAATTCAGTCTGCAATGCCCTCCTTTGCAGGTAGTTACTCGAAAACTCCATCTCATAATTTTTAGGATAGCCAGGGAGTCACTCCTTCGGTGGGCAGCAGGCCATCTTTTTATCGTACGTGCTACAACTTTGGTAAACCTGGGCATATGAGGAGAGATTGTCCCCATTCACGTGTTATAGATTCTGCGCAGCAACAGTCTAGAGAGTGGTACCCACAGGGAATGGTAATAATAGTAGAGGACGTCCACAAGGTGGGTGGGAGGTAATCAGCGAGGTCGTAGAGGTAGAGGAAATGGTAATGTAGGCAGGGGTAACCTGCAACCAGGCAGAGAAGTGGTTCATTAAGATGATAGGGCTCAGTGATACACCTTTCTGGGCAAGAATGAGGCACAAACGTCTAATGCAGTGATCACATATACTATTCTTGTCTGTGACTGGATGGCTAATGTGTTATTTGATCCGTGTTCTACTTATTCATATGTATCCGTGAGATTTGCCTCAATGTTTAATATGATTCGTGATATAATTGATGCCCCTATCCATGTTTCTACCCTAGTTGGAGAGTCAGCCGTAGTTACCCATGTCTATTGTGCTTGTCCTATTTTATTTATGGGTTTTTAGACTTGGGATGATTTGGTGATTTTGGATATGACTGACTTCGATATAATCTTAGGCATGAATTGGTTGTCCCTCTATTATGTTGTGCTTAATTGTAATACTTAGTCTGTAACTCTAGAAATTCCAGGAAGGGAAAAATTAGAGTGGGAAGGGTTGTACAAGCCTAAGCAAGCTAAGATCATATCCTTCATTTGGTCTAGAAAATTGGTAGAGCAGGGTTGTTTGGCTTATTTGACTCATATTAGGGATGTTGAGATTGAGGCTCCATCCATTAGGTCTATTCCTATGGTGTTAGAATTTATAGAAGTGTTTCCTAATGACTTGCCTGGCATACCTCCGGATAGAGATATAGATTTTTGCATTGATTTAGAGCCTGATACTTGTCCCATTTCCATCCCTCCATATCGTATAGCTCCGGCGAAACTAAAAGAGGTTAAGGATCAAATCCAAAAGCTTCTTGACAAGGGATTTATTCATCCTAGTGCTTCCCATGGAGTGCTCCAGTTTTGTTTGTTAATAAAAAAGATGGTAGTATGAGAATGTGTATAGATTACCAGAAATTGAATAGGGTCACCATTCGAAACAAGTATCCTTTGCCTCGAATAAATGATCTTTTTGACCAATTACAAGGTACATCAGTTTTCTCCATGATAGATCTAAGGTTTGGCTACCATCAGTTGAAAATTAGGCCTGAAGATGTGCCCAAGATGGCGTTTAGAACCCGCTATGGGCACTATGAATTTCTAGTTATGTCTTTTGGTTTGACTAATGCGCCTGCAGCGTTTATGAGTTTAATGAATATGGTGTTCAAGCTGTTTCTTGATTCTTTCGTCATAGTCTTTATTGAAGATATTTTGGTCTATTCAAAAAGTGCCAACCGTCTTCGTATTGTTTTGGGTGTTCTTGGGAAGAAAACGTTATATGTGAAATTTTCTAAGTGTGAATTTTGGTTGACTTTTATGGCAATTTTGGGACATGTAGTTTCAAGAGAAGGGGTATTGGTAGATCCTCAAAAGATTGAGGTAGTTAAGAATTAGGTTTGACCAAGTTTTGTGATTGAAGTTAGGAGCTTTGTGGGGCTCGCTAGCTATTATCATCGATTTGTGAAGAGCTTTGCTTCTATTGCCACTCACTTGAGTAATTTGATCAAAAAGGAGATACCATTTGAATGGCTGAAAAATGTGAGGAGAGCTTCCAAAAGCTCATGACTCTTTTGACCACCGCACCTATCCTAGCATTACCGGTAGAAGGTAAAGATTTTATTATTTATTATGATGCTTCACATTTTGTTTTGGGTTCTATGTTGATGCAGGATAAGAATGTTATAGCTTATGCATCGCATCAATTGAGGGCGCATGAGAGGAATTATCCAACACATTATTTGGAGTTGGCAGCGGTAGTGTTTGCTCTTAAGATTTGGTGATATTACCTCTATGGTGTTAAGTGTGAGGTGTTTACTGACCATCGTAGTTTGCAGCATGTGTTTACTCAAAAGAATCTGAATTTGAGATAGCGTAGGTGGATGGAGTTACTTAAAGATTATGATGTCACCATTTAATACCATCCAGCTAAGGCTAATGTAGTGGCAGATGCTTTGACTTGAAAGGTAGTGAGTATGGGTAGTTTAGGTTGCTTGACTACATCCAAACGATTTTTGGCTAAGGGAATTCAGACCTTAGAGTCTAAGTTCATACAGTTGGGCATTTGAGAAAGAGGTGGGGTGTTAGCTAGTATTGAAGTGAAGGCCACATTCATTGGTGAGATCAAGGACAAACAATTTGAAGATGAAGATTTGGAGGAGCTTAGAAAGAAGACTGCGATTGGTAAGGCACAAGAGACCACTCTTGATGCGGATGGTGTGCTCAATTTTAAAGAGAGAATATGTGTCCCTAGAGTAGATGATTTGATTGAGAAATTGTTGGTAGAGTCTCATGGTTCGCGATATTCTATCCATCCAGGTGTGACCAAGATGTACCGAGATTTGAAGCGAATTTATTGGTGGCTGGGCATGAAGAAGGACATAGCGGAGTTTGTGGCAAAGTGTCAAAATTGTCAACAAGTGAAATATGAACAACAAAGGCATATAGGTTTGCATTAAAGAATGCCAATTCTGGAATGGAAGTAGGAGAGGATAGCCATGGCTTTTATGGTTGGTCTTCCCAAGACTTTGGGGAAGTCTGATTCTATTTGGGTGGTAGTTGATGGATTGACTAAGTCAGCCCATTTTATTCTAGTAAGAATAGATTATAATGCTGAACAATTGGCTAAGGTGTATATCAAAGAGATAGTGAGGTTACATGGGGTGCCCCTCTCTATCATCTCAAACCGTGGTACCCAATTTACATCTAATTTTTGGAGGAAATCACATGATGAATTGGGCACACAACTCATCTTTAGTACAACATTCTATCCACAGATAGATGGGCAATTAGAGAGGACTATTCAAGTGTTAGAAGACATGTTGAGGGCGTGTGTGATTGATTATGGAGGGCATTAGGATAAGTTCCTACCTTTGTGTGAATTCTCCTACAATAGTAGTTATCACTCCAGCATAGATATGACACCATTTGAGGTACTCTATGGGAGGGGATGTAGATCACCCATAGGATGGTTTGAGGCAGGAGATGTGAATCCATTAGGGGTTCATTTAGTAAAGGATGCTCAAGAAAAGGTGGGGAGTATTCAAGCTAAACTTTTAGTAGCCCAGAGTAGACAGAAGAAGTATGCGGATCATAAGATAAGAGACATGGCATTTCAAACCGGCGAAAATGTTCTTCTTAAGGTATCACCCATGAAATAGGTGATGAGATTTGGCAAGAAGGGTAAGCTAAGTCCGCGATATATTAGTCCATTTGAGGTTCTTGTGTGTGGAGCCGGTAGCATATAGATTGGCATTACCTCCTAATTTATCAAGTGTTCATCTAGTATTTCATGTGTCCATGTTGAAGACATATCATGGTGACGGGGATTATATCATTAAATGGAACTCAATTGTGTTAGACAAAGACCTCCAATATAAAGAGGAGCTAATTGCAATTCTTGATTGTGATGTGCGTAAGTTAAGTACCAAGGAGATTAAGTCCGTGAAAGGTCAATGGAAGCATCGTCTAGTTGAGGAAGCTAATTAGGAAACTGAGAGGGACATGCGAGACAAGTATCCCCAATCGCTCCTCGATTCAGGTACTACTTCATTCTTTTTTTGGCCTATTTTCCTATGTTTTGTCACTCAGGGATGAGTGATGGGAAGATTGATATCTATTGTAACAACTTGTTTTTGTTGTTATAGAAATGCCAACGGGGGAAAATTTGGGACTGGAAAACTTTCTCGTAATATTTGGATTTTCCCAACCTTGTCCAGATTTGGATAAAATCAAATTCTTTAAGGTGTAGGAAAATCTGGTAATAATCAGGTGATTTATTTATAATTCTAGTTACATGAGTGGTTATATAACTCATTAAAGAATTTGTACAACTTTATGGAATTAAATTTAGGCAAGTGGAACTCCCAGAATCGATCTTAGTGTAAAGGGTATTTTCTGAGCGTCATTGGTTAGATGTGTGTTGTAAAATAGGGAGTTTAGAATTCTTTAAATAACTCATTGGTTCATGCAAGCCGCTTTGGCGGAGCTTTTTGTCGCTCTGGCGAGGCCGTTACAGTAGGGTGAGGGCCGTTGTGGCGGGTTCGACGAGACTTAAAGTCGTAAATAACCCCTAAACGACCTTATTTTGCACTTTTCAATTTTTAGAGCTAAGGAATGAACTCCAGTCAACTCCTAAAAGTTTTTCACCATTCTTGAGGCTAAAGGTAAGCTTTTCACTTTTCGAATTGATTTTTCGATTCGTAGAATGTAATAGAATAGGCAATTAATGATTGGAGAGGGTTTTGATCTAAAGATTCTATGGTGGAAACAACCCTATTTTGAATACTTGGGATCATGGGTATGATCTAGGGTTGATTATATTGTTAGTAATCTGGGTAATTTGTGATTGTTTATTGATTTCTTTTTTATTATGATTGTTTGTAGACCAAGAACAAGCGGAACGAATCTGGAAAAGGAAGGATCAAGTTTCTAAGGGTTTCAAGCTTGTCTCGAGGTAGGTGATGGTTGTGATTCTATGATTGTGTGATGTATGTTTTTCCTTGCTTCATTATGATACATGTATGGATATGAATGTTCCATTATTGATCACACTTGTTGTAAATGTGGTAAATGAATGATGGTTACAATGAAATCATGACTTAATTGTATAATCTTGAGGATATACTTGTGATTGTGATTGTGGTGTGTCGAATGGATCGGTTGCCACGTTGCAACATAATCATTGGATCGGGCTCCACATTCTGGTATTCTAACTGTTTGGGTTTGGGTTCCATGAGTGAACCAATGACTTGTCATAATTGTGTATTTTGAGGATTGTGAAACTGTACCTTGTTCGTAAATGTTGATGATATAGTATATGTTCGATATATGCGTGTGATTATATTGTTGTTTGACTTATGTATGTTGCACTTAGTGGGATAGCCACGTGATCCTACCAGTACACAGTGGTTGTGTACTGATACTACACTTGCTCTTACTTTTGTTGAGTACAGGGCATCTTCAAGCGGCTACTGACAGACCTCGCTTTAGGAGATCAATGATCGTTCGAATTCAAGGGTGAGCTAATTCTTCCGGGCTGCCATGGGTTCTCTTTCATCTATGCCCACCATTTCCAGACTTAGACTATGTTCTAGTTAGTTGATTAGTTCATTAGATTTGGGGTTGCATCCCTTCTTGTTTAGACTTGTTGAACTTTAAATGTTTTGGTACATTGACTTTGAGGTTCTAGGCATTACTTCTGCAAAGTTAGTTTATTATTGTTAGACTTTTGTTAGAGTTTATGGAAACTCTATTTATTTCCTTAGTATTTAATTTGCTTCCGTAACTTAAATACCTTAGTTTTGGTTTAGTTGCTTGATTTGGCCTGTAGTAGTAGTTCTCCCACCGAAAAGTTAGTGTGGGTGCTAATCATGACGGTCTAGGTCATGACATGATCTCAAGTCAATTTTGGAAAAGTGAGTAGAACTTGTAGTTGATTAAATAGATCATCAATACAAGGCAATAAGTATTTATTCTTGACTGTTATCTTATTCAGCTGCATATAGTCAATACACATTCTCATTGAACCATCTTTCTTTTCTAAATATCACTGGTGCACCCCAAGGCGATACACTAGGCCTAATGAACCCTTATAAAGTAGCTCTTGGAGTTGAAACTTTGATTCTCTCAACTCAGCTAGAGCCATACGATATATAAGAATAAAGATTGGTTAAGTCCCCAACACTAAATGAATGTTGAACTCAATTTCCCTCATCGGAGGTAGCCCATGTAAGTCTTCTTGAAACACATCAACAAATTCCCAAACAACTATTACACTATCATTACTAGCATTCTCCCATCGAGTTTCATGAATAGTAGCAATAAAACCCAAGTGCCCATTATTAATCATTTAGTGTGCCTTTACATAAAATATTATCTATCCATGCGTCAGAAGAGTCATGCCTTTCCACACTAAATATAGTTCTCCAGGAAAGTAAAAGCGTGCAAGCATATCAAACAATCAACCAAAACATAACATGATGTTAACCAATCCATGCTCATAATCACATCAAAGTCAGACATCGACAATTCTAGTAGAGCAACTAATGTCTCCTTACCCTGAATAGATATCACACTCTTTATGCACTCTATCCACTAATAAAGTCTCCTCTACTGGGGTCATAACCATATATGGCATAATACTCTAAACTCTTCATTTTAAGAATATAGCAAAAGATAACAAGAATATGTAAAATCAGGATCAATAAGAGCACATACCTCGTGAGAATTGATAGTGATAATACCTGTGACTACTGAATTAGATGCATCTATATCCTATTTGGCCATATAAAATAATCTCGATGGTCCACCTTCTCCTTGAGCAACTTGTGCACCTTATTAACCTTGTCCATGGGCACGTGATGAGTCTGATATTTTGACTTACTTAAGGCCTTTTTTAGTTCAACAATTAGTGTCCTGAATGCCTTTATATATCCATAACTAATTATTTATTGTGTTTTGTAGCTATGAAGGCTCAAATACATGGTAAATATGAAATCAAGCAATATGAGGCCTAAAATATGGAAAAATAGAAAAATTGTGACATTGGTGCTCGCCAAAAGGCACTCGGCTAATCGCCGAATGTTCCAGAATGGCAAAAAAAGACAAAGTCTTTGAATAAAGTTATTAAGGAAGGTCATGATCATAAGACTAAATGGTGACTCACTAAACTAAACCAACGAGCTAACAAGTGCTTGCCGAAAGTGACAGAACATCTAAGCCAAGTTGAAGGCCAAAAAGGTAAGATTGGGTGATGATCAACGACTCGTTGAATGTGAACAATGAATTCCATTGAGCTCAATGATTGTTGTTCAAACACCTGAAGCCTTTAGTTTACAAAAGACGAGAAGAAGAATGAGTCGGCGAGTTATTAAATGATTCGACGAGCATGATTAACATAATCGACTGGAAATATGATGAAGTTTTGGCTAATTGTTGGAGAGTTATAAAATAGCCAATATGAGAAAGAAGTATATCTTTGAAATCAAAGTTGTAAATCATCAATCTAATGGTCGATAATGTTTTCGGTAAATTTTTTGTAACTTTTAACATGATTAACCAAAGCTTTTGTTCTAGGGGTGTGCAAATGGAGTTCTGTTTTGAATAAATTAGTGGAATAATGTGATTTTATTTGTTTTACTTTGATTTCCATGGATCCAATTTCATTATCATGTATTTAGTTTATGAATTGAGGTTGCAAACTTAATTCTAGCTTTAGGTCTTCATATATTTCTTGAGAGAGAATATATGAAGTGGGTAATTTACTTAATCCTTGCATATTTGTTTGAATTTCCTTTTTTGCTTGAGAAAGAGATTTGGGGTTTCACTTCTAAATGTTAGTCTTGCTCGAGAGAGTAGATTTATGTCAATGATTTAGGTTGTTTAGATGATTGCACATGAGAAAGTCTAAGAGAAATTCTTGTGATGGGTATATTATGATTGAGAAATATGATATGTGTTTGAGATTGACCCAACTTATCTATGAGTAATTAAGGCTATTGACCAATGACATTGACCACCTTTCAAAAATCAAGTTGCTGATCATTTGTCCATATTAGAGGAGGAAGCTATGCTTAAGTTAGGAGATGAGGCTAAAATTAATGATGCTTTTCCAGGCGAACAGGTATTGGCAGCTTCTTATGATCTTATTCCTTGGTTTGCAGACTTTGCTAACTACTTGACAAGTGATCTAGTTCCATCGGATTTGTCTTTTCACCAAAGGAAAAAGTTTATGCATGATGTGAAGAAGTTCTTTTGGGATGAGCCTTACTTATTCCGTATTTGTGCTGATGGGATTATTCATCGTTGTATGCCTGAGGTTGAAATGTAGAGTATACTAGAGGCATGTCATTAATCACTTGTTGGTGGGCATCATAGTTGTATTCATATTGCTCATAAAATCTTGTAGTGTAGGTATTACTGGCCTACCATCCACTAAGATGCTCATGATTTCACCAAGTCCTGTGATCATTGCTGAAGAGAAGGAGGAATTTCAAAGAGGCAAGAGCTACCTATGAATCTGATATTGGTGATTGAGTTGTTTGATGTATGGAGTCTTGATTTTGTGAATTCAAATAGGATGAAGTATATTCTTGTTGTGGTTGATTATGTATCAAAATAGGTGCAAGCAATTGTGCTTTTAAAAAATGAAGGTAAAAGTGTCACTACATTCCTAAAAAAGAATATCTTATCCAGATTTGGTACACATAGGGTGATTATCAGCAATAGAGGTTCCCACTTTTGTAATAAGTTGTTCAAGGCGTTGCTAGAGAAATATGGAGTCCGTCACAATGTAGCCACTCCTTACCATCAGCAGTCTAGTGGGCAAGTTGAAGTGTCCAATAGAGAGATAAAGCAAATCCTTGCTTAGACTGTGAATGTAAATAAACTGATTGGTCAAGGAGGCTTGATGATGCTCTATTGGCCTATCGTACTGCATTCAAGACTCTCATAGGTATGTCCCCCTACAAACTTGTATATGGGAAGTCTTGCTATTTGCTGGTAGAGCTAGAGCATAAGGCTATGTGGGCACTAAAGAAGTTATATTTGGATTGGGGCGCCGCATCGAGTCTAAGAGTGAATAACATGAATCAACTTGATGAGTTTCACCTAAAAGATTATGAAAGTTCAGCCTTGCAGAATGAAAAGATGAAGAAGTATAATGATCAAAAGATTGAAAAGCGTGAATTTATCATAGGTGATCTGGTGCTGTTATTTAACTGAAGGTTGCGCTTGTTTCCTGGGAAGCTCAAGTCCAAGTGGACCGAGCCATTCATAGTCACTCAAGTGTTCCCACATGGAGCGGTCGAGCTTGAGAACAAAGAGGGAACAAGGTTCAAGGTGAACGGGAAAAGGATCAAGGTCTACATGGGGAAACAAGAGAGTGTATAAGAATTGATTAAGGCCTATTACCTTGATAAAGTCTGAGTAATCAAGGGGCCTGCATCATGCCGCGACATTAAATCAAGCACTGCTTGGAATCTAGCCAACCATAGGTTTCTCTTTACGATTTAGGAGTTTTCTTTTTTTATTTTAATTTATGTAATTCTATAGATAGGTGTTTTATTTTTGTATTAGTGTTGGCTAGATATAAAATAGGGTCCGTGTCTAAAAAGTGTCCAAAAAATGTAAAATGAAAGACCTTATAGTTCCTATAAGTGCAAGGATGAACAACTGAATTTGCAGAAAACAGGTTGTGCAGAGGTCTACGGACCCCCTCGACGGTCTGTGGGACCATCCATTGACCGTAAATGGTATCAGTAGACCCCAGGTAAGTTCTCCAAAATTCTAAGTGTCTGAGTAACCTACGGACTAGACCTACGGTCCGTAGGTCGATCCACGACCCCTAGACTGGGTTTTGTGGGTCCAAACCTAGGGTTTTGCTGACCTAACCCGGACCCCCTTTAATAGAAACTGTTCATTTTAAATTCATCCCCCACAACTCAAATTCCCTCCTAATTATTTCTAACCCCTCCAAAATTCCACAAACTCCCATATTAATTCCCCAATTCACTCTCCTCTTCCATACTTATCCTCTCATCTCCCATAATTCCCTTCTTCTCTCCCAAAAATCACCCCATTCTCCCCTCGCAAAAGATATCTCGGTTCGGGTTCGGTGTCAAAGGGTTTGAAAAAGGTATAAGTAGTTCATTGCATCACACACTCACCCACTTTGCTTTCTTGAAAGGTAAACGACTTCATGCCGATTTTTAATTCACTATTCAATGTTGTATTATGAAGTCACGAGGTTGTACTTGACCTTGGGCTGTTAGGATTGTTAATTTTAGAACTAAATGTTGAATTGTATGCTAGAATAAACCTTGGTATGATGGTATGTAAGTATGTAGTCTATTCAAACAAACTGAATTAGGGTAAATGGTCTTAATGGGAGTTTGGACTTAGTGTTCCTAGTTCGGTATGCTAAAGAGTCCAAATTGTGAGTAATCAGATCCCTAAGAATGACAAACTACCACATATTATGTTGAAATGCATGATTAGACCTAGGTTAAACAATTGATGTGTTGAACTAATGAGTCCAAACTGAGGCATGCCTGAAACCTGGCATAGACTTGACTCACAAGACCCCGTCCACAGACCTTAGGTCAACCTATGGATCGTAGATCGGATCCATGGGTCTGTTGCACATGAAAAAGACACTAAGTGTCGAACCACGGAGGTGGACTACGGTCCATCATTCCAACAACGGACCATTCTGCACATCTGTGGTTCACATTAGAGACTCAAATTTTGTGTACTCTAACCTACGGAGGGGACATACAGACCGTAGGTCCAACCATAAATAATAGTTACCTATCGTGGATCGACAGTTCAACTACTGCTAAGAAATTTTTTCATTTTTGTTTTGATTCATTTCTTGTTCTAAAATTTTTCTGAGTGTATTATTTGTGTCTGTTGGTACTAACTAATCTTCTATAGGTACTATGGCCCCCCAAACAAGCTCTGACTTATGCCATAAAGGGCAAGTCAAAATTAGTGGCACCATCCTTTCAGCTTACCGATGAGGATACTGTTGGGGAGACTAACCTTGCATATGTCCCACCTCCTACCAGGACATCCCCCACTGCACCACGCATTACACGAAACAAAACTCAGGGGGTGATTTTCGATATGGTCACTGCCCCCAAGTCTGATGGGGGCATATACCAATCGATTCACCAGCTGGCTCTGAGTCCACATCTGGCTCCAGCTTCGGCTCCACTCCCACCGGCAGCACTGCCTCGTCTTCTGAGGTCATCAGTACCGGAGATATCCCTATACCTCCTAGTTTTGAGAATTTAGTGAATTCGGATGAGCCCAATAGATGGTGTGTAACTGATCAGTTTAAGATATACAGGGACTCTCGAATGTTGAATGAGAAGAAAAAGATGGCTAGGCAGGTCATCGAGGAGCGTCGGGCTCTCACAGGCAGTCTCCACACCATATCTCACATCCACACTCTCTTCTAGAGGCATAGGTGCGACTGGATGGCCCGAAGCCCAGGGTCCTTCAGTGAGGAGATAGCTAGGGATTTATATGCTTTCTACGTCGCCACCCTCAGAGGATAGATTGACAGACGAACCAAGCCTGCTGCCCAGCCTCCACTCACAACTACCCAAGTACGCGGGTTTTCAATTAACATATCTGAGACCACCTTTCGTAGGTTCCTCTATGGTCCAGGCCACACTCTACCTATCAACATAGCCGAGTTCAACTATCGTATGGATATTGTTCAGAGTGGGGAATTTCAGAGGAATGTTGATCAGAGGGAGACTCTTTTGCAGTGGTTACAAACAAAGAGTATGCCAAGTGGGTCAGCACCCCGAGCTTGAGTATCAAAAAGGCCACCCTGATATTTGTAGCCAAATTTTTCTGTTGCTGATATGGAACCTGATTAGTCCACAAATTGAAATCATTTATATTATAATAGAAGTTGTGTCCTCAAATGCTTATATTATCTCAATATCTGATGAAAACCTTTAAGTTTCAGGTATTTGAAGTTTCAAGGAATGCATGGACACTACTTCGCAAAAGAAATGAAAAGGCTGAATGGAACGAGAAAATGAAGGTCTAAGGATCACCGATTTTCACTTGGTGAATCGCCGAAGGGTCTCACTTTGCCTTTTGTTCCAGTGTGCTGAGCCCTAAAGGAAAGGATCATATCAGCAGAAAAAGAGAGCAGTCGGCGCATTGCCGAGAAGTTTTGCGAAGCAGTACTATGTCGCCCAATGACCCAGAGCACGATGATGCCAAAGGATGGTGCAGGCGGCGATGAACTACACCAAAGGGAAAGCCGAGTTGATCGGCGATTTCGACTGATGTCACCGAGTGATCCGCTGCAACGCAGATTTTTGAAGACTATAAATACTCATTGAGAGTTATAGCTTAGTATCAGATTTTAAAAAGAATTTTTAGCATCAGATTTTTATTTTAGTACTTTTATTTTACTCTCAAGTTTGTAAGGGTTTGAAGACTTGAAGAAGAACAGAGTTTCATCTCTTCCATTTTGGAAGGGGGTCTTTTGGATTCTTCCTTCTTTGCTCAAATCAAGACTTATTTCTCTATACCAATTTGATTTCAACATCATTAAAGGTATGCATTTTTATTTCTTGATGTGTGGCTAAAAACCTCCATTCTTGGGGTATGATTTAGCAAATATGTATTGATATTATTGTTGGGTCTTTCTTGCTGATAGGTTAGATATATTGTAACGGTTATTTCACCTAGTGGTTGTGGTTTAATTTAATGGGTTTGTAGTTGAAAATACAAAGCAACCCATGTATTTTTGGCTTACTCGAGAGGGAGGTCGCGAAACTGAGACCACTAGACTGATGGCCTAAGGAGTGGGTCGATATGAGGTTCCGCTTGAGAGGGTGAGCCCTAGTCCCATATTCTAACACTTAGCTCGAGAGAGTGAGTAGGGTAAGGCATTGGCTGGTCTTCATACGGCAAATGGGTGTCTAAGTGAAACGCATTTGAAACGGGGTAAGTTGCCCGAGAGGGAACTTATTTTCATTTAAAGCTTAGCCTAGTTACTATTATCTTACAAATTTCATATCGAAAGCATGTATACCACTATTTATCTCTACTTGTATTGCGGTAACAACCCAAGAACTCTTCTCCATACTGATTTCTTGTTATTTTTGTTGTTTTTACTTGCTAGTGACAAAACCCCTATTGATATTTGACACTTTTGTGTCCCCCTCTTTAATTTACAATAGTTTTACTCGTTAATGTCTTTAGCTACGACTAGTTAGAATTGAATTTTATTTTTCTATTAATTCTCAAGACCATTCCCTTGGGACACGACCCAGCCTTTGGTTGGGTTACTATACTATCACACGATCGTAGAAACTCGTATTAGAATTTGTTTCATTGATTATGTGAATAGAGAAATCCTAAACATCAGAACCGTGTGTCTTCTACTAAGGTAGATAATGTACTTACATGGGACTGAGCAGTTATGGTTGCAACTTTAGTTGTTGGGATGGAGGTCAACTTTGCCCGCATGTTTGTTACGGAGATACTTGAGAGAACCTTGAAGGCCACCACTACCCTGCCTTTCCCATGCCTCATCTTCCAGCTTTGCAGTGATGTTGGAGTACCAGTTCGGATATTGTGCACCTCAACTAATGTAAAATTCATAGGTTGAGGATGGCTATGAAAGAGGAAATCTAAAGAAAAAAAGAGTATGAAAAGATTTTTGTGTTGAACAGAGAAAAATAAAAGATAGAAGAGGATGTGAATTTGTGCAAAAGAAGTAAAAAGATGATAAATAAAAGTGTTGAAACATAAAGTTAAAGAAAAAGAATAAAGTGAAAAATAAGAGCCACAAAGTCAAATGTCACATCCATGTTGAAGGAGTCAAGGGAAAGAAAGTAAAATGAAAGGATGTCAAAAATATGTTCAGAAAAGAGGTAAAAAGCCAATGTAATGTCAAAGAGGGCAGAAAGTCACTAAAAAGTACCCAATTGTACCACACCTGACCCTGAGCCTACGTTACAAGCTAAGAAAGTCCTATAGTGATCCTAGCAACTAGTTTGGAGAGTCTAAGCAGTGAAAATAAGGGCAAGCCTATGGTATTGAGTACTAACTATACTTGAAGTCACTTCTGAGCGTGAGTGTTGAAAGAATCTTAAAACTCAAAATTCTTATCTTCTGTGTGGAAAGGATTTCGTTTGAAGTGAGGGCACTAGTTACATTGTCGGTAAGTTGGTACCTTGATGATTGTGAAAAAGTGTATGTTGCATATTTATTGGTCGATTTTTGTCATATCTTGATCCGCATGAGTTATCTTGTTGAGTCTAAGAGAAAAGATTTGCACTAGAAAAGGGAGTCGGGATAGAAAGCCATGTGTTTGCTTGAGTTTGAATGTCTTTTTCTACACAAGTGTTGTTTAGAGTCTTAAGGCATCACTAGAGGACAAAGAACGAATTTAAGTTGAGGGTGTTGATATACCGTGAGTTTACGATATTTTAAATACATTTCACTTAAGAGTTGTGTGTGTGTCTAGGGCCATTTTGTATTAGAACTAATGTTTATTGTGTTATATTTTTAGGAAATAGTCTTTGACGAGGTTGAGAGAGATGACGACTGAAATTCTGTAGAAGGAGCCACCCATGGAGGTGACCTATAGACTGTAGGTACAGTCACTAACCGTCATGGGTAGGCGTGAAATGATCATCAAGGAAGTTTGACTAAGTGTGGAACTACGGAGGCCAGTGGCAAAGCGTAGGTCGACCCACGGGCTGTCCTGCACATCCGTCAATGGTCACTAAGAGTTGAAGTTCTAGTACCTAATGAAAAGATCTAAGTGTGGAGCCACAGAAGGGGACCCACGGACCATAGGTCAGCCTACAGTCCATACTGCACATCCGTCATTTGTATCTAAAAGTTGAAGGTTCCAACCTTTGAGGAAAATTTCTAAGTATCAAGCTACGGAAAGGACCTACGGACCATAGGTCGATCCACGGTCCGTAGGTCAGTCTCATCGATCGAAGCTGTATCCAGAAGTTTTATTTCCTTATTTCATTTCCTTTTTGTTTAGGACATTTTTTTTCTATAGATAAGGTATGTAAACCTCGTTTTTGGGGGTTAGACACCATTGTATACTTTTAGCTCTCTTGGTATTTTCTTGGGAATTAACTTTCAAACTTCGGCAATTTGATTTCCTAATTTTGGTTTATAAGATTGTTGCTTTGAATTTCAATTGGAGATTACGGGTTTCTTCTTCTCAATGCATAAGTTCATGAATTCTTCTTCTAAAAATATGAATTGTGTTATTTTAAGCATGAGTAGCTAAATCCACAACAAGGGTTGTAGGAACCATGAGCAATTAACAATATCTGAATAATAACTAAGTAATTCTTGAATAGTATTGATGCATGTATTGGTAATTCTTTCGCTTAGAAGTCCTTTTAATGGTGGCTAACGTTAGAACTCTCTTTGTTGCTACTTGCCGGACCAAGGAGGTAGTTAATAAGAAACGAATTATCAACAGAGATTTAGTGTGATACTATCTAATAGTCAAATGTCGATTGGTGTGAGGGTAAAAACTAAGTCATACATTGATGTGATATCTAATCTGAGGTAAAGGTAAGTGTTAGTAAATTATACACACATAGCCGCACCAAGGTGTGGGGTGAAATTATCTATTTGGAGGACCAAACACGTAGGGATACCTAACTTACCAACTTTGAATGTAAAACACTAGGAAAGGATTATTATTAGTAGGATTACCGCATTAAGAGCTTATGGGAAACACATACACCCTAGTTTCTCTCTCTCATTGATAACAAAAAAGTTTGAATATTGCTCACTTGTTACTAAACAACATTTAGTTATTTGATTCACAAAATAAACTCCCCCTATACTTACTTGTCTCGAAAATAAGTTGACTAAACAAAAATAATCGTGAGTTAAGTTTAAGTCTAAATCATATTCCTCGTGGGATATACCCTAACCTCCAAGTTGGTTTCTTTACTTGATAACAATCGCTTGTACTTCTTTAGGGAAGTGTAATTTGAGCGTATCATGAACCTATCCATGAAACATGGCAAAGGTTCCAAAAGTTAGTACTACAATACTCTAAGCACGAGTTGTCGGATAAAGCATTGTTACAATATTTTTACCAAAGCCTTGATACTGTGCACAAAGGGATAGCTAATCAACTCATCCAAGATGTAATCATAAGACAATCATTTGAAATTTCTTTAGCATTCCTTGATGAAATGACCAAAATTAAACGTGCATGGAACATAAAGGAAGATCAAGTATCTCCCCTCAATCTAGGTTTGACAAAAGAGCAATTAGAGAAGAATCAAGAGAGTGATGAGAACATGTAAAAATGAAGACCCAACGTGATTTGTAATCAAAGCATGTCATTGGGGGTAAATTTGAGTTGGTGGACGCAGTTGCTACTAGTCATGGGTTGATCTTAGAGGATTCAAATTTTGAAGTCATGTATGAAGAGGAAGTTCAATTCTTAAGCAATCAAATAGTGGGTTGGAACCAAAGTTGGAACAAAACTCGAGATAATGGTTGGAGAGACCATGAAAGGGACTAGCACGACAGAAGTACAAACTAGAGAGAGTGTGATGGTGACAAAGATAGATATGTACCACCTTATGACCATCCTAAACCAATGGAACAAGCAGAAAAATTTTGGACCTAGGATATGTTGGCAAGGATCTTTAAAAAAATTGAGGGGTCCAATATGTTGTTAAAAGAATTGAAGACTGATTTCTCCACCTTGACTCAAACGGTGACTCTCATTTAGTGTCAATTAATCAAATTAAGGCCTATATGTAACAAATTTCAACTCATTTGAACCCAAGACAAAGAGAAAATTTGCCTAGCGGCACCATTGCCAATCAAAAGAATGATGTTTAAAAACATGGTCACGTTGTGCCATGATGTTCACCATAGTTTTTAATGTTACTTAATAAAGTGTGTTGAAGTGTACAAGAAAAAGTAAAGTTCCTAAGTTGAAAACATATAGTGAAGAGAAATACCGAAATGGCGATACGCCGAGTTATCGTGGGAGCAACAACTTTGTTCACTATTCCAACCCCAATATCTTGCAAAAGATTCTGCCAACTTCACTTAACACGTACCTAGTCAATGTTTCACCGAGAGTGATTTGGTGAGCAACATCGTGATCACCGAGTTGAACTCCAAGTTGGGTGATTCAAACATACCTAGTCAGTTGGGTGGATCTCTTATGGTGATTCACCAAATACATTCAGTGACATTAGTCGCAGCTGATTGACCTTGCCTGCATTTAGAAGTCCAAAGGGTTTTAAACCTTTAAATGTTGATCCATTGAAATTTTTAAACCTTTACTCTTCCTAAACCTAAAATACATAGTATCAAATACCTTGTGTGTTAGTTTTACTATGATTTTTCTTTCGTGGAGGGTGTATTTGTGGATTGAATTGACCCAAGACCCTCACCCCTTTGTGGTGGCAATGTTTTCTTTCTTCTAAAGTTGGTTTCTGATTTATATTCTCATTTTTCTCTAGCATTACACCACTAATGATCTCATGAGTAGTGATTTTTAATGATTATAATTGTTGTAGCATATGGGTTTCTGTTCAAATGCGATAAAATTTACGACCCATGCTTGTTTACTTGCTTATTGGAGCCTATTGAAATTTATTTTGGATAGTCATTAGTTGAATGTTAATCTTCATTTGATATAGGTCTTGGTTGTATTTGATTGGGTGAAGTCTGAATAGCTCATAGTTAACGAATATTCTTGAATTTGCTCAATGAAAGATTGGGTGATGTCATTATTAAGTGAAAATTGTCAATTTATTAATATTTTATTAAAATTCGGGGGAAGTCAGAGTACGCGGGTAGAATTAAATGATGGTAGCTTGTAAATATGAGTGGGTGTTGGTCATTGTTTGAATTTCTATTTTATTTTTGAAATTTGGGCAAAGCACTGAAAACTTCTTCTAAGGCGAGCTTCGTCGAACCCTCCAAGACAATTCGGTAAATCCCCAAGTATGCCCTTGATTTCCCTTTGAATCATGAATCGTAAGGCTGGTTTTTGTTACTTTCTACGAATTTCTTTCAGCATAATGAACCAACTCGGTTAGTAATGAACTCACTCATGCTTGCTTAGCTACTGTCATTTTCAACGAGCTCTTCCAAGCTCGCCGAACTCACTTACTTTCTTGGGGGGAAGCAGAACAAGTTTTTGCTGAGTTTTATTTTTGATTTATTTTAACTAACTCTTTGTTGGTTGCAATTACACATGCAAGTGCACATGGTCGCGCAAGTAATATAGTGGCTCTAAAAGAGCCAGATTATAAAACCCAAAGGACTTTTCTATTAACTATTTTACTAATTTATACTAGTCTAATTATTTATTCAAGAGTGAAAAAGAGTTAAATTTATTTGTAAGCAAATGAATGAAATAATTAACTAATAATATTAACTTGCAATGATAGGGGTAATTCTAGGGCGGTAGCATACTAACAATTCACACATCACATCTCTTTTGTGGATTTCATAAGGTTATCAAACTATTGAATTAGAGAGTTGATATTATGATCATGATCTCTTGACTTCTAGCCACTTACCCTAGTTAATTGTCTAATTACATCATTGAGTGGGGATAGACAGACTCAACTGGTGAATATTTATATTTCATGTTGTTCAGTAACCAAGCATGTTGTTCATCCAAGTGTCTGTCATGCCCCAAACTCAAGGGGCGCAACTGGAAACTGATGCCAAAACTTAGGCCTAAGCTGACCCTGCCAAACCACTTGCTAATGGAGCATGGCCACCACATACACTTAAGAAACAAACAAGTATATCTCGACTTAAAAATAAGTCATCATCCACCAAAGCCCCTATCAACAATTCTACAAAGAAAACAACTACTGCCAATAGTTTATATAAAGCAATACCCAGCTAGCATAGAAGTATGTTTGGGCAATCAAGGCCACCATGGTATCTACGAAAGCATAAACTCTATGTGGGCCGTTAAAGCCACCATGATCTCTATACAGGTTTTGAAAAGAGGAACAGATATAAACAATAAGTCAAGAACTATCAAACATCAACCGACTAGAAATCAAGGCCAACATGGCCAATAACGTTTCTAACAATCCAACACACTAGTCTTCAAGCCTCTATGAATATAACACTTGGACAGGATAAGGCCCCGACCTACCCAAAAGTTATAAACCACTAAAAAAACAACACCTCTAAGACTCTGGCAACCCCTGGAAGAAAGGAGTCAACCACTCAGCTGTATAGGCGGTTGTGCTACTCGACAGGTTTGTCAAGACGTTGCTCAGGATCTGCAAGCATGAATGTAGTGCCCCCGGTAAGGAACATTACTACAAAATAATGGACCGAGTATGTAAGGTAAATTGAAAGATGAAACTGAAGTATAAGTACTGAATGAAAAGGGTAGGGGTGAAACACAAAAACAATACCTTATTTTCCTACAATAAGATAATATAAACACATAACACGCAATAACCTGACCAGGCCCCCATAAGCTTAGCAGGTACAAACAACACACAATCACTATAACTCCTAAAGAACGCAAATAATCGCTAAATATCCTTATTAGCCCCCTTACTTGGATCCCAATGATTATCTCATTTGAACTTTCAGAATGTACATGTGCCATAAATCAACGAAAATCTGAGGATCTGTGATACAATACATCTCCGTAGGTGTGTCATGAATAAATGCATCTCTGAGGCTTTATGGTGCAATACATATATACTTCCCCATAGGTACATCCTACCTGGCACGTAGGCTCGGTCAATCTGACCCGAAGGCTCGGTCTACCCAGCCTGTAGGCTTGGTCTACCCAGCCCGAAGGCTCGATCTACGCAGTCTAAAGGCTTGGTATACAAATTAATCTGTATGCTCAAGAACCCTGTAATGTCAATGTCTGCTAAGGCCAAAACAAGCTCATAAGCGGAATCCAGACGATAAATATCACAAGAATAACAAGTAATCATAATTAATCATAATAGAATCATAACCTTTGTTGACTTTTATTTAGAACCTCTCTTGACCTTAACACTTCACATTAAAACTTTTTGAAATTAAAAAATAACACATAAAACATCCTTCCTTATGTATTAAGAAGTCATACTCTTATTCTAAAGTACAATTTAATCCCAACGTTCAAATGGACTTGGTGTCACATCCTCCCCCCCCCCCCCTCTTTAGGGACATTCATCCTCGTATGATGATTGTACTCTCTATTTCATAGGAAACAATGAAAGAACCCATACAACTCATATGTAACATACCTAATATACTCAAATGCTGGTCTACTCATTTGAAAGAATAAACATGTGAGGATATTTGGATTTCATGTCCTTCTCAGCTTCCCACATTAACTCCTCAATATTACGGCTCCACCACAACACTTTTACTGTATGTCCTTATTTCACAACCTTATTATTTGGCGATCTACTATGGCAACATGGAATTCTTCACAAAAAAGATCCTCTGAAATCTAAACATCGGTTGTCGGCACTATAAGTGTTGGGTCTCCAATATACTTCTATAACATAGAAACATGAAAAACTAGGTGTACTTCTTCTAACCCTTAAGGTAACTCTATCTTATATGCAACTCGGCCTATGCGTCGCAAGATACAATTAGGCTCAATGTACCTAGGGCTCAACTTGCCCTTTTTGATTAATCTCATAACTCCCTTCATAGGTGAAACTCTGAGAAATACCCAATCATCAACATCAAACTCTAAGTTTTCCAGCCTAACATCCGTGTATGATTTTTTACGGCTTTAGGCTATCAACAACTGCTCTCAAATTAACTTAACATGCTCTATGGCTTGCTGCACTAAGTTTGGTCCAAATAATTCAGATTCTTTAACCTCAAACCAACCAAGAGGGGATCTACATTTTCTTACATATAGGGCCTCATACGGAGCCATACCAATGCTAGAATGATAACTATTATTATAGGCAAACTTGATAAGTGGAAAATAATCATCCCAATTTCATTTGAAATCTAACACACATGCCTTTAACATATCCTTGAGAGTCTAGATTGTATGCTCAACTTGGCCATCAGTTTGAGGATGAAATGTGGTACTAAGGTTTACCTGCGTCCCTAGACCCTTTTGGAATGATTTCAAAAAATGTGATGTAAACGATGGTCCCTCATCTCAAATAATAGATGCATGGACACCATGCAATAAATAATCTCTCTAGTGTATAGAACTGCAAAATCTTGAGCTGAAAATATGATCGTAACTGGCAAGAAATAGATTAACTTTTTTTCGTCTGTAGATAATTACCCAAATAGAATCAAACTTCTATTGTTAGCGACTTAAACCTGTAAAAAATTCAATATTTATTGCCTCCTACTTCCACAATGGAATAGGTATCTCTTGAGTTAGCACACTTGGTGTCTGGTGCTCGACCTTCACCTGCTGACAATTAGGACACTGTGCCACGAACTCCACAATGTCTTTCTTCATCCAAGGCTACTAGTAAGTATCTATAGTATGTAAAGACTAAATTACTCTTACCTAGTTGATGGCTAATCGATTTGGTAACCATTTTTACTCTTTTATGATGTTTGGCTAAAACCCCAACTCTTGGGGTGTGATCATGTGATTATAAGTTGAATTAGTTTATGGGTATTGTTAATTACTAGTTTAAATGCTATATTGAAGTTGGTTTACTCATTAATTGTTTTTTAATTTATGAATTGTAGTTGTAAATGCAGTTCTAACCTTGTGTTCTTAGCTTGCTCCAGAGAGAGGATTTAGAACTAAGATTATTGAGTAATGATTTATATGTATTGGGTTGAACTGGGTTCAGCTCGAGAGAGTGAATCCTAAACCCAATCCTACCCATCTAGCTCGAGAGAATAGATGAATTAAGGTATGGGTTATTCTTCCTTGTTATTCTTGTTGATGTTCGAAAGAAATCACTTGATTCGGGATAGTTGTTCGAGAGAAATCTATCCCCATTATTGTCTAGCCTACTCATTGATTTTTATCCATTTACTAGTTGTTTCAATTACCCATAGATTGAATTTTACCTATAATCGATCACATCCTGAGAATTCCTCTCCTTATTGTTATTTCAAATTAATTGTGGTTGTATTGTAGTTTATAATTGCAAACTAAAAGCCCCCATCTGACATTCGTGTCACCCCTTTTTATTTGTTTTATGTCTTATTTGATAATTTCTATTCCTATATCTGGTTAGATCACATTCGTACTTCCTAATTGAATTTGAACACGTACCGCTCCCTATCGAATTCGACCCAACTCAATTATTGAGTTTTTATTCCTTAAGGAACATTTACACCTAGAATTAGATGAGGTGTTCTTGAAGAGTTATTCATTAAAATGGAGCCGCTGCCGGGGAGTGATGTTGTTTAATTTTTTTTTATTGAAGTTGAATTGTGATCTTTAAAGTTATAGTTGAATCAACTTATTTTTGTCTTTGGTTTTGTGTTGCTTGTGTTAAACAAAAAGGGAGATGAGCATTAACAGAAGTAATGGTAGCCAAGTGGGCCACTAAGATGGCATTGGGAACCTCAATGATGTCAATGACCCAAATATCAATGACCCAAACCAAGTGGGTGGTGTTAGTCCGATTCGTTTACCTCCGACTGAAGGAAACACGATTTTTCACATCACAAGCACAATGCTTCAACTCCAACAATTGAAAGGATTATTTAGTGGGCTGGCTCATGAGGATCCCCATGAGAATATTAGGAACTTTGTGGATGCACTACTAAAAAAACAGTGAATACCGACCTAAAAATTACCGACCTCAAATGGAGGTCGGTAATTTCCGACCTCCGGAGGTCAGTATTCTTAAAAAGAATAAGAAATTAAAAAAACTTTAGGAAAGCGACTACAAGTAGTCGGTTTTTTTTGCAAAATAAAGCGGGAAAACAAAATTCCGACCTCTGGAGGTCGGAATTTTTCCCTGAAAAAATGAATTACAATAAAAACCGACCTCTTGATGTCGGTATTAATAAAATAAATAAATAACAATATTTTTTTTTCTCAATTAAATATAAAAAACAAAATTGAGAAATATTTTGATTTAATTTTATTAACTTCCGGAGGACGGTTTACGTAAATAAATCATCTTTCGGATGACAATTTATATAAATTAAATTAATATAAAATACCGACCTCATGTGGTCGGTATTTTTATTTCATCCAAATACTTAGAGACATTAAGAGGTCGGTTAGTTTATTACACAATAGTTTATGCAAAATAAAATACCAACATCCGGAGGTCGGAATTTAAAAAATACAAAAATATAATTACCGACCTCCGGAGGTCAGAATTTAAAAAATACAAAAAATAAAAAATTCCGACCTCAGGAGGTCGAAATTTAGGTCGGAATTTAAAAGATACAAAAAATAAAAATACCGACCTCCGGAGGTCAGAATTTAAATAATACAAAAATAAAAATACCGACCTCCGGAGGTCGGAATTTAAAAGATACAAAAAATAAAATTACCGACCTCCGGTGGTCCGAATTTCAAAAAATACAAAAATAAAAATACCGACCTCCAGAGGTTGGAATTTAAATAATACAAAAATAAAAATACCGACCTCCGGAGGTCGGAATTTAAAAGATACAAAAAATAAAATTACCGACCTCCGGAGGTCAGAAAAATACAAAAATAAAAATACTGACCTCCGGAGATCGGAATTTAAATAATACAAAAATAAAAATACCGACCTCCGTAGGTCGGTATTTAAAAGATACAAAAAATAAAATTCCGACCTCCGGAGGTCGGAATTTCAAAAATACAAAAATAAAAATACCGACCTCCGGAGGTCAGAATTTAAATAATACAAAAAAAAAAAATACCGACCTCCGGAGGTCGGAATTTAAAAAATACAAAAATAAAATTACCTCCGGAAAATACCGACCTCCGGAGGTCGGAATTTAACAAATACAAAAATAAAATTACCGACCTCCGGAGGTCAGAATTTCAAAAATACAAAAATAAAAATACCGACCTCCGAAGGTCGGAATTTAAAAAATACAAAAATAAAATTACCGACTTCCGGAGGTCAGAATTTCAAAAATACAAAAATAAAAATATCGACCTCCGGAGGTCGGAATTTAAAAAATACAAAAATAAAATTACCGACCTCTCGAGGTCAGAATTTTAAAAATACAGAAATCAAAATACTGACCTCTGGAGGTCGGTATATTTCAATACAATGAAAACCGACCTCTTGATGTCAGTATTAAATAAAATAAATAAATAACTATGTTTTATTTTTTCTCAATTAAATATATTGATTTAATTTTATCGTCTTTCGGAGGACGGTTTTGCGTAAAATAAAAAACAAAAAAATATATTATAATTCTGACTTCCGAAAGTTGGTAAAATTAAATAGTATGTAATTAAATTAATTTTCATTAAATAAATTGTCTTTCGGATGACAGTTTTATATAAGTTAAAAAATAAATTAATATAAAATACCGACCTCATGAGGTCGGTATTTTTATTTCATCTAAGTACTTTTAATAAAAGCGACATCCGGAGGTCGGTTTGTTAAAACTGTTCCTATAAATCATAATTTTGCTAGCATAATACTAAATTTTCTTTCTACACATACAATTAATTGTTTAAAAGAGTGTAACAATTTTATATACTTTTATAAATAAAAAGTTAAAATTCATGAAATAAATAAAAAAATATCTATAATTCATATTTAGAGTATGAAATTACGTTGATATGAATTAAGAGATAATTATACTTATATTTGTAGAGTAATGTACAAATTCTATCAGTATGTTGTCAAATGATGAACTTAATATATCATGTCATGATGTAGAGGTGAATAGTTAATTAACATATAATATAATCTATTTGAGTATGAAATGCGAGATAATATTATTATATATGTTCGATCTTGAATGGATGTCAAGTGTTGTGATAATATCGTAGGCAATGATGACATGTAAAGGATAATTCATCGGAGTATGAAATACATTGATTAATTATATATACTCACTGATTAGTTTAACAAATCAAGTCTTATATATATATATATATATATTAGTGGCTCAGATATGAAATACATTATCAATTAAAGAAATACCGACGATCAATTAAAGGAGATTTATATATTAAATTTGATATTGATAAACTTTAATTTGTTGATCGATAAAATTAAATTTATATAATTAGGAGGTATATAATTTAAATTTATAAAATTAACTTGATCAATAAAATTAAATTTATTAAATTAAACTTATGTTGAATTTATATAATTAGGAGGTATATATATATATATATATATATATATATATATATAATTTTAATTTATAAATGTAATTTTAATTAATAAAATCAACCTCAAGAGATGAGTTAATATTAAAATAAATTAATAAATACCGACCTTAAGAGGTTGGTATATTTAAATTATTATTTTATTTAAATAATATCAACATCCCGTGGTCGGTAAATTAAACACTTCTCTTAAAAAAAGAATGATATAGTATCAAAACCCTAAGGCATCTCTCACTCCACTCTCAGTCCTCTCTCTCACCCTGACCCACTCCCATCTTGCCCATCGGGCTTACTTTTCAAAGTGGTCTTTCTCGATTTCGGAACGGAAAGGCTTGGTTGAAGGCAAAATTCGGTGTAATTCGGTATTAAATAAATATATAAATAAATAAAAATATTTTATTTTTTCTCAATTAAATATTAAAAAGAAAATTGAGAAATAATTTGAATTAATTTTATTTAAATCGTCTTCCGGAGGATGGTTTTGTGTAAAATAAAAAATTATAATATGGACTTCCGAAAGTCGGTAAAATTAAATAGTATCTAATTATCTTAATTTTCATTAAAATATTTATATAGGACTTCCAAAAAAAATAATAAATTAATATTTTCTTTAAATAAATCGTCATCCGAATGACGATTAATTTCAAAAATACAAAAATAAAAAATACCGATCTTCGGAGGTCAGAATTTAAATAATACAAAAATAAAAATACCGACCTCCGGAGGTTGGAATTTAAAAAATACTAAAATAAAATTACCGACCTCAGGAGGTCAGAATTTCAAAAATCCAAAAATAAAAATACCGACCTCCGGAGGTCGGAATTAAAAAAAATACAAAAATAAAAATACCTTCAAAAATACAAAAATAAAAATACCGACCTCCGGAGGTCGGAATTTAAATAATACAAAAATAAAAATACCGACCTCCGGAGGTCGGAATTTAAAAAATACAAAAATCAAAATACCGACCTCTGGATGTCGGAATTTTCCAGTAACAATTTAGGCCAATCTACTTATAGACTTCCTACTCAAGGTATCTGCCATCACATTTGTCTTTCAAAGATGATACAAAATAGTAAGATCATAATCTTTAAGTAGCTCCAACCACTAACGTTACTTCAAATTAAGATCTCATTTCTTGAATATATATTGTAAACTTTTGTGATCAGTATATATTTCACATGGCTCACCATAGAGATAGTGACACCAAATCTTGAGTGCAAATATGATTGCAGCCAATTCTAAGTCATGCGTCGGATAATTATTCTCATGAATCTTTAGCTGTCGAGAAGCATATACCACCACTTTACCATTCTGCATTAAGACACAACCCATTCCAATTCTAGATGTAACACAATAAATGGTGAAACTACCCTCTGATATAGGTATGGCCAAAACTAGAGTCGTAGTCAATGCAATCTTTAATTCTGAAAACCTTTTTCACATCCATCTGACCATTGAAAGACAACACCTTTCTGAGTAAATGTGTCAATAGAGAGGCTATCTCTGAGAAACCCTCTACAAATTGTTTATAATATCCAGCTAGTCCCAAGATATTGTGTATCTATATAAGAGTATTAGGTCGAGACTAATTGCGAATTGCTTCTATCTTATTAGATCAACTTGGATTCCATCTCATGACACCACATATCCTAAAAAGAAAATTGTGCTCAACCAAAACTCACATTTTGAGAACTTGGCATAAATAATTTGTTCCTAAGTATCATCAATACAACTCTCAGGTGGTGTTCATGCTCGGCCTCACCCCGAGAGTAGACTAAAATATCATTAATGAGCACAATCACAAAATGGTCTAAGCATAGCTTTAACACCCTTTTCATGAGGTCCATAAATGTTGCGGGGGTAGTAGTCAGCCCGAAAGACATCACCAAGTATTCAAAGTGCCCATATCTAGTCTGAAATGATATCTTGGTGATATCTTCTGTCTTTATTGTCACATGTAACGATTTGTTTCCGTTGTTATAGAAATATCAACGGGGGAAAATTTGGGACGGAAAACTTCATTGTAGTATTTGAATTTTCCCAACCATGTCCAGATTTAGATGAAATTTGAGACTTTTAGGTGTAGGGAAATCTGGTAAAAATCAGTTGATTTATTTATAATTCTGGTTACATGAGTGGTTAGATAATTCGTTAAGGAATCCGTACGACTTTAAGGAATTTAAATCGAGCGAGTAGAACTCCTGAAATTGACCTTAGCGTAAAGGGTATTTTCTGAGCGTCGTTGGTTAGAGATGTATTATGAAATGGGGATTTTGGAATTCTTTAAATAACTCACTGATTCGTGCAAGAAGCTCTAGCGGAGTTTGTGGTCGCTCTGGCGGGGCCGCTACAATGGGCTAAGGGTCGCTGTGGCAGGTTCAACGTGACATAAAATCGTAAATAAACCCCCAACTAAACTTATTTTGCACTTTTTGGTTTTTAAAGCTAAGGAATGAACCCCAGGCGACTCCTAACAGTTTTCCTCCATTCTTGAGGCTAAAGGTAAGGTTTTCACTCCCTGAATCTATTTTTCGATCCGTAGAACTTAATAGAATGGACAATTAATGATTATGGGGGTGGGGGGGTGTTGATCTATATTCTATGATGGAAACGACCCTATTTTGGATACCTGGCATCATGGGTATGATCTAGGGTAGTTAGAATTGTTAGTAATTCGGGTAATTAGTGATTGTTTAATTATTCCTATGTTATTATGACTGTTTGAAGACCAAGAACAAGCAGAACGAATTCAAAAAGGGAAGGGTCAAGTTTCTTAGGGTTTCAAGCTTGTCTTGAGGTAGGTGATGGTTGTGATTCTACGATTGTGTGATATATGGTTGTTCTTATTTTATTATGATATATGTATGTATATGAATGTTGCCATATTTATCACACCTATTGTAAATGAAGTAGATGAATGATGGTTACCATGAAATCATGATTTAATTGTATGATCTTGAGGATATACTTGTTATTGTGATTGTGGTATGTTGAATGGATCGGTTGCCACGTTTCGGCATAACTAACTTGGATTGGTTGCCACGTTCTGGCCTAATAATGGGATTGGTTGCCACATTTCGACATAATCGTTGGATCGGGTACCACATTTCGGCATGCTAACTGTTTGGGTTTGGGTTCTATGAGAGGACCAATGACTTGTCATAATTGTGCATTTGGAGGATTGTGAAATTGTACCTTGTTCATAAATGTTGATGATATTGTATATGTTAGAGATATGCGTATGATTATAATGTTGTTTGACATATGTATGTTGCTCTTAGTGGGATAGCCGTGTGATCGTAGCAGTACACTATGGTTGTGTACTCATACTGCACTTGCTCTTATTTTTGTTGACTACAGGGCATCTTCAAGCGGCTACTAACAAACCATGCTTAGGAGATCAGTGATAATTTGAATTCAAGGGTGAGCCAATGCTTTTGGGCTACCATGAGTTCTTTTTCGTGTATGTCCACCATTTTCGGACTTAGACTATGTTCCAGTTAGTTGATTAGTTCATTAGATTTGGGGTTGTATCCCTTCTTGTTTAGACTTGTTGAACTTTAGATGTTTTGGTACATTGACTTTGAGGTTCTAGGCATTACTTCCGTAATGTTAGTTTATTATTGTTAGACTTTTGTTAGAGTTTATGGGAATTCTATTTATTTCCTTAGTATTTAACTTGCTTTTGTAACTTAAATGCCTTAGTTTTGGTTTAGTTGGTTGAGTTAGGCTGTAGTAGTGGTTCTCCCACCAGAGAGTTAGTGTGGGTTTCAATCACGACGGTCTGGGCCGGGACAAAGTTAGTATCAGAGCCTATGTTTGTTGATCTTGATGTACCAAAACGAGTCTAGTAGAGTCTCGCAGAACGTTAACGGGACACCTTTACTTTTCTTCGAGAGGCTATATGACTTTAGGAATTCTCTCTATTTTCTCTTATCTCCTTTGTGCTATGACTTGATTCCAATTGGTATCTGGTAATTCAAATTGGTATCTAGCCTCCTTTACTCTCTTGTTCATAGATGGATAATACTAGATTCAATGGAGTTATGCTCGTAGCTCCCGTCAATGCTCCAGCTAAGGAATCTGCTGCAAGAGGTCGCGGTTGATGCAGGGATAGAGGAAGAGCTAGGGGTAGAGGCCATGGAAGAGTAGCGCCTGCAGGAAATAGAGCTCTTGTTGAGAATGCTCTTATTAATAAGAACCCTCCCGCACATTATGAAGAGATTGAAGATGAGAATGTTAATGTTGATAATATTAAGGATGTAGGATAAGATAAAGAGGTGCAGCCTGAGACTACCGATGTTCCCTCTATAGACCCAGTGTTAGGTCGATAGATCATGTAATTATTGAAATGGTTTGTTGGTCCTGGTGTGCTTCCTTCTGCTCCAGCAACACAAGCTCTTACTAACCCTCTTGTTGCTAGCACTGCACCTAAGGTGGGTGGGACTGGAGGTAATGATTCTTTCTTTCGTTCTTTGTTGGGTTTTGTTATGACTGGTAATGAGCATGAAATGCTGACTAAGTTGTTGAAGCTAAAGCCTCTTGTGTTGCTTGGTTCTAATAATGAGTATGCTTATAATTTTATCTTAGATTTCTATGAGAGGCTTCATAAGTTGGGAATTGTCCATCAACTTGGGGTTGAGTTCATGTCCTTTCTACTTCAAGGTGAAGCTCAGCAGTAGTGGAGAGCTTATATGGAATACAGATCTTCTACTTTACCTCCACTTACTTGGAATAAATTTCATGCTCTATTTCTAGATACTTATGTTCCTAGGAACTTGGGGGATCGCAAGAAGGATGAGTACCTATCTTTGGAGTAGGGTGGTATGACTGTGGCTGCTTATGAGGCCAAGTTCCATGATTTTTCTACATATGCTAGTCAATTGGTGACTACCGAGGAGGAGAGGATTCGATTATTTATTAGGGGACTAAATTTTGAGTTGCAAGTATTATCTTTTCATATGACTTCTATAGGGAGGAGCTTCAATGAGGTAACAGACTATGTTAAGAAATTAGAGGGGTGAGGTGAGACAGTCAAGCTAAGGCATGGGCAAAAAGGGCCAAGAACTCATGTAACTTTCAAGGTTCTTATTCCAAGGGGTCCGGAAGACAACACTTCCAGTCAAGCCAATTCAGTCTGCAATGCCCTCCTTTGCAGGTAGTTACTCAAAAACTCCATCTCATAATTTTTAGGATAGCCAGGGAGTCACTCCTTCGGTGGGCAGCAGGCCATCTTTTTATCGTACGTGCTACAACTTTGGTAAACCTGGGCATATGAGGAGAGATTGTCCCCATTCACGTGTTATAGATTCTGCGCAGCAACAGTCTAGAGAGTGGTACCCACAGGGAATGGTAATAATAGTAGAGGACGTCCACAAGGTGGGTGGGAGGTAATCAGCGAGGTCGTAGAGGTAGAGGAAATGGTAATGTAGGCAGGGGTAACCTGCAACCAGGCAGAGAAGTGGTTCATTAAGATGATAGGGCTCAGTGATACACCTTTCTGGGCAAGAATGAGGCACAAACGTCTAATGCAGTGATCACATATACTATTCTTGTCTGTGACTGGATGGCTAATGTGTTATTTGATCCGTGTTCTACTTATTCATATGTATCCGTGAGATTTGCCTCAATGTTTAATATGATTCGTGATATAATTGATGCCCCTATCCATGTTTCTACCCTAGTTGGAGAGTCAGCCGTAGTTACCCATGTCTATTGTGCTTGTCCTATTTTATTTATGGGTTTTTAGACTTGGGATGATTTGGTGATTTTGGATATGACTGACTTCGATATAATCTTAGGCATGAATTGGTTGTCCCTCTATTATGTTGTGCTTAATTGTAATACTTAGTCTGTAACTCTAGAAATTCCAGGAAGGGAAAAATTAGAGTGGGAAGGGTTGTACAAGCCTAAGCAAGCTAAGATCATATCCTTCATTTGGTCTAGAAAATTGGTAGAGCAGGGTTGTTTGGCTTATTTGACTCATATTAGGGATGTTGAGATTGAGGCTCCATCCATTAGGTCTATTCCTATGGTGTTAGAATTTATAGAAGTGTTTCCTAATGACTTGCCTGGCATACCTCCGGATAGAGATATAGATTTTTGCATTGATTTAGAGCCTGATACTTGTCCCATTTCCATCCCTCCATATCGTATAGCTCCGGCGAAACTAAAAGAGGTTAAGGATCAAATCCAAAAGCTTCTTGACAAGGGATTTATTCATCCTAGTGCTTCCCATGGAGTGCTCCAGTTTTGTTTGTTAATAAAAAAGATGGTAGTATGAGAATGTGTATAGATTACCAGAAATTGAATAGGGTCACCATTCGAAACAAGTATCCTTTGCCTCGAATAAATGATCTTTTTGACCAATTACAAGGTACATCAGTTTTCTCCATGATAGATCTAAGGTTTGGCTACCATCAGTTGAAAATTAGGCCTGAAGATGTGCCCAAGATGGCGTTTAGAACCCGCTATGGGCACTATGAATTTCTAGTTATGTCTTTTGGTTTGACTAATGCGCCTGCAGCGTTTATGAGTTTAATGAATATGGTGTTCAAGCTGTTTCTTGATTCTTTCGTCATAGTCTTTATTGAAGATATTTTGGTCTATTCAAAAAGTGCCAACCGTCTTCGTATTGTTTTGGGTGTTCTTGGGAAGAAAACGTTATATGTGAAATTTTCTAAGTGTGAATTTTGGTTGACTTTTATGGCAATTTTGGGACATGTAGTTTCAAGAGAAGGGGTATTGGTAGATCCTCAAAAGATTGAGGTAGTTAAGAATTAGGTTTGACCAAGTTTTGTGATTGAAGTTAGGAGCTTTGTGGGGCTCGCTAGCTATTATCATCGATTTGTGAAGAGCTTTGCTTCTATTGCCACTCACTTGAGTAATTTGATCAAAAAGGAGATACCATTTGAATGGCTGAAAAATGTGAGGAGAGCTTCCAAAAGCTCATGACTCTTTTGACCACCGCACCTATCCTAGCATTACCGGTAGAAGGTAAAGATTTTATTATTTATTATGATGCTTCACATTTTGTTTTGGGTTCTATGTTGATGCAGGATAAGAATGTTATAGCTTATGCATCGCATCAATTGAGGGCGCATGAGAGGAATTATCCAACACATTATTTGGAGTTGGCAGCGGTAGTGTTTGCTCTTAAGATTTGGTGATATTACCTCTATGGTGTTAAGTGTGAGGTGTTTACTGACCATCGTAGTTTGCAGCATGTGTTTACTCAAAAGAATCTGAATTTGAGATAGCGTAGGTGGATGGAGTTACTTAAAGATTATGATGTCACCATTTAATACCATCCAGCTAAGGCTAATGTAGTGGCAGATGCTTTGACTTGAAAGGTAGTGAGTATGGGTAGTTTAGGTTGCTTGACTACATCCAAACGATTTTTGGCTAAGGGAATTCAGACCTTAGAGTCTAAGTTCATACAGTTGGGCATTTGAGAAAGAGGTGGGGTGTTAGCTAGTATTGAAGTGAAGGCCACATTCATTGGTGAGATCAAGGACAAACAATTTGAAGATGAAGATTTGGAGGAGCTTAGAAAGAAGACTGCGATTGGTAAGGCACAAGAGACCACTCTTGATGCGGATGGTGTGCTCAATTTTAAAGAGAGAATATGTGTCCCTAGAGTAGATGATTTGATTGAGAAATTGTTGGTAGAGTCTCATGGTTCGCGATATTCTATCCATCCAGGTGTGACCAAGATGTACCGAGATTTGAAGCGAATTTATTGGTGGCTGGGCATGAAGAAGGACATAGCGGAGTTTGTGGCAAAGTGTCAAAATTGTCAACAAGTGAAATATGAACAACAAAGGCATATAGGTTTGCATTAAAGAATGCCAATTCTGGAATGGAAGTAGGAGAGGATAGCCATGGCTTTTATGGTTGGTCTTCCCAAGACTTTGGGGAAGTCTGATTCTATTTGGGTGGTAGTTGATGGATTGACTAAGTCAGCCCATTTTATTCTAGTAAGAATAGATTATAATGCTGAACAATTGGCTAAGGTGTATATCAAAGAGATAGTGAGGTTACATGGGGTGCCCCTCTCTATCATCTCAAACCGTGGTACCCAATTTACATCTAATTTTTGGAGGAAATCACATGATGAATTGGGCACACAACTCATCTTTAGTACAACATTCTATCCACAGATAGATGGGCAATTAGAGAGGACTATTCAAGTGTTAGAAGACATGTTGAGGGCGTGTGTGATTGATTATGGAGGGCATTAGGATAAGTTCCTACCTTTGTGTGAATTCTCCTACAATAGTAGTTATCACTCCAGCATAGATATGACACCATTTGAGGTACTCTATGGGAGGGGATGTAGATCACCCATAGGATGGTTTGAGGCAGGAGATGTGAATCCATTAGGGGTTCATTTAGTAAAGGATGCTCAAGAAAAGGTGGGGAGTATTCAAGCTAAACTTTTAGTAGCCCAGAGTAGACAGAAGAAGTATGCGGATCATAAGATAAGAGACATGGCATTTCAAACCGGCGAAAATGTTCTTCTTAAGGTATCACCCATGAAATAGGTGATGAGATTTGGCAAGAAGGGTAAGCTAAGTCCGCGATATATTAGTCCATTTGAGGTTCTTGTGTGTGGAGCCGGTAGCATATAGATTGGCATTACCTCCTAATTTATCAAGTGTTCATCTAGTATTTCATGTGTCCATGTTGAAGACATATCATGGTGACGGGGATTATATCATTAAATGGAACTCAATTGTGTTAGACAAAGACCTCCAATATAAAGAGGAGCTAATTGCAATTCTTGATTGTGATGTGCGTAAGTTAAGTACCAAGGAGATTAAGTCCGTGAAAGGTCAATGGAAGCATCGTCTAGTTGAGGAAGCTAATTAGGAAACTGAGAGGGACATGCGAGACAAGTATCCCCAATCGCTCCTCGATTCAGGTACTACTTCATTCTTTTTTTGGCCTATTTTCCTATGTTTTGTCACTCAGGGATGAGTGATGGGAAGATTGATATCTATTGTAACAACTTGTTTTTGTTGTTATAGAAATGCCAACGGGGGAAAATTTGGGACTGGAAAACTTTCTCGTAATATTTGGATTTTCCCAACCTTGTCCAGATTTGGATAAAATCAAATTCTTTAAGGTGTAGGAAAATCTGGTAATAATCAGGTGATTTATTTATAATTCTAGTTACATGAGTGGTTATATAACTCATTAAAGAATTTGTACAACTTTATGGAATTAAATTTAGGCAAGTGGAACTCCCAGAATCGATCTTAGTGTAAAGGGTATTTTCTGAGCGTCATTGGTTAGATGTGTGTTGTAAAATAGGGAGTTTAGAATTCTTTAAATAACTCATTGGTTCATGCAAGCCGCTTTGGCGGAGCTTTTTGTCGCTCTGGCGAGGCCGTTACAGTAGGGTGAGGGCCGTTGTGGCGGGTTCGACGAGACTTAAAGTCGTAAATAACCCCTAAACGACCTTATTTTGCACTTTTCAATTTTTAGAGCTAAGGAATGAACTCCAGTCAACTCCTAAAAGTTTTTCACCATTCTTGAGGCTAAAGGTAAGCTTTTCACTTTTCGAATTGATTTTTCGATTCGTAGAATGTAATAGAATAGGCAATTAATGATTGGAGAGGGTTTTGATCTAAAGATTCTATGGTGGAAACAACCCTATTTTGAATACTTGGGATCATGGGTATGATCTAGGGTTGATTATATTGTTAGTAATCTGGGTAATTTGTGATTGTTTATTGATTTCTTTTTTATTATGATTGTTTGTAGACCAAGAACAAGCGGAACGAATCTGGAAAAGGAAGGATCAAGTTTCTAAGGGTTTCAAGCTTGTCTCGAGGTAGGTGATGGTTGTGATTCTATGATTGTGTGATGTATGTTTTTCCTTGCTTCATTATGATACATGTATGGATATGAATGTTCCATTATTGATCACACTTGTTGTAAATGTGGTAAATGAATGATGGTTACAATGAAATCATGACTTAATTGTATAATCTTGAGGATATACTTGTGATTGTGATTGTGGTGTGTCGAATGGATCGGTTGCCACGTTGCAACATAATCATTGGATCGGGCTCCACATTCTGGTATTCTAACTGTTTGGGTTTGGGTTCCATGAGTGAACCAATGACTTGTCATAATTGTGTATTTTGAGGATTGTGAAACTGTACCTTGTTCGTAAATGTTGATGATATAGTATATGTTCGATATATGCGTGTGATTATATTGTTGTTTGACTTATGTATGTTGCACTTAGTGGGATAGCCACGTGATCCTACCAGTACACAGTGGTTGTGTACTGATACTACACTTGCTCTTACTTTTGTTGAGTACAGGGCATCTTCAAGCGGCTACTGACAGACCTCGCTTTAGGAGATCAATGATCGTTCGAATTCAAGGGTGAGCTAATTCTTCCGGGCTGCCATGGGTTCTCTTTCATCTATGCCCACCATTTCCAGACTTAGACTATGTTCTAGTTAGTTGATTAGTTCATTAGATTTGGGGTTGCATCCCTTCTTGTTTAGACTTGTTGAACTTTAAATGTTTTGGTACATTGACTTTGAGGTTCTAGGCATTACTTCTGCAAAGTTAGTTTATTATTGTTAGACTTTTGTTAGAGTTTATGGAAACTCTATTTATTTCCTTAGTATTTAATTTGCTTCCGTAACTTAAATACCTTAGTTTTGGTTTAGTTGCTTGATTTGGCCTGTAGTAGTAGTTCTCCCACCGAAAAGTTAGTGTGGGTGCTAATCATGACGGTCTAGGTCATGACATGATCTCAAGTCAATTTTGGAAAAGTGAGTAGAACTTGTAGTTGATTAAATAGATCATCAATACAAGGCAATAAGTATTTATTCTTGACTGTTATCTTATTCAGCTGCATATAGTCAATACACATTCTCATTGAACCATCTTTCTTTTCTAAATATCACTGGTGCACCCCAAGGCGATACACTAGGCCTAATGAACCCTTATAAAGTAGCTCTTGGAGTTGAAACTTTGATTCTCTCAACTCAGCTAGAGCCATACGATATATAAGAATAAAGATTGGTTAAGTCCCCAACACTAAATGAATGTTGAACTCAATTTCCCTCATCGGAGGTAGCCCATGTAAGTCTTCTTGAAACACATCAACAAATTCCCAAACAACTATTACACTATCATTACTAGCATTCTCCCATCGAGTTTCATGAATAGTAGCAATAAAACCCAAGTGCCCATTATTAATCATTTAGTGTGCCTTTACATAAAATATTATCTATCCATGCGTCAGAAGAGTCATGCCTTTCCACACTAAATATAGTTCTCCAGGAAAGTAAAAGCGTGCAAGCATATCAAACAATCAACCAAAACATAACATGATGTTAACCAATCCATGCTCATAATCACATCAAAGTCAGACATCGACAATTCTAGTAGAGCAACTAATGTCTCCTTACCCTGAATAGATATCACACTCTTTATGCACTCTATCCACTAATAAAGTCTCCTCTACTGGGGTCATAACCATATATGGCATAATACTCTAAACTCTTCATTTTAAGAATATAGCAAAAGATAACAAGAATATGTAAAATCAGGATCAATAAGAGCACATACCTCGTGAGAATTGATAGTGATAATACCTGTGACTACTGAATTAGATGCATCTATATCCTATTTGGCCATATAAAATAATCTCGATGGTCCACCTTCTCCTTGAGCAACTTGTGCACCTTATTAACCTTGTCCATGGGCACGTGATGAGTCTGATATTTTGACTTACTTAAGGCCTTTTTTAGTTCAACAATTAGTGTCCTGAATGCCTTTATATATCCATAACTAATTATTTATTGTGTTTTGTAGCTATGAAGGCTCAAATACATGGTAAATATGAAATCAAGCAATATGAGGCCTAAAATATGGAAAAATAGAAAAATTGTGACATTGGTGCTCGCCAAAAGGCACTCGGCTAATCGCCGAATGTTCCAGAATGGCAAAAAAAGACAAAGTCTTTGAATAAAGTTATTAAGGAAGGTCATGATCATAAGACTAAATGGTGACTCACTAAACTAAACCAACGAGCTAACAAGTGCTTGCCGAAAGTGACAGAACATCTAAGCCAAGTTGAAGGCCAAAAAGGTAAGATTGGGTGATGATCAACGACTCGTTGAATGTGAACAATGAATTCCATTGAGCTCAATGATTGTTGTTCAAACACCTGAAGCCTTTAGTTTACAAAAGACGAGAAGAAGAATGAGTCGGCGAGTTATTAAATGATTCGACGAGCATGATTAACATAATCGACTGGAAATATGATGAAGTTTTGGCTAATTGTTGGAGAGTTATAAAATAGCCAATATGAGAAAGAAGTATATCTTTGAAATCAAAGTTGTAAATCATCAATCTAATGGTCGATAATGTTTTCGGTAAATTTTTTGTAACTTTTAACATGATTAACCAAAGCTTTTGTTCTAGGGGTGTGCAAATGGAGTTCTGTTTTGAATAAATTAGTGGAATAATGTGATTTTATTTGTTTTACTTTGATTTCCATGGATCCAATTTCATTATCATGTATTTAGTTTATGAATTGAGGTTGCAAACTTAATTCTAGCTTTAGGTCTTCATATATTTCTTGAGAGAGAATATATGAAGTGGGTAATTTACTTAATCCTTGCATATTTGTTTGAATTTCCTTTTTTGCTTGAGAAAGAGATTTGGGGTTTCACTTCTAAATGTTAGTCTTGCTCGAGAGAGTAGATTTATGTCAATGATTTAGGTTGTTTAGATGATTGCACATGAGAAAGTCTAAGAGAAATTCTTGTGATGGGTATATTATGATTGAGAAATATGATATGTGTTTGAGATTGACCCAACTTATCTATGAGTAATTAAGGCTATTGACCAATGACATTGACCACCTTTCAAAAATCAAGTTGCTGATCATTTGTCCATATTAGAGGAGGAAGCTATGCTTAAGTTAGGAGATGAGGCTAAAATTAATGATGCTTTTCCAGGCGAACAGGTATTGGCAGCTTCTTATGATCTTATTCCTTGGTTTGCAGACTTTGCTAACTACTTGACAAGTGATCTAGTTCCATCGGATTTGTCTTTTCACCAAAGGAAAAAGTTTATGCATGATGTGAAGAAGTTCTTTTGGGATGAGCCTTACTTATTCCGTATTTGTGCTGATGGGATTATTCATCGTTGTATGCCTGAGGTTGAAATGTAGAGTATACTAGAGGCATGTCATTAATCACTTGTTGGTGGGCATCATAGTTGTATTCATATTGCTCATAAAATCTTGTAGTGTAGGTATTACTGGCCTACCATCCACTAAGATGCTCATGATTTCACCAAGTCCTGTGATCATTGCTGAAGAGAAGGAGGAATTTCAAAGAGGCAAGAGCTACCTATGAATCTGATATTGGTGATTGAGTTGTTTGATGTATGGAGTCTTGATTTTGTGAATTCAAATAGGATGAAGTATATTCTTGTTGTGGTTGATTATGTATCAAAATAGGTGCAAGCAATTGTGCTTTTAAAAAATGAAGGTAAAAGTGTCACTACATTCCTAAAAAAGAATATCTTATCCAGATTTGGTACACATAGGGTGATTATCAGCAATAGAGGTTCCCACTTTTGTAATAAGTTGTTCAAGGCGTTGCTAGAGAAATATGGAGTCCGTCACAATGTAGCCACTCCTTACCATCAGCAGTCTAGTGGGCAAGTTGAAGTGTCCAATAGAGAGATAAAGCAAATCCTTGCTTAGACTGTGAATGTAAATAAACTGATTGGTCAAGGAGGCTTGATGATGCTCTATTGGCCTATCGTACTGCATTCAAGACTCTCATAGGTATGTCCCCCTACAAACTTGTATATGGGAAGTCTTGCTATTTGCTGGTAGAGCTAGAGCATAAGGCTATGTGGGCACTAAAGAAGTTATATTTGGATTGGGGCGCCGCATCGAGTCTAAGAGTGAATAACATGAATCAACTTGATGAGTTTCACCTAAAAGATTATGAAAGTTCAGCCTTGCAGAATGAAAAGATGAAGAAGTATAATGATCAAAAGATTGAAAAGCGTGAATTTATCATAGGTGATCTGGTGCTGTTATTTAACTGAAGGTTGCGCTTGTTTCCTGGGAAGCTCAAGTCCAAGTGGACCGAGCCATTCATAGTCACTCAAGTGTTCCCACATGGAGCGGTCGAGCTTGAGAACAAAGAGGGAACAAGGTTCAAGGTGAACGGGAAAAGGATCAAGGTCTACATGGGGAAACAAGAGAGTGTATAAGAATTGATTAAGGCCTATTACCTTGATAAAGTCTGAGTAATCAAGGGGCCTGCATCATGCCGCGACATTAAATCAAGCACTGCTTGGAATCTAGCCAACCATAGGTTTCTCTTTACGATTTAGGAGTTTTCTTTTTTTATTTTAATTTATGTAATTCTATAGATAGGTGTTTTATTTTTGTATTAGTGTTGGCTAGATATAAAATAGGGTCCGTGTCTAAAAAGTGTCCAAAAAATGTAAAATGAAAGACCTTATAGTTCCTATAAGTGCAAGGATGAACAACTGAATTTGCAGAAAACAGGTTGTGCAGAGGTCTACGGACCCCCTCGACGGTCTGTGGGACCATCCATTGACCGTAAATGGTATCAGTAGACCCCAGGTAAGTTCTCCAAAATTCTAAGTGTCTGAGTAACCTACGGACTAGACCTACGGTCCGTAGGTCGATCCACGACCCCTAGACTGGGTTTTGTGGGTCCAAACCTAGGGTTTTGCTGACCTAACCCGGACCCCCTTTAATAGAAACTGTTCATTTTAAATTCATCCCCCACAACTCAAATTCCCTCCTAATTATTTCTAACCCCTCCAAAATTCCACAAACTCCCATATTAATTCCCCAATTCACTCTCCTCTTCCATACTTATCCTCTCATCTCCCATAATTCCCTTCTTCTCTCCCAAAAATCACCCCATTCTCCCCTCGCAAAAGATATCTCGGTTCGGGTTCGGTGTCAAAGGGTTTGAAAAAGGTATAAGTAGTTCATTGCATCACACACTCACCCACTTTGCTTTCTTGAAAGGTAAACGACTTCATGCCGATTTTTAATTCACTATTCAATGTTGTATTATGAAGTCACGAGGTTGTACTTGACCTTGGGCTGTTAGGATTGTTAATTTTAGAACTAAATGTTGAATTGTATGCTAGAATAAACCTTGGTATGATGGTATGTAAGTATGTAGTCTATTCAAACAAACTGAATTAGGGTAAATGGTCTTAATGGGAGTTTGGACTTAGTGTTCCTAGTTCGGTATGCTAAAGAGTCCAAATTGTGAGTAATCAGATCCCTAAGAATGACAAACTACCACATATTATGTTGAAATGCATGATTAGACCTAGGTTAAACAATTGATGTGTTGAACTAATGAGTCCAAACTGAGGCATGCCTGAAACCTGGCATAGACTTGACTCACAAGACCCCGTCCACAGACCTTAGGTCAACCTATGGATCGTAGATCGGATCCATGGGTCTGTTGCACATGAAAAAGACACTAAGTGTCGAACCACGGAGGTGGACTACGGTCCATCATTCCAACAACGGACCATTCTGCACATCTGTGGTTCACATTAGAGACTCAAATTTTGTGTACTCTAACCTACGGAGGGGACATACAGACCGTAGGTCCAACCATAAATAATAGTTACCTATCGTGGATCGACAGTTCAACTACTGCTAAGAAATTTTTTCATTTTTGTTTTGATTCATTTCTTGTTCTAAAATTTTTCTGAGTGTATTATTTGTGTCTGTTGGTACTAACTAATCTTCTATAGGTACTATGGCCCCCCAAACAAGCTCTGACTTATGCCATAAAGGGCAAGTCAAAATTAGTGGCACCATCCTTTCAGCTTACCGATGAGGATACTGTTGGGGAGACTAACCTTGCATATGTCCCACCTCCTACCAGGACATCCCCCACTGCACCACGCATTACACGAAACAAAACTCAGGGGGTGATTTTCGATATGGTCACTGCCCCCAAGTCTGATGGGGGCATATACCAATCGATTCACCAGCTGGCTCTGAGTCCACATCTGGCTCCAGCTTCGGCTCCACTCCCACCGGCAGCACTGCCTCGTCTTCTGAGGTCATCAGTACCGGAGATATCCCTATACCTCCTAGTTTTGAGAATTTAGTGAATTCGGATGAGCCCAATAGATGGTGTGTAACTGATCAGTTTAAGATATACAGGGACTCTCGAATGTTGAATGAGAAGAAAAAGATGGCTAGGCAGGTCATCGAGGAGCGTCGGGCTCTCACAGGCAGTCTCCACACCATATCTCACATCCACACTCTCTTCTAGAGGCATAGGTGCGACTGGATGGCCCGAAGCCCAGGGTCCTTCAGTGAGGAGATAGCTAGGGATTTATATGCTTTCTACGTCGCCACCCTCAGAGGATAGATTGACAGACGAACCAAGCCTGCTGCCCAGCCTCCACTCACAACTACCCAAGTACGCGGGTTTTCAATTAACATATCTGAGACCACCTTTCGTAGGTTCCTCTATGGTCCAGGCCACACTCTACCTATCAACATAGCCGAGTTCAACTATCGTATGGATATTGTTCAGAGTGGGGAATTTCAGAGGAATGTTGATCAGAGGGAGACTCTTTTGCAGTGGTTACAAACAAAGAGTATGCCAAGTGGGTCAGCACCCCGAGCTTGAGTATCAAAAAGGCCACCCTGATATTTGTAGCCAAATTTTTCTGTTGCTGATATGGAACCTGATTAGTCCACAAATTGAAATCATTTATATTATAATAGAAGTTGTGTCCTCAAATGCTTATATTATCTCAATATCTGATGAAAACCTTTAAGTTTCAGGTATTTGAAGTTTCAAGGAATGCATGGACACTACTTCGCAAAAGAAATGAAAAGGCTGAATGGAACGAGAAAATGAAGGTCTAAGGATCACCGATTTTCACTTGGTGAATCGCCGAAGGGTCTCACTTTGCCTTTTGTTCCAGTGTGCTGAGCCCTAAAGGAAAGGATCATATCAGCAGAAAAAGAGAGCAGTCGGCGCATTGCCGAGAAGTTTTGCGAAGCAGTACTATGTCGCCCAATGACCCAGAGCACGATGATGCCAAAGGATGGTGCAGGCGGCGATGAACTACACCAAAGGGAAAGCCGAGTTGATCGGCGATTTCGACTGATGTCACCGAGTGATCCGCTGCAACGCAGATTTTTGAAGACTATAAATACTCATTGAGAGTTATAGCTTAGTATCAGATTTTAAAAAGAATTTTTAGCATCAGATTTTTATTTTAGTACTTTTATTTTACTCTCAAGTTTGTAAGGGTTTGAAGACTTGAAGAAGAACAGAGTTTCATCTCTTCCATTTTGGAAGGGGGTCTTTTGGATTCTTCCTTCTTTGCTCAAATCAAGACTTATTTCTCTATACCAATTTGATTTCAACATCATTAAAGGTATGCATTTTTATTTCTTGATGTGTGGCTAAAAACCTCCATTCTTGGGGTATGATTTAGCAAATATGTATTGATATTATTGTTGGGTCTTTCTTGCTGATAGGTTAGATATATTGTAACGGTTATTTCACCTAGTGGTTGTGGTTTAATTTAATGGGTTTGTAGTTGAAAATACAAAGCAACCCATGTATTTTTGGCTTACTCGAGAGGGAGGTCGCGAAACTGAGACCACTAGACTGATGGCCTAAGGAGTGGGTCGATATGAGGTTCCGCTTGAGAGGGTGAGCCCTAGTCCCATATTCTAACACTTAGCTCGAGAGAGTGAGTAGGGTAAGGCATTGGCTGGTCTTCATACGGCAAATGGGTGTCTAAGTGAAACGCATTTGAAACGGGGTAAGTTGCCCGAGAGGGAACTTATTTTCATTTAAAGCTTAGCCTAGTTACTATTATCTTACAAATTTCATATCGAAAGCATGTATACCACTATTTATCTCTACTTGTATTGCGGTAACAACCCAAGAACTCTTCTCCATACTGATTTCTTGTTATTTTTGTTGTTTTTACTTGCTAGTGACAAAACCCCTATTGATATTTGACACTTTTGTGTCCCCCTCTTTAATTTACAATAGTTTTACTCGTTAATGTCTTTAGCTACGACTAGTTAGAATTGAATTTTATTTTTCTATTAATTCTCAAGACCATTCCCTTGGGACACGACCCAGCCTTTGGTTGGGTTACTATACTATCACACGATCGTAGAAACTCGTATTAGAATTTGTTTCATTGATTATGTGAATAGAGAAATCCTAAACATCAGAACCGTGTGTCTTCTACTAAGGTAGATAATGTACTTACATGGGACTGAGCAGTTATGGTTGCAACTTTAGTTGTTGGGATGGAGGTCAACTTTGCCCGCATGTTTGTTACGGAGATACTTGAGAGAACCTTGAAGGCCACCACTACCCTGCCTTTCCCATGCCTCATCTTCCAGCTTTGCAGTGATGTTGGAGTACCAGTTCGGATATTGTGCACCTCAACTAATGTAAAATTCATAGGTTGAGGATGGCTATGAAAGAGGAAATCTAAAGAAAAAAAGAGTATGAAAAGATTTTTGTGTTGAACAGAGAAAAATAAAAGATAGAAGAGGATGTGAATTTGTGCAAAAGAAGTAAAAAGATGATAAATAAAAGTGTTGAAACATAAAGTTAAAGAAAAAGAATAAAGTGAAAAATAAGAGCCACAAAGTCAAATGTCACATCCATGTTGAAGGAGTCAAGGGAAAGAAAGTAAAATGAAAGGATGTCAAAAATATGTTCAGAAAAGAGGTAAAAAGCCAATGTAATGTCAAAGAGGGCAGAAAGTCACTAAAAAGTACCCAATTGTACCACACCTGACCCTGAGCCTACGTTACAAGCTAAGAAAGTCCTATAGTGATCCTAGCAACTAGTTTGGAGAGTCTAAGCAGTGAAAATAAGGGCAAGCCTATGGTATTGAGTACTAACTATACTTGAAGTCACTTCTGAGCGTGAGTGTTGAAAGAATCTTAAAACTCAAAATTCTTATCTTCTGTGTGGAAAGGATTTCGTTTGAAGTGAGGGCACTAGTTACATTGTCGGTAAGTTGGTACCTTGATGATTGTGAAAAAGTGTATGTTGCATATTTATTGGTCGATTTTTGTCATATCTTGATCCGCATGAGTTATCTTGTTGAGTCTAAGAGAAAAGATTTGCACTAGAAAAGGGAGTCGGGATAGAAAGCCATGTGTTTGCTTGAGTTTGAATGTCTTTTTCTACACAAGTGTTGTTTAGAGTCTTAAGGCATCACTAGAGGACAAAGAACGAATTTAAGTTGAGGGTGTTGATATACCGTGAGTTTACGATATTTTAAATACATTTCACTTAAGAGTTGTGTGTGTGTCTAGGGCCATTTTGTATTAGAACTAATGTTTATTGTGTTATATTTTTAGGAAATAGTCTTTGACGAGGTTGAGAGAGATGACGACTGAAATTCTGTAGAAGGAGCCACCCATGGAGGTGACCTATAGACTGTAGGTACAGTCACTAACCGTCATGGGTAGGCGTGAAATGATCATCAAGGAAGTTTGACTAAGTGTGGAACTACGGAGGCCAGTGGCAAAGCGTAGGTCGACCCACGGGCTGTCCTGCACATCCGTCAATGGTCACTAAGAGTTGAAGTTCTAGTACCTAATGAAAAGATCTAAGTGTGGAGCCACAGAAGGGGACCCACGGACCATAGGTCAGCCTACAGTCCATACTGCACATCCGTCATTTGTATCTAAAAGTTGAAGGTTCCAACCTTTGAGGAAAATTTCTAAGTATCAAGCTACGGAAAGGACCTACGGACCATAGGTCGATCCACGGTCCGTAGGTCAGTCTCATCGATCGAAGCTGTATCCAGAAGTTTTATTTCCTTATTTCATTTCCTTTTTGTTTAGGACATTTTTTTTCTATAGATAAGGTATGTAAACCTCGTTTTTGGGGGTTAGACACCATTGTATACTTTTAGCTCTCTTGGTATTTTCTTGGGAATTAACTTTCAAACTTCGGCAATTTGATTTCCTAATTTTGGTTTATAAGATTGTTGCTTTGAATTTCAATTGGAGATTACGGGTTTCTTCTTCTCAATGCATAAGTTCATGAATTCTTCTTCTAAAAATATGAATTGTGTTATTTTAAGCATGAGTAGCTAAATCCACAACAAGGGTTGTAGGAACCATGAGCAATTAACAATATCTGAATAATAACTAAGTAATTCTTGAATAGTATTGATGCATGTATTGGTAATTCTTTCGCTTAGAAGTCCTTTTAATGGTGGCTAACGTTAGAACTCTCTTTGTTGCTACTTGCCGGACCAAGGAGGTAGTTAATAAGAAACGAATTATCAACAGAGATTTAGTGTGATACTATCTAATAGTCAAATGTCGATTGGTGTGAGGGTAAAAACTAAGTCATACATTGATGTGATATCTAATCTGAGGTAAAGGTAAGTGTTAGTAAATTATACACACATAGCCGCACCAAGGTGTGGGGTGAAATTATCTATTTGGAGGACCAAACACGTAGGGATACCTAACTTACCAACTTTGAATGTAAAACACTAGGAAAGGATTATTATTAGTAGGATTACCGCATTAAGAGCTTATGGGAAACACATACACCCTAGTTTCTCTCTCTCATTGATAACAAAAAAGTTTGAATATTGCTCACTTGTTACTAAACAACATTTAGTTATTTGATTCACAAAATAAACTCCCCCTATACTTACTTGTCTCGAAAATAAGTTGACTAAACAAAAATAATCGTGAGTTAAGTTTAAGTCTAAATCATATTCCTCGTGGGATATACCCTAACCTCCAAGTTGGTTTCTTTACTTGATAACAATCGCTTGTACTTCTTTAGGGAAGTGTAATTTGAGCGTATCATGAACCTATCCATGAAACATGGCAAAGGTTCCAAAAGTTAGTACTACAATACTCTAAGCACGAGTTGTCGGATAAAGCATTGTTACAATATTTTTACCAAAGCCTTGATACTGTGCACAAAGGGATAGCTAATCAACTCATCCAAGATGTAATCATAAGACAATCATTTGAAATTTCTTTAGCATTCCTTGATGAAATGACCAAAATTAAACGTGCATGGAACATAAAGGAAGATCAAGTATCTCCCCTCAATCTAGGTTTGACAAAAGAGCAATTAGAGAAGAATCAAGAGAGTGATGAGAACATGTAAAAATGAAGACCCAACGTGATTTGTAATCAAAGCATGTCATTGGGGGTAAATTTGAGTTGGTGGACGCAGTTGCTACTAGTCATGGGTTGATCTTAGAGGATTCAAATTTTGAAGTCATGTATGAAGAGGAAGTTCAATTCTTAAGCAATCAAATAGTGGGTTGGAACCAAAGTTGGAACAAAACTCGAGATAATGGTTGGAGAGACCATGAAAGGGACTAGCACGACAGAAGTACAAACTAGAGAGAGTGTGATGGTGACAAAGATAGATATGTACCACCTTATGACCATCCTAAACCAATGGAACAAGCAGAAAAATTTTGGACCTAGGATATGTTGGCAAGGATCTTTAAAAAAATTGAGGGGTCCAATATGTTGTTAAAAGAATTGAAGACTGATTTCTCCACCTTGACTCAAACGGTGACTCTCATTTAGTGTCAATTAATCAAATTAAGGCCTATATGTAACAAATTTCAACTCATTTGAACCCAAGACAAAGAGAAAATTTGCCTAGCGGCACCATTGCCAATCAAAAGAATGATGTTTAAAAACATGGTCACGTTGTGCCATGATGTTCACCATAGTTTTTAATGTTACTTAATAAAGTGTGTTGAAGTGTACAAGAAAAAGTAAAGTTCCTAAGTTGAAAACATATAGTGAAGAGAAATACCGAAATGGCGATACGCCGAGTTATCGTGGGAGCAACAACTTTGTTCACTATTCCAACCCCAATATCTTGCAAAAGATTCTGCCAACTTCACTTAACACGTACCTAGTCAATGTTTCACCGAGAGTGATTTGGTGAGCAACATCGTGATCACCGAGTTGAACTCCAAGTTGGGTGATTCAAACATACCTAGTCAGTTGGGTGGATCTCTTATGGTGATTCACCAAATACATTCAGTGACATTAGTCGCAGCTGATTGACCTTGCCTGCATTTAGAAGTCCAAAGGGTTTTAAACCTTTAAATGTTGATCCATTGAAATTTTTAAACCTTTACTCTTCCTAAACCTAAAATACATAGTATCAAATACCTTGTGTGTTAGTTTTACTATGATTTTTCTTTCGTGGAGGGTGTATTTGTGGATTGAATTGACCCAAGACCCTCACCCCTTTGTGGTGGCAATGTTTTCTTTCTTCTAAAGTTGGTTTCTGATTTATATTCTCATTTTTCTCTAGCATTACACCACTAATGATCTCATGAGTAGTGATTTTTAATGATTATAATTGTTGTAGCATATGGGTTTCTGTTCAAATGCGATAAAATTTACGACCCATGCTTGTTTACTTGCTTATTGGAGCCTATTGAAATTTATTTTGGATAGTCATTAGTTGAATGTTAATCTTCATTTGATATAGGTCTTGGTTGTATTTGATTGGGTGAAGTCTGAATAGCTCATAGTTAACGAATATTCTTGAATTTGCTCAATGAAAGATTGGGTGATGTCATTATTAAGTGAAAATTGTCAATTTATTAATATTTTATTAAAATTCGGGGGAAGTCAGAGTACGCGGGTAGAATTAAATGATGGTAGCTTGTAAATATGAGTGGGTGTTGGTCATTGTTTGAATTTCTATTTTATTTTTGAAATTTGGGCAAAGCACTGAAAACTTCTTCTAAGGCGAGCTTCGTCGAACCCTCCAAGACAATTCGGTAAATCCCCAAGTATGCCCTTGATTTCCCTTTGAATCATGAATCGTAAGGCTGGTTTTTGTTACTTTCTACGAATTTCTTTCAGCATAATGAACCAACTCGGTTAGTAATGAACTCACTCATGCTTGCTTAGCTACTGTCATTTTCAACGAGCTCTTCCAAGCTCGCCGAACTCACTTACTTTCTTGGGGGGAAGCAGAACAAGTTTTTGCTGAGTTTTATTTTTGATTTATTTTAACTAACTCTTTGTTGGTTGCAATTACACATGCAAGTGCACATGGTCGCGCAAGTAATATAGTGGCTCTAAAAGAGCCAGATTATAAAACCCAAAGGACTTTTCTATTAACTATTTTACTAATTTATACTAGTCTAATTATTTATTCAAGAGTGAAAAAGAGTTAAATTTATTTGTAAGCAAATGAATGAAATAATTAACTAATAATATTAACTTGCAATGATAGGGGTAATTCTAGGGCGGTAGCATACTAACAATTCACACATCACATCTCTTTTGTGGATTTCATAAGGTTATCAAACTATTGAATTAGAGAGTTGATATTATGATCATGATCTCTTGACTTCTAGCCACTTACCCTAGTTAATTGTCTAATTACATCATTGAGTGGGGATAGACAGACTCAACTGGTGAATATTTATATTTCATGTTGTTCAGTAACCAAGCATGTTGTTCATCCAAGTGTCTGTCATGCCCCAAACTCAAGGGGCGCAACTGGAAACTGATGCCAAAACTTAGGCCTAAGCTGACCCTGCCAAACCACTTGCTAATGGAGCATGGCCACCACATACACTTAAGAAACAAACAAGTATATCTCGACTTAAAAATAAGTCATCATCCACCAAAGCCCCTATCAACAATTCTACAAAGAAAACAACTACTGCCAATAGTTTATATAAAGCAATACCCAGCTAGCATAGAAGTATGTTTGGGCAATCAAGGCCACCATGGTATCTACGAAAGCATAAACTCTATGTGGGCCGTTAAAGCCACCATGATCTCTATACAGGTTTTGAAAAGAGGAACAGATATAAACAATAAGTCAAGAACTATCAAACATCAACCGACTAGAAATCAAGGCCAACATGGCCAATAACGTTTCTAACAATCCAACACACTAGTCTTCAAGCCTCTATGAATATAACACTTGGACAGGATAAGGCCCCGACCTACCCAAAAGTTATAAACCACTAAAAAAACAACACCTCTAAGACTCTGGCAACCCCTGGAAGAAAGGAGTCAACCACTCAGCTGTATAGGCGGTTGTGCTACTCGACAGGTTTGTCAAGACGTTGCTCAGGATCTGCAAGCATGAATGTAGTGCCCCCGGTAAGGAACATTACTACAAAATAATGGACCGAGTATGTAAGGTAAATTGAAAGATGAAACTGAAGTATAAGTACTGAATGAAAAGGGTAGGGGTGAAACACAAAAACAATACCTTATTTTCCTACAATAAGATAATATAAACACATAACACGCAATAACCTGACCAGGCCCCCATAAGCTTAGCAGGTACAAACAACACACAATCACTATAACTCCTAAAGAACGCAAATAATCGCTAAATATCCTTATTAGCCCCCTTACTTGGATCCCAATGATTATCTCATTTGAACTTTCAGAATGTACATGTGCCATAAATCAACGAAAATCTGAGGATCTGTGATACAATACATCTCCGTAGGTGTGTCATGAATAAATGCATCTCTGAGGCTTTATGGTGCAATACATATATACTTCCCCATAGGTACATCCTACCTGGCACGTAGGCTCGGTCAATCTGACCCGAAGGCTCGGTCTACCCAGCCTGTAGGCTTGGTCTACCCAGCCCGAAGGCTCGATCTACGCAGTCTAAAGGCTTGGTATACAAATTAATCTGTATGCTCAAGAACCCTGTAATGTCAATGTCTGCTAAGGCCAAAACAAGCTCATAAGCGGAATCCAGACGATAAATATCACAAGAATAACAAGTAATCATAATTAATCATAATAGAATCATAACCTTTGTTGACTTTTATTTAGAACCTCTCTTGACCTTAACACTTCACATTAAAACTTTTTGAAATTAAAAAATAACACATAAAACATCCTTCCTTATGTATTAAGAAGTCATACTCTTATTCTAAAGTACAATTTAATCCCAACGTTCAAATGGACTTGGTGTCACATCCTCCCCCCCCCCCCCTCTTTAGGGACATTCATCCTCGTATGATGATTGTACTCTCTATTTCATAGGAAACAATGAAAGAACCCATACAACTCATATGTAACATACCTAATATACTCAAATGCTGGTCTACTCATTTGAAAGAATAAACATGTGAGGATATTTGGATTTCATGTCCTTCTCAGCTTCCCACATTAACTCCTCAATATTACGGCTCCACCACAACACTTTTACTGTATGTCCTTATTTCACAACCTTATTATTTGGCGATCTACTATGGCAACATGGAATTCTTCACAAAAAAGATCCTCTGAAATCTAAACATCGGTTGTCGGCACTATAAGTGTTGGGTCTCCAATATACTTCTATAACATAGAAACATGAAAAACTAGGTGTACTTCTTCTAACCCTTAAGGTAACTCTATCTTATATGCAACTCGGCCTATGCGTCGCAAGATACAATTAGGCTCAATGTACCTAGGGCTCAACTTGCCCTTTTTGATTAATCTCATAACTCCCTTCATAGGTGAAACTCTGAGAAATACCCAATCATCAACATCAAACTCTAAGTTTTCCAGCCTAACATCCGTGTATGATTTTTTACGGCTTTAGGCTATCAACAACTGCTCTCAAATTAACTTAACATGCTCTATGGCTTGCTGCACTAAGTTTGGTCCAAATAATTCAGATTCTTTAACCTCAAACCAACCAAGAGGGGATCTACATTTTCTTACATATAGGGCCTCATACGGAGCCATACCAATGCTAGAATGATAACTATTATTATAGGCAAACTTGATAAGTGGAAAATAATCATCCCAATTTCATTTGAAATCTAACACACATGCCTTTAACATATCCTTGAGAGTCTAGATTGTATGCTCAACTTGGCCATCAGTTTGAGGATGAAATGTGGTACTAAGGTTTACCTGCGTCCCTAGACCCTTTTGGAATGATTTCAAAAAATGTGATGTAAACGATGGTCCCTCATCTCAAATAATAGATGCATGGACACCATGCAATAAATAATCTCTCTAGTGTATAGAACTGCAAAATCTTGAGCTGAAAATATGATCGTAACTGGCAAGAAATAGATTAACTTTTTTTCGTCTGTAGATAATTACCCAAATAGAATCAAACTTCTATTGTTAGCGACTTAAACCTGTAAAAAATTCAATATTTATTGCCTCCTACTTCCACAATGGAATAGGTATCTCTTGAGTTAGCACACTTGGTGTCTGGTGCTCGACCTTCACCTGCTGACAATTAGGACACTGTGCCACGAACTCCACAATGTCTTTCTTCATCCAAGGCTACTAGTAAGTATCTATAGTATGTAAAGACTAAATTACTCTTACCTAGTTGATGGCTAATCGATTTGGTAACCATTTTTACTCTTTTATGATGTTTGGCTAAAACCCCAACTCTTGGGGTGTGATCATGTGATTATAAGTTGAATTAGTTTATGGGTATTGTTAATTACTAGTTTAAATGCTATATTGAAGTTGGTTTACTCATTAATTGTTTTTTAATTTATGAATTGTAGTTGTAAATGCAGTTCTAACCTTGTGTTCTTAGCTTGCTCCAGAGAGAGGATTTAGAACTAAGATTATTGAGTAATGATTTATATGTATTGGGTTGAACTGGGTTCAGCTCGAGAGAGTGAATCCTAAACCCAATCCTACCCATCTAGCTCGAGAGAATAGATGAATTAAGGTATGGGTTATTCTTCCTTGTTATTCTTGTTGATGTTCGAAAGAAATCACTTGATTCGGGATAGTTGTTCGAGAGAAATCTATCCCCATTATTGTCTAGCCTACTCATTGATTTTTATCCATTTACTAGTTGTTTCAATTACCCATAGATTGAATTTTACCTATAATCGATCACATCCTGAGAATTCCTCTCCTTATTGTTATTTCAAATTAATTGTGGTTGTATTGTAGTTTATAATTGCAAACTAAAAGCCCCCATCTGACATTCGTGTCACCCCTTTTTATTTGTTTTATGTCTTATTTGATAATTTCTATTCCTATATCTGGTTAGATCACATTCGTACTTCCTAATTGAATTTGAACACGTACCGCTCCCTATCGAATTCGACCCAACTCAATTATTGAGTTTTTATTCCTTAAGGAACATTTACACCTAGAATTAGATGAGGTGTTCTTGAAGAGTTATTCATTAAAATGGAGCCGCTGCCGGGGAGTGATGTTGTTTAATTTTTTTTTATTGAAGTTGAATTGTGATCTTTAAAGTTATAGTTGAATCAACTTATTTTTGTCTTTGGTTTTGTGTTGCTTGTGTTAAACAAAAAGGGAGATGAGCATTAACAGAAGTAATGGTAGCCAAGTGGGCCACTAAGATGGCATTGGGAACCTCAATGATGTCAATGACCCAAATATCAATGACCCAAACCAAGTGGGTGGTGTTAGTCCGATTCGTTTACCTCCGACTGAAGGAAACACGATTTTTCACATCACAAGCACAATGCTTCAACTCCAACAATTGAAAGGATTATTTAGTGGGCTGGCTCATGAGGATCCCCATGAGAATATTAGGAACTTTGTGGATGCACTACTAAAAAAACAGTGAATACCGACCTAAAAATTACCGACCTCAAATGGAGGTCGGTAATTTCCGACCTCCGGAGGTCAGTATTCTTAAAAAGAATAAGAAATTAAAAAAACTTTAGGAAAGCGACTACAAGTAGTCGGTTTTTTTTGCAAAATAAAGCGGGAAAACAAAATTCCGACCTCTGGAGGTCGGAATTTTTCCCTGAAAAAATGAATTACAATAAAAACCGACCTCTTGATGTCGGTATTAATAAAATAAATAAATAACAATATTTTTTTTTCTCAATTAAATATAAAAAACAAAATTGAGAAATATTTTGATTTAATTTTATTAACTTCCGGAGGACGGTTTACGTAAATAAATCATCTTTCGGATGACAATTTATATAAATTAAATTAATATAAAATACCGACCTCATGTGGTCGGTATTTTTATTTCATCCAAATACTTAGAGACATTAAGAGGTCGGTTAGTTTATTACACAATAGTTTATGCAAAATAAAATACCAACATCCGGAGGTCGGAATTTAAAAAATACAAAAATATAATTACCGACCTCCGGAGGTCAGAATTTAAAAAATACAAAAAATAAAAAATTCCGACCTCAGGAGGTCGAAATTTAGGTCGGAATTTAAAAGATACAAAAAATAAAAATACCGACCTCCGGAGGTCAGAATTTAAATAATACAAAAATAAAAATACCGACCTCCGGAGGTCGGAATTTAAAAGATACAAAAAATAAAATTACCGACCTCCGGTGGTCCGAATTTCAAAAAATACAAAAATAAAAATACCGACCTCCAGAGGTTGGAATTTAAATAATACAAAAATAAAAATACCGACCTCCGGAGGTCGGAATTTAAAAGATACAAAAAATAAAATTACCGACCTCCGGAGGTCAGAAAAATACAAAAATAAAAATACTGACCTCCGGAGATCGGAATTTAAATAATACAAAAATAAAAATACCGACCTCCGTAGGTCGGTATTTAAAAGATACAAAAAATAAAATTCCGACCTCCGGAGGTCGGAATTTCAAAAATACAAAAATAAAAATACCGACCTCCGGAGGTCAGAATTTAAATAATACAAAAAAAAAAAATACCGACCTCCGGAGGTCGGAATTTAAAAAATACAAAAATAAAATTACCTCCGGAAAATACCGACCTCCGGAGGTCGGAATTTAACAAATACAAAAATAAAATTACCGACCTCCGGAGGTCAGAATTTCAAAAATACAAAAATAAAAATACCGACCTCCGAAGGTCGGAATTTAAAAAATACAAAAATAAAATTACCGACTTCCGGAGGTCAGAATTTCAAAAATACAAAAATAAAAATATCGACCTCCGGAGGTCGGAATTTAAAAAATACAAAAATAAAATTACCGACCTCTCGAGGTCAGAATTTTAAAAATACAGAAATCAAAATACTGACCTCTGGAGGTCGGTATATTTCAATACAATGAAAACCGACCTCTTGATGTCAGTATTAAATAAAATAAATAAATAACTATGTTTTATTTTTTCTCAATTAAATATATTGATTTAATTTTATCGTCTTTCGGAGGACGGTTTTGCGTAAAATAAAAAACAAAAAAATATATTATAATTCTGACTTCCGAAAGTTGGTAAAATTAAATAGTATGTAATTAAATTAATTTTCATTAAATAAATTGTCTTTCGGATGACAGTTTTATATAAGTTAAAAAATAAATTAATATAAAATACCGACCTCATGAGGTCGGTATTTTTATTTCATCTAAGTACTTTTAATAAAAGCGACATCCGGAGGTCGGTTTGTTAAAACTGTTCCTATAAATCATAATTTTGCTAGCATAATACTAAATTTTCTTTCTACACATACAATTAATTGTTTAAAAGAGTGTAACAATTTTATATACTTTTATAAATAAAAAGTTAAAATTCATGAAATAAATAAAAAAATATCTATAATTCATATTTAGAGTATGAAATTACGTTGATATGAATTAAGAGATAATTATACTTATATTTGTAGAGTAATGTACAAATTCTATCAGTATGTTGTCAAATGATGAACTTAATATATCATGTCATGATGTAGAGGTGAATAGTTAATTAACATATAATATAATCTATTTGAGTATGAAATGCGAGATAATATTATTATATATGTTCGATCTTGAATGGATGTCAAGTGTTGTGATAATATCGTAGGCAATGATGACATGTAAAGGATAATTCATCGGAGTATGAAATACATTGATTAATTATATATACTCACTGATTAGTTTAACAAATCAAGTCTTATATATATATATATATATATTAGTGGCTCAGATATGAAATACATTATCAATTAAAGAAATACCGACGATCAATTAAAGGAGATTTATATATTAAATTTGATATTGATAAACTTTAATTTGTTGATCGATAAAATTAAATTTATATAATTAGGAGGTATATAATTTAAATTTATAAAATTAACTTGATCAATAAAATTAAATTTATTAAATTAAACTTATGTTGAATTTATATAATTAGGAGGTATATATATATATATATATATATATATATATATATAATTTTAATTTATAAATGTAATTTTAATTAATAAAATCAACCTCAAGAGATGAGTTAATATTAAAATAAATTAATAAATACCGACCTTAAGAGGTTGGTATATTTAAATTATTATTTTATTTAAATAATATCAACATCCCGTGGTCGGTAAATTAAACACTTCTCTTAAAAAAAGAATGATATAGTATCAAAACCCTAAGGCATCTCTCACTCCACTCTCAGTCCTCTCTCTCACCCTGACCCACTCCCATCTTGCCCATCGGGCTTACTTTTCAAAGTGGTCTTTCTCGATTTCGGAACGGAAAGGCTTGGTTGAAGGCAAAATTCGGTGTAATTCGGTATTAAATAAATATATAAATAAATAAAAATATTTTATTTTTTCTCAATTAAATATTAAAAAGAAAATTGAGAAATAATTTGAATTAATTTTATTTAAATCGTCTTCCGGAGGATGGTTTTGTGTAAAATAAAAAATTATAATATGGACTTCCGAAAGTCGGTAAAATTAAATAGTATCTAATTATCTTAATTTTCATTAAAATATTTATATAGGACTTCCAAAAAAAATAATAAATTAATATTTTCTTTAAATAAATCGTCATCCGAATGACGATTAATTTCAAAAATACAAAAATAAAAAATACCGATCTTCGGAGGTCAGAATTTAAATAATACAAAAATAAAAATACCGACCTCCGGAGGTTGGAATTTAAAAAATACTAAAATAAAATTACCGACCTCAGGAGGTCAGAATTTCAAAAATCCAAAAATAAAAATACCGACCTCCGGAGGTCGGAATTAAAAAAAATACAAAAATAAAAATACCTTCAAAAATACAAAAATAAAAATACCGACCTCCGGAGGTCGGAATTTAAATAATACAAAAATAAAAATACCGACCTCCGGAGGTCGGAATTTAAAAAATACAAAAATCAAAATACCGACCTCTGGATGTCGGAATTTTCCAGTAACAATTTAGGCCAATCTACTTATAGACTTCCTACTCAAGGTATCTGCCATCACATTTGTCTTTCAAAGATGATACAAAATAGTAAGATCATAATCTTTAAGTAGCTCCAACCACTAACGTTACTTCAAATTAAGATCTCATTTCTTGAATATATATTGTAAACTTTTGTGATCAGTATATATTTCACATGGCTCACCATAGAGATAGTGACACCAAATCTTGAGTGCAAATATGATTGCAGCCAATTCTAAGTCATGCGTCGGATAATTATTCTCATGAATCTTTAGCTGTCGAGAAGCATATACCACCACTTTACCATTCTGCATTAAGACACAACCCATTCCAATTCTAGATGTAACACAATAAATGGTGAAACTACCCTCTGATATAGGTATGGCCAAAACTAGAGTCGTAGTCAATGCAATCTTTAATTCTGAAAACCTTTTTCACATCCATCTGACCATTGAAAGACAACACCTTTCTGAGTAAATGTGTCAATAGAGAGGCTATCTCTGAGAAACCCTCTACAAATTGTTTATAATATCCAGCTAGTCCCAAGATATTGTGTATCTATATAAGAGTATTAGGTCGAGACTAATTGCGAATTGCTTCTATCTTATTAGATCAACTTGGATTCCATCTCATGACACCACATATCCTAAAAAGAAAATTGTGCTCAACCAAAACTCACATTTTGAGAACTTGGCATAAATAATTTGTTCCTAAGTATCATCAATACAACTCTCAGGTGGTGTTCATGCTCGGCCTCACCCCGAGAGTAGACTAAAATATCATTAATGAGCACAATCACAAAATGGTCTAAGCATAGCTTTAACACCCTTTTCATGAGGTCCATAAATGTTGCGGGGGTAGTAGTCAGCCCGAAAGACATCACCAAGTATTCAAAGTGCCCATATCTAGTCTGAAATGATATCTTGGTGATATCTTCTGTCTTTATTGTCACATGTAACGATTTGTTTCCGTTGTTATAGAAATATCAACGGGGGAAAATTTGGGACGGAAAACTTCATTGTAGTATTTGAATTTTCCCAACCATGTCCAGATTTAGATGAAATTTGAGACTTTTAGGTGTAGGGAAATCTGGTAAAAATCAGTTGATTTATTTATAATTCTGGTTACATGAGTGGTTAGATAATTCGTTAAGGAATCCGTACGACTTTAAGGAATTTAAATCGAGCGAGTAGAACTCCTGAAATTGACCTTAGCGTAAAGGGTATTTTCTGAGCGTCGTTGGTTAGAGATGTATTATGAAATGGGGATTTTGGAATTCTTTAAATAACTCACTGATTCGTGCAAGAAGCTCTAGCGGAGTTTGTGGTCGCTCTGGCGGGGCCGCTACAATGGGCTAAGGGTCGCTGTGGCAGGTTCAACGTGACATAAAATCGTAAATAAACCCCCAACTAAACTTATTTTGCACTTTTTGGTTTTTAAAGCTAAGGAATGAACCCCAGGCGACTCCTAACAGTTTTCCTCCATTCTTGAGGCTAAAGGTAAGGTTTTCACTCCCTGAATCTATTTTTCGATCCGTAGAACTTAATAGAATGGACAATTAATGATTATGGGGGTGGGGGGGTGTTGATCTATATTCTATGATGGAAACGACCCTATTTTGGATACCTGGCATCATGGGTATGATCTAGGGTAGTTAGAATTGTTAGTAATTCGGGTAATTAGTGATTGTTTAATTATTCCTATGTTATTATGACTGTTTGAAGACCAAGAACAAGCAGAACGAATTCAAAAAGGGAAGGGTCAAGTTTCTTAGGGTTTCAAGCTTGTCTTGAGGTAGGTGATGGTTGTGATTCTACGATTGTGTGATATATGGTTGTTCTTATTTTATTATGATATATGTATGTATATGAATGTTGCCATATTTATCACACCTATTGTAAATGAAGTAGATGAATGATGGTTACCATGAAATCATGATTTAATTGTATGATCTTGAGGATATACTTGTTATTGTGATTGTGGTATGTTGAATGGATCGGTTGCCACGTTTCGGCATAACTAACTTGGATTGGTTGCCACGTTCTGGCCTAATAATGGGATTGGTTGCCACATTTCGACATAATCGTTGGATCGGGTACCACATTTCGGCATGCTAACTGTTTGGGTTTGGGTTCTATGAGAGGACCAATGACTTGTCATAATTGTGCATTTGGAGGATTGTGAAATTGTACCTTGTTCATAAATGTTGATGATATTGTATATGTTAGAGATATGCGTATGATTATAATGTTGTTTGACATATGTATGTTGCTCTTAGTGGGATAGCCGTGTGATCGTAGCAGTACACTATGGTTGTGTACTCATACTGCACTTGCTCTTATTTTTGTTGACTACAGGGCATCTTCAAGCGGCTACTAACAAACCATGCTTAGGAGATCAGTGATAATTTGAATTCAAGGGTGAGCCAATGCTTTTGGGCTACCATGAGTTCTTTTTCGTGTATGTCCACCATTTTCGGACTTAGACTATGTTCCAGTTAGTTGATTAGTTCATTAGATTTGGGGTTGTATCCCTTCTTGTTTAGACTTGTTGAACTTTAGATGTTTTGGTACATTGACTTTGAGGTTCTAGGCATTACTTCCGTAATGTTAGTTTATTATTGTTAGACTTTTGTTAGAGTTTATGGGAATTCTATTTATTTCCTTAGTATTTAACTTGCTTTTGTAACTTAAATGCCTTAGTTTTGGTTTAGTTGGTTGAGTTAGGCTGTAGTAGTGGTTCTCCCACCAGAGAGTTAGTGTGGGTTTCAATCACGACGGTCTGGGCCGGGACAAAGTTAGTATCAGAGCCTATGTTTGTTGATCTTGATGTACCAAAACGAGTCTAGTAGAGTCTCGCAGAACGTTAACGGGACACCTTTACTTTTCTTCGAGAGGCTATATGACTTTAGGAATTCTCTCTATTTTCTCTTATCTCCTTTGTGCTATGACTTGATTCCAATTGGTATCTGGTAATTCAAATTGGTATCTAGCCTCCTTTACTCTCTTGTTCATAGATGGATAATACTAGATTCAATGGAGTTATGCTCGTAGCTCCCGTCAATGCTCCAGCTAAGGAATCTGCTGCAAGAGGTCGCGGTTGATGCAGGGATAGAGGAAGAGCTAGGGGTAGAGGCCATGGAAGAGTAGCGCCTGCAGGAAATAGAGCTCTTGTTGAGAATGCTCTTATTAATAAGAACCCTCCCGCACATTATGAAGAGATTGAAGATGAGAATGTTAATGTTGATAATATTAAGGATGTAGGATAAGATAAAGAGGTGCAGCCTGAGACTACCGATGTTCCCTCTATAGACCCAGTGTTAGGTCGATAGATCATGTAATTATTGAAATGGTTTGTTGGTCCTGGTGTGCTTCCTTCTGCTCCAGCAACACAAGCTCTTACTAACCCTCTTGTTGCTAGCACTGCACCTAAGGTGGGTGGGACTGGAGGTAATGATTCTTTCTTTCGTTCTTTGTTGGGTTTTGTTATGACTGGTAATGAGCATGAAATGCTGACTAAGTTGTTGAAGCTAAAGCCTCTTGTGTTGCTTGGTTCTAATAATGAGTATGCTTATAATTTTATCTTAGATTTCTATGAGAGGCTTCATAAGTTGGGAATTGTCCATCAACTTGGGGTTGAGTTCATGTCCTTTCTACTTCAAGGTGAAGCTCAGCAGTAGTGGAGAGCTTATATGGAATACAGATCTTCTACTTTACCTCCACTTACTTGGAATAAATTTCATGCTCTATTTCTAGATACTTATGTTCCTAGGAACTTGGGGGATCGCAAGAAGGATGAGTACCTATCTTTGGAGTAGGGTGGTATGACTGTGGCTGCTTATGAGGCCAAGTTCCATGATTTTTCTACATATGCTAGTCAATTGGTGACTACCGAGGAGGAGAGGATTCGATTATTTATTAGGGGACTAAATTTTGAGTTGCAAGTATTATCTTTTCATATGACTTCTATAGGGAGGAGCTTCAATGAGGTAACAGACTATGTTAAGAAATTAGAGGGGTGAGGTGAGACAGTCAAGCTAAGGCATGGGCAAAAAGGGCCAAGAACTCATGTAACTTTCAAGGTTCTTATTCCAAGGGGTCCGGAAGACAACACTTCCAGTCAAGCCAATTCAGTCTGCAATGCCCTCCTTTGCAGGTAGTTACTCAAAAACTCCATCTCATAATTTTTAGGATAGCCAGGGAGTCACTCCTTCGGTGGGCAGCAGGCCATCTTTTTATCGTACGTGCTACAACTTTGGTAAACCTGGGCATATGAGGAGAGATTGTCCCCATTCACGTGTTATAGATTCTGCGCAGCAACAGTCTAGAGAGTGGTACCCACAGGGAATGGTAATAATAGTAGAGGACGTCCACAAGGTGGGTGGGAGGTAATCAGCGAGGTCGTAGAGGTAGAGGAAATGGTAATGTAGGCAGGGGTAACCTGCAACCAGGCAGAGAAGTGGTTCATTAAGATGATAGGGCTCAGTGATACACCTTTCTGGGCAAGAATGAGGCACAAACGTCTAATGCAGTGATCACATATACTATTCTTGTCTGTGACTGGATGGCTAATGTGTTATTTGATCCGTGTTCTACTTATTCATATGTATCCGTGAGATTTGCCTCAATGTTTAATATGATTCGTGATATAATTGATGCCCCTATCCATGTTTCTACCCTAGTTGGAGAGTCAGCCGTAGTTACCCATGTCTATTGTGCTTGTCCTATTTTATTTATGGGTTTTTAGACTTGGGATGATTTGGTGATTTTGGATATGACTGACTTCGATATAATCTTAGGCATGAATTGGTTGTCCCTCTATTATGTTGTGCTTAATTGTAATACTTAGTCTGTAACTCTAGAAATTCCAGGAAGGGAAAAATTAGAGTGGGAAGGGTTGTACAAGCCTAAGCAAGCTAAGATCATATCCTTCATTTGGTCTAGAAAATTGGTAGAGCAGGGTTGTTTGGCTTATTTGACTCATATTAGGGATGTTGAGATTGAGGCTCCATCCATTAGGTCTATTCCTATGGTGTTAGAATTTATAGAAGTGTTTCCTAATGACTTGCCTGGCATACCTCCGGATAGAGATATAGATTTTTGCATTGATTTAGAGCCTGATACTTGTCCCATTTCCATCCCTCCATATCGTATAGCTCCGGCGAAACTAAAAGAGGTTAAGGATCAAATCCAAAAGCTTCTTGACAAGGGATTTATTCATCCTAGTGCTTCCCATGGAGTGCTCCAGTTTTGTTTGTTAATAAAAAAGATGGTAGTATGAGAATGTGTATAGATTACCAGAAATTGAATAGGGTCACCATTCGAAACAAGTATCCTTTGCCTCGAATAAATGATCTTTTTGACCAATTACAAGGTACATCAGTTTTCTCCATGATAGATCTAAGGTTTGGCTACCATCAGTTGAAAATTAGGCCTGAAGATGTGCCCAAGATGGCGTTTAGAACCCGCTATGGGCACTATGAATTTCTAGTTATGTCTTTTGGTTTGACTAATGCGCCTGCAGCGTTTATGAGTTTAATGAATATGGTGTTCAAGCTGTTTCTTGATTCTTTCGTCATAGTCTTTATTGAAGATATTTTGGTCTATTCAAAAAGTGCCAACCGTCTTCGTATTGTTTTGGGTGTTCTTGGGAAGAAAACGTTATATGTGAAATTTTCTAAGTGTGAATTTTGGTTGACTTTTATGGCAATTTTGGGACATGTAGTTTCAAGAGAAGGGGTATTGGTAGATCCTCAAAAGATTGAGGTAGTTAAGAATTAGGTTTGACCAAGTTTTGTGATTGAAGTTAGGAGCTTTGTGGGGCTCGCTAGCTATTATCATCGATTTGTGAAGAGCTTTGCTTCTATTGCCACTCACTTGAGTAATTTGATCAAAAAGGAGATACCATTTGAATGGCTGAAAAATGTGAGGAGAGCTTCCAAAAGCTCATGACTCTTTTGACCACCGCACCTATCCTAGCATTACCGGTAGAAGGTAAAGATTTTATTATTTATTATGATGCTTCACATTTTGTTTTGGGTTCTATGTTGATGCAGGATAAGAATGTTATAGCTTATGCATCGCATCAATTGAGGGCGCATGAGAGGAATTATCCAACACATTATTTGGAGTTGGCAGCGGTAGTGTTTGCTCTTAAGATTTGGTGATATTACCTCTATGGTGTTAAGTGTGAGGTGTTTACTGACCATCGTAGTTTGCAGCATGTGTTTACTCAAAAGAATCTGAATTTGAGATAGCGTAGGTGGATGGAGTTACTTAAAGATTATGATGTCACCATTTAATACCATCCAGCTAAGGCTAATGTAGTGGCAGATGCTTTGACTTGAAAGGTAGTGAGTATGGGTAGTTTAGGTTGCTTGACTACATCCAAACGATTTTTGGCTAAGGGAATTCAGACCTTAGAGTCTAAGTTCATACAGTTGGGCATTTGAGAAAGAGGTGGGGTGTTAGCTAGTATTGAAGTGAAGGCCACATTCATTGGTGAGATCAAGGACAAACAATTTGAAGATGAAGATTTGGAGGAGCTTAGAAAGAAGACTGCGATTGGTAAGGCACAAGAGACCACTCTTGATGCGGATGGTGTGCTCAATTTTAAAGAGAGAATATGTGTCCCTAGAGTAGATGATTTGATTGAGAAATTGTTGGTAGAGTCTCATGGTTCGCGATATTCTATCCATCCAGGTGTGACCAAGATGTACCGAGATTTGAAGCGAATTTATTGGTGGCTGGGCATGAAGAAGGACATAGCGGAGTTTGTGGCAAAGTGTCAAAATTGTCAACAAGTGAAATATGAACAACAAAGGCATATAGGTTTGCATTAAAGAATGCCAATTCTGGAATGGAAGTAGGAGAGGATAGCCATGGCTTTTATGGTTGGTCTTCCCAAGACTTTGGGGAAGTCTGATTCTATTTGGGTGGTAGTTGATGGATTGACTAAGTCAGCCCATTTTATTCTAGTAAGAATAGATTATAATGCTGAACAATTGGCTAAGGTGTATATCAAAGAGATAGTGAGGTTACATGGGGTGCCCCTCTCTATCATCTCAAACCGTGGTACCCAATTTACATCTAATTTTTGGAGGAAATCACATGATGAATTGGGCACACAACTCATCTTTAGTACAACATTCTATCCACAGATAGATGGGCAATTAGAGAGGACTATTCAAGTGTTAGAAGACATGTTGAGGGCGTGTGTGATTGATTATGGAGGGCATTAGGATAAGTTCCTACCTTTGTGTGAATTCTCCTACAATAGTAGTTATCACTCCAGCATAGATATGACACCATTTGAGGTACTCTATGGGAGGGGATGTAGATCACCCATAGGATGGTTTGAGGCAGGAGATGTGAATCCATTAGGGGTTCATTTAGTAAAGGATGCTCAAGAAAAGGTGGGGAGTATTCAAGCTAAACTTTTAGTAGCCCAGAGTAGACAGAAGAAGTATGCGGATCATAAGATAAGAGACATGGCATTTCAAACCGGCGAAAATGTTCTTCTTAAGGTATCACCCATGAAATAGGTGATGAGATTTGGCAAGAAGGGTAAGCTAAGTCCGCGATATATTAGTCCATTTAAGGTTCTTGTGTGTGGAGCCGGTAGCATATAGATTGGCATTACCTCCTAATTTATCAAGTGTTCATCTAGTATTTCATGTGTCCATGTTGAAGACATATCATGGTGACGGGGATTATATCATTAAATGGAACTCAATTGTGTTAGACAAAGACCTCCAATATAAAGAGGAGCTAATTGCAATTCTTGATTGTGATGTGCGTAAGTTAAGTACCAAGGAGATTAAGTCCGTGAAAGGTCAATGGAAGCATCGTCTAGTTGAGGAAGCTAATTAGGAAACTGAGAGGGACATGCGAGACAAGTATCCCCAATCGCTCCTCGATTCAGGTACTACTTCATTCTTTTTTTGGCCTATTTTCCTATGTTTTGTCACTCAGGGATGAGTGATGGGAAGATTGATATCTATTGTAACAACTTGTTTTTGTTGTTATAGAAATGCCAATGGGGGAAAATTTGGGACTGGAAAACTTTCTCGTAATATTTGGATTTTCCCAACCTTGTCCAGATTTGGATAAAATCAAATTCTTTAAGGTGTAGGAAAATCTGGTAATAATCAGGTGATTTATTTATAATTCTAGTTACATGAGTGGTTATATAACTCATTAAAGAATTTGTACAACTTTATGGAATTAAATTTAGGCAAGTGGAACTCCCAGAATCGATCTTAGTGTAAAGGGTATTTTCTGAGCGTCATTGGTTAGATGTGTGTTGTAAAATAGGGAGTTTAGAATTCTTTAAATAACTCATTGGTTCATGCAAGCCGCTTTGGCGGAGCTTTTTGTCGCTCTGGCGAGGCCGTTACAGTAGGGTGAGGGCCGTTGTGGCGGGTTCGACGAGACTTAAAGTCGTAAATAACCCCTAAACGACCTTATTTTGCACTTTTCAATTTTTAGAGCTAAGGAATGAACTCCAGTCAACTCCTAAAAGTTTTTCACCATTCTTGAGGCTAAAGGTAAGCTTTTCACTTTTCGAATTGATTTTTCGATTCGTAGAATGTAATAGAATAGGCAATTAATGATTGGAGAGGGTTTTGATCTAAAGATTCTATGGTGGAAACAACCCTATTTTGAATACTTGGGATCATGGGTATGATCTAGGGTTGATTATATTGTTAGTAATCTGGGTAATTAGTGATTGTTTATTGATTTCTTTTTTATTATGATTGTTTGTAGACCAAGAACAAGCGGAACGAATCTGGAAAAGGAAGGATCAAGTTTCTAAGGGTTTCAAGCTTGTCTCGAGGTAGGTGATGGTTGTGATTCTATGATTGTGTGATGTATGTTTTTCCTTGCTTCATTATGATACATGTATGGATATGAATGTTCCATTATTGATCACACTTGTTGTAAATGTGGTAAATGAATGATGGTTACAATGAAATCATGACTTAATTGTATAATCTTGAGGATATACTTGTGATTGTGATTGTGGTGTGTCGAATGGATCGGTTGCCACGTTGCAACATAATCATTGGATCGGGCTCCACATTCTGGTATTCTAACTGTTTGGGTTTGGGTTCCATGAGTGAACCAATGACTTGTCATAATTGTGTATTTTGAGGATTGTGAAACTGTACCTTGTTCGTAAATGTTGATGATATAGTATATGTTCGATATATGCGTGTGATTATATTGTTGTTTGACTTATGTATGTTGCACTTAGTGGGATAGCCACGTGATCCTACCAGTACACAGTGGTTGTGTACTGATACTACACTTGCTCTTACTTTTGTTGAGTACAGGGCATCTTCAAGCGGCTACTGACAGACCTCGCTTTAGGAGATCAATGATCGTTCGAATTCAAGGGTGAGCTAATTCTTCCGGGCTGCCATGGGTTCTCTTTCATCTATGCCCACCATTTCCAGACTTAGACTATGTTCTAGTTAGTTGATTAGTTCATTAGATTTGGGGTTGCATCCCTTCTTGTTTAGACTTGTTGAACTTTAAATGTTTTGGTACATTGACTTTGAGGTTCTAGGCATTACTTCTGCAAAGTTAGTTTATTATTGTTAGACTTTTGTTAGAGTTTATGGAAACTCTATTTATTTCCTTAGTATTTAATTTGCTTCCGTAACTTAAATACCTTAGTTTTGGTTTAGTTGCTTGATTTGGCCTGTAGTAGTAGTTCTCCCACCGAAAAGTTAGTGTGGGTGCTAATCATGACGGTCTAGGTCATGACATGATCTCAAGTCAATTTTGGAAAAGTGAGTAGAACTTGTAGTTGATTAAATAGATCATCAATACAAGGCAATAAGTATTTATTCTTGACTGTTATCTTATTCAGCTGCATATAGTCAATACACATTCTCATTGAACCATCTTTCTTTTCTAAATATCACTGGTGCACCCCAAGGCGATACACTAGGCCTAATGAACCCTTATAAAGTAGCTCTTGGAGTTGAAACTTTGATTCTCTCAACTCAGCTAGAGCCATACGATATATAAGAATAAAGATTGGTTAAGTCCCCAACACTAAATGAATGTTGAACTCAATTTCCCTCATCGGAGGTAGCCCATGTAAGTCTTCTTGAAACACATCAACAAATTCCCAAACAACTATTACACTATCATTACTAGCATTCTCCCATCGAGTTTCATGAATAGTAGCAATAAAACCCAAGTGCCCATTATTAATCATTTAGTGTGCCTTTACATAAAATATTATCTATCCATGCGTCAGAAGAGTCATGCCTTTCCACACTAAATATAGTTCTCCAGGAAAGTAAAAGCGTGCAAGCATATCAAACAATCAACCAAAACATAACATGATGTTAACCAATCCATGCTCATAATCACATCAAAGTCAGACATCGACAATTCTAGTAGAGCAACTAATGTCTCCTTACCCTGAATAGATATCACACTCTTTATGCACTCTATCCACTAATAAAGTCTCCTCTACTGGGGTCATAACCATATATGGCATAATACTCTAAACTCTTCATTTTAAGAATATAGCAAAAGATAACAAGAATATGTAAAATCAGGATCAATAAGAGCACATGCCTCGTGAGAATTGATAGTGATAATACCTGTGACTACTGAATTAGATGCATCTATATCCTATTTGGCCATATAAAATAATCTCGATGGTCCACCTTCTCCTTGAGCAACTTGTGCACCTTATTAACCTTGTCCATGGGCACGTGATGAGTCTGATATTTTGACTTACTTAAGGCCTTTTTTAGTTCAACAATTAGTGTCCTGAATGCCTTTATATATCCATAACTAATTATTTATTGTGTTTTGTAGCTATGAAGGCTCAAATACATGGTAAATATGAAATCAAGCAATATGAGGCCTAAAATATGGAAAAATAGAAAAATTGTGACATTGGTGCTCGCCAAAAGGCACTCGGCTAATCGCCGAATGTTCCAGAATGGCAAAAAAAGACAAAGTCTTTGAATAAAGTTATTAAGGAAGGTCATGATCATAAGACTAAATGGTGACTCACTAAACTAAACCAACGAGCTAACAAGTGCTTGCCGAAAGTGACAGAACATCTAAGCCAAGTTGAAGGCCAAAAAGGTAAGATTGGGTGATGATCAACGACTCGCTGAATGTGAACAATGAATTCCATTGAGCTCAATGATTGTTGTTCAAACACCTGAAGCCTTTAGTTTACAAAAGACGAGAAGAAGAATGAGTCGGCGAGTTATTAAATGATTCGACGAGCATGATTAACATAATCGACTGGAAATATGATGAAGTTTTGGCTAATTGTTGGAGAGTTATAAAATAGCCAATATGAGAAAGAAGTATATCTTTGAAATCAAAGTTGTAAATCATCAATCTAATGGTCGATAATGTTTTCGGTAAATTTTTTGTAACTTTTAACATGATTAACCAAAGCTTTTGTTCTAGGGGTGTGCAAATGGAGTTCTGTTTTGAATAAATTAGTGGAATAATGTGATTTTATTTGTTTTACTTTGATTTCCATGGATCCAATTTCATTATCATGTATTTAGTTTATGAATTGAGGTTGCAAACTTAATTCTAGCTTTAGGTCTTCATATATTTCTTGAGAGAGAATATATGAAGTGGGTAATTTACTTAATCCTTGCATATTTGTTTGAATTTCCTTTTTTGCTTGAGAAAGAGATTTGGGGTTTCACTTCTAAATGTTAGTCTTGCTCGAGAGAGTAGATTTATGTCAATGATTTAGGTTGTTTAGATGATTGCACATGAGAAAGTCTAAGAGAAATTCTTGTGATGGGTATATTATGATTGAGAAATATGATATGTGTTTGAGATTGACCCAACTTATCTATGAGTAATTAAGGCTATTGACCAATGACATTGACCACCTTTCAAAAATCAAGTTGCTGATCATTTGTCCATATTAGAGGAGGAAGCTATGCTTAAGTTAGGAGATGAGGCTAAAATTAATGATGCTTTTCCAGGCGAACAGGTATTGGCAGCTTCTTATGATCTTATTCCTTGGTTTGCAGACTTTGCTAACTACTTGACAAGTGATCTAGTTCCATCGGATTTGTCTTTTCACCAAAGGAAAAAGTTTATGCATGATGTGAAGAAGTTCTTTTGGGATGAGCCTTACTTATTCCGTATTTGTGCTGATGGGATTATTCATCGTTGTATGCCTGAGGTTGAAATGTAGAGTATACTAGAGGCATGTCATTAATCACTTGTTGGTGGGCATCATAGTTGTATTCATATTGCTCATAAAATCTTGTAGTGTAGGTATTACTGGCCTACCATCCACTAAGATGCTCATGATTTCACCAAGTCCTGTGATCATTGCTGAAGAGAAGGAGGAATTTCAAAGAGGCAAGAGCTACCTATGAATCTGATATTGGTGATTGAGTTGTTTGATGTATGGAGTCTTGATTTTGTGAATTCAAATAGGATGAAGTATATTCTTGTTGTGGTTGATTATGTATCAAAATAGGTGCAAGCAATTGTGCTTTTAAAAAATGAAGGTAAAAGTGTCACTACATTCCTAAAAAAGAATATCTTATCCAGATTTGGTACACATAGGGTGATTATCAGCAATAGAGGTTCCCACTTTTGTAATAAGTTGTTCAAGGCGTTGCTAGAGAAATATGGAGTCCGTCACAATGTAGCCACTCCTTACCATCAGCAGTCTAGTGGGCAAGTTGAAGTGTCCAATAGAGAGATAAAGCAAATCCTTGCTTAGACTGTGAATGTAAATAAACTGATTGGTCAAGGAGGCTTGATGATGCTCTATTGGCCTATCGTACTGCATTCAAGACTCTCATAGGTATGTCCCCCTACAAACTTGTATATGGGAAGTCTTGCTATTTGCTGGTAGAGCTAGAGCATAAGGCTATGTGGGCACTAAAGAAGTTATATTTGGATTGGGGCGCCGCATCGAGTCTAAGAGTGAATAACATGAATCAACTTGATGAGTTTCACCTAAAAGATTATGAAAGTTCAGCCTTGCAGAATGAAAAGATGAAGAAGTATAATGATCAAAAGATTGAAAAGCGTGAATTTATCATAGGTGATCTGGTGCTGTTATTTAACTGAAGGTTGCGCTTGTTTCCTGGGAAGCTCAAGTCCAAGTGGACCGAGCCATTCATAGTCACTCAAGTGTTCCCACATGGAGCGGTCGAGCTTGAGAACAAAGAGGGAACAAGGTTCAAGGTGAACGGGAAAAGGATCAAGGTCTACATGGGGAAACAAGAGAGTGTATAAGAATTGATTAAGGCCTATTACCTTGATAAAGTCTGAGTAATCAAGGGGCCTGCATCATGCCGCGACATTAAATCAAGCACTGCTTGGAATCTAGCCAACCATAGGTTTCTCTTTACGATTTAGGAGTTTTCTTTTTTTATTTTAATTTATGTAATTCTATAGATAGGTGTTTTATTTTTGTATTAGTGTTGGCTAGATATAAAATAGGGTCCGTGTCTAAAAAGTGTCCAAAAAATGTAAAATGAAAGACCTTATAGTTCCTATAAGTGCAAGGATGAACAACTGAATTTGCAGAAAACAGGTTGTGCAGAGGTCTACGGACCCCCTCGACGGTCTGTGGGACCATCCATTGACCGTAAATGGTATCAGTAGACCCCAGGTAAGTTCTCCAAAATTCTAAGTGTCTGAGTAACCTACGGACTAGACCTACGGTCCGTAGGTCGATCCACGACCCCTAGACTGGGTTTTGTGGGTCCAAACCTAGGGTTTTGCTGACCTAACCCGGACCCCCTTTAATAGAAACTGTTCATTTTAAATTCATCCCCCACAACTCAAATTCCCTCCTAATTATTTCTAACCCCTCCAAAATTCCACAAACTCCCATATTAATTCCCCAATTCACTCTCCTCTTCCATACTTATCCTCTCATCTCCCATAATTCCCTTCTTCTCTCCCAAAAATCACCCCATTCTCCCCTCGCAAAAGATATCTCGGTTCGGGTTCGGTGTCAAAGGGTTTGAAAAAGGTATAAGTAGTTCATTGCATCACACACTCACCCACTTTGCTTTCTTGAAAGGTAAACGACTTCATGCCGATTTTTAATTCACTATTCAATGTTGTATTATGAAGTCACGAGGTTGTACTTGACCTTGGGCTGTTAGGATTGTTAATTTTAGAACTAAATGTTGAATTGTATGCTAGAATAAACCTTGGTATGATGGTATGTAAGTATGTAGTCTATTCAAACAAACTGAATTAGGGTAAATGGTCTTAATGGGAGTTTGGACTTAGTGTTCCTAGTTCGGTATGCTAAAGAGTCCAAATTGTGAGTAATCAGATCCCTAAGAATGACAAACTACCACATATTATGTTGAAATGCATGATTAGACCTAGGTTAAACAATTGATGTGTTGAACTAATGAGTCCAAACTGAGGCATGCCTGAAACCTGGCATAGACTTGACTCACAAGACCCCGTCCACAGACCTTAGGTCAACCTATGGATCGTAGATCGGATCCATGGGTCTGTTGCACATGAAAAAGACACTAAGTGTCGAACCACGGAGGTGGACTACGGTCCATCATTCCAACAACGGACCATTCTGCACATCTGTGGTTCACATTAGAGACTCAAATTTTGTGTACTCTAACCTACGGAGGGGACATACAGACCGTAGGTCCAACCATAAATAATAGTTACCTATCGTGGATCGACAGTTCAACTACTGCTAAGAAATTTTTTCATTTTTGTTTTGATTCATTTCTTGTTCTAAAATTTTTCTGAGTGTATTATTTGTGTCTGTTGGTACTAACTAATCTTCTATAGGTACTATGGCCCCCCAAACAAGCTCTGACTTATGCCATAAAGGGCAAGTCAAAATTAGTGGCACCATCCTTTCAGCTTACCGATGAGGATACTGTTGGGGAGACTAACCTTGCATATGTCCCACCTCCTACCAGGACATCCCCCACTGCACCACGCATTACACGAAACAAAACTCAGGGGGTGATTTTCGATATGGTCACTGCCCCCAAGTCTGATGGGGGCATATACCAATCGATTCACCAGCTGGCTCTGAGTCCACATCTGGCTCCAGCTTCGGCTCCACTCCCACCGGCAGCACTGCCTCGTCTTCTGAGGTCATCAGTACCGGAGATATCCCTATACCTCCTAGTTTTGAGAATTTAGTGAATTCGGATGAGCCCAATAGATGGTGTGTAACTGATCAGTTTAAGATATACAGGGACTCTCGAATGTTGAATGAGAAGAAAAAGATGGCTAGGCAGGTCATCGAGGAGCGTCGGGCTCTCACAGGCAGTCTCCACACCATATCTCACATCCACACTCTCTTCTAGAGGCATAGGTGCGACTGGATGGCCCGAAGCCCAGGGTCCTTCAGTGAGGAGATAGCTAGGGATTTATATGCTTTCTACGTCGCCACCCTCAGAGGATAGATTGACAGACGAACCAAGCCTGCTGCCCAGCCTCCACTCACAACTACCCAAGTACGCGGGTTTTCAATTAACATATCTGAGACCACCCTTCGTAGGTTCCTCTATGGTCCAGGCCACACTCTACCTATCAACATAGCCGAGTTCAACTATCGTATGGATATTGTTCAGAGTGGGGAATTTCAGAGGAATGTTGATCAGAGGGAGACTCTTTTGCAGTGGTTACAAACAAAGAGTATGCCAAGTGGGTCAGCACCCCGAGCTTGAGTATCAAAAAGGCCACCCTGATATTTGTAGCCAAATTTTTCTGTTGCTGATATGGAACCTGATTAGTCCACAAATTGAAATCATTTATATTATAATAGAAGTTGTGTCCTCAAATGCTTATATTATCTCAATATCTGATGAAAACCTTTAAGTTTCAGGTATTTGAAGTTTCAAGGAATGCATGGACACTACTTCGCAAAAGAAATGAAAAGGCTGAATGGAACGAGAAAATGAAGGTCTAAGGATCACCGATTTTCACTTGGTGAATCGCCGAAGGGTCTCACTTTGCCTTTTGTTCCAGTGTGCTGAGCCCTAAAGGAAAGGATCATATCAGCAGAAAAAGAGAGCAGTCGGCGCATTGCCGAGAAGTTTTGCGAAGCAGTACTATGTCGCCCAATGACCCAGAGCACGATGATGCCAAAGGATGGTGCAGGCGGCGATGAACTACACCAAAGGGAAAGCCGAGTTGATCGGCGATTTCGACTGATGTCACCGAGTGATCCGCTGCAACGCAGATTTTTGAAGACTATAAATACTCATTGAGAGTTATAGCTTAGTATCAGATTTTAAAAAGAATTTTTAGCATCAGATTTTTATTTTACTCTCAAGTTTGTAAGGGTTTGAAGACTTGAAGAAGAACAGAGTTTCATCTCTTCCATTTTGGAAGGGGGTCTTTTGGATTCTTCCTTCTTTGCTCAAATCAAGACTTATTTCTCTATACCAATTTGATTTCAACATCATTAAAGGTATGCATTTTTATTTCTTGATGTGTGGCTAAAAACCTCCATTCTTGGGGTATGATTTAGCAAATATGTATTGATATTATTGTTGGGTCTTTCTTGCTGATAGGTTAGATATATTGTAACGGTTATTTCACCTAGTGGTTGTGGTTTAATTTAATGGGTTTGTAGTTGAAAATACAAAGCAACCCATGTATTTTTGGCTTACTCGAGAGGGAGGTCGCGAAACTGAGACCACTAGACTGATGGCCTAAGGAGTGGGTCGATATGAGGTTCTGCTTGAGAGGGTGAGCCCTAGTCCCATATTCTAACACTTAGCTCGAGAGAGTGAGTAGGGTAAGGCATTGGCTGGTCTTCATACGGCAAATGGGTGTCTAAGTGAAACGCATTTGAAACGGGGTAAGTTGCCCGAGAGGGAACTTATTTTCATTTAAAGCTTAGCCTAGTTACTATTATCTTACAAATTTCATATCGAAAGCATGTATACCACTATTTATCTCTACTTGTATTGCGGTAACAACCCAAGAACTCTTCTCCATACTGATTTCTTGTTATTTTTGTTGTTTTTACTTGCTAGTGACAAAACCCCTATTGATATTTGACACTTTTGTGTCCCCCTCTTTAATTTACAATAGTTTTACTCGTTAATGTCTTTAGCTACGACTAGTTAGAATTGAATTTTATTTTTCTATTAATTCTCAAGACCATTCCCTTGGGACACGACCCAGCCTTTGGTTGGGTTACTATACTATCACACGATCGTAGAAACTCGTATTAGAATTTGTTTCATTGATTATGTGAATAGAGAAATCCTAAACATCAGAACCGTGTGTCTTCTACTAAGGTAGATAATGTACTTACATGGGACTGAGCAGTTATGGTTGCAACTTTAGTTGTTGGGATGGAGGTCAACTTTGCCCGCATGTTTGTTACGGAGATACTTGAGAGAACCTTGAAGGCCACCACTACCCTGCCTTTCCCATGCCTCATCTTCCAGCTTTGCAGTGATGTTGGAGTACCAGTTCGGATATTGTGCACCTCAACTAATGTAAAATTCATAGGTTGAGGATGGCTATGAAAGAGGAAATCTAAAGAAAAAAAGAGTATGAAAAGATTTTTGTGTTGAACAGAGAAAAATAAAAGATAGAAGAGGATGTGAATTTGTGCAAAAGAAGTAAAAAGATGATAAATAAAAGTGTTGAAACATAAAGTTAAAGAAAAAGAATAAAGTGAAAAATAAGAGCCACAAAGTCAAATGTCACATCCATGTTGAAGGAGTCAAGGGAAAGAAAGTAAAATGAAAGGATGTCAAAAATATGTTCAGAAAAGAGGTAAAAAGCCAATGTAATGTCAAAGAGGGCAGAAAGTCACTAAAAAGTACCCAATTGTACCACACCTGACCCTGAGCCTACGTTACAAGCTAAGAAAGTCCTATAGTGATCCTAGCAACTAGTTTGGAGAGTCTAAGCAGTGAAAATAAGGGCAAGCCTATGGTATTGAGTACTAACTATACTTGAAGTCACTTCTGAGCGTGAGTGTTGAAAGAATCTTAAAACTCAAAATTCTTATCTTCTGTGTGGAAAGGATTTCGTTTGAAGTGAGGGCACTAGTTACATTGTCGGTAAGTTGGTACCTTGATGATTGTGAAAAAGTGTATGTTGCATATTTATTGGTCGATTTTTGTCATATCTTGATCCGCATGAGTTATCTTGTTGAGTCTAAGAGAAAAGATTTGCACTAGAAAAGGGAGTCGGGATAGAAAGCCATGTGTTTGCTTGAGTTTGAATGTCTTTTTCTACACAAGTGTTGTTTAGAGTCTTAAGGCATCACTAGAGGACAAAGAACGAATTTAAGTTGAGGGTGTTGATATACCGTGAGTTTACGATATTTTAAATACATTTCACTTAAGAGTTGTGTGTGTGTCTAGGGCCATTTTGTATTAGAACTAATGTTTATTGTGTTATATTTTTAGGAAATAGTCTTTGACGAGGTTGAGAGAGATGACGACTGAAATTCTGTAGAAGGAGCCACCCATGGAGGTGACCTATAGACTGTAGGTACAGTCACTAACCGTCATGGGTAGGCGTGAAATGATCATCAAGGAAGTTTGACTAAGTGTGGAACTACGGAGGCCAGTGGCAAAGCGTAGGTCGACCCACGGGCTGTCCTGCACATCCGTCAATGGTCACTAAGAGTTGAAGTTCTAGTACCTAATGAAAAGATCTAAGTGTGGAGCCACAGAAGGGGACCCACGGACCATAGGTCAGCCTACAGTCCATACTGCACATCCGTCATTTGTATCTAAAAGTTGAAGGTTCCAACCTTTGAGGAAAATTTCTAAGTATCAAGCTACGGAAAGGACCTACGGACCATAGGTCGATCCACGGTCCGTAGGTCAGTCTCATCGATCGAAGCTGTATCCAGAAGTTTTATTTCCTTATTTCATTTCCTTTTTGTTTAGGACATTTTTTTTCTATAGATAAGGTATGTAAACCTCGTTTTTGGGGGTTAGACACCATTGTATACTTTTAGCTCTCTTGGTATTTTCTTGGGAATTAACTTTCAAACTTCGGCAATTTGATTTCCTAATTTTGGTTTATAAGATTGTTGCTTTGAATTTCAATTGGAGATTACGGGTTTCTTCTTCTCAATGCATAAGTTCATGAATTCTTCTTCTAAAAATATGAATTGTGTTATTTTAAGCATGAGTAGCTAAATCCACAACAAGGGTTGTAGGAACCATGAGCAATTAACAATATCTGAATAATAACTAAGTAATTCTTGAATAGTATTGATGCATGTATTGGTAATTCTTTCGCTTAGAAGTCCTTTTAATGGTGGCTAACGTTAGAACTCTCTTTGTTGCTACTTGCCGGACCAAGGAGGTAGTTAATAAGAAACGAATTATCAACAGAGATTTAGTGTGATACTATCTAATAGTCAAATGTCGATTGGTGTGAGGGTAAAAACTAAGTCATACATTGATGTGATATCTAATCTGAGGTAAAGGTAAGTGTTAGTAAATTATACACACATAGCCGCACCAAGGTGTGGGGTGAAATTATCTATTTGGAGGACCAAACACGTAGGGATACCTAACTTACCAACTTTGAATGTAAAACACTAGGAAAGGATTATTATTAGTAGGATTACCGCATTAAGAGCTTATGGGAAACACATACACCCTAGTTTCTCTCTCTCATTGATAACAAAAAAGTTTGAATATTGCTCACTTGTTACTAAACAACATTTAGTTATTTGATTCACAAAATAAACTCCCCCTATACTTACTTGTCTCGAAAATAAGTTGACTAAACAAAAATAATCGTGAGTTAAGTTTAAGTCTAAATCATATTCCTCGTGGGATATACCCTAACCTCCAAGTTGGTTTCTTTACTTGATAACAATCGCTTGTACTTCTTTAGGGAAGTGTAATTTGAGCGTATCATGAACCTATCCATGAAACATGGCAAAGGTTCCAAAAGTTAGTACTACAATACTCTAAGCACGAGTTGTCGGATAAAGCATTGTTACAATATTTTTACCAAAGCCTTGATACTGTGCACAAAGGGATAGCTAATCAACTCATCCAAGATGTAATCATAAGACAATCATTTGAAATTTCTTTAGCATTCCTTGATGAAATGACCAAAATTAAACGTGCATGGAACATAAAGGAAGATCAAGTATCTCCCCTCAATCTAGGTTTGACAAAAGAGCAATTAGAGAAGAATCAAGAGAGTGATGAGAACATGTAAAAATGAAGACCCAACGTGATTTGTAATCAAAGCATGTCATTGGGGGTAAATTTGAGTTGGTGGACGCAGTTGCTACTAGTCATGGGTTGATCTTAGAGGATTCAAATTTTGAAGTCATGTATGAAGAGGAAGTTCAATTCTTAAGCAATCAAATAGTGGGTTGGAACCAAAGTTGGAACAAAACTCGAGATAATGGTTGGAGAGACCATGAAAGGGACTAGCACGACAGAAGTACAAACTAGAGAGAGTGTGATGGTGACAAAGATAGATATGTACCACCTTATGACCATCCTAAACCAATGGAACAAGCAGAAAAATTTTGGACCTAGGATATGTTGGCAAGGATCTTTAAAAAAATTGAGGGGTCCAATATGTTGTTAAAAGAATTGAAGACTGATTTCTCCACCTTGACTCAAACGGTGACTCTCATTTAGTGTCAATTAATCAAATTAAGGCCTATATGTAACAAATTTCAACTCATTTGAACCCAAGACAAAGAGAAAATTTGCCTAGCGGCACCATTGCCAATCAAAAGAATGATGTTTAAAAACATGGTCACGTTGTGCCATGATGTTCACCATAGTTTTTAATGTTACTTAATAAAGTGTGTTGAAGTGTACAAGAAAAAGTAAAGTTCCTAAGTTGAAAACATATAGTGAAGAGAAATACCGAAATGGCGATACGCCGAGTTATCGTGGGAGCAACAACTTTGTTCACTATTCCAACCCCAATATCTTGCAAAAGATTCTGCCAACTTCACTTAACACGTACCTAGTCAATGTTTCACCGAGAGTGATTTGGTGAGCAACATCGTGATCACCGAGTTGAACTCCAAGTTGGGTGATTCAAACATACCTAGTCAGTTGGGTGGATCTCTTATGGTGATTCACCAAATACATTCAGTGACATTAGTCGCAGCTGATTGACCTTGCCTGCATTTAGAAGTCCAAAGGGTTTTAAACCTTTAAATGTTGATCCATTGAAATTTTTAAACCTTTACTCTTCCTAAACCTAAAATACATAGTATCAAATACCTTGTGTGTTAGTTTTACTATGATTTTTCTTTCGTGGAGGGTGTATTTGTGGATTGAATTGACCCAAGACCCTCACCCCTTTGTGGTGGCAATGTTTTCTTTCTTCTAAAGTTGGTTTCTGATTTATATTCTCATTTTTCTCTAGCATTACACCACTAATGATCTCATGAGTAGTGATTTTTAATGATTATAATTGTTGTAGCATATGGGTTTCTGTTCAAATGCGATAAAATTTACGACCCATGCTTGTTTACTTGCTTATTGGAGCCTATTGAAATTTATTTTGGATAGTCATTAGTTGAATGTTAATCTTCATTTGATATAGGTCTTGGTTGTATTTGATTGGGTGAAGTCTGAATAGCTCATAGTTAACGAATATTCTTGAATTTGCTCAATGAAAGATTGGGTGATGTCATTATTAAGTGAAAATTGTCAATTTATTAATATTTTATTAAAATTCGGGGGAAGTCAGAGTACGCGGGTAGAATTAAATGATGGTAGCTTGTAAATATGAGTGGGTGTTGGTCATTGTTTGAATTTCTATTTTATTTTTGAAATTTGGGCAAAGCACTGAAAACTTCTTCTAAGGCGAGCTTCGTCGAACCCTCCAAGACAATTCGGTAAATCCCCAAGTATGCCCTTGATTTCCCTTTGAATCATGAATCGTAAGGCTGGTTTTTGTTACTTTCTACGAATTTCTTTCAGCATAATGAACCAACTCGGTTAGTAATGAACTCACTCATGCTTGCTTAGCTACTGTCATTTTCAACGAGCTCTTCCAAGCTCGCCGAACTCACTTACTTTCTTGGGGGGAAGCAGAACAAGTTTTTGCTGAGTTTTATTTTTGATTTATTTTAACTAACTCTTTGTTGGTTGCAATTACACATGCAAGTGCACATGGTCGCGCAAGTAATATAGTGGCTCTAAAAGAGCCAGATTATAAAACCCAAAGGACTTTTCTATTAACTATTTTACTAATTTATACTAGTCTAATTATTTATTCAAGAGTGAAAAAGAGTTAAATTTATTTGTAAGCAAATGAATGAAATAATTAACTAATAATATTAACTTGCAATGATAGGGGTAATTCTAGGGCGGTAGCATACTAACAATTCACACATCACATCTCTTTTGTGGATTTCATAAGGTTATCAAACTATTGAATTAGAGAGTTGATATTATGATCATGATCTCTTGACTTCTAGCCACTTACCCTAGTTAATTGTCTAATTACATCATTGAGTGGGGATAGACAGACTCAACTGGTGAATATTTATATTTCATGTTGTTCAGTAACCAAGCATGTTGTTCATCCAAGTGTCTGTCATGCCCCAAACTCAAGGGGCGCAACTGGAAACTGATGCCAAAACTTAGGCCTAAGCTGACCCTGCCAAACCACTTGCTAATGGAGCATGGCCACCACATACACTTAAGAAACAAACAAGTATATCTCGACTTAAAAATAAGTCATCATCCACCAAAGCCCCTATCAACAATTCTACAAAGAAAACAACTACTGCCAATAGTTTATATAAAGCAATACCCAGCTAGCATAGAAGTATGTTTGGGCAATCAAGGCCACCATGGTATCTACGAAAGCATAAACTCTATGTGGGCCGTTAAAGCCACCATGATCTCTATACAGGTTTTGAAAAGAGGAACAGATATAAACAATAAGTCAAGAACTATCAAACATCAACCGACTAGAAATCAAGGCCAACATGGCCAATAACGTTTCTAACAATCCAACACACTAGTCTTCAAGCCTCTATGAATATAACACTTGGACAGGATAAGGCCCCGACCTACCCAAAAGTTATAAACCACTAAAAAAACAACACCTCTAAGACTCTGGCAACCCCTGGAAGAAAGGAGTCAACCACTCAGCTGTATAGGCGGTTGTGCTACTCGACAGGTTTGTCAAGACGTTGCTCAGGATCTGCAAGCATGAATGTAGTGCCCCCGGTAAGGAACATTACTACAAAATAATGGACCGAGTATGTAAGGTAAATTGAAAGATGAAACTGAAGTATAAGTACTGAATGAAAAGGGTAGGGGTGAAACACAAAAACAATACCTTATTTTCCTACAATAAGATAATATAAACACATAACACGCAATAACCTGACCAGGCCCCCATAAGCTTAGCAGGTACAAACAACACACAATCACTATAACTCCTAAAGAACGCAAATAATCGCTAAATATCCTTATTAGCCCCCTTACTTGGATCCCAATGATTATCTCATTTGAACTTTCAGAATGTACATGTGCCATAAATCAACGAAAATCTGAGGATCTGTGATACAATACATCTCCGTAGGTGTGTCATGAATAAATGCATCTCTGAGGCTTTATGGTGCAATACATATATACTTCCCCATAGGTACATCCTACCTGGCACGTAGGCTCGGTCAATCTGACCCGAAGGCTCGGTCTACCCAGCCTGTAGGCTTGGTCTACCCAGCCCGAAGGCTCGATCTACGCAGTCTAAAGGCTTGGTATACAAATTAATCTGTATGCTCAAGAACCCTGTAATGTCAATGTCTGCTAAGGCCAAAACAAGCTCATAAGCGGAATCCAGACGATAAATATCACAAGAATAACAAGTAATCATAATTAATCATAATAGAATCATAACCTTTGTTGACTTTTATTTAGAACCTCTCTTGACCTTAACACTTCACATTAAAACTTTTTGAAATTAAAAAATAACACATAAAACATCCTTCCTTATGTATTAAGAAGTCATACTCTTATTCTAAAGTACAATTTAATCCCAACGTTCAAATGGACTTGGTGTCACATCCTCCCCCCCCCCCCCTCTTTAGGGACATTCATCCTCGTATGATGATTGTACTCTCTATTTCATAGGAAACAATGAAAGAACCCATACAACTCATATGTAACATACCTAATATACTCAAATGCTGGTCTACTCATTTGAAAGAATAAACATGTGAGGATATTTGGATTTCATGTCCTTCTCAGCTTCCCACATTAACTCCTCAATATTACGGCTCCACCACAACACTTTTACTGTATGTCCTTATTTCACAACCTTATTATTTGGCGATCTACTATGGCAACATGGAATTCTTCACAAAAAAGATCCTCTGAAATCTAAACATCGGTTGTCGGCACTATAAGTGTTGGGTCTCCAATATACTTCTATAACATAGAAACATGAAAAACTAGGTGTACTTCTTCTAACCCTTAAGGTAACTCTATCTTATATGCAACTCGGCCTATGCGTCGCAAGATACAATTAGGCTCAATGTACCTAGGGCTCAACTTGCCCTTTTTGATTAATCTCATAACTCCCTTCATAGGTGAAACTCTGAGAAATACCCAATCATCAACATCAAACTCTAAGTTTTCCAGCCTAACATCCGTGTATGATTTTTTACGGCTTTAGGCTATCAACAACTGCTCTCAAATTAACTTAACATGCTCTATGGCTTGCTGCACTAAGTTTGGTCCAAATAATTCAGATTCTTTAACCTCAAACCAACCAAGAGGGGATCTACATTTTCTTACATATAGGGCCTCATACGGAGCCATACCAATGCTAGAATGATAACTATTATTATAGGCAAACTTGATAAGTGGAAAATAATCATCCCAATTTCATTTGAAATCTAACACACATGCCTTTAACATATCCTTGAGAGTCTAGATTGTATGCTCAACTTGGCCATCAGTTTGAGGATGAAATGTGGTACTAAGGTTTACCTGCGTCCCTAGACCCTTTTGGAATGATTTCAAAAAATGTGATGTAAACGATGGTCCCTCATCTCAAATAATAGATGCATGGACACCATGCAATAAATAATCTCTCTAGTGTATAGAACTGCAAAATCTTGAGCTGAAAATATGATCGTAACTGGCAAGAAATAGATTAACTTTTTTTCGTCTGTAGATAATTACCCAAATAGAATCAAACTTCTATTGTTAGCGACTTAAACCTGTAAAAAATTCAATATTTATTGCCTCCTACTTCCACAATGGAATAGGTATCTCTTGAGTTAGCACACTTGGTGTCTGGTGCTCGACCTTCACCTGCTGACAATTAGGACACTGTGCCACGAACTCCACAATGTCTTTCTTCATCCAAGGCTACTAGTAAGTATCTATAGTATGTAAAGACTAAATTACTCTTACCTAGTTGATGGCTAATCGATTTGGTAACCATTTTTACTCTTTTATGATGTTTGGCTAAAACCCCAACTCTTGGGGTGTGATCATGTGATTATAAGTTGAATTAGTTTATGGGTATTGTTAATTACTAGTTTAAATGCTATATTGAAGTTGGTTTACTCATTAATTGTTTTTTAATTTATGAATTGTAGTTGTAAATGCAGTTCTAACCTTGTGTTCTTAGCTTGCTCCAGAGAGAGGATTTAGAACTAAGATTATTGAGTAATGATTTATATGTATTGGGTTGAACTGGGTTCAGCTCGAGAGAGTGAATCCTAAACCCAATCCTACCCATCTAGCTCGAGAGAATAGATGAATTAAGGTATGGGTTATTCTTCCTTGTTATTCTTGTTGATGTTCGAAAGAAATCACTTGATTCGGGATAGTTGTTCGAGAGAAATCTATCCCCATTATTGTCTAGCCTACTCATTGATTTTTATCCATTTACTAGTTGTTTCAATTACCCATAGATTGAATTTTACCTATAATCGATCACATCCTGAGAATTCCTCTCCTTATTGTTATTTCAAATTAATTGTGGTTGTATTGTAGTTTATAATTGCAAACTAAAAGCCCCCATCTGACATTCGTGTCACCCCTTTTTATTTGTTTTATGTCTTATTTGATAATTTCTATTCCTATATCTGGTTAGATCACATTCGTACTTCCTAATTGAATTTGAACACGTACCGCTCCCTATCGAATTCGACCCAACTCAATTATTGAGTTTTTATTCCTTAAGGAACATTTACACCTAGAATTAGATGAGGTGTTCTTGAAGAGTTATTCATTAAAATGGAGCCGCTGCCGGGGAGTGATGTTGTTTAATTTTTTTTTATTGAAGTTGAATTGTGATCTTTAAAGTTATAGTTGAATCAACTTATTTTTGTCTTTGGTTTTGTGTTGCTTGTGTTAAACAAAAAGGGAGATGAGCATTAACAGAAGTAATGGTAGCCAAGTGGGCCACTAAGATGGCATTGGGAACCTCAATGATGTCAATGACCCAAATATCAATGACCCAAACCAAGTGGGTGGTGTTAGTCCGATTCGTTTACCTCCGACTGAAGGAAACACGATTTTTCACATCACAAGCACAATGCTTCAACTCCAACAATTGAAAGGATTATTTAGTGGGCTGGCTCATGAGGATCCCCATGAGAATATTAGGAACTTTGTGGATGCACTACTAAAAAAACAGTGAATACCGACCTAAAAATTACCGACCTCAAATGGAGGTCGGTAATTTCCGACCTCCGGAGGTCAGTATTCTTAAAAAGAATAAGAAATTAAAAAAACTTTAGGAAAGCGACTACAAGTAGTCGGTTTTTTTTGCAAAATAAAGCGGGAAAACAAAATTCCGACCTCTGGAGGTCGGAATTTTTCCCTGAAAAAATGAATTACAATAAAAACCGACCTCTTGATGTCGGTATTAATAAAATAAATAAATAACAATATTTTTTTTTCTCAATTAAATATAAAAAACAAAATTGAGAAATATTTTGATTTAATTTTATTAACTTCCGGAGGACGGTTTACGTAAATAAATCATCTTTCGGATGACAATTTATATAAATTAAATTAATATAAAATACCGACCTCATGTGGTCGGTATTTTTATTTCATCCAAATACTTAGAGACATTAAGAGGTCGGTTAGTTTATTACACAATAGTTTATGCAAAATAAAATACCAACATCCGGAGGTCGGAATTTAAAAAATACAAAAATATAATTACCGACCTCCGGAGGTCAGAATTTAAAAAATACAAAAAATAAAAAATTCCGACCTCAGGAGGTCGAAATTTAGGTCGGAATTTAAAAGATACAAAAAATAAAAATACCGACCTCCGGAGGTCAGAATTTAAATAATACAAAAATAAAAATACCGACCTCCGGAGGTCGGAATTTAAAAGATACAAAAAATAAAATTACCGACCTCCGGTGGTCCGAATTTCAAAAAATACAAAAATAAAAATACCGACCTCCAGAGGTTGGAATTTAAATAATACAAAAATAAAAATACCGACCTCCGGAGGTCGGAATTTAAAAGATACAAAAAATAAAATTACCGACCTCCGGAGGTCAGAAAAATACAAAAATAAAAATACTGACCTCCGGAGATCGGAATTTAAATAATACAAAAATAAAAATACCGACCTCCGTAGGTCGGTATTTAAAAGATACAAAAAATAAAATTCCGACCTCCGGAGGTCGGAATTTCAAAAATACAAAAATAAAAATACCGACCTCCGGAGGTCAGAATTTAAATAATACAAAAAAAAAAAATACCGACCTCCGGAGGTCGGAATTTAAAAAATACAAAAATAAAATTACCTCCGGAAAATACCGACCTCCGGAGGTCGGAATTTAACAAATACAAAAATAAAATTACCGACCTCCGGAGGTCAGAATTTCAAAAATACAAAAATAAAAATACCGACCTCCGAAGGTCGGAATTTAAAAAATACAAAAATAAAATTACCGACTTCCGGAGGTCAGAATTTCAAAAATACAAAAATAAAAATATCGACCTCCGGAGGTCGGAATTTAAAAAATACAAAAATAAAATTACCGACCTCTCGAGGTCAGAATTTTAAAAATACAGAAATCAAAATACTGACCTCTGGAGGTCGGTATATTTCAATACAATGAAAACCGACCTCTTGATGTCAGTATTAAATAAAATAAATAAATAACTATGTTTTATTTTTTCTCAATTAAATATATTGATTTAATTTTATCGTCTTTCGGAGGACGGTTTTGCGTAAAATAAAAAACAAAAAAATATATTATAATTCTGACTTCCGAAAGTTGGTAAAATTAAATAGTATGTAATTAAATTAATTTTCATTAAATAAATTGTCTTTCGGATGACAGTTTTATATAAGTTAAAAAATAAATTAATATAAAATACCGACCTCATGAGGTCGGTATTTTTATTTCATCTAAGTACTTTTAATAAAAGCGACATCCGGAGGTCGGTTTGTTAAAACTGTTCCTATAAATCATAATTTTGCTAGCATAATACTAAATTTTCTTTCTACACATACAATTAATTGTTTAAAAGAGTGTAACAATTTTATATACTTTTATAAATAAAAAGTTAAAATTCATGAAATAAATAAAAAAATATCTATAATTCATATTTAGAGTATGAAATTACGTTGATATGAATTAAGAGATAATTATACTTATATTTGTAGAGTAATGTACAAATTCTATCAGTATGTTGTCAAATGATGAACTTAATATATCATGTCATGATGTAGAGGTGAATAGTTAATTAACATATAATATAATCTATTTGAGTATGAAATGCGAGATAATATTATTATATATGTTCGATCTTGAATGGATGTCAAGTGTTGTGATAATATCGTAGGCAATGATGACATGTAAAGGATAATTCATCGGAGTATGAAATACATTGATTAATTATATATACTCACTGATTAGTTTAACAAATCAAGTCTTATATATATATATATATATATTAGTGGCTCAGATATGAAATACATTATCAATTAAAGAAATACCGACGATCAATTAAAGGAGATTTATATATTAAATTTGATATTGATAAACTTTAATTTGTTGATCGATAAAATTAAATTTATATAATTAGGAGGTATATAATTTAAATTTATAAAATTAACTTGATCAATAAAATTAAATTTATTAAATTAAACTTATGTTGAATTTATATAATTAGGAGGTATATATATATATATATATATATATATATATATATAATTTTAATTTATAAATGTAATTTTAATTAATAAAATCAACCTCAAGAGATGAGTTAATATTAAAATAAATTAATAAATACCGACCTTAAGAGGTTGGTATATTTAAATTATTATTTTATTTAAATAATATCAACATCCCGTGGTCGGTAAATTAAACACTTCTCTTAAAAAAAGAATGATATAGTATCAAAACCCTAAGGCATCTCTCACTCCACTCTCAGTCCTCTCTCTCACCCTGACCCACTCCCATCTTGCCCATCGGGCTTACTTTTCAAAGTGGTCTTTCTCGATTTCGGAACGGAAAGGCTTGGTTGAAGGCAAAATTCGGTGTAATTCGGTATTAAATAAATATATAAATAAATAAAAATATTTTATTTTTTCTCAATTAAATATTAAAAAGAAAATTGAGAAATAATTTGAATTAATTTTATTTAAATCGTCTTCCGGAGGATGGTTTTGTGTAAAATAAAAAATTATAATATGGACTTCCGAAAGTCGGTAAAATTAAATAGTATCTAATTATCTTAATTTTCATTAAAATATTTATATAGGACTTCCAAAAAAAATAATAAATTAATATTTTCTTTAAATAAATCGTCATCCGAATGACGATTAATTTCAAAAATACAAAAATAAAAAATACCGATCTTCGGAGGTCAGAATTTAAATAATACAAAAATAAAAATACCGACCTCCGGAGGTTGGAATTTAAAAAATACTAAAATAAAATTACCGACCTCAGGAGGTCAGAATTTCAAAAATCCAAAAATAAAAATACCGACCTCCGGAGGTCGGAATTAAAAAAAATACAAAAATAAAAATACCTTCAAAAATACAAAAATAAAAATACCGACCTCCGGAGGTCGGAATTTAAATAATACAAAAATAAAAATACCGACCTCCGGAGGTCGGAATTTAAAAAATACAAAAATCAAAATACCGACCTCTGGATGTCGGAATTTTCCAGTAACAATTTAGGCCAATCTACTTATAGACTTCCTACTCAAGGTATCTGCCATCACATTTGTCTTTCAAAGATGATACAAAATAGTAAGATCATAATCTTTAAGTAGCTCCAACCACTAACGTTACTTCAAATTAAGATCTCATTTCTTGAATATATATTGTAAACTTTTGTGATCAGTATATATTTCACATGGCTCACCATAGAGATAGTGACACCAAATCTTGAGTGCAAATATGATTGCAGCCAATTCTAAGTCATGCGTCGGATAATTATTCTCATGAATCTTTAGCTGTCGAGAAGCATATACCACCACTTTACCATTCTGCATTAAGACACAACCCATTCCAATTCTAGATGTAACACAATAAATGGTGAAACTACCCTCTGATATAGGTATGGCCAAAACTAGAGTCGTAGTCAATGCAATCTTTAATTCTGAAAACCTTTTTCACATCCATCTGACCATTGAAAGACAACACCTTTCTGAGTAAATGTGTCAATAGAGAGGCTATCTCTGAGAAACCCTCTACAAATTGTTTATAATATCCAGCTAGTCCCAAGATATTGTGTATCTATATAAGAGTATTAGGTCGAGACTAATTGCGAATTGCTTCTATCTTATTAGATCAACTTGGATTCCATCTCATGACACCACATATCCTAAAAAGAAAATTGTGCTCAACCAAAACTCACATTTTGAGAACTTGGCATAAATAATTTGTTCCTAAGTATCATCAATACAACTCTCAGGTGGTGTTCATGCTCGGCCTCACCCCGAGAGTAGACTAAAATATCATTAATGAGCACAATCACAAAATGGTCTAAGCATAGCTTTAACACCCTTTTCATGAGGTCCATAAATGTTGCGGGGGTAGTAGTCAGCCCGAAAGACATCACCAAGTATTCAAAGTGCCCATATCTAGTCTGAAATGATATCTTGGTGATATCTTCTGTCTTTATTGTCACATGTAACGATTTGTTTCCGTTGTTATAGAAATATCAACGGGGGAAAATTTGGGACGGAAAACTTCATTGTAGTATTTGAATTTTCCCAACCATGTCCAGATTTAGATGAAATTTGAGACTTTTAGGTGTAGGGAAATCTGGTAAAAATCAGTTGATTTATTTATAATTCTGGTTACATGAGTGGTTAGATAATTCGTTAAGGAATCCGTACGACTTTAAGGAATTTAAATCGAGCGAGTAGAACTCCTGAAATTGACCTTAGCGTAAATGGTATTTTCTGAGCGTCGTTGGTTAGAGATGTATTATGAAATGGGGATTTTGGAATTCTTTAAATAACTCACTGATTCGTGCAAGAAGCTCTAGCGGAGTTTGTGGTCGCTCTGGCGGGGCCGCTACAATGGGCTAAGGGTCGCTGTGGCAGGTTCAACGTGACATAAAATCGTAAATAAACCCCCAACTAAACTTATTTTGCACTTTTTGGTTTTTAAAGCTAAGGAATGAACCCCAGGCGACTCCTAACAGTTTTCCTCCATTCTTGAGGCTAAAGGTAAGGTTTTCACTCCCTGAATCTATTTTTCGATCCGTAGAACTTAATAGAATGGACAATTAATGATTATGGGGGTGGGGGGGTGTTGATCTATATTCTATGATGGAAACGACCCTATTTTGGATACCTGGCATCATGGGTATGATCTAGGGTAGTTAGAATTGTTAGTAATTCGGGTAATTAGTGATTGTTTAATTATTCCTATGTTATTATGACTGTTTGAAGACCAAGAACAAGCAGAACGAATTCAAAAAGGGAAGGGTCAAGTTTCTTAGGGTTTCAAGCTTGTCTTGAGGTAGGTGATGGTTGTGATTCTACGATTGTGTGATATATGGTTGTTCTTATTTTATTATGATATATGTATGTATATGAATGTTGCCATATTTATCACACCTATTGTAAATGAAGTAGATGAATGATGGTTACCATGAAATCATGATTTAATTGTATGATCTTGAGGATATACTTGTTATTGTGATTGTGGTATGTTGAATGGATCGGTTGCCACGTTTCGGCATAACTAACTTGGATTGGTTGCCACGTTCTGGCCTAATAATGGGATTGGTTGCCACATTTCGACATAATCGTTGGATCGGGTACCACATTTCGGCATGCTAACTGTTTGGGTTTGGGTTCTATGAGAGGACCAATGACTTGTCATAATTGTGCATTTGGAGGATTGTGAAATTGTACCTTGTTCATAAATGTTGATGATATTGTATATGTTAGAGATATGCGTATGATTATAATGTTGTTTGACATATGTATGTTGCTCTTAGTGGGATAGCCGTGTGATCGTAGCAGTACACTATGGTTGTGTACTCATACTGCACTTGCTCTTATTTTTGTTGACTACAGGGCATCTTCAAGCGGCTACTAACAAACCATGCTTAGGAGATCAGTGATAATTTGAATTCAAGGGTGAGCCAATGCTTTTGGGCTACCATGAGTTCTTTTTCGTGTATGTCCACCATTTTCGGACTTAGACTATGTTCCAGTTAGTTGATTAGTTCATTAGATTTGGGGTTGTATCCCTTCTTGTTTAGACTTGTTGAACTTTAGATGTTTTGGTACATTGACTTTGAGGTTCTAGGCATTACTTCCGTAATGTTAGTTTATTATTGTTAGACTTTTGTTAGAGTTTATGGGAATTCTATTTATTTCCTTAGTATTTAACTTGCTTTTGTAACTTAAATGCCTTAGTTTTGGTTTAGTTGGTTGAGTTAGGCTGTAGTAGTGGTTCTCCCACCAGAGAGTTAGTGTGGGTTTCAATCACGACGGTCTGGGCCGGGACAAAGTTAGTATCAGAGCCTATGTTTGTTGATCTTGATGTACCAAAACGAGTCTAGTAGAGTCTCGCAGAACGTTAACGGGACACCTTTACTTTTCTTCGAGAGGCTATATGACTTTAGGAATTCTCTCTATTTTCTCTTATCTCCTTTGTGCTATGACTTGATTCCAATTGGTATCTGGTAATTCAAATTGGTATCTAGCCTCCTTTACTCTCTTGTTCATAGATGGATAATACTAGATTCAATGGAGTTATGCTCGTAGCTCCCGTCAATGCTCCAGCTAAGGAATCTGCTGCAAGAGGTCGCGGTTGATGCAGGGATAGAGGAAGAGCTAGGGGTAGAGGCCATGGAAGAGTAGCGCCTGCAGGAAATAGAGCTCTTGTTGAGAATGCTCTTATTAATAAGAACCCTCCCGCACATTATGAAGAGATTGAAGATGAGAATGTTAATGTTGATAATATTAAGGATGTAGGATAAGATAAAGAGGTGCAGCCTGAGACTACCGATGTTCCCTCTATAGACCCAGTGTTAGGTCGATAGATCATGTAATTATTGAAATGGTTTGTTGGTCCTGGTGTGCTTCCTTCTGCTCCAGCAACACAAGCTCTTACTAACCCTCTTGTTGCTAGCACTGCACCTAAGGTGGGTGGGACTGGAGGTAATGATTCTTTCTTTCGTTCTTTGTTGGGTTTTGTTATGACTGGTAATGAGCATGAAATGCTGACTAAGTTGTTGAAGCTAAAGCCTCTTGTGTTGCTTGGTTCTAATAATGAGTATGCTTATAATTTTATCTTAGATTTCTATGAGAGGCTTCATAAGTTGGGAATTGTCCATCAACTTGGGGTTGAGTTCATGTCCTTTCTACTTCAAGGTGAAGCTCAGCAGTAGTGGAGAGCTTATATGGAATACAGATCTTCTACTTTACCTCCACTTACTTGGAATAAATTTCATGCTCTATTTCTAGATACTTATGTTCCTAGGAACTTGGGGGATCGCAAGAAGGATGAGTACCTATCTTTGGAGTAGGGTGGTATGACTGTGGCTGCTTATGAGGCCAAGTTCCATGATTTTTCTACATATGCTAGTCAATTGGTGACTACCGAGGAGGAGAGGATTCGATTATTTATTAGGGGACTAAATTTTGAGTTGCAAGTATTATCTTTTCATATGACTTCTATAGGGAGGAGCTTCAATGAGGTAACAGACTATGTTAAGAAATTAGAGGGGTGAGGTGAGACAGTCAAGCTAAGGCATGGGCAAAAAGGGCCAAGAACTCATGTAACTTTCAAGGTTCTTATTCCAAGGGGTCCGGAAGACAACACTTCCAGTCAAGCCAATTCAGTCTGCAATGCCCTCCTTTGCAGGTAGTTACTCAAAAACTCCATCTCATAATTTTTAGGATAGCCAGGGAGTCACTCCTTCGGTGGGCAGCAGGCCATCTTTTTATCGTACGTGCTACAACTTTGGTAAACCTGGGCATATGAGGAGAGATTGTCCCCATTCACGTGTTATAGATTCTGCGCAGCAACAGTCTAGAGAGTGGTACCCACAGGGAATGGTAATAATAGTAGAGGACGTCCACAAGGTGGGTGGGAGGTAATCAGCGAGGTCGTAGAGGTAGAGGAAATGGTAATGTAGGCAGGGGTAACCTGCAACCAGGCAGAGAAGTGGTTCATTAAGATGATAGGGCTCAGTGATACACCTTTCTGGGCAAGAATGAGGCACAAACGTCTAATGCAGTGATCACATATACTATTCTTGTCTGTGACTGGATGGCTAATGTGTTATTTGATCCGTGTTCTACTTATTCATATGTATCCGTGAGATTTGCCTCAATGTTTAATATGATTCGTGATATAATTGATGCCCCTATCCATGTTTCTACCCTAGTTGGAGAGTCAGCCGTAGTTACCCATGTCTATTGTGCTTGTCCTATTTTATTTATGGGTTTTTAGACTTGGGATGATTTGGTGATTTTGGATATGACTGACTTCGATATAATCTTAGGCATGAATTGGTTGTCCCTCTATTATGTTGTGCTTAATTGTAATACTTAGTCTGTAACTCTAGAAATTCCAGGAAGGGAAAAATTAGAGTGGGAAGGGTTGTACAAGCCTAAGCAAGCTAAGATCATATCCTTCATTTGGTCTAGAAAATTGGTAGAGCAGGGTTGTTTGGCTTATTTGACTCATATTAGGGATGTTGAGATTGAGGCTCCATCCATTAGGTCTATTCCTATGGTGTTAGAATTTATAGAAGTGTTTCCTAATGACTTGCCTGGCATACCTCCGGATAGAGATATAGATTTTTGCATTGATTTAGAGCCTGATACTTGTCCCATTTCCATCCCTCCATATCGTATAGCTCCGGCGAAACTAAAAGAGGTTAAGGATCAAATCCAAAAGCTTCTTGACAAGGGATTTATTCATCCTAGTGCTTCCCATGGAGTGCTCCAGTTTTGTTTGTTAATAAAAAAGATGGTAGTATGAGAATGTGTATAGATTACCAGAAATTGAATAGGGTCACCATTCGAAACAAGTATCCTTTGCCTCGAATAAATGATCTTTTTGACCAATTACAAGGTACATCAGTTTTCTCCATGATAGATCTAAGGTTTGGCTACCATCAGTTGAAAATTAGGCCTGAAGATGTGCCCAAGATGGCGTTTAGAACCCGCTATGGGCACTATGAATTTCTAGTTATGTCTTTTGGTTTGACTAATGCGCCTGCAGCGTTTATGAGTTTAATGAATATGGTGTTCAAGCTGTTTCTTGATTCTTTCGTCATAGTCTTTATTGAAGATATTTTGGTCTATTCAAAAAGTGCCAACCGTCTTCGTATTGTTTTGGGTGTTCTTGGGAAGAAAACGTTATATGTGAAATTTTCTAAGTGTGAATTTTGGTTGACTTTTATGGCAATTTTGGGACATGTAGTTTCAAGAGAAGGGGTATTGGTAGATCCTCAAAAGATTGAGGTAGTTAAGAATTAGGTTTGACCAAGTTTTGTGATTGAAGTTAGGAGCTTTGTGGGGCTCGCTAGCTATTATCATCGATTTGTGAAGAGCTTTGCTTCTATTGCCACTCACTTGAGTAATTTGATCAAAAAGGAGATACCATTTGAATGGCTGAAAAATGTGAGGAGAGCTTCCAAAAGCTCATGACTCTTTTGACCACCGCACCTATCCTAGCATTACCGGTAGAAGGTAAAGATTTTATTATTTATTATGATGCTTCACATTTTGTTTTGGGTTCTATGTTGATGCAGGATAAGAATGTTATAGCTTATGCATCGCATCAATTGAGGGCGCATGAGAGGAATTATCCAACACATTATTTGGAGTTGGCAGCGGTAGTGTTTGCTCTTAAGATTTGGTGATATTACCTCTATGGTGTTAAGTGTGAGGTGTTTACTGACCATCGTAGTTTGCAGCATGTGTTTACTCAAAAGAATCTGAATTTGAGATAGCGTAGGTGGATGGAGTTACTTAAAGATTATGATGTCACCATTTAATACCATCCAGCTAAGGCTAATGTAGTGGCAGATGCTTTGACTTGAAAGGTAGTGAGTATGGGTAGTTTAGGTTGCTTGACTACATCCAAACGATTTTTGGCTAAGGGAATTCAGACCTTAGAGTCTAAGTTCATACAGTTGGGCATTTGAGAAAGAGGTGGGGTGTTAGCTAGTATTGAAGTGAAGGCCACATTCATTGGTGAGATCAAGGACAAACAATTTGAAGATGAAGATTTGGAGGAGCTTAGAAAGAAGACTGCGATTGGTAAGGCACAAGAGACCACTCTTGATGCGGATGGTGTGCTCAATTTTAAAGAGAGAATATGTGTCCCTAGAGTAGATGATTTGATTGAGAAATTGTTGGTAGAGTCTCATGGTTCGCGATATTCTATCCATCCAGGTGTGACCAAGATGTACCGAGATTTGAAGCGAATTTATTGGTGGCTGGGCATGAAGAAGGACATAGCGGAGTTTGTGGCAAAGTGTCAAAATTGTCAACAAGTGAAATATGAACAACAAAGGCATATAGGTTTGCATTAAAGAATGCCAATTCTGGAATGGAAGTAGGAGAGGATAGCCATGGCTTTTATGGTTGGTCTTCCCAAGACTTTGGGGAAGTCTGATTCTATTTGGGTGGTAGTTGATGGATTGACTAAGTCAGCCCATTTTATTCTAGTAAGAATAGATTATAATGCTGAACAATTGGCTAAGGTGTATATCAAAGAGATAGTGAGGTTACATGGGGTGCCCCTCTCTATCATCTCAAACCGTGGTACCCAATTTACATCTAATTTTTGGAGGAAATCACATGATGAATTGGGCACACAACTCATCTTTAGTACAACATTCTATCCACAGATAGATGGGCAATTAGAGAGGACTATTCAAGTGTTAGAAGACATGTTGAGGGCGTGTGTGATTGATTATGGAGGGCATTAGGATAAGTTCCTACCTTTGTGTGAATTCTCCTACAATAGTAGTTATCACTCCAGCATAGATATGACACCATTTGAGGTACTCTATGGGAGGGGATGTAGATCACCCATAGGATGGTTTGAGGCAGGAGATGTGAATCCATTAGGGGTTCATTTAGTAAAGGATGCTCAAGAAAAGGTGGGGAGTATTCAAGCTAAACTTTTAGTAGCCCAGAGTAGACAGAAGAAGTATGCGGATCATAAGATAAGAGACATGGCATTTCAAACCGGCGAAAATGTTCTTCTTAAGGTATCACCCATGAAATAGGTGATGAGATTTGGCAAGAAGGGTAAGCTAAGTCCGCGATATATTAGTCCATTTAAGGTTCTTGTGTGTGGAGCCGGTAGCATATAGATTGGCATTACCTCCTAATTTATCAAGTGTTCATCTAGTATTTCATGTGTCCATGTTGAAGACATATCATGGTGACGGGGATTATATCATTAAATGGAACTCAATTGTGTTAGACAAAGACCTCCAATATAAAGAGGAGCTAATTGCAATTCTTGATTGTGATGTGCGTAAGTTAAGTACCAAGGAGATTAAGTCCGTGAAAGGTCAATGGAAGCATCGTCTAGTTGAGGAAGCTAATTAGGAAACTGAGAGGGACATGCGAGACAAGTATCCCCAATCGCTCCTCGATTCAGGTACTACTTCATTCTTTTTTTGGCCTATTTTCCTATGTTTTGTCACTCAGGGATGAGTGATGGGAAGATTGATATCTATTGTAACAACTTGTTTTTGTTGTTATAGAAATGCCAATGGGGGAAAATTTGGGACTGGAAAACTTTCTCGTAATATTTGGATTTTCCCAACCTTGTCCAGATTTGGATAAAATCAAATTCTTTAAGGTGTAGGAAAATCTGGTAATAATCAGGTGATTTATTTATAATTCTAGTTACATGAGTGGTTATATAACTCATTAAAGAATTTGTACAACTTTATGGAATTAAATTTAGGCAAGTGGAACTCCCAGAATCGATCTTAGTGTAAAGGGTATTTTCTGAGCGTCATTGGTTAGATGTGTGTTGTAAAATAGGGAGTTTAGAATTCTTTAAATAACTCATTGGTTCATGCAAGCCGCTTTGGCGGAGCTTTTTGTCGCTCTGGCGAGGCCGTTACAGTAGGGTGAGGGCCGTTGTGGCGGGTTCGACGAGACTTAAAGTCGTAAATAACCCCTAAACGACCTTATTTTGCACTTTTCAATTTTTAGAGCTAAGGAATGAACTCCAGTCAACTCCTAAAAGTTTTTCACCATTCTTGAGGCTAAAGGTAAGCTTTTCACTTTTCGAATTGATTTTTCGATTCGTAGAATGTAATAGAATAGGCAATTAATGATTGGAGAGGGTTTTGATCTAAAGATTCTATGGTGGAAACAACCCTATTTTGAATACTTGGGATCATGGGTATGATCTAGGGTTGATTATATTGTTAGTAATCTGGGTAATTTGTGATTGTTTATTGATTTCTTTTTTATTATGATTGTTTGTAGACCAAGAACAAGCGGAACGAATCTGGAAAAGGAAGGATCAAGTTTCTAAGGGTTTCAAGCTTGTCTCGAGGTAGGTGATGGTTGTGATTCTATGATTGTGTGATGTATGTTTTTCCTTGCTTCATTATGATACATGTATGGATATGAATGTTCCATTATTGATCACACTTGTTGTAAATGTGGTAAATGAATGATGGTTACAATGAAATCATGACTTAATTGTATAATCTTGAGGATATACTTGTGATTGTGATTGTGGTGTGTCGAATGGATCGGTTGCCACGTTGCAACATAATCATTGGATCGGGCTCCACATTCTGGTATTCTAACTGTTTGGGTTTGGGTTCCATGAGTGAACCAATGACTTGTCATAATTGTGTATTTTGAGGATTGTGAAACTGTACCTTGTTCGTAAATGTTGATGATATAGTATATGTTCGATATATGCGTGTGATTATATTGTTGTTTGACTTATGTATGTTGCACTTAGTGGGATAGCCACGTGATCCTACCAGTACACAGTGGTTGTGTACTGATACTACACTTGCTCTTACTTTTGTTGAGTACAGGGCATCTTCAAGCGGCTACTGACAGACCTCGCTTTAGGAGATCAATGATCGTTCGAATTCAAGGGTGAGCTAATTCTTCCGGGCTGCCATGGGTTCTCTTTCATCTATGCCCACCATTTCCAGACTTAGACTATGTTCTAGTTAGTTGATTAGTTCATTAGATTTGGGGTTGCATCCCTTCTTGTTTAGACTTGTTGAACTTTAAATGTTTTGGTACATTGACTTTGAGGTTCTAGGCATTACTTCTGCAAAGTTAGTTTATTATTGTTAGACTTTTGTTAGAGTTTATGGAAACTCTATTTATTTCCTTAGTATTTAATTTGCTTCCGTAACTTAAATACCTTAGTTTTGGTTTAGTTGCTTGATTTGGCCTGTAGTAGTAGTTCTCCCACCGAAAAGTTAGTGTGGGTGCTAATCATGACGGTCTAGGTCATGACATGATCTCAAGTCAATTTTGGAAAAGTGAGTAGAACTTGTAGTTGATTAAATAGATCATCAATACAAGGCAATAAGTATTTATTCTTGACTGTTATCTTATTCAGCTGCATATAGTCAATACACATTCTCATTGAACCATCTTTCTTTTCTAAATATCACTGGTGCACCCCAAGGCGATACACTAGGCCTAATGAACCCTTATAAAGTAGCTCTTGGAGTTGAAACTTTGATTCTCTCAACTCAGCTAGAGCCATACGATATATAAGAATAAAGATTGGTTAAGTCCCCAACACTAAATGAATGTTGAACTCAATTTCCCTCATCGGAGGTAGCCCATGTAAGTCTTCTTGAAACACATCAACAAATTCCCAAACAACTATTACACTATCATTACTAGCATTCTCCCATCGAGTTTCATGAATAGTAGCAATAAAACCCAAGTGCCCATTATTAATCATTTAGTGTGCCTTTACATAAAATATTATCTATCCATGCGTCAGAAGAGTCATGCCTTTCCACACTAAATATAGTTCTCCAGGAAAGTAAAAGCGTGCAAGCATATCAAACAATCAACCAAAACATAACATGATGTTAACCAATCCATGCTCATAATCACATCAAAGTCAGACATCGACAATTCTAGTAGAGCAACTAATGTCTCCTTACCCTGAATAGATATCACACTCTTTATGCACTCTATCCACTAATAAAGTCTCCTCTACTGGGGTCATAACCATATATGGCATAATACTCTAAACTCTTCATTTTAAGAATATAGCAAAAGATAACAAGAATATGTAAAATCAGGATCAATAAGAGCACATGCCTCGTGAGAATTGATAGTGATAATACCTGTGACTACTGAATTAGATGCATCTATATCCTATTTGGCCATATAAAATAATCTCGATGGTCCACCTTCTCCTTGAGCAACTTGTGCACCTTATTAACCTTGTCCATGGGCACGTGATGAGTCTGATATTTTGACTTACTTAAGGCCTTTTTTAGTTCAACAATTAGTGTCCTGAATGCCTTTATATATCCATAACTAATTATTTATTGTGTTTTGTAGCTATGAAGGCTCAAATACATGGTAAATATGAAATCAAGCAATATGAGGCCTAAAATATGGAAAAATAGAAAAATTGTGACATTGGTGCTCGCCAAAAGGCACTCGGCTAATCGCCGAATGTTCCAGAATGGCAAAAAAAGACAAAGTCTTTGAATAAAGTTATTAAGGAAGGTCATGATCATAAGACTAAATGGTGACTCACTAAACTAAACCAACGAGCTAACAAGTGCTTGCCGAAAGTGACAGAACATCTAAGCCAAGTTGAAGGCCAAAAAGGTAAGATTGGGTGATGATCAACGACTCGCTGAATGTGAACAATGAATTCCATTGAGCTCAATGATTGTTGTTCAAACACCTGAAGCCTTTAGTTTACAAAAGACGAGAAGAAGAATGAGTCGGCGAGTTATTAAATGATTCGACGAGCATGATTAACATAATCGACTGGAAATATGATGAAGTTTTGGCTAATTGTTGGAGAGTTATAAAATAGCCAATATGAGAAAGAAGTATATCTTTGAAATCAAAGTTGTAAATCATCAATCTAATGGTCGATAATGTTTTCGGTAAATTTTTTGTAACTTTTAACATGATTAACCAAAGCTTTTGTTCTAGGGGTGTGCAAATGGAGTTCTGTTTTGAATAAATTAGTGGAATAATGTGATTTTATTTGTTTTACTTTGATTTCCATGGATCCAATTTCATTATCATGTATTTAGTTTATGAATTGAGGTTGCAAACTTAATTCTAGCTTTAGGTCTTCATATATTTCTTGAGAGAGAATATATGAAGTGGGTAATTTACTTAATCCTTGCATATTTGTTTGAATTTCCTTTTTTGCTTGAGAAAGAGATTTGGGGTTTCACTTCTAAATGTTAGTCTTGCTCGAGAGAGTAGATTTATGTCAATGATTTAGGTTGTTTAGATGATTGCACATGAGAAAGTCTAAGAGAAATTCTTGTGATGGGTATATTATGATTGAGAAATATGATATGTGTTTGAGATTGACCCAACTTATCTATGAGTAATTAAGGCTATTGACCAATGACATTGACCACCTTTCAAAAATCAAGTTGCTGATCATTTGTCCATATTAGAGGAGGAAGCTATGCTTAAGTTAGGAGATGAGGCTAAAATTAATGATGCTTTTCCAGGCGAACAGGTATTGGCAGCTTCTTATGATCTTATTCCTTGGTTTGCAGACTTTGCTAACTACTTGACAAGTGATCTAGTTCCATCGGATTTGTCTTTTCACCAAAGGAAAAAGTTTATGCATGATGTGAAGAAGTTCTTTTGGGATGAGCCTTACTTATTCCGTATTTGTGCTGATGGGATTATTCATCGTTGTATGCCTGAGGTTGAAATGTAGAGTATACTAGAGGCATGTCATTAATCACTTGTTGGTGGGCATCATAGTTGTATTCATATTGCTCATAAAATCTTGTAGTGTAGGTATTACTGGCCTACCATCCACTAAGATGCTCATGATTTCACCAAGTCCTGTGATCATTGCTGAAGAGAAGGAGGAATTTCAAAGAGGCAAGAGCTACCTATGAATCTGATATTGGTGATTGAGTTGTTTGATGTATGGAGTCTTGATTTTGTGAATTCAAATAGGATGAAGTATATTCTTGTTGTGGTTGATTATGTATCAAAATAGGTGCAAGCAATTGTGCTTTTAAAAAATGAAGGTAAAAGTGTCACTACATTCCTAAAAAAGAATATCTTATCCAGATTTGGTACACATAGGGTGATTATCAGCAATAGAGGTTCCCACTTTTGTAATAAGTTGTTCAAGGCGTTGCTAGAGAAATATGGAGTCCGTCACAATGTAGCCACTCCTTACCATCAGCAGTCTAGTGGGCAAGTTGAAGTGTCCAATAGAGAGATAAAGCAAATCCTTGCTTAGACTGTGAATGTAAATAAACTGATTGGTCAAGGAGGCTTGATGATGCTCTATTGGCCTATCGTACTGCATTCAAGACTCTCATAGGTATGTCCCCCTACAAACTTGTATATGGGAAGTCTTGCTATTTGCTGGTAGAGCTAGAGCATAAGGCTATGTGGGCACTAAAGAAGTTATATTTGGATTGGGGCGCCGCATCGAGTCTAAGAGTGAATAACATGAATCAACTTGATGAGTTTCACCTAAAAGATTATGAAAGTTCAGCCTTGCAGAATGAAAAGATGAAGAAGTATAATGATCAAAAGATTGAAAAGCGTGAATTTATCATAGGTGATCTGGTGCTGTTATTTAACTGAAGGTTGCGCTTGTTTCCTGGGAAGCTCAAGTCCAAGTGGACCGAGCCATTCATAGTCACTCAAGTGTTCCCACATGGAGCGGTCGAGCTTGAGAACAAAGAGGGAACAAGGTTCAAGGTGAACGGGAAAAGGATCAAGGTCTACATGGGGAAACAAGAGAGTGTATAAGAATTGATTAAGGCCTATTACCTTGATAAAGTCTGAGTAATCAAGGGGCCTGCATCATGCCGCGACATTAAATCAAGCACTGCTTGGAATCTAGCCAACCATAGGTTTCTCTTTACGATTTAGGAGTTTTCTTTTTTTATTTTAATTTATGTAATTCTATAGATAGGTGTTTTATTTTTGTATTAGTGTTGGCTAGATATAAAATAGGGTCCGTGTCTAAAAAGTGTCCAAAAAATGTAAAATGAAAGACCTTATAGTTCCTATAAGTGCAAGGATGAACAACTGAATTTGCAGAAAACAGGTTGTGCAGAGGTCTACGGACCCCCTCGACGGTCTGTGGGACCATCCATTGACCGTAAATGGTATCAGTAGACCCCAGGTAAGTTCTCCAAAATTCTAAGTGTCTGAGTAACCTACGGACTAGACCTACGGTCCGTAGGTCGATCCACGACCCCTAGACTGGGTTTTGTGGGTCCAAACCTAGGGTTTTGCTGACCTAACCCGGACCCCCTTTAATAGAAACTGTTCATTTTAAATTCATCCCCCACAACTCAAATTCCCTCCTAATTATTTCTAACCCCTCCAAAATTCCACAAACTCCCATATTAATTCCCCAATTCACTCTCCTCTTCCATACTTATCCTCTCATCTCCCATAATTCCCTTCTTCTCTCCCAAAAATCACCCCATTCTCCCCTCGCAAAAGATATCTCGGTTCGGGTTCGGTGTCAAAGGGTTTGAAAAAGGTATAAGTAGTTCATTGCATCACACACTCACCCACTTTGCTTTCTTGAAAGGTAAACGACTTCATGCCGATTTTTAATTCACTATTCAATGTTGTATTATGAAGTCACGAGGTTGTACTTGACCTTGGGCTGTTAGGATTGTTAATTTTAGAACTAAATGTTGAATTGTATGCTAGAATAAACCTTGGTATGATGGTATGTAAGTATGTAGTCTATTCAAACAAACTGAATTAGGGTAAATGGTCTTAATGGGAGTTTGGACTTAGTGTTCCTAGTTCGGTATGCTAAAGAGTCCAAATTGTGAGTAATCAGATCCCTAAGAATGACAAACTACCACATATTATGTTGAAATGCATGATTAGACCTAGGTTAAACAATTGATGTGTTGAACTAATGAGTCCAAACTGAGGCATGCCTGAAACCTGGCATAGACTTGACTCACAAGACCCCGTCCACAGACCTTAGGTCAACCTATGGATCGTAGATCGGATCCATGGGTCTGTTGCACATGAAAAAGACACTAAGTGTCGAACCACGGAGGTGGACTACGGTCCATCATTCCAACAACGGACCATTCTGCACATCTGTGGTTCACATTAGAGACTCAAATTTTGTGTACTCTAACCTACGGAGGGGACATACAGACCGTAGGTCCAACCATAAATAATAGTTACCTATCGTGGATCGACAGTTCAACTACTGCTAAGAAATTTTTTCATTTTTGTTTTGATTCATTTCTTGTTCTAAAATTTTTCTGAGTGTATTATTTGTGTCTGTTGGTACTAACTAATCTTCTATAGGTACTATGGCCCCCCAAACAAGCTCTGACTTATGCCATAAAGGGCAAGTCAAAATTAGTGGCACCATCCTTTCAGCTTACCGATGAGGATACTGTTGGGGAGACTAACCTTGCATATGTCCCACCTCCTACCAGGACATCCCCCACTGCACCACGCATTACACGAAACAAAACTCAGGGGGTGATTTTCGATATGGTCACTGCCCCCAAGTCTGATGGGGGCATATACCAATCGATTCACCAGCTGGCTCTGAGTCCACATCTGGCTCCAGCTTCGGCTCCACTCCCACCGGCAGCACTGCCTCGTCTTCTGAGGTCATCAGTACCGGAGATATCCCTATACCTCCTAGTTTTGAGAATTTAGTGAATTCGGATGAGCCCAATAGATGGTGTGTAACTGATCAGTTTAAGATATACAGGGACTCTCGAATGTTGAATGAGAAGAAAAAGATGGCTAGGCAGGTCATCGAGGAGCGTCGGGCTCTCACAGGCAGTCTCCACACCATATCTCACATCCACACTCTCTTCTAGAGGCATAGGTGCGACTGGATGGCCCGAAGCCCAGGGTCCTTCAGTGAGGAGATAGCTAGGGATTTATATGCTTTCTACGTCGCCACCCTCAGAGGATAGATTGACAGACGAACCAAGCCTGCTGCCCAGCCTCCACTCACAACTACCCAAGTACGCGGGTTTTCAATTAACATATCTGAGACCACCCTTCGTAGGTTCCTCTATGGTCCAGGCCACACTCTACCTATCAACATAGCCGAGTTCAACTATCGTATGGATATTGTTCAGAGTGGGGAATTTCAGAGGAATGTTGATCAGAGGGAGACTCTTTTGCAGTGGTTACAAACAAAGAGTATGCCAAGTGGGTCAGCACCCCGAGCTTGAGTATCAAAAAGGCCACCCTGATATTTGTAGCCAAATTTTTCTGTTGCTGATATGGAACCTGATTAGTCCACAAATTGAAATCATTTATATTATAATAGAAGTTGTGTCCTCAAATGCTTATATTATCTCAATATCTGATGAAAACCTTTAAGTTTCAGGTATTTGAAGTTTCAAGGAATGCATGGACACTACTTCGCAAAAGAAATGAAAAGGCTGAATGGAACGAGAAAATGAAGGTCTAAGGATCACCGATTTTCACTTGGTGAATCGCCGAAGGGTCTCACTTTGCCTTTTGTTCCAGTGTGCTGAGCCCTAAAGGAAAGGATCATATCAGCAGAAAAAGAGAGCAGTCGGCGCATTGCCGAGAAGTTTTGCGAAGCAGTACTATGTCGCCCAATGACCCAGAGCACGATGATGCCAAAGGATGGTGCAGGCGGCGATGAACTACACCAAAGGGAAAGCCGAGTTGATCGGCGATTTCGACTGATGTCACCGAGTGATCCGCTGCAACGCAGATTTTTGAAGACTATAAATACTCATTGAGAGTTATAGCTTAGTATCAGATTTTAAAAAGAATTTTTAGCATCAGATTTTTATTTTACTCTCAAGTTTGTAAGGGTTTGAAGACTTGAAGAAGAACAGAGTTTCATCTCTTCCATTTTGGAAGGGGGTCTTTTGGATTCTTCCTTCTTTGCTCAAATCAAGACTTATTTCTCTATACCAATTTGATTTCAACATCATTAAAGGTATGCATTTTTATTTCTTGATGTGTGGCTAAAAACCTCCATTCTTGGGGTATGATTTAGCAAATATGTATTGATATTATTGTTGGGTCTTTCTTGCTGATAGGTTAGATATATTGTAACGGTTATTTCACCTAGTGGTTGTGGTTTAATTTAATGGGTTTGTAGTTGAAAATACAAAGCAACCCATGTATTTTTGGCTTACTCGAGAGGGAGGTCGCGAAACTGAGACCACTAGACTGATGGCCTAAGGAGTGGGTCGATATGAGGTTCCGCTTGAGAGGGTGAGCCCTAGTCCCATATTCTAACACTTAGCTCGAGAGAGTGAGTAGGGTAAGGCATTGGCTGGTCTTCATACGGCAAATGGGTGTCTAAGTGAAACGCATTTGAAACGGGGTAAGTTGCCCGAGAGGGAACTTATTTTCATTTAAAGCTTAGCCTAGTTACTATTATCTTACAAATTTCATATCGAAAGCATGTATACCACTATTTATCTCTACTTGTATTGCGGTAACAACCCAAGAACTCTTCTCCATACTGATTTCTTGTTATTTTTGTTGTTTTTACTTGCTAGTGACAAAACCCCTATTGATATTTGACACTTTTGTGTCCCCCTCTTTAATTTACAATAGTTTTACTCGTTAATGTCTTTAGCTACGACTAGTTAGAATTGAATTTTATTTTTCTATTAATTCTCAAGACCATTCCCTTGGGACACGACCCAGCCTTTGGTTGGGTTACTATACTATCACACGATCGTAGAAACTCGTATTAGAATTTGTTTCATTGATTATGTGAATAGAGAAATCCTAAACATCAGAACCGTGTGTCTTCTACTAAGGTAGATAATGTACTTACATGGGACTGAGCAGTTATGGTTGCAACTTTAGTTGTTGGGATGGAGGTCAACTTTGCCCGCATGTTTGTTACGGAGATACTTGAGAGAACCTTGAAGGCCACCACTACCCTGCCTTTCCCATGCCTCATCTTCCAGCTTTGCAGTGATGTTGGAGTACCAGTTCGGATATTGTGCACCTCAACTAATGTAAAATTCATAGGTTGAGGATGGCTATGAAAGAGGAAATCTAAAGAAAAAAAGAGTATGAAAAGATTTTTGTGTTGAACAGAGAAAAATAAAAGATAGAAGAGGATGTGAATTTGTGCAAAAGAAGTAAAAAGATGATAAATAAAAGTGTTGAAACATAAAGTTAAAGAAAAAGAATAAAGTGAAAAATAAGAGCCACAAAGTCAAATGTCACATCCATGTTGAAGGAGTCAAGGGAAAGAAAGTAAAATGAAAGGATGTCAAAAATATGTTCAGAAAAGAGGTAAAAAGCCAATGTAATGTCAAAGAGGGCAGAAAGTCACTAAAAAGTACCCAATTGTACCACACCTGACCCTGAGCCTACGTTACAAGCTAAGAAAGTCCTATAGTGATCCTAGCAACTAGTTTGGAGAGTCTAAGCAGTGAAAATAAGGGCAAGCCTATGGTATTGAGTACTAACTATACTTGAAGTCACTTCTGAGCGTGAGTGTTGAAAGAATCTTAAAACTCAAAATTCTTATCTTCTGTGTGGAAAGGATTTCGTTTGAAGTGAGGGCACTAGTTACATTGTCGGTAAGTTGGTACCTTGATGATTGTGAAAAAGTGTATGTTGCATATTTATTGGTCGATTTTTGTCATATCTTGATCCGCATGAGTTATCTTGTTGAGTCTAAGAGAAAAGATTTGCACTAGAAAAGGGAGTCGGGATAGAAAGCCATGTGTTTGCTTGAGTTTGAATGTCTTTTTCTACACAAGTGTTGTTTAGAGTCTTAAGGCATCACTAGAGGACAAAGAACGAATTTAAGTTGAGGGTGTTGATATACCGTGAGTTTACGATATTTTAAATACATTTCACTTAAGAGTTGTGTGTGTGTCTAGGGCCATTTTGTATTAGAACTAATGTTTATTGTGTTATATTTTTAGGAAATAGTCTTTGACGAGGTTGAGAGAGATGACGACTGAAATTCTGTAGAAGGAGCCACCCATGGAGGTGACCTATAGACTGTAGGTACAGTCACTAACCGTCATGGGTAGGCGTGAAATGATCATCAAGGAAGTTTGACTAAGTGTGGAACTACGGAGGCCAGTGGCAAAGCGTAGGTCGACCCACGGGCTGTCCTGCACATCCGTCAATGGTCACTAAGAGTTGAAGTTCTAGTACCTAATGAAAAGATCTAAGTGTGGAGCCACAGAAGGGGACCCACGGACCATAGGTCAGCCTACAGTCCATACTGCACATCCGTCATTTGTATCTAAAAGTTGAAGGTTCCAACCTTTGAGGAAAATTTCTAAGTATCAAGCTACGGAAAGGACCTACGGACCATAGGTCGATCCACGGTCCGTAGGTCAGTCTCATCGATCGAAGCTGTATCCAGAAGTTTTATTTCCTTATTTCATTTCCTTTTTGTTTAGGACATTTTTTTTCTATAGATAAGGTATGTAAACCTCGTTTTTGGGGGTTAGACACCATTGTATACTTTTAGCTCTCTTGGTATTTTCTTGGGAATTAACTTTCAAACTTCGGCAATTTGATTTCCTAATTTTGGTTTATAAGATTGTTGCTTTGAATTTCAATTGGAGATTACGGGTTTCTTCTTCTCAATGCATAAGTTCATGAATTCTTCTTCTAAAAATATGAATTGTGTTATTTTAAGCATGAGTAGCTAAATCCACAACAAGGGTTGTAGGAACCATGAGCAATTAACAATATCTGAATAATAACTAAGTAATTCTTGAATAGTATTGATGCATGTATTGGTAATTCTTTCGCTTAGAAGTCCTTTTAATGGTGGCTAACGTTAGAACTCTCTTTGTTGCTACTTGCCGGACCAAGGAGGTAGTTAATAAGAAACGAATTATCAACAGAGATTTAGTGTGATACTATCTAATAGTCAAATGTCGATTGGTGTGAGGGTAAAAACTAAGTCATACATTGATGTGATATCTAATCTGAGGTAAAGGTAAGTGTTAGTAAATTATACACACATAGCCGCACCAAGGTGTGGGGTGAAATTATCTATTTGGAGGACCAAACACGTAGGGATACCTAACTTACCAACTTTGAATGTAAAACACTAGGAAAGGATTATTATTAGTAGGATTACCGCATTAAGAGCTTATGGGAAACACATACACCCTAGTTTCTCTCTCTCATTGATAACAAAAAAGTTTGAATATTGCTCACTTGTTACTAAACAACATTTAGTTATTTGATTCACAAAATAAACTCCCCCTATACTTACTTGTCTCGAAAATAAGTTGACTAAACAAAAATAATCGTGAGTTAAGTTTAAGTCTAAATCATATTCCTCGTGGGATATACCCTAACCTCCAAGTTGGTTTCTTTACTTGATAACAATCGCTTGTACTTCTTTAGGGAAGTGTAATTTGAGCGTATCATGAACCTATCCATGAAACATGGCAAAGGTTCCAAAAGTTAGTACTACAATACTCTAAGCACGAGTTGTCGGATAAAGCATTGTTACAATATTTTTACCAAAGCCTTGATACTGTGCACAAAGGGATAGCTAATCAACTCATCCAAGATGTAATCATAAGACAATCATTTGAAATTTCTTTAGCATTCCTTGATGAAATGACCAAAATTAAACGTGCATGGAACATAAAGGAAGATCAAGTATCTCCCCTCAATCTAGGTTTGACAAAAGAGCAATTAGAGAAGAATCAAGAGAGTGATGAGAACATGTAAAAATGAAGACCCAACGTGATTTGTAATCAAAGCATGTCATTGGGGGTAAATTTGAGTTGGTGGACGCAGTTGCTACTAGTCATGGGTTGATCTTAGAGGATTCAAATTTTGAAGTCATGTATGAAGAGGAAGTTCAATTCTTAAGCAATCAAATAGTGGGTTGGAACCAAAGTTGGAACAAAACTCGAGATAATGGTTGGAGAGACCATGAAAGGGACTAGCACGACAGAAGTACAAACTAGAGAGAGTGTGATGGTGACAAAGATAGATATGTACCACCTTATGACCATCCTAAACCAATGGAACAAGCAGAAAAATTTTGGACCTAGGATATGTTGGCAAGGATCTTTAAAAAAATTGAGGGGTCCAATATGTTGTTAAAAGAATTGAAGACTGATTTCTCCACCTTGACTCAAACGGTGACTCTCATTTAGTGTCAATTAATCAAATTAAGGCCTATATGTAACAAATTTCAACTCATTTGAACCCAAGACAAAGAGAAAATTTGCCTAGCGGCACCATTGCCAATCAAAAGAATGATGTTTAAAAACATGGTCACGTTGTGCCATGATGTTCACCATAGTTTTTAATGTTACTTAATAAAGTGTGTTGAAGTGTACAAGAAAAAGTAAAGTTCCTAAGTTGAAAACATATAGTGAAGAGAAATACCGAAATGGCGATACGCCGAGTTATCGTGGGAGCAACAACTTTGTTCACTATTCCAACCCCAATATCTTGCAAAAGATTCTGCCAACTTCACTTAACACGTACCTAGTCAATGTTTCACCGAGAGTGATTTGGTGAGCAACATCGTGATCACCGAGTTGAACTCCAAGTTGGGTGATTCAAACATACCTAGTCAGTTGGGTGGATCTCTTATGGTGATTCACCAAATACATTCAGTGACATTAGTCGCAGCTGATTGACCTTGCCTGCATTTAGAAGTCCAAAGGGTTTTAAACCTTTAAATGTTGATCCATTGAAATTTTTAAACCTTTACTCTTCCTAAACCTAAAATACATAGTATCAAATACCTTGTGTGTTAGTTTTACTATGATTTTTCTTTCGTGGAGGGTGTATTTGTGGATTGAATTGACCCAAGACCCTCACCCCTTTGTGGTGGCAATGTTTTCTTTCTTCTAAAGTTGGTTTCTGATTTATATTCTCATTTTTCTCTAGCATTACACCACTAATGATCTCATGAGTAGTGATTTTTAATGATTATAATTGTTGTAGCATATGGGTTTCTGTTCAAATGCGATAAAATTTACGACCCATGCTTGTTTACTTGCTTATTGGAGCCTATTGAAATTTATTTTGGATAGTCATTAGTTGAATGTTAATCTTCATTTGATATAGGTCTTGGTTGTATTTGATTGGGTGAAGTCTGAATAGCTCATAGTTAACGAATATTCTTGAATTTGCTCAATGAAAGATTGGGTGATGTCATTATTAAGTGAAAATTGTCAATTTATTAATATTTTATTAAAATTCGGGGGAAGTCAGAGTACGCGGGTAGAATTAAATGATGGTAGCTTGTAAATATGAGTGGGTGTTGGTCATTGTTTGAATTTCTATTTTATTTTTGAAATTTGGGCAAAGCACTGAAAACTTCTTCTAAGGCGAGCTTCGTCGAACCCTCCAAGACAATTCGGTAAATCCCCAAGTATGCCCTTGATTTCCCTTTGAATCATGAATCGTAAGGCTGGTTTTTGTTACTTTCTACGAATTTCTTTCAGCATAATGAACCAACTCGGTTAGTAATGAACTCACTCATGCTTGCTTAGCTACTGTCATTTTCAACGAGCTCTTCCAAGCTCGCCGAACTCACTTACTTTCTTGGGGGGAAGCAGAACAAGTTTTTGCTGAGTTTTATTTTTGATTTATTTTAACTAACTCTTTGTTGGTTGCAATTACACATGCAAGTGCACATGGTCGCGCAAGTAATATAGTGGCTCTAAAAGAGCCAGATTATAAAACCCAAAGGACTTTTCTATTAACTATTTTACTAATTTATACTAGTCTAATTATTTATTCAAGAGTGAAAAAGAGTTAAATTTATTTGTAAGCAAATGAATGAAATAATTAACTAATAATATTAACTTGCAATGATAGGGGTAATTCTAGGGCGGTAGCATACTAACAATTCACACATCACATCTCTTTTGTGGATTTCATAAGGTTATCAAACTATTGAATTAGAGAGTTGATATTATGATCATGATCTCTTGACTTCTAGCCACTTACCCTAGTTAATTGTCTAATTACATCATTGAGTGGGGATAGACAGACTCAACTGGTGAATATTTATATTTCATGTTGTTCAGTAACCAAGCATGTTATTCATCCAAGTGTCTGTCATGCCCCAAACTCAAGGGGCGCAACTGGAAACTGATGCCAAAACTTAGGCCTAAGCTGACCCTGCCAAACCACTTGCTAATGGAGCATGGCCACCACATACACTTAAGAAACAAACAAGTATATCTCGACTTAAAAATAAGTCATCATCCACCAAAGCCCCTATCAACAATTCTACAAAGAAAACAACTACTGCCAATAGTTTATATAAAGCAATACCCAGCTAGCATAGAAGTATGTTTGGGCAATCAAGGCCACCATGGTATCTACGAAAGCATAAACTCTATGTGGGCCGTTAAAGCCACCATGATCTCTATACAGGTTTTGAAAAGAGGAACAGATATAAACAATAAGTCAAGAACTATCAAACATCAACCGACTAGAAATCAAGGCCAACATGGCCAATAACGTTTCTAACAATCCAACACACTAGTCTTCAAGCCTCTATGAATATAACACTTGGACAGGATAAGGCCCCGACCTACCCAAAAGTTATAAACCACTAAAAAAACAACACCTCTAAGACTCTGGCAACCCCTGGAAGAAAGGAGTCAACCACTCAGCTGTATAGGCGGTTGTGCTACTCGACAGGTTTGTCAAGACGTTGCTCAGGATCTGCAAGCATGAATGTAGTGCCCCCGGTAAGGAACATTACTACAAAATAATGGACCGAGTATGTAAGGTAAATTGAAAGATGAAACTGAAGTATAAGTACTGAATGAAAAGGGTAGGGGTGAAACACAAAAACAATACCTTATTTTCCTACAATAAGATAATATAAACACATAACACGCAATAACCTGACCAGGCCCCCATAAGCTTAGCAGGTACAAACAACACACAATCACTATAACTCCTAAAGAACGCAAATAATCGCTAAATATCCTTATTAGCCCCCTTACTTGGATCCCAATGATTATCTCATTTGAACTTTCAGAATGTACATGTGCCATAAATCAACGAAAATCTGAGGATCTGTGATACAATACATCTCCGTAGGTGTGTCATGAATAAATGCATCTCTGAGGCTTTATGGTGCAATACATATATACTTCCCCATAGGTACATCCTACCTGGCACGTAGGCTCGGTCAATCTGACCCGAAGGCTCGGTCTACCCAGCCTGTAGGCTTGGTCTACCCAGCCCGAAGGCTCGATCTACGCAGTCTAAAGGCTTGGTATACAAATTAATCTGTATGCTCAAGAACCCTGTAATGTCAATGTCTGCTAAGGCCAAAACAAGCTCATAAGCGGAATCCAGACGATAAATATCACAAGAATAACAAGTAATCATAATTAATCATAATAGAATCATAACCTTTGTTGACTTTTATTTAGAACCTCTCTTGACCTTAACACTTCACATTAAAACTTTTTGAAATTAAAAAATAACACATAAAACATCCTTCCTTATGTATTAAGAAGTCATACTCTTATTCTAAAGTACAATTTAATCCCAACGTTCAAATGGACTTGGTGTCACATCCTCCCCCCCCCCCCTCTTTAGGGACATTCATCCTCGTATGATGATTGTACTCTCTATTTCATAGGAAACAATGAAAGAACCCATACAACTCATATGTAACATACCTAATATACTCAAATGCTGGTCTACTCATTTGAAAGAATAAACATGTGAGGATATTTGGATTTCATGTCCTTCTCAGCTTCCCACATTAACTCCTCAATATTACGGCTCCACCACAACACTTTTACTGTATGTCCTTATTTCACAACCTTATTATTTGGCGATCTACTATGGCAACATGGAATTCTTCACAAAAAAGATCCTCTGAAATCTAAACATCGGTTGTCGGCACTATAAGTGTTGGGTCTCCAATATACTTCTATAACATAGAAACATGAAAAACTAGGTGTACTTCTTCTAACCCTTAAGGTAACTCTATCTTATATGCAACTCGGCCTATGCGTCGCAAGATACAATTAGGCTCAATGTACCTAGGGCTCAACTTGCCCTTTTTGATTAATCTCATAACTCCCTTCATAGGTGAAACTCTGAGAAATACCCAATCATCAACATCAAACTCTAAGTTTTCCAGCCTAACATCCGTGTATGATTTTTTACGGCTTTAGGCTATCAACAACTGCTCTCAAATTAACTTAACATGCTCTATGGCTTGCTGCACTAAGTTTGGTCCAAATAATTCAGATTCTTTAACCTCAAACCAACCAAGAGGGGATCTACATTTTCTTACATATAGGGCCTCATACGGAGCCATACCAATGCTAGAATGATAACTATTATTATAGGCAAACTTGATAAGTGGAAAATAATCATCCCAATTTCATTTGAAATCTAACACACATGCCTTTAACATATCCTTGAGAGTCTAGATTGTATGCTCAACTTGGCCATCAGTTTGAGGATGAAATGTGGTACTAAGGTTTACCTGCGTCCCTAGACCCTTTTGGAATGATTTCAAAAAATGTGATGTAAACGATGGTCCCTCATCTCAAATAATAGATGCATGGACACCATGCAATAAATAATCTCTCTAGTGTATAGAACTGCAAAATCTTGAGCTGAAAATATGATCGTAACTGGCAAGAAATAGATTAACTTTTTTTCGTCTGTAGATAATTACCCAAATAGAATCAAACTTCTATTGTTAGCGACTTAAACCTGTAAAAAATTCAATATTTATTGCCTCCTACTTCCACAATGGAATAGGTATCTCTTGAGTTAGCACACTTGGTGTCTGGTGCTCGACCTTCACCTGCTGACAATTAGGACACTGTGCCACGAACTCCACAATGTCTTTCTTCATCCAAGGCTACTAGTAAGTATCTATAGTATGTAAAGACTAAATTACTCTTACCTAGTTGATGGCTAATCGATTTGGTAACCATTTTTACTCTTTTATGATGTTTGGCTAAAACCCCAACTCTTGGGGTGTGATCATGTGATTATAAGTTGAATTAGTTTATGGGTATTGTTAATTACTAGTTTAAATGCTATATTGAAGTTGGTTTACTCATTAATTGTTTTTTAATTTATGAATTGTAGTTGTAAATGCAGTTCTAACCTTGTGTTCTTAGCTTGCTCCAGAGAGAGGATTTAGAACTAAGATTATTGAGTAATGATTTATATGTATTGGGTTGAACTGGGTTCAGCTCGAGAGAGTGAATCCTAAACCCAATCCTACCCATCTAGCTCGAGAGAATAGATGAATTAAGGTATGGGTTATTCTTCCTTGTTATTCTTGTTGATGTTCGAAAGAAATCACTTGATTCGGGATAGTTGTTCGAGAGAAATCTATCCCCATTATTGTCTAGCCTACTCATTGATTTTTATCCATTTACTAGTTGTTTCAATTACCCATAGATTGAATTTTACCTATAATCGATCACATCCTGAGAATTCCTCTCCTTATTGTTATTTCAAATTAATTGTGGTTGTATTGTAGTTTATAATTGCAAACTAAAAGCCCCCATCTGACATTCGTGTCACCCCTTTTTATTTGTTTTATGTCTTATTTGATAATTTCTATTCCTATATCTGGTTAGATCACATTCGTACTTCCTAATTGAATTTGAACACGTACCGCTCCCTATCGAATTCGACCCAACTCAATTATTGAGTTTTTATTCCTTAAGGAACATTTACACCTAGAATTAGATGAGGTGTTCTTGAAGAGTTATTCATTAAAATGGAGCCGCTGCCGGGGAGTGATGTTGTTTAATTTTTTTTTATTGAAGTTGAATTGTGATCTTTAAAGTTATAGTTGAATCAACTTATTTTTGTCTTTGGTTTTGTGTTGCTTGTGTTAAACAAAAAGGGAGATGAGCATTAACAGAAGTAATGGTAGCCAAGTGGGCCACTAAGATGGCATTGGGAACCTCAATGATGTCAATGACCCAAATATCAATGACCCAAACCAAGTGGGTGGTGTTAGTCCGATTCGTTTACCTCCGACTGAAGGAAACACGATTTTTCACATCACAAGCACAATGCTTCAACTCCAACAATTGAAAGGATTATTTAGTGGGCTGGCTCATGAGGATCCCCATGAGAATATTAGGAACTTTGTGGATGCACTACTAAAAAAACAGTGAATACCGACCTAAAAATTACCGACCTCAAATGGAGGTCGGTAATTTCCGACCTCCGGAGGTCAGTATTCTTAAAAAGAATAAGAAATTAAAAAAACTTTAGGAAAGCGACTACAAGTAGTCGGTTTTTTTTGCAAAATAAAGCGGGAAAACAAAATTCCGACCTCTGGAGGTCGGAATTTTTCCCTGAAAAAATGAATTACAATAAAAACCGACCTCTTGATGTCGGTATTAATAAAATAAATAAATAACAATATTTTTTTTTCTCAATTAAATATAAAAAACAAAATTGAGAAATATTTTGATTTAATTTTATTAACTTCCGGAGGACGGTTTACGTAAATAAATCATCTTTCGGATGACAATTTATATAAATTAAATTAATATAAAATACCGACCTCATGTGGTCGGTATTTTTATTTCATCCAAATACTTAGAGACATTAAGAGGTCGGTTAGTTTATTACACAATAGTTTATGCAAAATAAAATACCAACATCCGGAGGTCGGAATTTAAAAAATACAAAAATATAATTACCGACCTCCGGAGGTCAGAATTTAAAAAATACAAAAAATAAAAAATTCCGACCTCAGGAGGTCGAAATTTAGGTCGGAATTTAAAAGATACAAAAAATAAAAATACCGACCTCCGGAGGTCAGAATTTAAATAATACAAAAATAAAAATACCGACCTCCGGAGGTCGGAATTTAAAAGATACAAAAAATAAAATTACCGACCTCCGGTGGTCCGAATTTCAAAAAATACAAAAATAAAAATACCGACCTCCAGAGGTTGGAATTTAAATAATACAAAAATAAAAATACCGACCTCCGGAGGTCGGAATTTAAAAGATACAAAAAATAAAATTACCGACCTCCGGAGGTCAGAAAAATACAAAAATAAAAATACTGACCTCCGGAGATCGGAATTTAAATAATACAAAAATAAAAATACCGACCTCCGTAGGTCGGTATTTAAAAGATACAAAAAATAAAATTCCGACCTCCGGAGGTCGGAATTTCAAAAATACAAAAATAAAAATACCGACCTCCGGAGGTCAGAATTTAAATAATACAAAAAAAAAAAATACCGACCTCCGGAGGTCGGAATTTAAAAAATACAAAAATAAAATTACCTCCGGAAAATACCGACCTCCGGAGGTCGGAATTTAACAAATACAAAAATAAAATTACCGACCTCCGGAGGTCAGAATTTCAAAAATACAAAAATAAAAATACCGACCTCCGAAGGTCGGAATTTAAAAAATACAAAAATAAAATTACCGACTTCCGGAGGTCAGAATTTCAAAAATACAAAAATAAAAATATCGACCTCCGGAGGTCGGAATTTAAAAAATACAAAAATAAAATTACCGACCTCTCGAGGTCAGAATTTTAAAAATACAGAAATCAAAATACTGACCTCTGGAGGTCGGTATATTTCAATACAATGAAAACCGACCTCTTGATGTCAGTATTAAATAAAATAAATAAATAACTATGTTTTATTTTTTCTCAATTAAATATATTGATTTAATTTTATCGTCTTTCGGAGGACGGTTTTGCGTAAAATAAAAAACAAAAAAATATATTATAATTCTGACTTCCGAAAGTTGGTAAAATTAAATAGTATGTAATTAAATTAATTTTCATTAAATAAATTGTCTTTCGGATGACAGTTTTATATAAGTTAAAAAATAAATTAATATAAAATACCGACCTCATGAGGTCGGTATTTTTATTTCATCTAAGTACTTTTAATAAAAGCGACATCCGGAGGTCGGTTTGTTAAAACTGTTCCTATAAATCATAATTTTGCTAGCATAATACTAAATTTTCTTTCTACACATACAATTAATTGTTTAAAAGAGTGTAACAATTTTATATACTTTTATAAATAAAAAGTTAAAATTCATGAAATAAATAAAAAAATATCTATAATTCATATTTAGAGTATGAAATTACGTTGATATGAATTAAGAGATAATTATACTTATATTTGTAGAGTAATGTACAAATTCTATCAGTATGTTGTCAAATGATGAACTTAATATATCATGTCATGATGTAGAGGTGAATAGTTAATTAACATATAATATAATCTATTTGAGTATGAAATGCGAGATAATATTATTATATATGTTCGATCTTGAATGGATGTCAAGTGTTGTGATAATATCGTAGGCAATGATGACATGTAAAGGATAATTCATCGGAGTATGAAATACATTGATTAATTATATATACTCACTGATTAGTTTAACAAATCAAGTCTTATATATATATATATATATATTAGTGGCTCAGATATGAAATACATTATCAATTAAAGAAATACCGACGATCAATTAAAGGAGATTTATATATTAAATTTGATATTGATAAACTTTAATTTGTTGATCGATAAAATTAAATTTATATAATTAGGAGGTATATAATTTAAATTTATAAAATTAACTTGATCAATAAAATTAAATTTATTAAATTAAACTTATGTTGAATTTATATAATTAGGAGGTATATATATATATATATATATATATATATATAATTTTAATTTATAAATGTAATTTTAATTAATAAAATCAACCTCAAGAGATGAGTTAATATTAAAATAAATTAATAAATACCGACCTTAAGAGGTTGGTATATTTAAATTATTATTTTATTTAAATAATATCAACATCCCGTGGTCGGTAAATTAAACACTTCTCTTAAAAAAAGAATGATATAGTATCAAAACCCTAAGGCATCTCTCACTCCACTCTCAGTCCTCTCTCTCACCCTGACCCACTCCCATCTTGCCCATCGGGCTTACTTTTCAAAGTGGTCTTTCTCGATTTCGGAACGGAAAGGCTTGGTTGAAGGCAAAATTCGGTGTAATTCGGTATTAAATAAATATATAAATAAATAAAAATATTTTATTTTTTCTCAATTAAATATTAAAAAGAAAATTGAGAAATAATTTGAATTAATTTTATTTAAATCGTCTTCCGGAGGATGGTTTTGTGTAAAATAAAAAATTATAATATGGACTTCCGAAAGTCGGTAAAATTAAATAGTATCTAATTATCTTAATTTTCATTAAAATATTTATATAGGACTTCCAAAAAAAATAATAAATTAATATTTTCTTTAAATAAATCGTCATCCGAATGACGATTAATTTCAAAAATACAAAAATAAAAAATACCGATCTTCGGAGGTCAGAATTTAAATAATACAAAAATAAAAATACCGACCTCCGGAGGTTGGAATTTAAAAAATACTAAAATAAAATTACCGACCTCAGGAGGTCAGAATTTCAAAAATCCAAAAATAAAAATACCGACCTCCGGAGGTCGGAATTAAAAAAAATACAAAAATAAAAATACCTTCAAAAATACAAAAATAAAAATACCGACCTCCGGAGGTCGGAATTTAAATAATACAAAAATAAAAATACCGACCTCCGGAGGTCGGAATTTAAAAAATACAAAAATCAAAATACCGACCTCTGGATGTCGGAATTTTCCAGTAACAATTTAGGCCAATCTACTTATAGACTTCCTACTCAAGGTATCTGCCATCACATTTGTCTTTCAAAGATGATACAAAATAGTAAGATCATAATCTTTAAGTAGCTCCAACCACTAACGTTACTTCAAATTAAGATCTCATTTCTTGAATATATATTGTAAACTTTTGTGATCAGTATATATTTCACATGGCTCACCATAGAGATAGTGACACCAAATCTTGAGTGCAAATATGATTGCAGCCAATTCTAAGTCATGCGTCGGATAATTATTCTCATGAATCTTTAGCTGTCGAGAAGCATATACCACCACTTTACCATTCTGCATTAAGACACAACCCATTCCAATTCTAGATGTAACACAATAAATGGTGAAACTACCCTCTGATATAGGTATGGCCAAAACTAGAGTCGTAGTCAATGCAATCTTTAATTCTGAAAACCTTTTTCACATCCATCTGACCATTGAAAGACAACACCTTTCTGAGTAAATGTGTCAATAGAGAGGCTATCTCTGAGAAACCCTCTACAAATTGTTTATAATATCCAGCTAGTCCCAAGATATTGTGTATCTATATAAGAGTATTAGGTCGAGACTAATTGCGAATTGCTTCTATCTTATTAGATCAACTTGGATTCCATCTCATGACACCACATATCCTAAAAAGAAAATTGTGCTCAACCAAAACTCACATTTTGAGAACTTGGCATAAATAATTTGTTCCTAAGTATCATCAATACAACTCTCAGGTGGTGTTCATGCTCGGCCTCACCCCGAGAGTAGACTAAAATATCATTAATGAGCACAATCACAAAATGGTCTAAGCATAGCTTTAACACCCTTTTCATGAGGTCCATAAATGTTGCGGGGGTAGTAGTCAGCCCGAAAGACATCACCAAGTATTCAAAGTGCCCATATCTAGTCTGAAATGATATCTTGGTGATATCTTCTGTCTTTATTGTCACATGTAACGATTTGTTTCCGTTGTTATAGAAATATCAACGGGGGAAAATTTGGGACGGAAAACTTCATTGTAGTATTTGAATTTTCCCAACCATGTCCAGATTTAGATGAAATTTGAGACTTTTAGGTGTAGGGAAATCTGGTAAAAATCAGTTGATTTATTTATAATTCTGGTTACATGAGTGGTTAGATAATTCGTTAAGGAATCCGTACGACTTTAAGGAATTTAAATCGAGCGAGTAGAACTCCTGAAATTGACCTTAGCGTAAATGGTATTTTCTGAGCGTCGTTGGTTAGAGATGTATTATGAAATGGGGATTTTGGAATTCTTTAAATAACTCACTGATTCGTGCAAGAAGCTCTAGCGGAGTTTGTGGTCGCTCTGGCGGGGCCGCTACAATGGGCTAAGGGTCGCTGTGGCAGGTTCAACGTGACATAAAATCGTAAATAAACCCCCAACTAAACTTATTTTGCACTTTTTGGTTTTTAAAGCTAAGGAATGAACCCCAGGCGACTCCTAACAGTTTTCCTCCATTCTTGAGGCTAAAGGTAAGGTTTTCACTCCCTGAATCTATTTTTCGATCCGTAGAACTTAATAGAATGGACAATTAATGATTATGGGGGTGGGGGGGTGTTGATCTATATTCTATGATGGAAACGACCCTATTTTGGATACCTGGCATCATGGGTATGATCTAGGGTAGTTAGAATTGTTAGTAATTCGGGTAATTAGTGATTGTTTAATTATTCCTATGTTATTATGACTGTTTGAAGACCAAGAACAAGCAGAACGAATTCAAAAAGGGAAGGGTCAAGTTTCTTAGGGTTTCAAGCTTGTCTTGAGGTAGGTGATGGTTGTGATTCTACGATTGTGTGATATATGGTTGTTCTTATTTTATTATGATATATGTATGTATATGAATGTTGCCATATTTATCACACCTATTGTAAATGAAGTAGATGAATGATGGTTACCATGAAATCATGATTTAATTGTATGATCTTGAGGATATACTTGTTATTGTGATTGTGGTATGTTGAATGGATCGGTTGCCACGTTTCGGCATAACTAACTTGGATTGGTTGCCACGTTCTGGCCTAATAATGGGATTGGTTGCCACATTTCGACATAATCGTTGGATCGGGTACCACATTTCGGCATGCTAACTGTTTGGGTTTGGGTTCTATGAGAGGACCAATGACTTGTCATAATTGTGCATTTGGAGGATTGTGAAATTGTACCTTGTTCATAAATGTTGATGATATTGTATATGTTAGAGATATGCGTATGATTATAATGTTGTTTGACATATGTATGTTGCTCTTAGTGGGATAGCCGTGTGATCGTAGCAGTACACTATGGTTGTGTACTCATACTGCACTTGCTCTTATTTTTGTTGACTACAGGGCATCTTCAAGCGGCTACTAACAAACCATGCTTAGGAGATCAGTGATAATTTGAATTCAAGGGTGAGCCAATGCTTTTGGGCTACCATGAGTTCTTTTTCGTGTATGTCCACCATTTTCGGACTTAGACTATGTTCCAGTTAGTTGATTAGTTCATTAGATTTGGGGTTGTATCCCTTCTTGTTTAGACTTGTTGAACTTTAGATGTTTTGGTACATTGACTTTGAGGTTCTAGGCATTACTTCCGTAATGTTAGTTTATTATTGTTAGACTTTTGTTAGAGTTTATGGGAATTCTATTTATTTCCTTAGTATTTAACTTGCTTTTGTAACTTAAATGCCTTAGTTTTGGTTTAGTTGGTTGAGTTAGGCTGTAGTAGTGGTTCTCCCACCAGAGAGTTAGTGTGGGTTTCAATCACGACGGTCTGGGCCGGGACAAAGTTAGTATCAGAGCCTATGTTTGTTGATCTTGATGTACCAAAACGAGTCTAGTAGAGTCTCGCAGAACGTTAACGGGACACCTTTACTTTTCTTCGAGAGGCTATATGACTTTAGGAATTCTCTCTATTTTCTCTTATCTCCTTTGTGCTATGACTTGATTCCAATTGGTATCTGGTAATTCAAATTGGTATCTAGCCTCCTTTACTCTCTTGTTCATAGATGGATAATACTAGATTCAATGGAGTTATGCTCGTAGCTCCCGTCAATGCTCCAGCTAAGGAATCTGCTGCAAGAGGTCGCGGTTGATGCAGGGATAGAGGAAGAGCTAGGGGTAGAGGCCATGGAAGAGTAGCGCCTGCAGGAAATAGAGCTCTTGTTGAGAATGCTCTTATTAATAAGAACCCTCCCGCACATTATGAAGAGATTGAAGATGAGAATGTTAATGTTGATAATATTAAGGATGTAGGATAAGATAAAGAGGTGCAGCCTGAGACTACCGATGTTCCCTCTATAGACCCAGTGTTAGGTCGATAGATCATGTAATTATTGAAATGGTTTGTTGGTCCTGGTGTGCTTCCTTCTGCTCCAGCAACACAAGCTCTTACTAACCCTCTTGTTGCTAGCACTGCACCTAAGGTGGGTGGGACTGGAGGTAATGATTCTTTCTTTCGTTCTTTGTTGGGTTTTGTTATGACTGGTAATGAGCATGAAATGCTGACTAAGTTGTTGAAGCTAAAGCCTCTTGTGTTGCTTGGTTCTAATAATGAGTATGCTTATAATTTTATCTTAGATTTCTATGAGAGGCTTCATAAGTTGGGAATTGTCCATCAACTTGGGGTTGAGTTCATGTCCTTTCTACTTCAAGGTGAAGCTCAGCAGTAGTGGAGAGCTTATATGGAATACAGATCTTCTACTTTACCTCCACTTACTTGGAATAAATTTCATGCTCTATTTCTAGATACTTATGTTCCTAGGAACTTGGGGGATCGCAAGAAGGATGAGTACCTATCTTTGGAGTAGGGTGGTATGACTGTGGCTGCTTATGAGGCCAAGTTCCATGATTTTTCTACATATGCTAGTCAATTGGTGACTACCGAGGAGGAGAGGATTCGATTATTTATTAGGGGACTAAATTTTGAGTTGCAAGTATTATCTTTTCATATGACTTCTATAGGGAGGAGCTTCAATGAGGTAACAGACTATGTTAAGAAATTAGAGGGGTGAGGTGAGACAGTCAAGCTAAGGCATGGGCAAAAAGGGCCAAGAACTCATGTAACTTTCAAGGTTCTTATTCCAAGGGGTCCGGAAGACAACACTTCCAGTCAAGCCAATTCAGTCTGCAATGCCCTCCTTTGCAGGTAGTTACTCAAAAACTCCATCTCATAATTTTTAGGATAGCCAGGGAGTCACTCCTTCGGTGGGCAGCAGGCCATCTTTTTATCGTACGTGCTACAACTTTGGTAAACCTGGGCATATGAGGAGAGATTGTCCCCATTCACGTGTTATAGATTCTGCGCAGCAACAGTCTAGAGAGTGGTACCCACAGGGAATGGTAATAATAGTAGAGGACGTCCACAAGGTGGGTGGGAGGTAATCAGCGAGGTCGTAGAGGTAGAGGAAATGGTAATGTAGGCAGGGGTAACCTGCAACCAGGCAGAGAAGTGGTTCATTAAGATGATAGGGCTCAGTGATACACCTTTCTGGGCAAGAATGAGGCACAAACGTCTAATGCAGTGATCACATATACTATTCTTGTCTGTGACTGGATGGCTAATGTGTTATTTGATCCGTGTTCTACTTATTCATATGTATCCGTGAGATTTGCCTCAATGTTTAATATGATTCGTGATATAATTGATGCCCCTATCCATGTTTCTACCCTAGTTGGAGAGTCAGCCGTAGTTACCCATGTCTATTGTGCTTGTCCTATTTTATTTATGGGTTTTTAGACTTGGGATGATTTGGTGATTTTGGATATGACTGACTTCGATATAATCTTAGGCATGAATTGGTTGTCCCTCTATTATGTTGTGCTTAATTGTAATACTTAGTCTGTAACTCTAGAAATTCCAGGAAGGGAAAAATTAGAGTGGGAAGGGTTGTACAAGCCTAAGCAAGCTAAGATCATATCCTTCATTTGGTCTAGAAAATTGGTAGAGCAGGGTTGTTTGGCTTATTTGACTCATATTAGGGATGTTGAGATTGAGGCTCCATCCATTAGGTCTATTCCTATGGTGTTAGAATTTATAGAAGTGTTTCCTAATGACTTGCCTGGCATACCTCCGGATAGAGATATAGATTTTTGCATTGATTTAGAGCCTGATACTTGTCCCATTTCCATCCCTCCATATCGTATAGCTCCGGCGAAACTAAAAGAGGTTAAGGATCAAATCCAAAAGCTTCTTGACAAGGGATTTATTCATCCTAGTGCTTCCCATGGAGTGCTCCAGTTTTGTTTGTTAATAAAAAAGATGGTAGTATGAGAATGTGTATAGATTACCAGAAATTGAATAGGGTCACCATTCGAAACAAGTATCCTTTGCCTCGAATAAATGATCTTTTTGACCAATTACAAGGTACATCAGTTTTCTCCATGATAGATCTAAGGTTTGGCTACCATCAGTTGAAAATTAGGCCTGAAGATGTGCCCAAGATGGCGTTTAGAACCCGCTATGGGCACTATGAATTTCTAGTTATGTCTTTTGGTTTGACTAATGCGCCTGCAGCGTTTATGAGTTTAATGAATATGGTGTTCAAGCTGTTTCTTGATTCTTTCGTCATAGTCTTTATTGAAGATATTTTGGTCTATTCAAAAAGTGCCAACCGTCTTCGTATTGTTTTGGGTGTTCTTGGGAAGAAAACGTTATATGTGAAATTTTCTAAGTGTGAATTTTGGTTGACTTTTATGGCAATTTTGGGACATGTAGTTTCAAGAGAAGGGGTATTGGTAGATCCTCAAAAGATTGAGGTAGTTAAGAATTAGGTTTGACCAAGTTTTGTGATTGAAGTTAGGAGCTTTGTGGGGCTCGCTAGCTATTATCATCGATTTGTGAAGAGCTTTGCTTCTATTGCCACTCACTTGAGTAATTTGATCAAAAAGGAGATACCATTTGAATGGCTGAAAAATGTGAGGAGAGCTTCCAAAAGCTCATGACTCTTTTGACCACCGCACCTATCCTAGCATTACCGGTAGAAGGTAAAGATTTTATTATTTATTATGATGCTTCACATTTTGTTTTGGGTTCTATGTTGATGCAGGATAAGAATGTTATAGCTTATGCATCGCATCAATTGAGGGCGCATGAGAGGAATTATCCAACACATTATTTGGAGTTGGCAGCGGTAGTGTTTGCTCTTAAGATTTGGTGATATTACCTCTATGGTGTTAAGTGTGAGGTGTTTACTGACCATCGTAGTTTGCAGCATGTGTTTACTCAAAAGAATCTGAATTTGAGATAGCGTAGGTGGATGGAGTTACTTAAAGATTATGATGTCACCATTTAATACCATCCAGCTAAGGCTAATGTAGTGGCAGATGCTTTGACTTGAAAGGTAGTGAGTATGGGTAGTTTAGGTTGCTTGACTACATCCAAACGATTTTTGGCTAAGGGAATTCAGACCTTAGAGTCTAAGTTCATACAGTTGGGCATTTGAGAAAGAGGTGGGGTGTTAGCTAGTATTGAAGTGAAGGCCACATTCATTGGTGAGATCAAGGACAAACAATTTGAAGATGAAGATTTGGAGGAGCTTAGAAAGAAGACTGCGATTGGTAAGGCACAAGAGACCACTCTTGATGCGGATGGTGTGCTCAATTTTAAAGAGAGAATATGTGTCCCTAGAGTAGATGATTTGATTGAGAAATTGTTGGTAGAGTCTCATGGTTCGCGATATTCTATCCATCCAGGTGTGACCAAGATGTACCGAGATTTGAAGCGAATTTATTGGTGGCTGGGCATGAAGAAGGACATAGCGGAGTTTGTGGCAAAGTGTCAAAATTGTCAACAAGTGAAATATGAACAACAAAGGCATATAGGTTTGCATTAAAGAATGCCAATTCTGGAATGGAAGTAGGAGAGGATAGCCATGGCTTTTATGGTTGGTCTTCCCAAGACTTTGGGGAAGTCTGATTCTATTTGGGTGGTAGTTGATGGATTGACTAAGTCAGCCCATTTTATTCTAGTAAGAATAGATTATAATGCTGAACAATTGGCTAAGGTGTATATCAAAGAGATAGTGAGGTTACATGGGGTGCCCCTCTCTATCATCTCAAACCGTGGTACCCAATTTACATCTAATTTTTGGAGGAAATCACATGATGAATTGGGCACACAACTCATCTTTAGTACAACATTCTATCCACAGATAGATGGGCAATTAGAGAGGACTATTCAAGTGTTAGAAGACATGTTGAGGGCGTGTGTGATTGATTATGGAGGGCATTAGGATAAGTTCCTACCTTTGTGTGAATTCTCCTACAATAGTAGTTATCACTCCAGCATAGATATGACACCATTTGAGGTACTCTATGGGAGGGGATGTAGATCACCCATAGGATGGTTTGAGGCAGGAGATGTGAATCCATTAGGGGTTCATTTAGTAAAGGATGCTCAAGAAAAGGTGGGGAGTATTCAAGCTAAACTTTTAGTAGCCCAGAGTAGACAGAAGAAGTATGCGGATCATAAGATAAGAGACATGGCATTTCAAACCGGCGAAAATGTTCTTCTTAAGGTATCACCCATGAAATAGGTGATGAGATTTGGCAAGAAGGGTAAGCTAAGTCCGCGATATATTAGTCCATTTAAGGTTCTTGTGTGTGGAGCCGGTAGCATATAGATTGGCATTACCTCCTAATTTATCAAGTGTTCATCTAGTATTTCATGTGTCCATGTTGAAGACATATCATGGTGACGGGGATTATATCATTAAATGGAACTCAATTGTGTTAGACAAAGACCTCCAATATAAAGAGGAGCTAATTGCAATTCTTGATTGTGATGTGCGTAAGTTAAGTACCAAGGAGATTAAGTCCGTGAAAGGTCAATGGAAGCATCGTCTAGTTGAGGAAGCTAATTAGGAAACTGAGAGGGACATGCGAGACAAGTATCCCCAATCGCTCCTCGATTCAGGTACTACTTCATTCTTTTTTTGGCCTATTTTCCTATGTTTTGTCACTCAGGGATGAGTGATGGGAAGATTGATATCTATTGTAACAACTTGTTTTTGTTGTTATAGAAATGCCAATGGGGGAAAATTTGGGACTGGAAAACTTTCTCGTAATATTTGGATTTTCCCAACCTTGTCCAGATTTGGATAAAATCAAATTCTTTAAGGTGTAGGAAAATCTGGTAATAATCAGGTGATTTATTTATAATTCTAGTTACATGAGTGGTTATATAACTCATTAAAGAATTTGTACAACTTTATGGAATTAAATTTAGGCAAGTGGAACTCCCAGAATCGATCTTAGTGTAAAGGGTATTTTCTGAGCGTCATTGGTTAGATGTGTGTTGTAAAATAGGGAGTTTAGAATTCTTTAAATAACTCATTGGTTCATGCAAGCCGCTTTGGCGGAGCTTTTTGTCGCTCTGGCGAGGCCGTTACAGTAGGGTGAGGGCCGTTGTGGCGGGTTCGACGAGACTTAAAGTCGTAAATAACCCCTAAACGACCTTATTTTGCACTTTTCAATTTTTAGAGCTAAGGAATGAACTCCAGTCAACTCCTAAAAGTTTTTCACCATTCTTGAGGCTAAAGGTAAGCTTTTCACTTTTCGAATTGATTTTTCGATTCGTAGAATGTAATAGAATAGGCAATTAATGATTGGAGAGGGTTTTGATCTAAAGATTCTATGGTGGAAACAACCCTATTTTGAATACTTGGGATCATGGGTATGATCTAGGGTTGATTATATTGTTAGTAATCTGGGTAATTTGTGATTGTTTATTGATTTCTTTTTTATTATGATTGTTTGTAGACCAAGAACAAGCGGAACGAATCTGGAAAAGGAAGGATCAAGTTTCTAAGGGTTTCAAGCTTGTCTCGAGGTAGGTGATGGTTGTGATTCTATGATTGTGTGATGTATGTTTTTCCTTGCTTCATTATGATACATGTATGGATATGAATGTTCCATTATTGATCACACTTGTTGTAAATGTGGTAAATGAATGATGGTTACAATGAAATCATGACTTAATTGTATAATCTTGAGGATATACTTGTGATTGTGATTGTGGTGTGTCGAATGGATCGGTTGCCACGTTGCAACATAATCATTGGATCGGGCTCCACATTCTGGTATTCTAACTGTTTGGGTTTGGGTTCCATGAGTGAACCAATGACTTGTCATAATTGTGTATTTTGAGGATTGTGAAACTGTACCTTGTTCGTAAATGTTGATGATATAGTATATGTTCGATATATGCGTGTGATTATATTGTTGTTTGACTTATGTATGTTGCACTTAGTGGGATAGCCACGTGATCCTACCAGTACACAGTGGTTGTGTACTGATACTACACTTGCTCTTACTTTTGTTGAGTACAGGGCATCTTCAAGCGGCTACTGACAGACCTCGCTTTAGGAGATCAATGATCGTTCGAATTCAAGGGTGAGCTAATTCTTCCGGGCTGCCATGGGTTCTCTTTCATCTATGCCCACCATTTCCAGACTTAGACTATGTTCTAGTTAGTTGATTAGTTCATTAGATTTGGGGTTGCATCCCTTCTTGTTTAGACTTGTTGAACTTTAAATGTTTTGGTACATTGACTTTGAGGTTCTAGGCATTACTTCTGCAAAGTTAGTTTATTATTGTTAGACTTTTGTTAGAGTTTATGGAAACTCTATTTATTTCCTTAGTATTTAATTTGCTTCCGTAACTTAAATACCTTAGTTTTGGTTTAGTTGCTTGATTTGGCCTGTAGTAGTAGTTCTCCCACCGAAAAGTTAGTGTGGGTGCTAATCATGACGGTCTAGGTCATGACATGATCTCAAGTCAATTTTGGAAAAGTGAGTAGAACTTGTAGTTGATTAAATAGATCATCAATACAAGGCAATAAGTATTTATTCTTGACTGTTATCTTATTCAGCTGCATATAGTCAATACACATTCTCATTGAACCATCTTTCTTTTCTAAATATCACTGGTGCACCCCAAGGCGATACACTAGGCCTAATGAACCCTTATAAAGTAGCTCTTGGAGTTGAAACTTTGATTCTCTCAACTCAGCTAGAGCCATACGATATATAAGAATAAAGATTGGTTAAGTCCCCAACACTAAATGAATGTTGAACTCAATTTCCCTCATCGGAGGTAGCCCATGTAAGTCTTCTTGAAACACATCAACAAATTCCCAAACAACTATTACACTATCATTACTAGCATTCTCCCATCGAGTTTCATGAATAGTAGCAATAAAACCCAAGTGCCCATTATTAATCATTTAGTGTGCCTTTACATAAAATATTATCTATCCATGCGTCAGAAGAGTCATGCCTTTCCACACTAAATATAGTTCTCCAGGAAAGTAAAAGCGTGCAAGCATATCAAACAATCAACCAAAACATAACATGATGTTAACCAATCCATGCTCATAATCACATCAAAGTCAGACATCGACAATTCTAGTAGAGCAACTAATGTCTCCTTACCCTGAATAGATATCACACTCTTTATGCACTCTATCCACTAATAAAGTCTCCTCTACTGGGGTCATAACCATATATGGCATAATACTCTAAACTCTTCATTTTAAGAATATAGCAAAAGATAACAAGAATATGTAAAATCAGGATCAATAAGAGCACATGCCTCGTGAGAATTGATAGTGATAATACCTGTGACTACTGAATTAGATGCATCTATATCCTATTTGGCCATATAAAATAATCTCGATGGTCCACCTTCTCCTTGAGCAACTTGTGCACCTTATTAACCTTGTCCATGGGCACGTGATGAGTCTGATATTTTGACTTACTTAAGGCCTTTTTTAGTTCAACAATTAGTGTCCTGAATGCCTTTATATATCCATAACTAATTATTTATTGTGTTTTGTAGCTATGAAGGCTCAAATACATGGTAAATATGAAATCAAGCAATATGAGGCCTAAAATATGGAAAAATAGAAAAATTGTGACATTGGTGCTCGCCAAAAGGCACTCGGCTAATCGCCGAATGTTCCAGAATGGCAAAAAAAGACAAAGTCTTTGAATAAAGTTATTAAGGAAGGTCATGATCATAAGACTAAATGGTGACTCACTAAACTAAACCAACGAGCTAACAAGTGCTTGCCGAAAGTGACAGAACATCTAAGCCAAGTTGAAGGCCAAAAAGGTAAGATTGGGTGATGATCAACGACTCGCTGAATGTGAACAATGAATTCCATTGAGCTCAATGATTGTTGTTCAAACACCTGAAGCCTTTAGTTTACAAAAGACGAGAAGAAGAATGAGTCGGCGAGTTATTAAATGATTCGACGAGCATGATTAACATAATCGACTGGAAATATGATGAAGTTTTGGCTAATTGTTGGAGAGTTATAAAATAGCCAATATGAGAAAGAAGTATATCTTTGAAATCAAAGTTGTAAATCATCAATCTAATGGTCGATAATGTTTTCGGTAAATTTTTTGTAACTTTTAACATGATTAACCAAAGCTTTTGTTCTAGGGGTGTGCAAATGGAGTTCTGTTTTGAATAAATTAGTGGAATAATGTGATTTTATTTGTTTTACTTTGATTTCCATGGATCCAATTTCATTATCATGTATTTAGTTTATGAATTGAGGTTGCAAACTTAATTCTAGCTTTAGGTCTTCATATATTTCTTGAGAGAGAATATATGAAGTGGGTAATTTACTTAATCCTTGCATATTTGTTTGAATTTCCTTTTTTGCTTGAGAAAGAGATTTGGGGTTTCACTTCTAAATGTTAGTCTTGCTCGAGAGAGTAGATTTATGTCAATGATTTAGGTTGTTTAGATGATTGCACATGAGAAAGTCTAAGAGAAATTCTTGTGATGGGTATATTATGATTGAGAAATATGATATGTGTTTGAGATTGACCCAACTTATCTATGAGTAATTAAGGCTATTGACCAATGACATTGACCACCTTTCAAAAATCAAGTTGCTGATCATTTGTCCATATTAGAGGAGGAAGCTATGCTTAAGTTAGGAGATGAGGCTAAAATTAATGATGCTTTTCCAGGCGAACAGGTATTGGCAGCTTCTTATGATCTTATTCCTTGGTTTGCAGACTTTGCTAACTACTTGACAAGTGATCTAGTTCCATCGGATTTGTCTTTTCACCAAAGGAAAAAGTTTATGCATGATGTGAAGAAGTTCTTTTGGGATGAGCCTTACTTATTCCGTATTTGTGCTGATGGGATTATTCATCGTTGTATGCCTGAGGTTGAAATGTAGAGTATACTAGAGGCATGTCATTAATCACTTGTTGGTGGGCATCATAGTTGTATTCATATTGCTCATAAAATCTTGTAGTGTAGGTATTACTGGCCTACCATCCACTAAGATGCTCATGATTTCACCAAGTCCTGTGATCATTGCTGAAGAGAAGGAGGAATTTCAAAGAGGCAAGAGCTACCTATGAATCTGATATTGGTGATTGAGTTGTTTGATGTATGGAGTCTTGATTTTGTGAATTCAAATAGGATGAAGTATATTCTTGTTGTGGTTGATTATGTATCAAAATAGGTGCAAGCAATTGTGCTTTTAAAAAATGAAGGTAAAAGTGTCACTACATTCCTAAAAAAGAATATCTTATCCAGATTTGGTACACATAGGGTGATTATCAGCAATAGAGGTTCCCACTTTTGTAATAAGTTGTTCAAGGCGTTGCTAGAGAAATATGGAGTCCGTCACAATGTAGCCACTCCTTACCATCAGCAGTCTAGTGGGCAAGTTGAAGTGTCCAATAGAGAGATAAAGCAAATCCTTGCTTAGACTGTGAATGTAAATAAACTGATTGGTCAAGGAGGCTTGATGATGCTCTATTGGCCTATCGTACTGCATTCAAGACTCTCATAGGTATGTCCCCCTACAAACTTGTATATGGGAAGTCTTGCTATTTGCTGGTAGAGCTAGAGCATAAGGCTATGTGGGCACTAAAGAAGTTATATTTGGATTGGGGCGCCGCATCGAGTCTAAGAGTGAATAACATGAATCAACTTGATGAGTTTCACCTAAAAGATTATGAAAGTTCAGCCTTGCAGAATGAAAAGATGAAGAAGTATAATGATCAAAAGATTGAAAAGCGTGAATTTATCATAGGTGATCTGGTGCTGTTATTTAACTGAAGGTTGCGCTTGTTTCCTGGGAAGCTCAAGTCCAAGTGGACCGAGCCATTCATAGTCACTCAAGTGTTCCCACATGGAGCGGTCGAGCTTGAGAACAAAGAGGGAACAAGGTTCAAGGTGAACGGGAAAAGGATCAAGGTCTACATGGGGAAACAAGAGAGTGTATAAGAATTGATTAAGGCCTATTACCTTGATAAAGTCTGAGTAATCAAGGGGCCTGCATCATGCCGCGACATTAAATCAAGCACTGCTTGGAATCTAGCCAACCATAGGTTTCTCTTTACGATTTAGGAGTTTTCTTTTTTTATTTTAATTTATGTAATTCTATAGATAGGTGTTTTATTTTTGTATTAGTGTTGGCTAGATATAAAATAGGGTCCGTGTCTAAAAAGTGTCCAAAAAATGTAAAATGAAAGACCTTATAGTTCCTATAAGTGCAAGGATGAACAACTGAATTTGCAGAAAACAGGTTGTGCAGAGGTCTACGGACCCCCTCGACGGTCTGTGGGACCATCCATTGACCGTAAATGGTATCAGTAGACCCCAGGTAAGTTCTCCAAAATTCTAAGTGTCTGAGTAACCTACGGACTAGACCTACGGTCCGTAGGTCGATCCACGACCCCTAGACTGGGTTTTGTGGGTCCAAACCTAGGGTTTTGCTGACCTAACCCGGACCCCCTTTAATAGAAACTGTTCATTTTAAATTCATCCCCCACAACTCAAATTCCCTCCTAATTATTTCTAACCCCTCCAAAATTCCACAAACTCCCATATTAATTCCCCAATTCACTCTCCTCTTCCATACTTATCCTCTCATCTCCCATAATTCCCTTCTTCTCTCCCAAAAATCACCCCATTCTCCCCTCGCAAAAGATATCTCGGTTCGGGTTCGGTGTCAAAGGGTTTGAAAAAGGTATAAGTAGTTCATTGCATCACACACTCACCCACTTTGCTTTCTTGAAAGGTAAACGACTTCATGCCGATTTTTAATTCACTATTCAATGTTGTATTATGAAGTCACGAGGTTGTACTTGACCTTGGGCTGTTAGGATTGTTAATTTTAGAACTAAATGTTGAATTGTATGCTAGAATAAACCTTGGTATGATGGTATGTAAGTATGTAGTCTATTCAAACAAACTGAATTAGGGTAAATGGTCTTAATGGGAGTTTGGACTTAGTGTTCCTAGTTCGGTATGCTAAAGAGTCCAAATTGTGAGTAATCAGATCCCTAAGAATGACAAACTACCACATATTATGTTGAAATGCATGATTAGACCTAGGTTAAACAATTGATGTGTTGAACTAATGAGTCCAAACTGAGGCATGCCTGAAACCTGGCATAGACTTGACTCACAAGACCCCGTCCACAGACCTTAGGTCAACCTATGGATCGTAGATCGGATCCATGGGTCTGTTGCACATGAAAAAGACACTAAGTGTCGAACCACGGAGGTGGACTACGGTCCATCATTCCAACAACGGACCATTCTGCACATCTGTGGTTCACATTAGAGACTCAAATTTTGTGTACTCTAACCTACGGAGGGGACATACAGACCGTAGGTCCAACCATAAATAATAGTTACCTATCGTGGATCGACAGTTCAACTACTGCTAAGAAATTTTTTCATTTTTGTTTTGATTCATTTCTTGTTCTAAAATTTTTCTGAGTGTATTATTTGTGTCTGTTGGTACTAACTAATCTTCTATAGGTACTATGGCCCCCCAAACAAGCTCTGACTTATGCCATAAAGGGCAAGTCAAAATTAGTGGCACCATCCTTTCAGCTTACCGATGAGGATACTGTTGGGGAGACTAACCTTGCATATGTCCCACCTCCTACCAGGACATCCCCCACTGCACCACGCATTACACGAAACAAAACTCAGGGGGTGATTTTCGATATGGTCACTGCCCCCAAGTCTGATGGGGGCATATACCAATCGATTCACCAGCTGGCTCTGAGTCCACATCTGGCTCCAGCTTCGGCTCCACTCCCACCGGCAGCACTGCCTCGTCTTCTGAGGTCATCAGTACCGGAGATATCCCTATACCTCCTAGTTTTGAGAATTTAGTGAATTCGGATGAGCCCAATAGATGGTGTGTAACTGATCAGTTTAAGATATACAGGGACTCTCGAATGTTGAATGAGAAGAAAAAGATGGCTAGGCAGGTCATCGAGGAGCGTCGGGCTCTCACAGGCAGTCTCCACACCATATCTCACATCCACACTCTCTTCTAGAGGCATAGGTGCGACTGGATGGCCCGAAGCCCAGGGTCCTTCAGTGAGGAGATAGCTAGGGATTTATATGCTTTCTACGTCGCCACCCTCAGAGGATAGATTGACAGACGAACCAAGCCTGCTGCCCAGCCTCCACTCACAACTACCCAAGTACGCGGGTTTTCAATTAACATATCTGAGACCACCCTTCGTAGGTTCCTCTATGGTCCAGGCCACACTCTACCTATCAACATAGCCGAGTTCAACTATCGTATGGATATTGTTCAGAGTGGGGAATTTCAGAGGAATGTTGATCAGAGGGAGACTCTTTTGCAGTGGTTACAAACAAAGAGTATGCCAAGTGGGTCAGCACCCCGAGCTTGAGTATCAAAAAGGCCACCCTGATATTTGTAGCCAAATTTTTCTGTTGCTGATATGGAACCTGATTAGTCCACAAATTGAAATCATTTATATTATAATAGAAGTTGTGTCCTCAAATGCTTATATTATCTCAATATCTGATGAAAACCTTTAAGTTTCAGGTATTTGAAGTTTCAAGGAATGCATGGACACTACTTCGCAAAAGAAATGAAAAGGCTGAATGGAACGAGAAAATGAAGGTCTAAGGATCACCGATTTTCACTTGGTGAATCGCCGAAGGGTCTCACTTTGCCTTTTGTTCCAGTGTGCTGAGCCCTAAAGGAAAGGATCATATCAGCAGAAAAAGAGAGCAGTCGGCGCATTGCCGAGAAGTTTTGCGAAGCAGTACTATGTCGCCCAATGACCCAGAGCACGATGATGCCAAAGGATGGTGCAGGCGGCGATGAACTACACCAAAGGGAAAGCCGAGTTGATCGGCGATTTCGACTGATGTCACCGAGTGATCCGCTGCAACGCAGATTTTTGAAGACTATAAATACTCATTGAGAGTTATAGCTTAGTATCAGATTTTAAAAAGAATTTTTAGCATCAGATTTTTATTTTAGTACTTTTATTTTACTCTCAAGTTTGTAAGGGTTTGAAGACTTGAAGAAGAACAGAGTTTCATCTCTTCCATTTTGGAAGGGGGTCTTTTGGATTCTTCCTTCTTTGCTCAAATCAAGACTTATTTCTCTATACCAATTTGATTTCAACATCATTAAAGGTATGCATTTTTATTTCTTGATGTGTGGCTAAAAACCTCCATTCTTGGGGTATGATTTAGCAAATATGTATTGATATTATTGTTGGGTCTTTCTTGCTGATAGGTTAGATATATTGTAACGGTTATTTCACCTAGTGGTTGTGGTTTAATTTAATGGGTTTGTAGTTGAAAATACAAAGCAACCCATGTATTTTTGGCTTACTCGAGAGGGAGGTCGCGAAACTGAGACCACTAGACTGATGGCCTAAGGAGTGGGTCGATATGAGGTTCCGCTTGAGAGGGTGAGCCCTAGTCCCATATTCTAACACTTAGCTCGAGAGAGTGAGTAGGGTAAGGCATTGGCTGGTCTTCATACGGCAAATGGGTGTCTAAGTGAAACGCATTTGAAACGGGGTAAGTTGCCCGAGAGGGAACTTATTTTCATTTAAAGCTTAGCCTAGTTACTATTATCTTACAAATTTCATATCGAAAGCATGTATACCACTATTTATCTCTACTTGTATTGCGGTAACAACCCAAGAACTCTTCTCCATACTGATTTCTTGTTATTTTTGTTGTTTTTACTTGCTAGTGACAAAACCCCTATTGATATTTGACACTTTTGTGTCCCCCTCTTTAATTTACAATAGTTTTACTCGTTAATGTCTTTAGCTACGACTAGTTAGAATTGAATTTTATTTTTCTATTAATTCTCAAGACCATTCCCTTGGGACACGACCCAGCCTTTGGTTGGGTTACTATACTATCACACGATCGTAGAAACTCGTATTAGAATTTGTTTCATTGATTATGTGAATAGAGAAATCCTAAACATCAGAACCGTGTGTCTTCTACTAAGGTAGATAATGTACTTACATGGGACTGAGCAGTTATGGTTGCAACTTTAGTTGTTGGGATGGAGGTCAACTTTGCCCGCATGTTTGTTACGGAGATACTTGAGAGAACCTTGAAGGCCACCACTACCCTGCCTTTCCCATGCCTCATCTTCCAGCTTTGCAGTGATGTTGGAGTACCAGTTCGGATATTGTGCACCTCAACTAATGTAAAATTCATAGGTTGAGGATGGCTATGAAAGAGGAAATCTAAAGAAAAAAAGAGTATGAAAAGATTTTTGTGTTGAACAGAGAAAAATAAAAGATAGAAGAGGATGTGAATTTGTGCAAAAGAAGTAAAAAGATGATAAATAAAAGTGTTGAAACATAAAGTTAAAGAAAAAGAATAAAGTGAAAAATAAGAGCCACAAAGTCAAATGTCACATCCATGTTGAAGGAGTCAAGGGAAAGAAAGTAAAATGAAAGGATGTCAAAAATATGTTCAGAAAAGAGGTAAAAAGCCAATGTAATGTCAAAGAGGGCAGAAAGTCACTAAAAAGTACCCAATTGTACCACACCTGACCCTGAGCCTACGTTACAAGCTAAGAAAGTCCTATAGTGATCCTAGCAACTAGTTTGGAGAGTCTAAGCAGTGAAAATAAGGGCAAGCCTATGGTATTGAGTACTAACTATACTTGAAGTCACTTCTGAGCGTGAGTGTTGAAAGAATCTTAAAACTCAAAATTCTTATCTTCTGTGTGGAAAGGATTTCGTTTGAAGTGAGGGCACTAGTTACATTGTCGGTAAGTTGGTACCTTGATGATTGTGAAAAAGTGTATGTTGCATATTTATTGGTCGATTTTTGTCATATCTTGATCCGCATGAGTTATCTTGTTGAGTCTAAGAGAAAAGATTTGCACTAGAAAAGGGAGTCGGGATAGAAAGCCATGTGTTTGCTTGAGTTTGAATGTCTTTTTCTACACAAGTGTTGTTTAGAGTCTTAAGGCATCACTAGAGGACAAAGAACGAATTTAAGTTGAGGGTGTTGATATACCGTGAGTTTACGATATTTTAAATACATTTCACTTAAGAGTTGTGTGTGTGTCTAGGGCCATTTTGTATTAGAACTAATGTTTATTGTGTTATATTTTTAGGAAATAGTCTTTGACGAGGTTGAGAGAGATGACGACTGAAATTCTGTAGAAGGAGCCACCCATGGAGGTGACCTATAGACTGTAGGTACAGTCACTAACCGTCATGGGTAGGCGTGAAATGATCATCAAGGAAGTTTGACTAAGTGTGGAACTACGGAGGCCAGTGGCAAAGCGTAGGTCGACCCACGGGCTGTCCTGCACATCCGTCAATGGTCACTAAGAGTTGAAGTTCTAGTACCTAATGAAAAGATCTAAGTGTGGAGCCACAGAAGGGGACCCACGGACCATAGGTCAGCCTACAGTCCATACTGCACATCCGTCATTTGTATCTAAAAGTTGAAGGTTCCAACCTTTGAGGAAAATTTCTAAGTATCAAGCTACGGAAAGGACCTACGGACCATAGGTCGATCCACGGTCCGTAGGTCAGTCTCATCGATCGAAGCTGTATCCAGAAGTTTTATTTCCTTATTTCATTTCCTTTTTGTTTAGGACATTTTTTTTCTATAGATAAGGTATGTAAACCTCGTTTTTGGGGGTTAGACACCATTGTATACTTTTAGCTCTCTTGGTATTTTCTTGGGAATTAACTTTCAAACTTCGGCAATTTGATTTCCTAATTTTGGTTTATAAGATTGTTGCTTTGAATTTCAATTGGAGATTACGGGTTTCTTCTTCTCAATGCATAAGTTCATGAATTCTTCTTCTAAAAATATGAATTGTGTTATTTTAAGCATGAGTAGCTAAATCCACAACAAGGGTTGTAGGAACCATGAGCAATTAACAATATCTGAATAATAACTAAGTAATTCTTGAATAGTATTGATGCATGTATTGGTAATTCTTTCGCTTAGAAGTCCTTTTAATGGTGGCTAACGTTAGAACTCTCTTTGTTGCTACTTGCCGGACCAAGGAGGTAGTTAATAAGAAACGAATTATCAACAGAGATTTAGTGTGATACTATCTAATAGTCAAATGTCGATTGGTGTGAGGGTAAAAACTAAGTCATACATTGATGTGATATCTAATCTGAGGTAAAGGTAAGTGTTAGTAAATTATACACACATAGCCGCACCAAGGTGTGGGGTGAAATTATCTATTTGGAGGACCAAACACGTAGGGATACCTAACTTACCAACTTTGAATGTAAAACACTAGGAAAGGATTATTATTAGTAGGATTACCGCATTAAGAGCTTATGGGAAACACATACACCCTAGTTTCTCTCTCTCATTGATAACAAAAAAGTTTGAATATTGCTCACTTGTTACTAAACAACATTTAGTTATTTGATTCACAAAATAAACTCCCCCTATACTTACTTGTCTCGAAAATAAGTTGACTAAACAAAAATAATCGTGAGTTAAGTTTAAGTCTAAATCATATTCCTCGTGGGATATACCCTAACCTCCAAGTTGGTTTCTTTACTTGATAACAATCGCTTGTACTTCTTTAGGGAAGTGTAATTTGAGCGTATCATGAACCTATCCATGAAACATGGCAAAGGTTCCAAAAGTTAGTACTACAATACTCTAAGCACGAGTTGTCGGATAAAGCATTGTTACAATATTTTTACCAAAGCCTTGATACTGTGCACAAAGGGATAGCTAATCAACTCATCCAAGATGTAATCATAAGACAATCATTTGAAATTTCTTTAGCATTCCTTGATGAAATGACCAAAATTAAACGTGCATGGAACATAAAGGAAGATCAAGTATCTCCCCTCAATCTAGGTTTGACAAAAGAGCAATTAGAGAAGAATCAAGAGAGTGATGAGAACATGTAAAAATGAAGACCCAACGTGATTTGTAATCAAAGCATGTCATTGGGGGTAAATTTGAGTTGGTGGACGCAGTTGCTACTAGTCATGGGTTGATCTTAGAGGATTCAAATTTTGAAGTCATGTATGAAGAGGAAGTTCAATTCTTAAGCAATCAAATAGTGGGTTGGAACCAAAGTTGGAACAAAACTCGAGATAATGGTTGGAGAGACCATGAAAGGGACTAGCACGACAGAAGTACAAACTAGAGAGAGTGTGATGGTGACAAAGATAGATATGTACCACCTTATGACCATCCTAAACCAATGGAACAAGCAGAAAAATTTTGGACCTAGGATATGTTGGCAAGGATCTTTAAAAAAATTGAGGGGTCCAATATGTTGTTAAAAGAATTGAAGACTGATTTCTCCACCTTGACTCAAACGGTGACTCTCATTTAGTGTCAATTAATCAAATTAAGGCCTATATGTAACAAATTTCAACTCATTTGAACCCAAGACAAAGAGAAAATTTGCCTAGCGGCACCATTGCCAATCAAAAGAATGATGTTTAAAAACATGGTCACGTTGTGCCATGATGTTCACCATAGTTTTTAATGTTACTTAATAAAGTGTGTTGAAGTGTACAAGAAAAAGTAAAGTTCCTAAGTTGAAAACATATAGTGAAGAGAAATACCGAAATGGCGATACGCCGAGTTATCGTGGGAGCAACAACTTTGTTCACTATTCCAACCCCAATATCTTGCAAAAGATTCTGCCAACTTCACTTAACACGTACCTAGTCAATGTTTCACCGAGAGTGATTTGGTGAGCAACATCGTGATCACCGAGTTGAACTCCAAGTTGGGTGATTCAAACATACCTAGTCAGTTGGGTGGATCTCTTATGGTGATTCACCAAATACATTCAGTGACATTAGTCGCAGCTGATTGACCTTGCCTGCATTTAGAAGTCCAAAGGGTTTTAAACCTTTAAATGTTGATCCATTGAAATTTTTAAACCTTTACTCTTCCTAAACCTAAAATACATAGTATCAAATACCTTGTGTGTTAGTTTTACTATGATTTTTCTTTCGTGGAGGGTGTATTTGTGGATTGAATTGACCCAAGACCCTCACCCCTTTGTGGTGGCAATGTTTTCTTTCTTCTAAAGTTGGTTTCTGATTTATATTCTCATTTTTCTCTAGCATTACACCACTAATGATCTCATGAGTAGTGATTTTTAATGATTATAATTGTTGTAGCATATGGGTTTCTGTTCAAATGCGATAAAATTTACGACCCATGCTTGTTTACTTGCTTATTGGAGCCTATTGAAATTTATTTTGGATAGTCATTAGTTGAATGTTAATCTTCATTTGATATAGGTCTTGGTTGTATTTGATTGGGTGAAGTCTGAATAGCTCATAGTTAACGAATATTCTTGAATTTGCTCAATGAAAGATTGGGTGATGTCATTATTAAGTGAAAATTGTCAATTTATTAATATTTTATTAAAATTCGGGGGAAGTCAGAGTACGCGGGTAGAATTAAATGATGGTAGCTTGTAAATATGAGTGGGTGTTGGTCATTGTTTGAATTTCTATTTTATTTTTGAAATTTGGGCAAAGCGCTGAAAACTTCTTCTAAGGCGAGCTTCGTCGAACCCTCCAAGACAATTCGGTAAATCCCCAAGTATGCCCTTGATTTCCCTTTGAATCATGAATCGTAAGGCTGGTTTTTGTTACTTTCTACGAATTTCTTTCAGCATAATGAACCAACTCGGTTAGTAATGAACTCACTCATGCTTGCTTAGCTACTGTCATTTTCAACGAGCTCTTCCAAGCTCGCCGAACTCACTTACTTTCTTGGGGGGAAGCAGAACAAGTTTTTGCTGAGTTTTATTTTTGATTTATTTTAACTAACTCTTTGTTGGTTGCAATTACACATGCAAGTGCACATGGTCGCGCAAGTAATATAGTGGCTCTAAAAGAGCCAGATTATAAAACCCAAAGGACTTTTCTATTAACTATTTTACTAATTTATACTAGTCTAATTATTTATTCAAGAGTGAAAAAGAGTTAAATTTATTTGTAAGCAAATGAATGAAATAATTAACTAATAATATTAACTTGCAATGATAGGGGTAATTCTAGGGCGGTAGCATACTAACAATTCACACATCACATCTCTTTTGTGGATTTCATAAGGTTATCAAACTATTGAATTAGAGAGTTGATATTATGATCATGATCTCTTGACTTCTAGCCACTTACCCTAGTTAATTGTCTAATTACATCATTGAGTGGGGATAGACAGACTCAACTGGTGAATATTTATATTTCATGTTGTTCAGTAACCAAGCATGTTGTTCATCCAAGTGTCTGTCATGCCCCAAACTCAAGGGGCGCAACTGGAAACTGATGCCAAAACTTAGGCCTAAGCTGACCCTGCCAAACCACTTGCTAATGGAGCATGGCCACCACATACACTTAAGAAACAAACAAGTATATCTCGACTTAAAAATAAGTCATCATCCACCAAAGCCCCTATCAACAATTCTACAAAGAAAACAACTACTGCCAATAGTTTATATAAAGCAATACCCAGCTAGCATAGAAGTATGTTTGGGCAATCAAGGCCACCATGGTATCTACGAAAGCATAAACTCTATGTGGGCCGTTAAAGCCACCATGATCTCTATACAGGTTTTGAAAAGAGGAACAGATATAAACAATAAGTCAAGAACTATCAAACATCAACCGACTAGAAATCAAGGCCAACATGGCCAATAACGTTTCTAACAATCCAACACACTAGTCTTCAAGCCTCTATGAATATAACACTTGGACAGGATAAGGCCCCGACCTACCCAAAAGTTATAAACCACTAAAAAAACAACACCTCTAAGACTCTGGCAACCCCTGGAAGAAAGGAGTCAACCACTCAGCTGTATAGGCGGTTGTGCTACTCGACAGGTTTGTCAAGACGTTGCTCAGGATCTGCAAGCATGAATGTAGTGCCCCCGGTAAGGAACATTACTACAAAATAATGGACCGAGTATGTAAGGTAAATTGAAAGATGAAACTGAAGTATAAGTACTGAATGAAAAGGGTAGGGGTGAAACACAAAAACAATACCTTATTTTCCTACAATAAGATAATATAAACACATAACACGCAATAACCTGACCAGGCCCCCATAAGCTTAGCAGGTACAAACAACACACAATCACTATAACTCCTAAAGAACGCAAATAATCGCTAAATATCCTTATTAGCCCCCTTACTTGGATCCCAATGATTATCTCATTTGAACTTTCAGAATGTACATGTGCCATAAATCAACGAAAATCTGAGGATCTGTGATACAATACATCTCCGTAGGTGTGTCATGAATAAATGCATCTCTGAGGCTTTATGGTGCAATACATATATACTTCCCCATAGGTATATCCTACCTGGCACGTAGGCTCGGTCAATCTGACCCGAAGGCTCGGTCTACCCAGCCTGTAGGCTTGGTCTACCCAGCCCGAAGGCTTGGTCTACCCAGCCCGAAGGCTCGATCTACGCAGTCTAAAGGCTTGGTATACAAATTAATCTGTATGCTCAAGAACCCTGTAATGTCAATGTCTGCTAAGGCCAAAACAAGCTCATAAGCGGAATCCAGACGATAAATATCACAAGAATAACAAGTAATCATAATTAATCATAATAGAATCATAACCTTTGTTGACTTTTATTTAGAACCTCTCTTGACCTTAACACTTCACATTAAAACTTTTTGAAATTAAAAAATAACACATAAAACATCCTTCCTTATGTATTAAGAAGTCATACTCTTATTCTAAAGTACAATTTAATCCCAACGTTCAAATGGACTTGGTGTCACATCCTCCCCCCCCCCCCCCTCTTTAGGGACATTCATCCTCGTATGATGATTGTACTCTCTATTTCATAGGAAACAATGAAAGAACCCATACAACTCATATGTAACATACCTAATATACTCAAATGCTGGTCTACTCATTTGAAAGAATAAACATGTGAGGATATTTGGATTTCATGTCCTTCTCAGCTTCCCACATTAACTCCTCAATATTACGGCTCCACCACAACACTTTTACTGTATGTCCTTATTTCACAACCTTATTATTTGGCGATCTACTATGGCAACATGGAATTCTTCACAAAAAAGATCCTCTGAAATCTAAACATCGGTTGTCGGCACTATAAGTGTTGGGTCTCCAATATACTTCTATAACATAGAAACATGAAAAACTAGGTGTACTTCTTCTAACCCTTAAGGTAACTCTATCTTATATGCAACTCGGCCTATGCGTCGCAAGATACAATTAGGCTCAATGTACCTAGGGCTCAACTTGCCCTTTTTGATTAATCTCATAACTCCCTTCATAGGTGAAACTCTGAGAAATACCCAATCATCAACATCAAACTCTAAGTTTTCCAGCCTAACATCCGTGTATGATTTTTTACGGCTTTAGGCTATCAACAACTGCTCTCAAATTAACTTAACATGCTCTATGGCTTGCTGCACTAAGTTTGGTCCAAATAATTCAGATTCTTTAACCTCAAACCAACCAAGAGGGGATCTACATTTTCTTACATATAGGGCCTCATACGGAGCCATACCAATGCTAGAATGATAACTATTATTATAGGCAAACTTGATAAGTGGAAAATAATCATCCCAATTTCATTTGAAATCTAACACACATGCCTTTAACATATCCTTGAGAGTCTAGATTGTATGCTCAACTTGGCCATCAGTTTGAGGATGAAATGTGGTACTAAGGTTTACCTGCGTCCCTAGACCCTTTTGGAATGATTTCAAAAAATGTGATGTAAACGATGGTCCCTCATCTCAAATAATAGATGCATGGACACCATGCAATAAATAATCTCTCTAGTGTATAGAACTGCAAAATCTTGAGCTGAAAATATGATCGTAACTGGCAAGAAATAGATTAACTTTTTTTCGTCTGTAGATAATTACCCAAATAGAATCAAACTTCTATTGTTAGCGACTTAAACCTGTAAAAAATTCAATATTTATTGCCTCCTACTTCCACAATGGAATAGGTATCTCTTGAGTTAGCACACTTGGTGTCTGGTGCTCGACCTTCACCTGCTGACAATTAGGACACTGTGCCACGAACTCCACAATGTCTTTCTTCATCCAAGGCTACTAGTAAGTATCTATAGTATGTAAAGACTAAATTACTCTTACCTAGTTGATGGCTAATCGATTTGGTAACCATTTTTACTCTTTTATGATGTTTGGCTAAAACCCCAACTCTTGGGGTGTGATCATGTGATTATAAGTTGAATTAGTTTATGGGTATTGTTAATTACTAGTTTAAATGCTATATTGAAGTTGGTTTACTCATTAATTGTTTTTTAATTTATGAATTGTAGTTGTAAATGCAGTTCTAACCTTGTGTTCTTAGCTTGCTCCAGAGAGAGGATTTAGAACTAAGATTATTGAGTAATGATTTATATGTATTGGGTTGAACTGGGTTCAGCTCGAGAGAGTGAATCCTAAACCCAATCCTACCCATCTAGCTCGAGAGAATAGATGAATTAAGGTATGGGTTATTCTTCCTTGTTATTCTTGTTGATGTTCGAAAGAAATCACTTGATTCGGGATAGTTGTTCGAGAGAAATCTATCCCCATTATTGTCTAGCCTACTCATTGATTTTTATCCATTTACTAGTTGTTTCAATTACCCATAGATTGAATTTTACCTATAATCGATCACATCCTGAGAATTCCTCTCCTTATTGTTATTTCAAATTAATTGTGGTTGTATTGTAGTTTATAATTGCAAACTAAAAGCCCCCATCTGACATTCGTGTCACCCCTTTTTATTTGTTTTATGTCTTATTTGATAATTTCTATTCCTATATCTGGTTAGATCACATTCGTACTTCCTAATTGAATTTGAACACGTACCGCTCCCTATCGAATTCGACCCAACTCAATTATTGAGTTTTTATTCCTTAAGGAACATTTACACCTAGAATTAGATGAGGTGTTCTTGAAGAGTTATTCATTAAAATGGAGCCGCTGCCGGGGAGTGATGTTGTTTAATTTTTTTTTATTGAAGTTGAATTGTGATCTTTAAAGTTATAGTTGAATCAACTTATTTTTGTCTTTGGTTTTGTGTTGCTTGTGTTAAACAAAAAGGGAGATGAGCATTAACAGAAGTAATGGTAGCCAAGTGGGCCACTAAGATGGCATTGGGAACCTCAATGATGTCAATGACCCAAATATCAATGACCCAAACCAAGTGGGTGGTGTTAGTCCGATTCGTTTACCTCCGACTGAAGGAAACACGATTTTTCACATCACAAGCACAATGCTTCAACTCCAACAATTGAAAGGATTATTTAGTGGGCTGGCTCATGAGGATCCCCATGAGAATATTAGGAACTTTGTGGATGCACTACTAAAAAAACAGTGAATACCGACCTAAAAATTACCGACCTCAAATGGAGGTCGGTAATTTCCGACCTCCGGAGGTCAGTATTCTTAAAAAGAATAAGAAATTAAAAAAACTTTAGGAAAGCGACTACAAGTAGTCGGTTTTTTTTGCAAAATAAAGCGGGAAAACAAAATTCCGACCTCTGGAGGTCGGAATTTTTCCCTGAAAAAATGAATTACAATAAAAACCGACCTCTTGATGTCGGTATTAATAAAATAAATAAATAACAATATTTTTTTTTCTCAATTAAATATAAAAAACAAAATTGAGAAATATTTTGATTTAATTTTATTAACTTCCGGAGGACGGTTTACGTAAATAAATCATCTTTCGGATGACAATTTATATAAATTAAATTAATATAAAATACCGACCTCATGTGGTCGGTATTTTTATTTCATCCAAATACTTAGAGACATTAAGAGGTCGGTTAGTTTATTACACAATAGTTTATGCAAAATAAAATACCAACATCCGGAGGTCGGAATTTAAAAAATACAAAAATATAATTACCGACCTCCGGAGGTCAGAATTTAAAAAATACAAAAAATAAAAAATTCCGACCTCAGGAGGTCGAAATTTAGGTCGGAATTTAAAAGATACAAAAAATAAAAATACCGACCTCCGGAGGTCAGAATTTAAATAATACAAAAATAAAAATACCGACCTCCGGAGGTCGGAATTTAAAAGATACAAAAAATAAAATTACCGACCTCCGGTGGTCCGAATTTCAAAAAATACAAAAATAAAAATACCGACCTCCAGAGGTTGGAATTTAAATAATACAAAAATAAAAATACCGACCTCCGGAGGTCGGAATTTAAAAGATACAAAAAATAAAATTACCGACCTCCGGAGGTCAGAAAAATACAAAAATAAAAATACTGACCTCCGGAGATCGGAATTTAAATAATACAAAAATAAAAATACCGACCTCCGTAGGTCGGTATTTAAAAGATACAAAAAATAAAATTCCGACCTCCGGAGGTCGGAATTTCAAAAATACAAAAATAAAAATACCGACCTCCGGAGGTCAGAATTTAAATAATACAAAAAAAAAAAATACCGACCTCCGGAGGTCGGAATTTAAAAAATACAAAAATAAAATTACCTCCGGAAAATACCGACCTCCGGAGGTCGGAATTTAACAAATACAAAAATAAAATTACCGACCTCCGGAGGTCAGAATTTCAAAAATACAAAAATAAAAATACCGACCTCCGAAGGTCGGAATTTAAAAAATACAAAAATAAAATTACCGACTTCCGGAGGTCAGAATTTCAAAAATACAAAAATAAAAATATCGACCTCCGGAGGTCGGAATTTAAAAAATACAAAAATAAAATTACCGACCTCCCGAGGTCAGAATTTTAAAAATACAGAAATCAAAATACTGACCTCTGGAGGTCGGTATATTTCAATACAATGAAAACCGACCTCTTGATGTCAGTATTAAATAAAATAAATAAATAACTATGTTTTATTTTTTCTCAATTAAATATATTGATTTAATTTTATCGTCTTTCGGAGGACGGTTTTGCGTAAAATAAAAAACAAAAAAATATATTATAATTCTGACTTCCGAAAGTTGGTAAAATTAAATAGTATGTAATTAAATTAATTTTCATTAAATAAATTGTCTTTCGGATGACAGTTTTATATAAGTTAAAAAATAAATTAATATAAAATACCGACCTCATGAGGTCGGTATTTTTATTTCATCTAAGTACTTTTAATAAAAGCGACATCCGGAGGTCGGTTTGTTAAAACTGTTCCTATAAATCATAATTTTGCTAGCATAATACTAAATTTTCTTTCTACACATACAATTAATTGTTTAAAAGAGTGTAACAATTTTATATACTTTTATAAATAAAAAGTTAAAATTCATGAAATAAATAAAAAAATATCTATAATTCATATTTAGAGTATGAAATTACGTTGATATGAATTAAGAGATAATTATACTTATATTTGTAGAGTAATGTACAAATTCTATCAGTATGTTGTCAAATGATGAACTTAATATATCATGTCATGATGTAGAGGTGAATAGTTAATTAACATATAATATAATCTATTTGAGTATGAAATGCGAGATAATATTATTATATATGTTCGATCTTGAATGGATGTCAAGTGTTGTGATAATATCGTAGGCAATGATGACATGTAAAGGATAATTCATCGGAGTATGAAATACATTGATTAATTATATATACTCACTGATTAGTTTAACAAATCAAGTCTTATATATATATATATATATATTAGTGGCTCAGATATGAAATACATTATCAATTAAAGAAATACCGACGATCAATTAAAGGAGATTTATATATTAAATTTGATATTGATAAACTTTAATTTGTTGATCGATAAAATTAAATTTATATAATTAGGAGGTATATAATTTAAATTTATAAAATTAACTTGATCAATAAAATTAAATTTATTAAATTAAACTTATGTTGAATTTATATAATTAGGAGGTATATATATATATATATATATATATATATATAATTTTAATTTATAAATGTAATTTTAATTAATAAAATCAACCTCAAGAGATGAGTTAATATTAAAATAAATTAATAAATACCGACCTTAAGAGGTTGGTATATTTAAATTATTATTTTATTTAAATAATATCAACATCCCGTGGTCGGTAAATTAAACACTTCTCTTAAAAAAAGAATGATATAGTATCAAAACCCTAAGGCATCTCTCACTCCACTCTCAGTCCTCTCTCTCACCCTGACCCACTCCCATCTTGCCCATCGGGCTTACTTTTCAAAGTGGTCTTTCTCGATTTCGGAACGGAAAGGCTTGGTTGAAGGCAAAATTCGGTGTAATTCGGTATTAAATAAATATATAAATAAATAAAAATATTTTATTTTTTCTCAATTAAATATTAAAAAGAAAATTGAGAAATAATTTGAATTAATTTTATTTAAATCGTCTTCCGGAGGATGGTTTTGTGTAAAATAAAAAATTATAATATGGACTTCCGAAAGTCGGTAAAATTAAATAGTATCTAATTATCTTAATTTTCATTAAAATATTTATATAGGACTTCCAAAAAAAATAATAAATTAATATTTTCTTTAAATAAATCGTCATCCGAATGACGATTAATTTCAAAAATACAAAAATAAAAAATACCGATCTTCGGAGGTCAGAATTTAAATAATACAAAAATAAAAATACCGACCTCCGGAGGTTGGAATTTAAAAAATACTAAAATAAAATTACCGACCTCAGGAGGTCAGAATTTCAAAAATCCAAAAATAAAAATACCGACCTCCGGAGGTCGGAATTAAAAAAATACAAAAATAAAAATACCTTCAAAAATACAAAAATAAAAATACCGACCTCCGGAGGTCGGAATTTAAATAATACAAAAATAAAAATACCGACCTCCGGAGGTCGGAATTTAAAAAATACAAAAATCAAAATACCGACCTCTGGAGGTCGGAATTTTCCAAAAAAAATGAATTACAATAAAAACCGACCTCTTGATGTCGGTATTAAATAAAATAAATAAATAACAATATTTTATTTTTTTCAATTAAGTATATAAAAAAAATTGAGAAATTATTTTGATTTAATTTTATTAAAATTGACTTTCGGAGGACTATTTTGTGTAAAATAAAAAATAAAAAATAGTATAATACCGACGTTCATAAGTCGTCAAAATTAAATAGTATGTAATTAAATTAATTTTCATTAAAATATTTATATAGTGACTTCCATAAAATTAATAAATTAATATTTTCAATTAAGTTTAAATAAATCATCTTCCGGATGAGGGTTTTATATAAATTAAAAAATAAATTAATATAAAATAACGACCCATGAGGTTGGTATTTTTATTTCATCCATATACTTTAATAAAAGCGACATCCGGAGGTCGATTTCTTTAAAATGTTCCTTTTAATCATTATTTTGCTAGCATAATACTAAATTTTCATTTTACACCTACAATTAATTGTTTAAAAAAGTTTAACAATTTTGTATACTTTTATAAATAAAAAGTTAGAATACGTGGAATAAACCAAAAACATCAATAATCCATATTTAGAGTATGAAACTACGTTGATATGAAAATTGAGTACAAGTAGTCGGTTTTTATGCTTAATAAAATATGAAAACAACAGGTTTTATTAAATGTAATGTGATACCGACCTCATGAGGTCGGTATTTTTTATTTAATTAACATGATTTGCTTTTCATTTATCTTAAAATGTAATGTGATACCGACCTCATTAGGTCGGTAGTTTTTATTAAATCTAATTACTTTTAATAAAAGCGACATTCGGAGGTCGATTTGTTTAAAATATTCCTATTAATCATACTTTTGTTATTGTGCATAATACTAAAATTTTATTTACACCTACAATTAATTGTTCAAAAAGTGTAACAATTTTTTATACTTTTATAAATAAAAAGTTAGAATTTGTGGAATAAATAAAAAAAATATCTATAATCCATATTTAGAGTATGAAACTACGTTGATATGAATTAGAAGAAAATTATATATACTTATATTTCTAGAGTAATGTACAAATTTTATCAGTCCGTCGTCTAATCATGAACTTAATATCTCATCTCATGATGTAGAGGTGAAGAGCTAACATATAATCCATTCGAGTATGATATGGGAGATATTATTATTATATACGTTCGATCTTGAATGGATGTCAAGTGTAGTTATTACCTCCTAATTATGATGACATGTAAATGATACTTCATCGGATTATGAAATACGTTGATTAATTATATACCCTTTGAATAGTTTAACAAATCAAGTCTTATAAACTAGTGGTTCAGATATGAAATACATTATCAATTAAAGAAATACGTATGATCAATTCAAGGAGATTTATATATTAAATTTGATATTGATAAATTTTTGTTGATCAATAAAATTAAATTTATATAATTAGAAGGTATATAATTTAAATTTATAAAATTAACTTGTTCGATAAATTAAATTTATTAAATTAAACTTCTATTGATGAGTAGTTGAATTTTATATATATATATATATATATATATATATATAATATTTTAATTTATAAAATTTACTTGTTCGATAAATCAAATTTATTAAATTAAACTTGTGTTGATGTGTAATTAAATTACACACAAACATATATATATATATAATTTTAATTTATAAAATTTACTTGATTGATAAATTATTTATTAAACTAAATTATAAAATTAACTTGATCCATAAATTAAATTTATTAAATTAAACTTCTCTTGATGTCTAGTTAAATTATATATATATATATATATATATATATATATATATATATATATATATATATATAATTTTAATTTATAAAATTTACTTGATCGATAAATTATTTATTAAACTAAATTATAAAATTAACTTGATCCATAAATTAAATTTATTAAATTAAACTTCTCTTGATGTCTAGTTAAATTATATATATATATATATGTAATTTTAATTAATTAAATCAACCTCAATAAATTAAATTTATTAAACTAACTTTATTAAAATTAAAACTCTAGGTCAAAGTCTCACAAGTCTCACTCCTCTCTCACTATTCCTCTCATCGGCGCCCGCCACCAACCCCGACGACCGGCGCCCCGCCACCATCTCTGAGGAACGGCGCCACGCCACCATCCCCGACGACCGGCGCCACGCCACCATTGCAGCAGCAGCGGCGGTTGCGTACAGCAGCAGCAGCAGCGGCGGTCGCATACAGCAGCAGAGGAAGCTCGCGTCAGCAGCAGGAGGTCACGCCGCCTCCATCTCGACCGGCGCCGCCTCCATATTGACCGGCGCTGCCTCTATTCCGACTCACTGCCCTTCTCCTTTAATTCAAGGTTAGGGTTCATAATAGTATTTTTAATTTCTTTTAATTTGAGTGTTGAATTAGTTAATTAGTGTATTGAATTAGTTTTTTTATTGATTGTTAGTTAATTAGTAAGTGAATGATTGAGGGTTTTTGATTGTTAGTTTGAATTAGGGATTATTTGATTGTTAGTTTGTATTTGTTGATTGTGAATTGAAAATTTTAATGTTAGGGTTAGTTTGAATTAGGGATTATTTGATTGTTAGTTTGTGTTTGTTGATTGTGAATTGAAAATTTTAATGTTAGGGTTAGTTTGAATTATGATATCTTAGGATTTGTTTGAAATTTGGCATTTCTTGAGTTAATTAGTTTGATTTTGGAATTGTAGAATTAGATTGAATTAGGGTATTTAAGGAGTTGTTTGAATTTGGGTATTCAATTTGAGTGTTGAATTTGTTAATTAGTGTATTGAATTAGTTTTTTTATTGATTGTTAGTTAATTAGTAAGTGAATGATTTAGGGTTTTTGATTGTTAGTTTGAATTAGGGATTATTTGTTAGTTTGTGTTTGATGATTGTGAATTGAAAATTTTAATGTTAGAGTTAGTTTGAATTATATTTGGGGAGTTGTTTGAATTTGGGTATTATTTGAGTTAGTTTGAATTATTATTGAGATTTTAGGACTAATAGTTTGAATTTGGGATTAGGAATAGCTAGCTAGTTTGAATTTAGGATTTTAGCACTAGTTAGATTTTGGGATTTTAGGACTAGTTTGAATTTGTGATTTTAAGACTAGTTTGAATTTTGAATTTAGGACTAGTTTGAATTATTATTGAGATTTTAGGACTACTAATAGTTTGAATTTGGGATTTTAGCATTATAGTTTGGTTTTTGAATTCTAGGAGTACTTTCAATTTATGATTTTAAGACTAGTTTGAATTTGGAATTTAGAACTAATGGTTTGAATTATATTTGATATTTTAGGCTAATTAATAGTTTAAATTTCGGAAACTAGCTAGCTAGTTTTGAATTTGGAACTAATTAGCTTGAATATATAGCTACTTAAGTTTAGAAATTAGATATGAACTTGAATTGAAACTTGAACTTATTAAAACTTGAATATATATATAAAACTAATATTCTTGGATTTGAAGGTTATATTTAACTAAACTTGATATTATTGATGACAAAATTGATTTTCTTGCAAGATCTATTTGTGTCCATCTAGTGTTGACACTTAGCTTTAATTTAGGAATAATGTGTTTGTTAAGCGTAAGTACCAACACTAGTTGATCCTATTAATGACAAAATTGATTTTCTTGCAAGATCAATTTGTGTCCATCTATTCATGTGGGCGTGTTCTTTCATTTTCTATGTTGATGCTTGTTTTCAAATTGGCTCGTATTTAGGAAATAGGCAGTTGATGAATCTCGATGTTGCTGTGTGTTTGTGCTATGTAGTAACTAATAATTATTGAATCTTTTTCTAGTGTTGAAAGAGTTTATTTTGCGGGCTAGGCAACTAAGGAAGCTCAACATCAAAAAAAGTTGATACAAGCTTCTTTCATCAAAGTAGAAGATAAGGTTTGGTGTTTCTAAATTTCTAAAGTTCAAGTACAATTTCTTTTTATAATGTGTTTGTGTCCTTCTAGTATTGATACTTAGTTTAAATTTTGTGATAATTTGTTTGTGTCCATTGAATGTTTGTTTAGCATAATTAAGTACCAACACTAGTTGATCCTATTGATGACAAAATTGATTTTCTTGCAAGATTGATTTGTGTCCATCTAGTGTTGACACTTAACTTTAATTTAATGTGTTTGTTAAGCATAAGTACCAACACTAGTTGATCCTATTGATGAAAAAATTGATTTTCTTGCAAGATAGATTTGTGTCCATCTACTGTTGATGCTTAGCTTTAGTTTAGGAATAATGTGTTTGTTAAGCATAATTAAATACCAACACTAGTTGATCCTATTGATGACAAAATTGATTTTCTTGCAAGATCGATTTGTGTCCATCTAGTGTTGATGCTTAGCTTTAGTTTAGGAATAATGTGTTTGTTAAGCATAATTAAATACCAACACTAGTTGATCCTATTGATGACAAAATTGATTTTCTTGCAAGATCGATTTGTGTCCATCTAGTGTTGACACTTAACTTTAATTTAATGTGTTTGTTAAGCATAAGTACCAACACTAGTTGATCCTATTGATAACAAAATTGATTTTCTTGCAAGATCGATTTGTGTCCATCTAGTGTTGATGCTTAGCTTTAGTTAGTGAATTTAGTTGTTGGAATTAAGTCAAAACTAATTTAGTTAAAGTTAAAAAGTTTTTTGTTGTTTAAATGAGTTAAAAAAAAATAATATCGTTTAGTTGGTGGTTTTAGTTGTTGGAATTAAGTCAAAACTAAACTAGTTAAAGTTGTTAAGTTATTTAAATTAGTTATAATAAATAATGTGGATTATTAGTGAATTTAGTTGTTGGAATTAAGTCAAAACTAAAGTAGTTAAAGTTAAAAAGTTGTTAAGTTATTTAAACAAATTAAACTAAATAATGTCGTTTAGTTAGAGAATTTAGTTGTTGGAATTAAGTCAAAACTAATGTAGTTGAAGTTAAAAAGTTGTTAAGTTATTTAAACAAGTTAAAATAAATAATGTGGTTTAGTTAGTGAATTTAGTTGTTGGAATTAAGTCAAAACTAATGTAGTTAAAGTTAAAAAGTTGTTAAGTTATTTAAACAAGTTAAAATAAATAATGTCGTTTAGTTGGTGAATTTAGTTGTTGGAATTAAGTCAAAACTAATGTAGTTAAATTTAAAAAGTTGTTAAGTTATTTAAACAAGTTAAAATAAATAATGTCATTTGGTTGGTGAATTTAGTTGTTGGAATTAAGTCAAAACTAAAGTAGTTAAAGTTAAAAAGTTGTTAAGTTATTTAAACAAGTTAAAATAAATAATGTGGTTTAGATGGTGAATTTAGTTGTTCGAATTAAGTCAAAACTAATGTAGTTAAAGTTAAAAAGTAGTTAGGATATTTAAACAAGTTAAAATAAATATTGTGGTTTAGTTGGTGAATTTAGTTGTTGGAATTAAGTCAAAAATAATGTAGCTAAAGTTAAAAAGTTGTTAAGTTATTTAAACAAGTTAAAACAAATAATGTCGTTTAGTTGGTGAATTTAGTTGTTGGAATTAAGTCAAAACTAATGTAGTTAAAGTTAAAAAATTGTTAAGTTATTTAAACAAGTTAAAATAAATAATGTCGTTTAGTTAGTGAATTTAGTTGTTGGAATTAAATCAAAACTAATGTAGTTAAAGTTAAAAAGTTGTTAAGTTATTTAAACAAGTTAAAATAAATAATGTGGTTTAGTTGATGAATTTTGTTGTTGGAATTAAGTTAAAACTAATGTAGTTAAAGTTAAAAAGTTGTTAAGGTGTTTAAATATGTTAAAATAAATAATGTGGTTTAGTTAGTGAATTTAGTTGTTGGAATTAAGTCAAAACTAATGTAGTTAAAGTTAAAAAGTTGTTAAGTTATTTAAACAAGTTAAAATAAATAATGTGGTTTAGTTGGTGAATTTAGTTGTTGGAATTAAGTCAAAACTAATGTAGTTAAAGTTAAAAAGTTGTTAAGTTATTTAAACAAGTTAAAATAAATAATGTCGTAACTAATGTAGTTAAAGTTAAAAATTTGTTAAGTTATTTAAACAAGTTAAAATAAATAATGTGGTTTAGTTAGTGAATTTAGTTGTTGGAATTAAGTCAAAACTAATGTAGTTAAAGTTAAAAAGTTGTTAAGTTATTTAAACAAGTTAAAATAAATAATGTCGTTTAGTTGGTGAATTTAGTTGTTGGAATTAAGTCAAAACTAATGTAGTTAAAGTTAAAAAGTTGTTAAGTTATTTAAACAAGTTAAAATAAATAATGTCGTTTAGTTGGTGAATTTAGTTGTTGGAATTAAGTCAAAACTAATGTAGTTAAAGTTAAAAAGTTGTTAAGTTATTTAAACAAGTTAAAATAAATAATGTGGTTTAGTTAGTGAATTTAGTTGTTGGAATTAAGTCAAAACTAATGTAGTTAAAGTTAAAAAGTTGTTAAGTTATTTAAACAAGTTAAAATAAATAATGTCGTCTAGTTGGTGAATTTAGTTGTTGGAGTTAAGTCAAAACTAATGTAGTTAAAGTTAAAAAATTGTTAAGTTATTTAAACAAGTTAAAATAAAAATGTGGTTTAGTTAGTGAATTTAGTTGTTGGAATTAAGTCAAAACTAATGTAGTTAAAGTTAAGAAGTTGTTAAGTTATTTAAACAAGTTAAAATAAATAATGTCGTTTAGTTGGTGAATTTAGTTGTTGGAATTAAGTCAAAACTAATGTAGTTAAAGTTAAAAAGTTGTTAAGTTATTTAAACAAGTTAAAATAAATAATATCGTAACTAATGTAGTTAAAGTTAAAAAGTTGTTAAGTTATTTAAACTAGTTAAAATAAATAATGTGGTTTTGTTAGTGAATTTAGTTGTTGGAATTAAGTCAAAACTAATGTAGTTAAAGTTAAAAAGTTGTTAAGTTATTTAAACAAGTTAAAATAAATAATGTCGTTTAGTTAGTGAATTTAGTTGTTGGAATTAAGTCAAAACTAATGTAGTTAAAGTTAAAAAGTTGTTAAGTTATTTAAACAAGTTAAAATAAATAATGTCGTTTAGTTGGTGAATTTAGTTGTTGGAATTAAGTCAAAACTAATGTAGTTAAAGTTAAAAAGTTGTTAAGTTATTTAAACAAGTTAAAATAAATAATGTAGTTTAGTTAGTGAATTTAGTTGTTGGAATTAAGTCAAAACTAATGTAGTTAAAGTTAAAAAGTTGTTAAGTTATTTAAACAAGTTAAAATAAATAATGTCGTTTAGTGGGTGAATTTAGTTGTTGGAGTTAAGTCAAAACTAATGTAGTTAAAGTTAAAAAATTGTTAAGTTATTTAAACAAGTTAAAATAAAAATGTGGTTTAGTTAGTGAATTTAGTTGTCGGAATTAAGTTAAAACTAATGTAGTTAAAGTTAAGAAGTTGTTAAGTTATTTAAACAAGTTAAAATAAATAATGTCGTTTAGTTGGTGAATTTAGTTGTTGGAATTAAGTCAAAACTAATGTAGTTAAAGTTAAAAAGTTGTTAAGTTATTTAAACAAGTTAAAATAAATAATGTCATTTAGTTGGTGAATTTAGTTGTTGGAATTAAGTCAAAACTAATGTAGTTAAAGTTAAAAAGTTGTTAAGTTATTTAAACATGTTAAAATAAATAATGTGGTTTAGTTAGTGAATTTAGTTGTTGGAATTAAGTCAAAACTAATGTAGTTAAAGTTAAAAAGTTGTTAAGTTATTTAAACAAGCTAAAATAAATAATGTCGTTTAGTTGGTGAATTTAGTTGTTGGAATTAAGTCAAAACTAATGTAGTTAAACTTAAAATGTTGTTAAGTTATTTAAACAAGTTAAAATCAATAATGTGGTTTAGTTAGTGAATTTAGTTGTTGGAATTAAGTCAAAACTAATGTAGTTAAAGTTAAAAAGTTGTTAAGTTATTTAAACAGGTTAAAATAAATAATGTGGTTTAGTTAGTGAATTTAGTTGTTGAAATTTAATCAAAACTAATGTAGTTAAAGTTAAAAAGTTGTTAAGGTGTTTAAATATGTTAAAATAAATAATGTGGTTTAGTTAGTGAATTTAGTTGTTAGAATTAAGTCAAAAACTAATGTAGTTAAAGTTAAAAAGTTGTTAAGTTATTTAAACAAGTTAAAATAAATAATGTCGTTTAGTTGATGAATTTAGTTGTTGGAAGTAAGTCAAAACTAATGTAGTTAAAGTTAAAAAGTATTTAAGTTATTTAAACAAGTTAAAATAAATAATGTCGTTTAGTTGGTGAATTTAGTTGTTGGAATTAAGTCAAAACTAATGTAGTTAAAGTTAAAAAGTTGTTAAGTTATTTAAACAAGTTAAAATATTTAGTTTTTGGAATTAAGTCAAAACTAATGTAGTTAAAGTTAAAAAGTTGTTAAGTTATTTAAACATGTTAAAATAAATAATGTGGTTTAGTTGGTGAATTTAGTTGTTGGAATTAAGTCAAAACTAATGTAGTTAAAGTTAAAAAGTTTTTAAGTTATTTAAACAAGTTAAAATAAATAATATCGTTTAGTTGGTGAATTTAGTTGTTGGAATTAAATTAAAACTAATGTAGTTAAAGTTAAAAAGTTGTTAAGTTATTTAAACTAGTAAAAATAAATAATGTGGTTTAGTTGGTGAATTTAGTTGTTGGAATTAAGTCAAAACTAATGCAGTAAAAGTTAAAAGGTTGTTAGGTTATTTAAACAAGTTAAAATAAATAATGTCGTTTAGTTGGTGAATTTAGTTGTTGGAATTAAGTCAAAACTAATTTAGTTAAAGTTAAAAAGTTGTTAAGTTATTTAAACAAGTTAAAATAAATAATGTCGTTTAGTTGGTGAATTTAGTTGTTGGAATTAAGTCAAAACTAATGTAGTTAAAGTTAAAAAGTTGTTAAGTTATTTAAACTAGTTAAAATAAATAATGTGGTTTAGTTAGTGAATGTAGTTGTTGGAATTAAGTCAAAACTAATGTAGTTAAAGTTAAAAAGTTGTTAAGTTATTTAAACAAGTTAAAATAAATAATGTGGTTTAGTTAGTGAATTTAGTTGTTGGAATTAAGTCAAAACTAATGTAGTTAAAGTTAAAAAGTTGTTAAGTTATTTAAACAAGTTAAAATAAATAATGTGGTTTAGTTAGTGAATTTAGTTGTTGGAATTTAATCAAAACTAATGTTGTTAAAGTTAAAAAGTTGTTAAGGTGTTTAAATAAGTTAAAATAAATAATGTGGCTTAGTTAGTGAATTTAGTTGATGGAATTAAGTCAAAACTAATGTAGTTAAATTGCTGTTGCCGAAAGACAGAAGAAGAGAGAAGAGGAGATTGCGGCAGCACAAGAGATAGAGAGGTATGCAGCGCTTCAAGCCCAACTTACTTTTCTTTTTGAATCAGGAAATATTCTTCCTCCATGTCCAGCCAGCAGTGATGGATCTGATCAAGAGGGTGATGAGAATGATAAGTCTGATAAGGAGAGTGATCATGGTGATGAGGAGTAGTTGTATCTATTTGACATTTTAGACTTCTATATTTTGGAATTGTTTGATTGTATTTTGAAGTTGGATGAAGTTTATTTTGAAATAGTTTAATGTATATGTTGAAAATATTGTGTTGTTTTGGTTGGATGAAGTTTATATTCTTTGGGTTGTTTTGGTATAAATATGCAGGTGGGCAATTATAATTGCAGCAATTTGCTGCCAGTTTTATAGCAGAAAACCGACCTCCGGAGGTCGGAATTTCAAAAGTAAAAAAATTAAAATACCGACCTCCGGAGGTCGGAATTTTAAAAATACAAAAATAAAATTACCGACCTCCGGAGGTCAAAATTTGAAAAATAAAAGAATAAAAATACCGACCTCCGGAGGTCGGAATTTAAAAAATAGAAAAATAAAATTACCGACCTCCGGAGGTTGGAATTTTAAAAATACAAAAATAAAATTACCGACCTCCGGAGGTCGGAATTTGAAAAATAAAAGAATAAAAATACCAACCTCCGGAGGTCGGAATTTGAAAAATATAAAATAAAAATACCGACCTCCGGAGGTCGGAATTTAAAAAATACAAAAATAAAATTACCGACCTCCGGAGGTCGAAATTTCAAAAATACAAAAAATAAAAATACCGACCGCCGGAGGTCGGAAAATAAATTAATGAATTTTTCGACTTAAAATAAAAACCGACCTCGAGAGGTCGGTAAATACCGACCTCCGGAGGTCGGTATTGAATAGCGACCAAGCTTTTTCCAACCTAAGCTGGGATGTCGGTTTTAGGTCGGAATTACAGGGAATACCGACCTTCTGAGGTCGGTAGTTTTAGGTCGGTATTCACTGTTTTTTTGGTAGTGATGTTTGTGCACTATTCTCATTTAAGAACATATCTCAAGAATCCATCCATCTCAGGTTTCCGTTCTCATTGATTGGTGAAGCTACTAAATGGTTGGCTGAGTAACCGAGAGATCTATCACCTCTTGGGAGGAGTTGACCATAGCATTTCAAGTGCGATTCTTTCCCCCATCAAAGATGATGATTCTAAGGGATGGCATCCAAAGTTTCAAACACTTGGAAGGTGAGCCAATCCATGAGACATGGCTAAGATTTAAGAAGATGGTGCTTCAATGCCCAACTGATGGACTTCCAGATAATGTGTTGCTACAACACTTCTATAGGAGCCTCGATTCGGTAAACAAAGGAGTGGCTGAACAACTTCTTCTGGTGGTATAATGCAACAGCCCTATGCAGTAGCATCCCAACTCCTTAATTGTATGACCAAGATCAATAGGGCATGGTACACACGTGAATACCAAGTTTATCTTCTTACTTTCAAAATAACAAAAGATCATATCGAAAGGATCAAGAAAGAGACCAAAACATGGCCAACATGATGACCCAACTGGATATCTTGGCTAAAAATGTCATGGGTACTAGTGCAAGGAGTGTTAAGATGTGGGTGTTGTGGAGTAAACCCCGATGAAGCAAAATTTAAAGCGTTGTACAAAAAGGAAGTGAACTTCCTAGCCAACCAAGGAGGAGGTTATCGTGCAAACTACCCAAGGTCGGGTGGAAATCAAGGTTGGAACAGAGATGAGAGTTAGAGAGATCGTGACAGAGAATGGCGTGATCGTAACGCCACTTGGAAGGAAAGAGAAGGGGAGAAGCATAGGTATGTTCCTCCTCTTAAGCGTTAAAAGCCCAAGGAATCTAAAGGTGGCCAGACAGAAGATATGCTCTCGTATATTCTTAACAAAGTTGAAGGGTCCGACAAAGTGTTGAAAGAGATGAAAGAGGATGTCTCGACTCTCAATCAGATGGTGACCTCTCATTCAGTCTCTAGTAAGTAGCTGGAGACCCAAATGGGTCAAATTTCTTCACATTTAAATCCAAGACAACAAGGGGGGTTTCCTAGTGACAAAATTGCAAACCCCAAAAAATGAAGCTTGAATGGGTAGATTCGTCGTGCCACGACGTTAGCTTTTTGGGAGGAAACTCGACAACCTAAGTATTTAATGCTTTGGTTATTGATTATGAATAACAGGTGTTGACTATGCAGGATGAAAAGTGAAAAATGTTAGAAAATGAGTAGTTTGGCAAACCAAAAGTCCAGTCAATGACTTGTTGAAAAGGTCAGTGAGCCCGACTTGGACCGCCGTTGAACCCACCAAGCCTAAAGTGGAAGTCTGTAAAACTTGACAGGCTAATTTCTCAATTGACGACTCATTGAATTGGTCGGCAAGCCCAATTTTGTCTACCATTTGGACCTCTAAATTCCTTAGAGGTCCTATAAAACTCGGCGAGGTAAAGTACCACTCGGCACATCGCTGAGTGGTTCAGTGGGGATGACTTACTTCGCTGAAAGGGCCGCGAACTGAAAAGTTTTAGGGGCCTAACGGTTTAAAATTTCAAAATATTTCATATTCTCTCATTTCTAACCCCGTGCACTCTCAATGGAACTTTAATACTTTTGTATTTTGCTATTTTGTTCATATTTTGTGTGTTATCTCGTTCTCAAAATTAGAATACTTTACCGCCTAGCTTTTCAATTTCTCAATTTGACATACAGGTTGGTTTTTCGAAACCCAGTAATTTAGTTTAATGGTTAAACTCAAATGCAATCAATAATACAGTATTGATATGTGTTGGGTAATTGTTTAAATGGTGTTTTATGTGTCGGATTGCTCATATTGTGTTTGAACTTGTGTCTAAATGCTTAAAAATATGGATTCCCAAGTTTTGTGTGATTAAAGTGGTCTTAAATTGTTGGGTTGCGGTTATTTTGTATTGGGTCTAGTTGGGTGAAGTCTAAGTAACCCCAAATTGTGCCAATTGACGTATGTGCCCAATGATGGAGCGTTTGACGTCATTATTAAGGGTAAAGTTGTCAAATGGACAATTTTGGCCAAATTGGGGGAGTCTGAGTACCCCAAAGTCATGGGTTAGATGGGTCTAGTACTAATTATGTGGTGTGTGTGTTTGATTTTGAATTCGGGGGATGTGGGCTGGATTTTTGGAAATGGGGTTGAAATTGGCATGCTGGGCCGTTTGGCGAGCTGCGTTGAGCTCGCTGAATGGTTCGGCGGTTCACCGAAAGTCCCCTATTGATCGCCCTTAATTTCATGTTTGGCTTAATTGATTCTGTAACTTTCAGAGGGAAGCCTATGCTCATCGACTCACTGAAAGGTTCCTTAGATCACCCTTTCTGCGCCCCTAACCCCTAAAATACGTTGTAATATTCAGCGGGCTAGTCTAACCTCGCTAATTGGTGTCGACGATTCGTCGAAAGGCCCTAAATATTGCCAACATTCCTGTTTTCTGGAAAAAATTTTACCTGGTCCTTTCGACGAGCCTGATCTGGCTTGCCCAAGCGACTCGACGACTTGCCGACTGGTTCAGTGAGACTTTTTGCAACTTTATTTCTGCAATTTTCTTGAACGATTTCTAACACTTTTCGATGTGTTTTGAAGATATGGCTATGTCCAATTTGAATGATAGTGGCATGCCGCCCCGTAAAAGGGCACAGGGTTGTAACAACCCGTAAAATGAATAACTGAAACTAGAGCCTAACTAGTGAGTATGTAAGTTTTTCATGAGGTTTGTGGTGGTTCGATGTTATCCCGAGTCATGGTTCAGGGGTTTAGGGGTTAAACATCAAGGTACAACTCCTCATGGACCACCCTAGGGGTCCTTGAGGAGGATCCTAAAGCCTAACCCCCAAGACCCCTTGAAACCAACAAGCTGCCCAAAATTTGGTGACCTATAGAAGGGGACCACGCCCCGTAGGTCCATCTACGCCCATTGGATGGCCTTCGTGGGTCAAGGTCCCCCAAGCCATGTTTTAGCCATGAACCACACTTCAACAGCACGTTCCATGACCCCATCCATGGTCCATGGATGGGGTTCCATCATTTGGACCTGCAAAAGTTGTATGGGTTCGGTCAAGCAAGGTTAGTTTGGTAAATTCTTTATTTGTTTAGTTACATGTTTGGACGGTTGTTTTGGGTTTATTAAAGTATTTTAAGAGTATTAAAAGCATTAAAATCTATTTTTTATCTCATTATTTCAAAACCCAAAATCAAAATCTCCCCTCCCTTCCAAAAGTTCTCTCTCTAGAAACCTCTATTGAAGGTGAAGACTTCAAGCTTCCAAGGTCAAAATCTTCAAGTTTTTAAGAGATTTTCGTGGGATTCTTCTTAAAAAGGTATGGTGGTCTTCGTCCTTGACTTTATATCTTTCAAGGAGCCAACTTCAAAGTGATTTTAAATCTTCAAAGTTTACCCCAAAACCCTAACTTTCAATCTATGCATGGGTTAGATTCAAAACAACTTCTAAAGACATTATTGCATTGAATTGTGAATGAATTGTGGATGTAAAGATGATTTAAGGTGAATTCTTCCTAGAACCCATGTTTTCCCCCAAATTTCTAAGTTGTGATTTGAGATTGGGATTTGATTGATTATGATGAAAAATGAATTGTTAATGTTTATATGGATATAGAATGTTGAAGTTAATGCTATTACTCTTGCATAATTGTATTGATCCACTTGAAAGGTGGAGGTTTTTAATTACTATGTATAATGTGAATGATATGCATGTGATTTCAATGATAGAATGATGATCTTGTATAGAATGTAAATGTGTTGTGATTGAAGCATATTCTCACTTAACACTCATGAATGTGGATGATGGAATGTGAAGGGTTCTATAATTTAATGTTGTATATCTTGAATTGGTAGGCTTGTGCATCCTATTCTTATATGAATGAATTAAAGGTGAATGTGTATCTTGAATTGGTAGGCTAAGGCATCGTTTTCTTATATTGATGAATGTGATAATGAATGAATCATCTTAAATTGGTAGGCTTAGGCACCCTCTTCTTGAATGAATGAAAGTATTGTTGAATCTTGAGTTGGTAGGCTTAGGCATCCTCTCTTGTGTAATGAATGTGTCTTGACTTGATGTATATGAATTGATAGGCCTATGGAATTCCATTCATAAATGACTAATGAATGTGTCTTGACTTGATGAAGATGAATCGATAGGCCAATAGCATTCCTTTCATAAATGAATGATGAAGTATTCTAGGCTATGACATGAACAGGTAGACTTGTGTTGGTAGCCCTTCATGATGAGTCTAGGAACTAATGTGATGAACCTTGAATCGGTAGACCTAGTGTTCGCAGCCCTTTCATGTGTGAAATGATGACCTTGTATCGGTAGACCCAATGTTTATGGCACCCTTCTTGGAAAGTCAATGGGCTATCCCTAATGCACATTGATTCGGTAGACCTAATGATGGTGGCCGTTTCTTGTGTAATGTACTTCGGGTTGGTAGACCCAGTGTTAGTAGCCCTCTCAAGTACTAGACCTAGTGTTGGTAGCCTTCTCAAGTCCAATAATGTTAAGGTCAATGAACTATTCTATGGTAATGGAGGCTAAGCATCAAGTGGATATTGTAAGATGGAAACTCTCCCTATATTAGGCTAGATTTCCAATGAAAATTATCCTATCCCATAACTATGTGCCCACATAGGATATATATTATCTAATGGTCTTCTTACCAAAGCTAAGATATTACCTAGTTCTACCTTAGGCAAGTAGAACACCTTTCTTCGATGTGGGGTCATATGACACTGGATTCCATTATTTAGCTCTCATGGTCTTTGTTGGCTAATGCCTATTCCCATTATGTGAGATGTGCATTATGGTTTCTTGATGAGTTCTATGAAGTGTGGGTGGTAGTATGGGATGTTATCCATGCATTGCACGAGTAGGCTTTGAGGGGGTCATAGTGAGTTCTCTAAGTCTTAAGGGCTAATGTATGAATGTCCTCTTAAGAAAAAGTTAATGAGAATGATGATCTAATGTCTAATGAATGAAGGTTCTCTAAATGAAGTTATTGATGAATGTTGACTCTTATATATGCTTAAATTTAAACGATGCATGCTATACTTGAATTGTATTATGAGTTAATTTATTTTCATGACTTATCGTATATGAATGTGCCTTGTGTATGGTAACTTCAAAGGAGTAATTAGTGTGAGTAGTAGTATGGGATGCTACTTGCACATTGCACAAGTATGACTTAGAGTTGTCTTAGATGTTGGTCTTAATGTGATGACGTGACTTATGTAATGTTTATGTCTCTTATATGCTTTATTATGTAAAGGTGCAAAGGATGAATGGTAAGTTCACTTTTGGTGGCCTTAAGGTGGTACCTTAGTGTGGGTGGTGGTATCGGACGCTACCTATTTATTGCACAAGGTATAGCATAAGGGTTACTTGAGGTTAAGGCTTAAGGTGATGGTAAAGGTTCATATGTGCATTATGTTCTAATGTGAAAATATGACTTGTATGTTGGTTGTGACTTATATTATGCCTCTCTTATCAATGTTCATGAAGTTTTACCAAAATGCCATATATCATGACTTTCAAAGAAAATATTTGTTTTAAGCATGTTTTTGCATGGCTTCCATACTTAGTACTTTTTGTGCTAACCCCATTCTTCTCCATCTTTACAAAAGTGTAGGGTTTGGAGATATTGGTGTTCTATGCTTGAGGGGTAGGTTTCTATGGTGCTTGGAGATGAAGACTTGGTGAGTCCTCATAGTTTCGAGAACAAAATCCACTATGTTCCATTTATGTCTTTTAGTTTATGTTAAAGCTTTTGTATGGGCTAAGTCCCTGTGGTGTATTCAAAGTATTAGATGGTTTGAGACATAGTATACAAAGTCTAGAAAGTCTTCCGCTTGCTTTTTAATGAAAATGACTTTGATTGTAAAGAAAGTCTTAAATTCTTCTCTATTTTCCTACGTTCTTATGTTTAAGAATGCTATGAGGCCTATATAAGACCCCTTCGAGGTCAAGTACGCCGTGTCGCATCTAGGGGCTAGCCTTGGGTTTTGATAGGGGTATTGTGATAAATGAGGGAGCAACTACTTCCACCATGAAGAGGAAGAAAATACCTCCGAAGGGAGGCAAAGGCAAAGGCAAGGCGCCCGTAGTTGAGAGACCTAAGCACAACTCCAGAAGTGATGGGGAGTCCTTTGATGGTCAAGACTCATTCTCTGAGCCTGAGGATGATCAATTACTACAGACCTGGCAAGCAAAGATTTGTACAAAAGCTCGTCAAGATTCATCTAGATTCCGGAGTCTACTCCTCCTGCTGTAGATTCAATGCCAGCTCCGGCTTGGTTCCAACACCACCAGTCTAGGGTCTTCCTCAACGGTTGCTAAACCAGTTAAAGGCTGAGGGATTGAGGACCATTCTAGAAGAAAAGATTTTGTCTATGGATGGTGTAATAAATAGATACCCAAATATGTGGGAAACTCGCCAATTCCACAGGTTCGAGGTCTTCACCAGGCCCTGGGGCCCATATATTCCTACATGGGTCCGAGAGTTGTATACAACTTATAGTGACCTGGTACCAAAGAGAAAGAAGAATAACAGTGCCTTCAGATCGATGAGTCTGTGGTTGTCTGGGGAAGGACAGTGCGATGCGACAGCAATGAGATAAACACCGTATTTGAGAGGGCCACAGACATCGAGCATGCATATTAGAATATGATCACTTCACAGACTTTGGATGACTTGAAGGGCTGGCTACCTCCCCTTATTTTTGACACCACCCCAAGGTGGATTGAGGCAGATGCACCTGTTGAGAAGAAGGATCTGAACATAGCAACTCGGTACTGGTTTAGGTTCATTAGCAGCTCAGTCATTCTATCAAAAAACGAGTCCATTCTATACCACCCAAAGGTGGCCTGTCTCATATCTATCATAGCCAAGAAGTGGCTGAATCTGGGGTTGATTATCGAGCGAGAGATAACCGTGAGGGCCAAGAAGAACCAGACGTCCCTTTCATTCCAATACTCATTACAAATTTCTACCGTCGGGCTGGAGTCCCTCGTGATGAAAAGATGGACTTTGAGGTTACACCCACATCTTCCATCGACATCCAGTGCATAGAGGCCAAGTACACATGGGATGAGGCTGATAGGACGAGAGCTGCTCTGATGGACACATACTCAGAGGTTGATATCGATTCATTACATGCAAAGGCATCCTTGCCGACTCCAGTCTCTAGGCCTTTAGGTATATCTACTTCCACTCCTTCTCAGACCTCGAGTTCTTCTGCTACTTCCCTGCCCCCTAGAGATGTTGGTTCCACTACCTCAAGGACCCTAATCACTCAGGCCATACTCCTCAAGATGGGACACCTAGACTATTCTGCAGATATGCAAGCTTCCCGGTTAGGGGCTGAGGTGCCCTGGATGATTAAGAGAGTTATTAATATTGCATTGATGTCCACTCAGCGAGAGTTGAGGTTTGTGAGAGAGGGTAGGGTGTTTCCACTTAGGTTACAGCTTTTAAAACCAATGTTTCTGAGTTGAGGAAGGACGTGGAACAGCTGAAGTCCATAGAATTCACTTCACTATTTGGGATGATGGAGATCCCTGATGATCCAAGTGCTGAGATTCCAACTTATGTTGAGGTACCTCTGGCTACCACTAGAGATGATATTAGGGAGGATGCTGTTGCTACTGAGTTTGAGACCGAGATCGATGAGGAGCAGTTTGATGGGCAAGATACGGCTATTTTTCAGGATCTAGCCGACCTAGAGGGTGCCATGTTTGAGACAGCTTGATAGGCCTCCTGAAGAAATACTACCATGGTAGGCCCCATTAGAGCCACAACTGATGCAACATTGGGAACTGATACCCATCCTTAGAGTGTTACCCCAGGTACTAATGCCCTGACAGATGGAGTAACTGAGATGCAGACTTCACCCTAGCTCTAGCCTGGTAAGATGACATTTTTACCTCCATCACTATTGTTTTTATTCATTATCTTTCCTTTAGTTGCATTAGAGGAAAATTGCTTTCTTTTGGTTGGGTGGGGTGAGGTATTTCCATACCTACCTCTCGTGATTATATTTTGGTTGTGAATATTGGGTTTGTGATCTATATATGTGTTTTGATATTAATCATGTGGATGCTTGAGCTTGTGGCCCCTTGTTTTGAATGGAAATGGTTTTGAAGCCAAATTTCAATAATTCTTTTGCCGCCTCTATTGTGTGTGATTGTGGTTGTTCTTGTGCAGATTTGAGTATCGGTTATGATCAATACCGATGACTTAAATAGTGCTTTTAATTAAATAAAATGAATGTGCGGCTACGATGAGGCCAGTGAAGTTGCATAGACAATGTGTGAACTTTTAACATCTCATTTTGACTAGTTGGTTATCGAGTGAGTCTCTTGTGATGAACATTGCACACTAGCTTAAAAGTGTGGAGTCTTGTTTGATATTAGTGTCAATGCCTTGTCTGATGAGATTACTTTGAACATTGTGTATGATGACACCTAGATTTTCCTCGTTGTTCTAGTTGACTAAGTTATCCAAGCACTTGAAATGATCTAAGGCAACAATTTTGAAGAGTGAAACAATTGGACAATAGACCTCTTTTGTGGCCAACCTTGTGAGATGTGTGAACCTTGCTTAACCTTCTTGAACCTTATCCTTTTCTTGGAAGAAATTTGAACAATTGTGATCTCTCTTTATCCATTCACCCATAACTTTCATGAAGAGTGGTTTGTTTGAATAGTCAACTTAGTCCAAAAGCCTAAGTTGGGGGTATGGTGAAAAGAGAAGGAAAATCAAGAAGCATGAGAAATTTCCCCCTTGGGAAATGGTTTTAAAAAATATGGAACCCCTCCATGAAAAAAAAAATGAAGAAAACAAAGAAAAGAATGAAAAAGGGGTGAAATAAAGTGGTGGAAATTGCAAAAGATATGGGGTATCCGGTAGTTCATGTGAAGTTAAAAAATGGCGTGGATTATGAGCATGATTTAAATGTTAAAGAAAAGGAGAAAAAGTGATGTTCAGACCACACTTCATGAAGGTAGAAGCCACTGAGCCTAAATGACCATACCTTGACACTCATCCCCGTTACAAGCCGTGAAGAGACCTTTGTGATCTTGAGTGAGCTAAAATGAATGTTAATTGGAAAATAAGGGCAAACCTATGGGTAAAGTCATGCATGTGTTCATCTTTGTGAGTGTGAGATTTGTATGTTATTTTGGAACTCTAAATTATTGAAGAATTTTGTGTGAATATGGAATCATCTTTGTTGTGAGGGCATTTGAGTACCTATTTTGAGCTTGAACTTGCATTTGAAGCAAGTATTGTGAACTTGAGCATCATTGATAATGGTGAGTCACAATTTGAATCTTTGAGTGCACAATTGATCATTCCATGACTAAGTTAAACCTTGTTGTGTGCATTCATGATTGAGTCTTATGCAACACTATTTGAGACATCCTTTTTGAACTGCTGACCTTGAGTTTTACTTGGGACAAGCAAAAATTTAAGTAGGGGGTGTTGATGACTCCGAGATTTAGACTCATTTGGGACTTTGTTTATATAGATTTAGTGTCCTCAAATACTTAATTTATTCCATAAAGTGATGTTAAAGCCTTGATTTTTAGGTATATGGATTGAGGAGCAAAGGAAGGACACTAACAGGCAAAAGGGAACAAAGCAAACTGAAAAAGCAAAGAAAGGTGAACCTGATGATCGCCTAGAGCAGTTGGCGAATCGTAGAAAGGCTATTTTGACCGCCTAAAGTTCCAGTGTGCCAGCCTTGAGGGAAAAAACAAAAACAGCGATAGAAAAGAGGCAGTCGGCGAATCCCCGAGCAGTTTCGCAATGCAAAGAGTGATCACCCAAAGTTACAGGACTTGAAGATGATAAGAGCCAAGGCTAAAAGGCGATAGAAGATATCAATGGGTGGTTTGCTGAACCACTCTACGAACTCAACTTACCTCACCTAATGGCTCTTCGTGGCTTATTTTTGGCAACTATAAATTAGATTTCTAACAATTAATTTAGATAGGAGAGTTAGTTTAGAACAATTTTCTCTTGAGTTTTTCAAAGTTTCTTAGAAGACTTGAAGAATTTTTGGAGATTCAATTTGGAGATTTTGGAAGTGGGTTTTGCATTTTCTGCAAATTGAAGCATTGTAAGAAATAAATTACTCTTACCCAATTGATGGCTAATTGATTTGGTAACCATTTTTACTCTTTTATGATGTTTCGATAAGACCCTAATTCTTGGGGAGTGATCATGTGATTATGGGTTGAATTAGTTTATGAGTATTGTTAATTACTAGTTTAAATGTTATATTGAAGTGGGTTTACTCATTAATTATGGTTTAATTTAAGAATTATAATTGTAAATGCAGTTCTAACCTTGTGTTCTTAGCTTGCTCCAGAGAGAGATTTTAGAACTAAGATTATTGAGTAATGATTTGTATGTATTGGGTTGAGATGGGTTCAGCTCGAGAGAGTGAATCCTAAACCCAATCCTACATATCTAGCTGGAAAGAGTGGATGAATTAAGGTGTGGGTTGTTCTTCCTTATTATGCTTGTTGATGTTCAAAATAAATCACCTGATTCGGGATAGTTGTTCGAGAGAAAGCTATCTCCCTTATAGTGTAGCTACTCACTGATTTTTAGCCATTTACTAGTAGTTTCAATTACCCATAGATTGAAATTTTCCTATAATCGATCACATCCCGAGAATTCCTCTCCTTATTGTTATTTCAAATTTCTTGTGGCTGCATTATAGTTGATAATTTCAAACTAAAAACCCATCATCTGACATTCGTGTCACCCATTTTTATTTGTTTTATGTCTTTTTCGATAATTTCTATTCCTATATCTGGTTAGATCACATTTGTATTTCCTAATTCAATTTGAACACGTACTACTCCCTGTGCGATTCAACCACAACTCACTTGTTGGATTTTATATTGCTTAACGATCGTTTACACCTAAAATTGAATGAGGTGTTCTTTAAGCGATATTCATCAGAACCCTAATCCAACTTGGTGCTAACTCTACTCCCAACTAAATATGTATATGACTGAAATGAAACTAAAATAGTAGATAGCTCAAAATATTGACATGCTAACTGAGAGTGCAACATTTATATACTGATAATGTGACATTCAAAATATGAAGCATGATTATCTGTTTAACTGACCTAGCAAGTATAATTTATGAACTAAGAGAATTTATACAAACTGGGGTTCTGAGTTTCATGCGAGGAACTAAGCAAACTTTCCAAGAAACAAGCTAATTCAATTTAGGATACTACAACAGCTAAATCACAACGGTTATCCAAGGTATTAGAAACCCTACGTCTAAACAAGATATGGAGAATAAAATATCTAACTGAATTCTAGGGACCTGGTGGATGAAAAGAGCCCACTAGTGAAACCCACATACCTGGTGACGAAATTCACAGAGAAATCCTTCTAATTTGGGGCTGGAACTGAAGGAAACATGTTTCATGTTCTTGAGAAAATTGGCGCTCTTTCTTTCCCTTTTTGCTCATTTTTTTTGGTGATTTAGGAGAATAAAAGTTTTAGGTAGGTTTTGACTAAGTTACTATGCTTAAACAACGTAGTTTAGGTGTTAAACGACATATTTTAAATGTCCAACGCATAGGGGAAAAGACTGAAATGACCTTTACTTAAAAGTTAATGAAGCCATCGATGGACCTAACCGACGTACCGTAGATTGACCGATGATCTGTCCTGGCAGGGCATCATTTGGCTTCGAAGACTAGGTTGGGGGTCACGATCCATGGATTGTGGTCCCATATATGATATGTGAGTCCAACCGTAGGTCATGGATTTCTGGAGAGTTCTGGGTGACCAACCTACGGACCTTAGCTACGGTATGAGGTCTCATCCATGGGCCATGGTTTGGTCTTCATCGGTGGCACCTGCAACTCTGAAAATCTACTATTTGGTCTTTCTCGAATCTGGGGTGTTACATTATCTCCCCCTTGGGAACTGTCACTCCTCGAGGCTACCCCCCTGAATGTAAACATAGGACCTAGGATCACGAGTGACCCAAAGCAAACCCTGTTGGCATATCATAAGCATACTAAGATAACTGAAGTAAGATAATTTTGTGCGTAAGCTTAAAACATAACATAAAAGGGAAAGGATGGGGAATACCCCTTCTAAATCTGAATAGATAAAACTGAGTTTAATGACAAATGAAAGATCAAACTCAACTAAAAATGAATCTAACTATGTATGAAATAAAGCCTTTACTGACTAGAATTGATGAGACATGCCACCAACTAACTATAGCAAAACTGAAACTAAAAGACTAAAAATAGAAAGATAATATGTCAATCGTTCTCAAAAAATGAGGACTTACCACTGATGTTGCTGAACTGGATATCGAGAACCGATCTATGCGTGATATGAATGCTGAGGACCTGAACCTATATCACGAGAAGATGTAGCGCAGAGTATGCGTCAATTCTTGAAAGGTACTGAGCATGCAGGGTATGATAAAGCTAAACAATATATATAACTGAACAAAGCAATAAGAGCAATGACATAATCGAAACATGATGTAAATACTGAAATATACTCAATATTAAACTAACTGAATGCAATGACCAAGTACATGACATGCTGAGTCTGAATACTGAACTGTAACTAATAACATGGTCAATGCACTAGAATCTAACTGTGGGAGCTGCTAATAAACAACATAAAACCACATGACCTAAATGTGGAGTCCAATGTATATGCCCCATCGAGAGGACCCAATATACCTTGCCAAGGGTATAAAGGCATGACTGGCATCACAAATAAGTATAATGCCCATAGAGGGGACTTACCTACGGAGGTACGTAGTTCTGAGACTATGAGGGTAACGGACCCTAGTCCAACTCGGTAATTAAGCTACTCCCAATCGATTATGTAAGTAACACATTATAACTAAATTTTTGTAATATTAAATAGCGCAAAATACTGACATGATATACGAAAATGTAACATTAATATGCTGATAATGAAACATTCTTAAGTGGGGCATGTTTATCTGACTAAACTGACCTAGCAAGTGTAATTTATGAACTAAACGAATCTACACAACTATGGTTCTGAGTTTCATGCAAGAACTAAGCAACAATTCCACGAAAACAAGATAATCTAATTTGGATTAGTCTAACATCTGAATCACAACAATATTTGAAGTTCTAGAAACCCTACGTCTAAACATGATAAGGGAATCAAGAATCTGACTGAATTTTAGAGACCTAATGGGTGAAAGGAACCTACTAGTGAAATCCCACATACCTGGTGACGAATTCCATAGAGAAATCTTTCAATTTCGTAGCTAGAACTGGAGGAAACCTTGATGCATTCTTTGAGAGGGTTGGTCAACTCTTTCTCTTTCTTTTCGTTCAACTTGATGAATTCTTGGAGAATGAGTTTACTAGGGTAAATTCTAATTAAGTTACTAGGCTAAAATTGACTAAAACGACGTAGTTTAGGGTTTTAACAACATAATTTAGGTGTCCAACGCATAGAGAAAAGACCAAACTGACCCTAACTTAAAAGTTATCAGGACCAGCCGACGGACCTGATCTATAGACAGTGGTTCCACCTATGGTCCGTCCTGATCAATCATCGACTGGTTTTAAAGGCTAGAATCTAGGGGGTCTGAACCACTTACCATGGTCCCACATACGATTCATAAGTCCTGGAGTGGTTCTGGACTTAGCTGAATTTTCCTGGGGTTATGGGGAGCATGAACCACAGACCTGGTCAATGGGCTATGGTCCCTCCTACAATTCGTAGGCCGTGGCGTGTGTGGGTCAATACTTGGCTGAAAAATTTTGGGATTCTTAGAAGGGAGTTGCATGTGGCCAACAACGGACCCCACCTACGGTCCGTGGGTCACCCTACGGTCCGTAGGTGGCGATGTTGGTGGCACCTGCAACTTTTGATTTTTCTGCAATCTGGTCTTTCTAGCATACGGGGTGTTACATTATCTCCCCCTTTGGAATATTCATCCTCGAATGAAGACTAAACTAGTTGAACATGGAGGGAAAAAGATACAAACCCTACCACTAAATACTGGAAACTAAAATCTAATTGAGTTAGGTTCCAAGAACATGCAATTACACTGAAAATGCAAGTATAGCTGAAGGAACATGATACTACAACTGAATTTATACATGAGTAAATGAAAGACTGGAGAGGAACTATTACCTCAAGCTGGAATGGAATCGAAAGGAAAGAGATAAGGATACTAGGCCTTCATTGCTGCTTTTGCGTTCGAAGTAGCTCCCTCTACGGACTGACTCCTCCATAAAACCTTAACTGAAGTGACTTCTTTGTTTCTCAACCTTCAAACATATCGATCAATAATCTCAACTGGCACATCCTCATAAGTGAGATATCCTTCACAGCTAAACTTTCCAATGGCACTATAGATATTGGATCACCCACACATTTCTTCAATAACGAAATGTGAAAGACTGGATGGACTTCTGCTAGTTCTGCTGGTAACTCTAATTCATAAGCCACTTTACCAACTCTTTTCAAGATCCTGTAAGAGCCTACATATCTAGGACTGAGCTTTCCTTTCTTGCCAAATCTCATCACTCCTTTATAGGCGACACTTTCAGGAAAATCCAATCATCAATTTGGAACTCCAAGTCCCTCCTCTTTACATCTGCATAGGACTTCTGGTGACTCTAGCTATCTTAACTCTATCTCTGATGAGTTGAACTTTTTCCATAGCATCATGAACCGAATCTGGCCCTACCTAGGCTGCTTCACCTACTTCAAACCAACCAACTGGAGATCCTACATCTACACCCATACAATGCCTCATAAGGGGCAACCTGAATGTTGGAATGGCAACTATTATTGTAGGTGAACTCTATAAGAAGAAGGTGATCATCTCAACTACTCTTGAAATTGATCACCCAAGCTCTCAACATGTCCTCTAAGGTCTAAATTGTACGCTCTGCCTGACCATCTATCTGTGGATAAAATGATATACTAAGATTAACCTGAGTACCAAGACCTTTCTGAAACGACTTCCAGAAATAAGTGGTAAACTGAGGACCTTTATTCGAGATGATAGACAATGGAACCCTATGCAACTTGAATATCTCATTAATTTAAAGCTTGGCGTAGTCCCCCAATAAGTCTGTAGTTTTGACAGCCAAAAGGTGAGCAGACTTAGTAACTCAGTCAAATATCACCCAAATAGAGTCATGTTGTCTGCGAGTACGAGGTAAACCTGTAATGAAGTCTATATTTATCACTTACCACTTCCATGTAGGGATGTTGATCTCTTGAGTCATACCTCTTGGTTTCTGATTTTCTACCTTCGCTTGTTGAAAATTAGGGCACTTAGCCACCATATCTACTATATCCCTTTTCATACCATTTTACCAAAAGAATTCCCACAGATCACAGTACATCTTGGTAGCACCTGGATAAATAGAATACCTGGAGTTATGGACTTCTGTACGGATCTGCTATCTCAACTCACCCACCTTAGGAACACATAAACGTCCCTAATAGAAAAGCACACCATCTTTCCCTTAGGAGAAAACCTCAACTCTCTGCTGATGAACTGCACCCTTTAGTTGAAGCAATATAGGATCACTGTCTTGTTTTTCCTTAACCTCCGCTACCAATGAAGATTCTGACCCATTCTAAATTGCCACACCACCATCTGATATACTTATAAGGCAAACTCCTAAGCAAGCAAGTCAGTGAACATTTTTGTTGGATCCTTCCTTTCTTTCTCAACATGTGCGACTACCTATAGATAGTCTGCTAAGAGCATCTGCTACTACATTGGCCTTACCAGGATGGTAAAGAACATTCATATCATAGTCCTTAAGGAACTCAAGCCATCTCCTCTGGCAAAGATTCAAATCTTTCTGGGTGAACACATACTGAAGTCTCTTATAGTCTATGAACACATCTATGTGAACTCCATAAAAGTAATGTTTCCAAATCTTAAAAAGGGAAAATACTACGGCTTTAAGCTCGAAGTCATGATTCGGATAGTTCTTCTCATGTACCTTAAGTTGTCTAGAAGCATATGTTATAACCTTACCTCACTGCATCAACACACAACCTAGGACGACTCTGGATGCATCACAATAAATCACATAACCATATGAACGCTCTGGTAGATTCAAAATAGGAGTTGTAGTCAACCTAGTTTTCAGTTCTGAGAAGCTCTTCTCACAATCATTTAACCACTGGAACTTAACCTTTTTCTGAGTCAACTTATTCAATGGAGAAGCTATGGATGAAAATCCTTCCACAAACCTTCTGTAATAACCAGCCAAACCCAAGAAACTTATGATATCTATAGGAGAGTTTGGTCTGGGCCATTGTTTCACTCTTTCTATTTTCTGAGAATCCACTCGGATCCCTTTGCTAGACACAATATGACCAATAAAAGAAACTAAATGCAACAAAAACTCATATTTGCTAACTTAGTGAATAACTGGCGATCTTTGAGAGTTTGCATGATAACTCTCAAATGATTCACATGCTCTTCCTCATTCCTAGAGTAAATGAGGATATCATCAATAAAGATGATAACGAATAAGTCCAAGTACTGCTTGAACATTGTGTTCATCAAATCCATAAAAGTTGCAGGAGCATTGGTTAGTCCAAATGACATAACTACAAATTCATAATGACCATACCGAGTTCTAAAGATTATTTTTGGAATGTCACTATCTCTGACTCTGAGCTGATGATAACTAGATCTGAGGTCTATTTTAGAAAAATGACTAGCACCCTGAAGTTGAAACAGAATCGTAAGGAAAGAGATAAGGATACTTGGCCATCATTATTGCTTCTGCTTCCCAAGTAGCTCCCTCTACGGACTGACTCCTCCAAAGAACCTTCACTCAAGCGACTTCTTTATTTATCAACCTAATAACCTGACAGTCAAGAATTTCAACTGGCACTTCTTCATAAGTGAGTCTATTCTTCACAGCCACACTCTCTAATGGTACTATTGATGCCAGATCACCCACACACTTCTTCAATAGGGAAATGTAAAAGACTGGATGAACCACTTCTAGTTCTACTAGCAACTCTAACTTATAAGCTACCTTACCAACCTTTTTCAAGATTCTGTAACAACCTACATATCTAGGACTGAGCTTCCCTTTATTGCCAAATCTCATCACCCCCTTCATAGGTGGCACATTTAGAAAAACCCAATCGTGGATTTTGAATTTAAGTCCCTTCTCCTCTCATCTGCATAGGACTTTTGACAACTCTTAGTTGTCTTTAGTCTATCTCTAATGATTTGAACTTTTTCCATAGCTTCATTAATCGAATCTGGTCCAATCAATGTTGTTTCACCTACTTCAAACCAACCAATTGGGGACTTGCATCTACGCCCGTATAGTGCCTCATACGGGACCATCTGAATACTGGAGTGGAAACTACTTTTATAAGTAAACTCTATAAGAGGTAGGTGATCATCCCAACTACCCTTGAAATCGATCATGTAAGCTCTCAACATGTCCTCTAAGGTCTGAATGGTATGGTATATCTGACCATCTGTCTATGGATGAAATATTGTACTGAGATTTACCTGGGTACCAAGACCTTCTTGAAACGATTTCTAGAAATGAGAGGTAAACTAAGGGCCTCTATCTGAAATGATAGACAAGGGAACCCACGTAATCTGACTATCTCATTAATATAGAGTTTGGCGTAGTCCTCGGTTGAATTTGTAGTCTTGACAGCCAAGAAATGAGCGGCATAGTAACTTTGTCTACTATCACCCAAATGGAGTCATGTTGTCTGCGAATATGAGGTAAACTCATAATGAAATCCATGTTTTTCACTTGCCACTTCCATGTAGGAATGTTAATCTCTTGAGTCATACCTTCTGGTTTTTGATGTTCTACCTTAACTTGTTGACAATTGGGACACTTAGCCACAAAATCAGCTATGTCCCTCTTCATGTCGTTCCACCAAAAGACTTCTAGTAGATCACAGTACATCTTAGTAGCACCTAGATGAATGTAGTATTTGGACTAATAGGCTTTAGTAAGGATCTGCTTCCTCAGCTCACCCACATTAGAAACACATAAGTGACCCTGGTAACGAAGCACACCATTTCCCCCTTAGGAGAAAACCTCAACTTCTTGCTGATGAACTGCACCTTTCAACTAAAGTAATATAGGACCAGTATCCTATTTTTACTCAACCTCTATTACCAATAAAGATTCTGACCCATTCTGAACTATCGGACCCTCTTCTGATGTGCCGTAAGGCAAACTCCTAAGCTAGCTAGCCGGTGAACATCTTTGGCTAACTCTTTCCTTTATTCCTGAACATGTGCTACACTGCCTATAGACAGTCTACTGAGAGCAACAACCACTGCATTGGCCTTACCAAGATGGTAAATCACATTTATGTCATAGTCCTTGAGGAATTCAAGTCATCTCCTCTGACGAAGATTTAACTATTTCTGGGTGAACACATACTAGAGGCTCTTATGATCTATGAACACATCTACGTGAACACCATACAAGTAATGTATACTGCTACAAGCCCGATGTCATAAGTCGGGTAGTTCTTCTCATGTACCTTAAGTTCTCTAGAAGCATAAGCTATGACCTTACCACAATGTATCAACACACAACCTAGGCTGACCCTAGACGCATCATAATATAGCACATAACCATCTGAACCATCAATTAGAGTCAAGACAGGAGTTATAGTCAACCTAGTCTTTAGTTTTGAGAAACCTTTCTCACACTTATCTGGCAACTAAAATTTGACCTTCTTCTGAGTGAACTTGGTCAATGGGAAGCTACGGTTGAAAATCCTTCAACAAATCTCTTGTAATAACAGGCCAAACCCAAGAAACTTTTGATATTTGTTGGAAAGGTAGGTCTGGACTAGTGTTTTACTGCCTTATTTTTTTGAGAATCCACTCAGATTCCTTTACTAGATACCATATGAACAAGGAACACAACCGACTGTAACCAAAATCACATTTGCTGAACTTAGCAAATAACTAGCGATCCTTGAGAGTTTTCAGAACAACTCTCAGATGAGTCGCATGATCCTCCTTACTCCAAGAATAAATAAGCATATCATGAATAAAGACGATAATAAAAAAGTCCAAATATTGTCTAAACACCCTGATCATTATGTCCATGAAAGTTGCAAGAGCATTTGTTAGTCCAAAAGACATGACTACGAATTTATAATGACCATACCGAGTTTTGAAAGTTGTCTTCAGAATGTCACTATCTCTTACTCTGAGCTGATGATAGCCAGATCTGAGGTATATCTTAGAAAAGCAACTAGCACCCTATAGGTAGTCGAACAAGTCATCAATTTTGGGGATAGGATACTTATTCTTGATTGTGACCTTATTCAACTGCCGATAGTCAATGCAGTTTATAAGATAACCATCTTTCTTTTTCACGAACAACATTGGAGCACTCCATGGAGAGATACTAGGTTTGATGAAGCCCTTATCTAGAAGTTCTTTCAACTGTTCTTTCAATTCTTTAAGCTCGGCTAGATCTATTCTGTAAGGAGGAATCAAAATGGGTTAGGTATTTATAAGAAGATCTATTTCGAAGTTGATTTCCCTTTTGGGAGGAACTCCGGGTCTTCTAGGAACACATATGGAAAATCATTTACTTTTAGGACTAACTCAAGAGTTGGGGTTTCAGAGTTTGAATCCTTAACCCGTACAAGATGAAAGACATACCCTTTGGAAATCATCTTTCTGGCCTTAAGGTAAGAAATGAAGCAACCTACAGGCACTGACCTACTACCCTTCCACTCTAAGACTGGTTCGTTTGGAAATTGAAATCGAACTATCCTAGTTCTACAATCGACTGAGGCATAAAAACAATGTAACCAATCCATGCCTATAATGATACCAAAATCTACCATTTCTAACTCTAAAATATTTTCCAAAGTCACTTTCTAAGAGATTGTGGCAGGGCAGTTTTTGTATACCCGTCTAGTTATAAGTGGGTCACCAACTGGAGTAGAGACTGTGAAGGGTTATGAAAGATTTTCTGGACTGACACTAAATTTACTGCTATACAGGGAGTTACAAAAGAAAGTGTAGCCCCTGGATCAAAAAATGCATAAACATCTAAATGAAAGACTCGTAACATACTAGTGACCACATAGGAGAATCTTCCTGTTCTTGGCGAGTCTGGAGAGCATACAACCTGTTCTGGCATTGACCACCACCTGTACCAGATGAGTATTGAGTTGGAAAGCTGAGTGAACTTCAATCTGTATTCTTGGACCGACATTGACCCCTGCTTCAAGTTTATAAACTTTTGTGCCTTAGCTTCTCTCAACTCTCTTGGGAAGAACATGTCTAGACAAGCTCAAGTAAAACAATCTCATGTTATAGGAGCTACATTCTCACCCATGTTTTCCTTCCACTGTGTGAACCAAATATGAGCTACATCATTGAGTTGATAGGATTCTAACTCAACACTCTCGGTACCAGTCACTTGCATTACTCCAAGAATTTTCTTAATCTCATCAATGAAGTTCTGTGGCTCCTCACCAACCTGCGACCCTAGAAACTCAAGCAAATTCATCCGAATAAAGTCTCGAACCCTAGATGTCACTAACCCACCATTAGTGTTTGCAAGAAAAGTGGCCTGTTGATTGTTCTGGTTGGCTACACTCTGAGCCAAGAGATGGATCACATTTTGAAATTCTATATTCGTAAACTCATGGTTCGGGACTGGAGGAACTACGTTAGTATTGCATGCATTCGCATTCCATGCATAAGCTTTACGAGGAGGCATGATCTAAAATGCATAATGGTGGATTAGAAAGGAGAAGTTAGATCATACCCATGCACGATAGAATATCAAGGAAAGTGAAGTTTTTCGTAAAACACTTTGTAGCCTCCATCTCATAGGTGTGGTGCACTTCACACCCATGAAAGAGACTTTAATTAGTGCGGATTTCAGACATCCTAGGACTCTTAAACCTTATGCTCTAATACCAATTTTGTCATGCCCTGAGGCTACCCCCTTGACGTAACATGAGATCTAGGATCACAAGCGACCCCAAGTTAATCCTATCTATGGCATATCATAAGCATACTTTAACATCTCTGAATTAAACAAGTACTATGCGAAAGCTAAATCAATAGATAACTAAAAGTGGGGAATACCCAACTAGTCTAAATACAAGAAACATACTAAGAGTTTAGTGATACTAAATAATCACTCAAAACTAAAACTGAATCTACCATTATGTCTGAAAAAGACTCTTACTGAGTAGATTTGCTGGGACATATCCCTCAGCTAACTCTACTAAAACTGAAAATTAAATAAAAAGAATAGAAATGGAAAGCATGTTTGTTGTCCTCAAAGTATGAAGACTCACCACGGAAGTTGTTAGATGCGGACCGATAAATGATCTAAGCGTGATCTACATGCTAAGTACTTGAACCTACATCATGAAAGGATGTAGCGCAAAGAATGCATTAGTACTTGGAATGTATTAAGCATGCATCAGATAGATAATAGTTGAACAAGATATACAAACTGAACAAAGCATAACTGAGCAATTACATAAACTGATGAACACTCCGGAAACTAGTAGGCTAAGTTAGAGCTTGACGTTTGAGTTAGAGCCTTGAAAGTACCTCCCCTTACCTTAAAATTCATGTTTTCATGTTAGAACGTCAAGGCCTAAACCCCAAGGACCAACCATGGGTCCTTGAGGAAAAGACCCAAAAAGTTATCTGGGCAGTGACCCATGAGGGCAACCTACGCCCCGTACGTCCACCCACGCCCCGTAGGTGGGGGTCATGGGTCAATTCCATAGAAAATGGGCTGCAAAACCCTAACCCATGGTTCACCAGCACGCCACATGGGTCCATCCACAGACCATGGGTGGGTGGCCGTGGGTGGTCACTGAAATTGCCAATTTGCAGTTAAACTTAGGGTCTTTTGGGATTTCCTTTTTAATTAATGGTTAAGTGATGTCGTTTTAAGCCTAGTTTTGACACCTCTATAAAGATTTTAAGTCAAATTAAGTCTTCTTTCTCATAATTCCTAAATCCCCAAATCACAAATCAAAACCCTCTCTAAAATATACTCTCTATAACTCTAAGGAAGAAGAAAAAGAAAAGGAAAAAGAAAAGGTGAAGCTAGGGTTGAAGGATCCATATTTTCTCCTCAAATTTGTGGTAAATCTTCATTAAGGTATGGTAGTTCTTCATCCATGGATAGTTTTCATCCATGGAGTCCCCCAAACTCAATTTCAAAATGTGTATCTTTCCCCCAAAAGCTAGGGTTTTACTCCAAGTCATGGATTCACTTCTAAAGCAATTCTAATGATTTAATTGCTATATATTATGATCAAATTGATGATTTATTACTGTTTTTATGATAGATTTCCAAGAATCCATGAATTCCCCGATTTTCCCAAATTAGATCTAATTGTGGGGGTATTGCTTGATGCAAGTAGAATATGATAGAATTATGCATGTAGTAATAGAACAACTTGAATTATGTTATCATACATGTCTAAATGTAGCAATTCTAGATGTGTTGATGGAATGTAATCAATGGTCCTTAAAGGGCAAAGTATATGAATTATGCATGATTATGAGATCTAAATACATATTTTATGCTTTATGAACACTTTGAGAATAAACTATCATCTAGTTTGTGTTGTTGGAATATTATCCTTATGTACACACTTATGTATGAATATGATATGATGTAAAAGGTTTGTCACATGTAGTGAATCTAAGGTTGGAAGACTAGTCTCACATATTGAATCTATGAGCTATAGTACAAATTATGTTGGATTGAGTGTCAAGACATTCTTCCATTAATATGAACTTAAGTCAAGACTTAATAGATAATATATGGGAATTAATGCTTAGCACCGATCGGATATGAATATGAGATGGAAGCTTATATGATAGTTGAGTCCGGCTTCCCCTTTAAAGCTTATACACTAATTAAGTCTGGCTTTCGAAATGGGTTCCTTTACACTAGTGAGTTCGGGTTCCCAAAGTATGTATCTCATGAGATGGAAACATTCTACCTTAGTTGAGTTTGGGTTTCAAGAAGCAATCTCCTTATCCCATAAACTATGTGCCCACATAGGTCTTTAGCTAGTGGATCCACCTAAGCAAAGAGTTTGGTTCTACCCTAGGAAAGTAGGACAACCCCTTTTCAGTATGTGGTAGAAACTGGATTCAATGATTAAACTCATATGTTCTATCTCAGTTAAGGCTAATCCCATTATGATAGTATGAACCAGAATATGAGTTATGGACTATAGTTACTCAATAAGCTTTCCTTAGTATGGGTAGGATTATGAGATCTTATTCATGCATTGCACCATGATGTTTTGAGGGTATTTATGGTATGTTTCTATTATGATATGATGACCTATATGTTGAATATGCTTATGACTCATGCTTTTACACTAATCTTCATAATGATTCTTAAACTTGGTAAAGTGCATGCTTTTCAACTAAATATCCCTTTTTAGCATGTTTTCATGATTTTATGCATGGCTATCATACTTAGTGCATTTTTGTACTAACCCATATTTCTTCTACATTTTTCTAAAAAAGTGTTGGGCAAGGTGCTTAAGGTGATTTCCTTCTTGGTCAAAGCTTGGATAGACTATTCTCCTTTCTTTTGGTAAGTCCTCATGGTTCGAGGACGAATGATGATTTTCTAGTTTCTTTTCTTGTAATTTCATTTGGGAAATATGTTGTAAGGGTTGTGACCCTATTTGGTACTTCAAATGTAATAGATGGCTAATTAAGACAAGTCTAGACTTCCGCATTGCTTTTATGAAACTTTTGGACTTAAATACGTATTTACTCTTATTGTTCTAATACTTTATGATATGATATGCTAAGTCGCTTACGTGGTTCCTTAGGCGTTCTATGTGACATGTTGTACCCTTAGGTCGTGACAAACTTGGTAATCAGAGCACAAGGTTTAGAACGATTCTAGGATAATGTCTCATAAGCCACGTCTAATAGAGACTTGTTCATGAGTGTGAAGCGCACTACATTTATGAATGAGAAGCTATAAGATGTTAGAAAATTTCACTTCTTTCATTACTCTTAAGTCATGCCTTAGAGTTTAACTCTATAAAAGTCCCTCTTTTAATCCTTCTCTTGTGTCTTCAAGAAATGAATACACGAAAGATAACGTAAGAAGGGTAGAAGAGAGTAGAATGTGAATCAAGGAACTCCTTCTCAAGGTAATCAAGCTCCTCAAGTTAACCAAGCTCCGATTAACCCCATGGTGGAGAGTGTAACCAATGCGGAGTTTAGGTCTAGAATTCAGTTGTTGGTTCAATTTTTGACAACTCAAGCCAATAGAGAGGTGATTGCTCCTATGAACACTAATTTGAATTCTGCGGCTTCCAGATTGAGGGATTTTTCAAGGATGAACCCTCTCGTGTTTCTTGGTTCCAAAGTGGGAGAGGATCCTGAAGAATTTTTAGAAGAGGTTTATAAAATAATTTACTTCATAGGGTGACTTCGGTAGAAAAAGTGAAGCTAGACGCTTATCAATTGAAGAGTGTTGCTCAAGTATGGTATACTCAATAGAAGAACAATAGGCCGGTAGGAGCGGGTCCAATAGAGTGGGAAGTGTTCAAATCGGCGTTCCTTGATAGGTTCTTTCTACAAGATTTGAGGGAAGCTAAGGTGGAAGAATTTTTTAACCTTCGTCAAGGAGGTATGGGTGGGTGTTCAAGAATATTCTCTAAAGTTTACCCAATTGTCCAAGTATGCTTCGGCTTTGGTGGCAGACTCAAGGTATATGATGAGTTGGTATTTGACGGGTGTGTCTAGATTGGTGAGAAAAGAATGTCGTTCCGCAATGCTTCATGATAATATGGATATCTCACGTCTCATAGTGTATGCTCAACAAATTGAGGAAGAGAAACTCCAAGACAAGAATAGGGAGGTGAAAAGAGCTAGAATCGGGGATGGAATTTCTCCAATGCTAGGTCAGATGGACAAGGTCGAACAAGGTTCAAACAAAGGTTCTCCAACCAAGGCTCCTCTAGTGCTCCCCTAAGGGTCAACAATGATAGGGTGTCTAACCCTAAACCTCAAGGAGTTAATAGTGGTGGTTCTTATACTGCTAGTCCTAATTGTGTAAAATGTGGTAGAAAACATGAAGGCAAGTGTTTAGTTGGCTCGGATGGGTGATATTGTTGTGGGAAGAGTGGCCACAAGATGAGATATTGTCCTATGCTCAAGGATAATGGAAGGAAAGATAAATAAGCTCCTCCAAGCGATTCCAACCCCAATTCTCAAAAGCAAAACCACTTTTATGCTCTTCAATCCCGAGGTGACCAAGAGAGCTCCCCGAATGTGGTGATCGGTATGTTAAAAGCCTTTTCTATTGATATATCTGCTTTGTTAGATCCCAGTGCCACATTGTCCTTTGTGACACCTTTTATGGCCATGAAGTTTGAAATACTCCCCGAAGAGTTAGTAGAACCTTTTTTGATCTCTACCCCAGTTGGTGACTCGGTGGTGGCTAAAAGAGTTCATAGAAGTTGTCCCATAGAGTCAATTTGGAAGATTTGGTGGAGTTATACATGTTAGATTTTGATGTTATTTTAGGTATGGATTGGTTGCATGCATGTTATTCTTCCATTGATTGTAGGACTCGGGTAGTTAAATTTCAATTTCCAAATGAGCCTATCTTAGAATGGAGGGGAGGAAATTCTATCCCTAGAGATCAATTTATTTCTTGTCTTAAAGCTAAGAAAATGATCTCCAAAGGTTGCATTTACCATCTTGTTAGGGTGATGGATTTTGAGTCCAAAACCCCTTCTTTAGAGTCGGTTCTAGTAGTGAATGAGTTTTCGGATATTTCCCTGATGATTTGCCCGATATTCCTTCCGAGTGGAAGATAGATTTTGGCATTAATCTTTTACTAGATACACAACCTATATCCATTCCTCCTTATAGAATGGCTCCGTCCGAGTTGAAAGAGTTGAAGGAGCAATTAAGGGATTTTCTAGATAATGGTTTTATTTGTCCGAGTATCTCTCCATGGGGTGCTCCGGTGTTGTTTGTTAGAAAGAAATATAGGTCTCTTAGAATGTGCATTCATTATCGTCAATTGAACGAAGTGACCATTTAGAATAAATATCCCCATCCGAGAATTGATGACTTATTTGACTAACTACTAGGGGCTAGCTATTTCTCCAAAATTGATCTTCGTTCAGGTTATCACCAACTAAGTGTGAGAGGGGCTGATATTCCCATGATAGACTCTAGGATCCGGTATGGTCACTATGAATTGTGGTGATGTCATTTGGCCTAACTAATGCCCCCGACGGCATTTATGGACCTAATGAATAGGGTGTTTAGGCAATACCTTGATATGTTTGTGATCATGTTTATCAATGATATTTTGATCTATTAGAGGAGTGAGAATGAACATATGGGCCATTTGATGATTGTGTTCCAAGCCCTTAAATACCATCATCTATTTGCAAAGTTTAGAAAGTGTGAGTTTTGGTCAAGGTATGTGGCTTTCTTAGGTCATATTGTATCAAGCAAGGGTATTAAGGTAGATCCTAAGAAGACGAATTCGGTCAAGATTTGGCCTAGACCTCTAACTCCTTTCGGTATTAGAAGCTTTTTGGGTTTAGCCGGTTACTATAGGAGGTTTCTTGAGGGTTTTTCCTCCATTGCTTCTCCATTAACGACTTTGACTCAAAAGAAGGCTAAGTTTGAGTGGTCGAAAGCTTGTGAGAAAAGCTTCCAAGAGTTGAAAGATAGACTTACTTCCACTCCGGTGTTGACCTTACTGGAGGGTATGGATGGTTTTGTTGTATATTGTGACGCCTCTAGAGAAGGTTTGGGATGTCTCCTCATGCAAAATGGTAAAGTGATTGCCTATGCTTCAAGGTAACTTAAAGTTCATGAGAAGAATTATCCGACCTATGATCTTGAATTAGTGGCAATAGTATTTGCCTTGAAAATATGGAGACATTATTTGTATGGGGTCCATGAGGATGTTTTCACTGATAACAATACTCTTCAATATGTGTTTAGTCAAAAGGAATTAGAATCTCCGACAAAGAAGGTGGTTAGAACTTTTAAAGGACTATGAAATAAGTGTCCTTTACCACCCCGGCAAAGCTAACGTAGTTGTGGATGCTCTTAGTAGATTGTCCATGGGTAGTGTGGCTCATATAGACGATGAAAACAAAGAATTGGTTCATGAGGTGCATAGATTGGCCCGGTTAGGTGTCCAATTCGTGGATTCCACCAAGGGTGGTTTCATGGTTCATAATGGCTCTGAATCATCCTTTTTGGTGGATGTGAAGTATAAACAAGACCTTGATCCTATATTAGTTGAATTGAAAGATTTGGTACTCAAGAAATCTGTTGAAGCTTTTCCTAAAGGGGAGATGGGGTACTTAGGTACCAAGGTCGATTATGTGTTCTGGATGTTGATGGGTTGAGGGAGTAAATTTTATAGGAGGCTCATAGTTCTCGATATTCTATTCATCCGGGAGCCACCAAGATATACCGTGATCTACGGGAAGTCTATTGGTGGAATGGTATAAAAAGGGGATATGGCGGAATTTGTAACCAAATGTCCCACTTGTCAACAAGTTAAGGTCGAGCATCAAAAGCCAGGAGGCTTTTTGCAAGATATACCAATTCCCACTTGGAAGTGGGAAGAAATCAATGTGGATTTTATTATGGGTTTGCCTCATACATGAAGGCAACATGATTCTATTTGGGTCATTGTAGATAGGATGACAAGAATATGAGTTATGAACTATAGTTACTCAATAAGCTTTATGGGTCAGATTATGGGATCTTATTCATGCATTACACAAGGATGATTTGAGGGTATTTATGGTATGTTTCAATTATGATATGATGACCTATATGTCGAATATGCTTATGGCTCATGCTTTTACACTAATTTTCATAATTATTCTTAATGGTAAAGTGCATGCTTTTCAACTAAATGTCCCTTTTTAGCATGTTTTCACGATTTTATACATGGCTATCTTACTTGGTGCATTTTTGTACTAACCCATATTTCTTCAACATTTTTCTAAAATGTGTAGGGTCCGGTGCTTGAGGTGATCTCTTTCTTGGTCAAAGCTTGGATCGACTATACTCCTTGCTTTTGGTGAGTCCTCATGGTTCGAGGACGGATGATGATTTTCTAGTTTCCTTTCTTGTACTTTCATTTGAGAACTATGTTGTAAGGGTTGTGACCCTATTTTGTACTTCGATTGTAATAGATGCCTAATAGAGACAAGTCTAGACTTCCGCTTTGCTTTTATGGAACTTTTGGACTTAAATGTGTTTTTACTATTATTGTTCGAATAATTTATGTTATGATATGCTAAGTGGCTTACATGACTCCTTAGGGGTTCTATGTGCCATGTTATGTCTAGAGGGTTACCATTGGGTTGTGAAAACTGAGCAAGAATGTAAATATTGAAACATAACTGAAAATCTAAACTGAATGCAATGGCCAAGCGCTAATCATGAATATAACATGCTGAGACTGAATACTAAAGTACAAACTGAAAACCTAGTCAAATGCACTAGAGTTTGACTGTGAGAGCTACTATTAACCGACATAAAACCACGTAAGCTAAACGTGGAGTCTGATGTATACACCCCATTGAGAGGACCCAATATACCTTGCCAGGGGTATAAAGGCATAACTGGTGTGATCACTAAATTTGATGCCCAATAGAGGGGACTTATAATCCTACGGGGGAACGTAGTTCTGGGACTATGAGGGTACGTTGAGCCCTAGTCTAACTTGTTGCTAAGTCTACTCCCAACTGAATATGTATATGACTTAAATATAACTGAAATACTAGATAGCTCAAAATATTGACATGCTAACTGAGAGTGCAACATTTATATACTCATAATGTGACATTCGAAATTTGAAGCATGATTATCTGTTTAACTGACCTAGCAAGTATAATTCATGAACTAAGAGAATTTATATAAACTAGGGTTCTGAGTTTCATGCAAGGAACTAAGCAAACTTTCCAAGAAACAAGCTAATTCAATTTAGGATACTACAACAGCTAAATCACAACAGTTATATAAGGTTTTAGAAACCCTAGGTCTAAACAAGATATGGAGAATCAGAGATCTAACTTAATTCTAGGGACCTAGTGGATGAAAGGAACCCACTAGTGAATTCCCACGTACCTGGTGATGAAATTCACGGAGAAATCCTTCGATTTTGAGGCTGGAACAAAGGTAACTTATTGCATGTGCTTGAGAGAATTGGCGCTCTTTCTTCCCCGTTTTGCTCAAATTTTTTGGTGATTTAGGAGAATAAAGGTTTTAGGTAGGTTATGACTAAGTTACTAGGCTTAAACTAGTTAAAACAATGTAGTTTAGGTGTTAAATGGCATAGTTTAAATGTCCAACGCATAAGGGAAAAGACCGAAACGTCCCTGACTTAAAAAATGACGAAGCCATCGATGAACCTGACCAACGGACCATGGACTAACCAATGGTCCGCCCTTGCAGGGCGTCTTTTGGCTTCAGAGACTAGGTTTGGGGGTCACGATCCACGGACCCTGGACCACGGACCGTGGTCCCATCTACGGTTTGTGGGTCTGGCCGTAGGTCATGGATTTCTTGGGGGTTCTAGGTGGCCAACCTACGGACCCTACCTACGGTCAGTGGTCCCATCCACAGGCCATTGTTTGTCCTCCATCGATGGCACCTGCAACTCCGAAAATCTGCCATTTGGTCTTTCTCGAATCTGGGGTGTTACAGAGACATGTTTAGACTTCCGCTTTTCTCTATAAAACTTTTATATGATGAAACTGTCTTTTAAATCTCTTGATTTATATTATCTTGTCTATGTATGCTTAGTGGTTTTTATGGGGCCTCTCGGGGTCTTATACGCCATGTTACGCCTAGGAGCTATCTTGGGTCGTGACATACAATAATTTGAAATAAACTTGTGCAATCCTTTATAAATAAACCCGAACCTTTTTAATAATGTATTTGTTGGCCATAATAGATGATATCAATGTAATAATAATTATGTTGTTATATTCTCCCTGGAATCTTCGGTGAGACAGTTGTGTTCTGTAATTATTCTATTTGTCTTACACATACCACTGAAAATATCTTGAAAAAGGAGCATCAATCAAAAACCAAACTCATGATGCTTACGAATAACCCTCCAAATATTATCATTAGAGTACTGATAAAATATAAATTCTTTCTTGTATTATAAACTAGATAGTCTCATTGTGGCTTTCATTTTCTACTTGTTCTAATATAACATACCTAATCATGTATAGGAAAAAATTATTCATTCTCTTTATAGCTGTTTTTTCTTATATTTTTTTGTGTATGTTTGTATGAAATTATATTTTGCTCGATTTTCCTCTCCCTTTCTCTCTATAGCCTTTTTTTCTTATATTTTGGTGTGTATGTTTATCAATTGTATATCCCCCCCTATATATATAGTTATTCTCTTATATTTTGCTTGTGCACTGATATATTTTCTCTCTTTTAACCTTTTTTTTCATTTTTCGATACACATTTCTACGTGTAGATGAATATAAGTGATACAAGAGTGAATGGATACAAATTATCAAGAACAAATTAATACAAGTGATACAAAATTTTTGAATATAAGTGTTACACGAGCGAATTAATATTACAATAACAAATGCATAAAAGTGATACAAAAATTTTGAAATACAAGTGATATAACCTAAATGCACGCATGAAGACAACAAAGACATTCACATGATACCTCAAAATATGTGTAAATACATAGAGAGGTAAAAATATAAAGTACAAAGAGTAAGAAAGGTGAAAATACAAAATACAAAAAAGAGGGGTGAAAAAACAAAATACAAAGAAGAGAGAGGTAAAAATATAAAATACAAATAGAGAGAAAGAAACAAAAATACAAATTACAAAGAGAGAGAAAGGAAAGAGGTGAAAATATAAATACGAGGAAGAGATGTAAAAATACAAAATACAAAGAGAGGGGGGTAAATATACAAAATACAAAAAGAGACAAAGATGAAATATTACATATAAAGAGGCAGAGAGGTAAAAATACAAAATATAAAATATAAAGAGAGAGAGTGGTGAAAATACAAAATACAAAGAACAAGAGATAGGAGTGAAAAAATAATTAAAATTCAAAGAAAGAGATATGAGTGAATATACAAAATTCAAAGAAGGGAAAAGAGAAAGGACAGGTGAGAGAGAGGAAGAGAAATAGAGAAATAGAGAGAGAGGTGGGATTTTTCTTTTGAAGCTCAACATCTCAGACAATAGTTATAAATTGTAAAATACTCAAACAATAGTTATAGATCTCTAATAATGTCCAAATGATAGTCATTTTTAAAAGTTTGTCAACAAACAACTCAGTTTGGTTGATTTTCTTGGGGGAAAAGGTCCCTTAGGCTTTGGACTCATTATTATGAACCAAAGTGTCAAAAAAGAAACCTCATTTCTCTATGTATATTTTATATGAAAAAGGGCTAACATGGATTTAACAAATTAAAAAAAGTTTCAAAGTGTCTTTCTTTCAAATATTGAATTAGATTTGCCTTTCTTCCATTTATTTAATTCAACAATGCCTTTTTTCCACTCATTTGAATCAAATATAACACTATTTTCAAACTCAAACTTGCCCCTCCATTAACTGTACAGTTATACGAAATTTAATCAAGCGTATGGTCTTTTTATTTTTTACACCTCCCGCTTTCAATAAAATCTACACTCATTATGCAATTAACAACTCCCACATACATATCATAAAAACTAAGTGTCGAATTGAACTCTTAATCTCTTCAAATTATTTTTGACATTCTTTTTGAAAACATAGTGGGTGAGATTGGTATGAATAAATATGTTCTAGAAAATATTTTCAATTTTTCCATGTTTGGTTGGCTTGAATGCTATTCAAATCATCATATTTTCCTCAAATTTAAGGAATATGACTTCCCTTCAAAAATTAAGGAATACATTTTTCAAAACTCTCTTCCAACCTCAAATAAAAAAAAATTCTTACCCTACCCCGACCCCCTCCATTAAAAAAATTTAAATTTTAGAAGTTTCCTTTTTTTTAAAATCAATTTGTTTTATCCCTACCCTCCGCCACCCACCCCACCCCCGAGTCCCCTACCCCCAAACCAACCCATCCCCCAACCAAAAAAAAATTAACAACTTAAAACTTTATTTTCGGATAAAAAGTGAAATTTTAAACTTTTTGATTTTTTTTACCCCGCCAAACCTTGACTACCCCTACCTCCGCTTCCCACAAAAAAAAAAAAAAATTAAAAGTTTTTTTTGAAAAAAATTCAAATTTTCATTTTCTTTAAGCCACACCTACTGCAACCCTACCAGCTCCTCCCCACCCCACCCACCCAAAAAAATTTAAAAGTTTATTTTTTTTAAAAAATATTTTTAGTCTATAATTTTATACCATACTTTCAAATTTTAAAATTTTAATTTTTTTACGCCACTACCACCCAACCCCCCCCCCCCCCCCCCCAAATTAAAAGTTTGTTTCATTGACAAATTCAAATATTAAGCTTTTTGTCCCCCCCCCCCCCCACCCCCACCCCCCACACACATAAAAGAAATTTAATATTTTTGATTTTTTTAAATAGAAAATAAATCTCAGTTTGAAAGTTAGTTATCGAGTCGGGTGTGGTTGTATCCTGGTTCGAAAATAGGGGATGAAATTTAAATTTGAAAGTCAAGTCTTCGGTCTCGCATCGATTGTTGGTTGTCGGGATCAGATCCTGATTTGAAAGTCGGGTCTCGATTTGAGTGTCGAAGTTGAAACCTAGATTGATGGATCGTGTTCAAGTTGGATGTCGAAGTCAGGTCTTGTGTTGGATATTCGATCTCAATTCGAATGTCTTGGGTTGAGAGACAGATCAGGTCCTGGATTAGATCTGAAGGTCGAATTTCAGAACTGTCATCGGGGTTGTGTCCTAGTTCGCATGTTGGGGTCATGTCCTACATCGATTATCGAGGTTGATTTTCGGTTAAAAAATTATTTTCTACCCTCTAATAAAAGAAATTAGATATTAAGATTTATCATTCACAAACCAAACACTAAAAATTATTTTTCGAAAAATATTTTCTACTAAATTGACGGGTTGTGATTTTTCCAATAGGTTATGACTTTTTCAAAGAGTTGTGTCTATTCTGAAGGATTTTGACTTGTACATATCGGCCAAACTTTACAACATTTCGGAGATATGATTCATACAACAACATTTCAACTCCCAATAAAATATATTAATAGGTACAAGTACCTTATCAAGTTGCGGTGGCATTTATTCGCTCATTGTTGTTCTTCCTCAATTCAAATTCCATCAAGAATGCTTAAAAAGTTTTCATAACATAAAACACAAAATTAATTCAATACAAATTCATCAAAAATAAAATTTTACAGATCATTGAATAAAACAGTAACATAAGTTGTCAGACAAAGTGATGAAAGAAGGGGAAAACCCACAAAAAGTAGGTACGAACCAAAAAATCATCATGGTTGTGATAATTTATTTGAGAATTGACCGGTTGAAACGATTTCTCTTTTACATGTTGAATGGAGGAAAAAACTACAAGGAAATTATAAAAAATTTTCATTATTTTTTTTGTGAAGATCCAAAGTAGACCTCCAAGGAATTGACGAAGATTCACAAAAATAGGGATGAGATTTGTCATGAAAAAGAAGATAAAATAATGGGTATGATTTATCTAGTTTTTATAGATAGTTTAGATAGTTCCTGAAGAGGCACATCGGAAGGAATACAACAGAAAGGGACACATGAGTTGAAGAATAAAGATAAAAACAAAATAGAGGTAAAAACCTAAAAGTACGAAAGAAACATAAAAGTAAATTTCAAGGTGCTATATATATGTGTGTGTGTAGCAAGCACCCTTGGATTCAGAAAGTATTTAGATGGACTAAACAGAGTCCCATATAGTCATAACAATCTGGAGGTACTAATATGCACAAAAATATCATGCATGGACACTCAAACAATTAGGGGCAAATTTGATCCAATAAATGGAACGAGATCATTTTTCAATCAAATTGGTGAAAGAAAGGACAAATCTGATCTAGTAAACCCTACGTTAAAAGAAAATTTTAACCCTTCTTGGTATTTTATATTATGAATCAGCAAGAGGGTATGGTTATTATTTTAGACATAGTAAAAAGCATTTCTAGTGCCATAATGTTGAATCATGAAAAAACATGTACTTATAATCCTTGCATTAATAAGAAACCAAAGGTTAAACTATTTTAAATGTTCTTGTTTTCGGAATAGAACAATTATTACAGTTGACACCTTTATGTACAATCTCCATAAAAACATCTCCAAAACTTTGATTCGTGATACTAAAAGTTACTGAGCCAAGCTATTCAATTATTATTTTGCATCACTCCAGTATTCAAGGTTTTGACTGAGGGGGTCGACAAAGTCCAGGAATCTGCAAACAAAGTTACCATCATAATGCATTTTCACTAAAGTTGTAAGAACATGTGTGCTTTACCAGTAACATTGCAAAAATATGTTTTATTCAAAAAGGTAACCAAGATATCGAAGAACACAAGTGTTTGTATTTCGACCAAGGATAGTCTGGTGAAAAAGGCCCTCTGCCTCTAAAAAAAAGTCAGGGTTTTGAGTCATGAAGTACATAGGGTCTAGTAGGGATGACAATGGGGTAGGGCGGATGCAGAGCAAGGCGAGAGCTATGCGGAGGGGATGCGGGTATAAGGTTATGCGGGGCGGGGCCGGGCGGGGCGGGGTACGGGTCTATGCATATTTAAACAAAACAAAAGCTTAAAAAATTATGACTCTAATTTTATGTAATGATATAATCTTCCAAACATTATATTCATCAAAATAATACAATACAATACAATAAAATATTATACGTACATTATGAAACAATATATAACCATCCAAAAAAAAGTGTTACTTGCTCAACACGTGGCGACCTTATACCTGGCAATGGCCTCCCTGTTTCTTCTTTCTATTGTTGTGGAGTTGATGTTTAGTATTTATTTTTCCTTTTTAACCCATACAATTTCCTTATATATAAAATCACAATGATTGGAACATGGTGGATGTACCTGATGAGGCTATATATCGGTGGTTATATTAAGATTTGTGGGTTGAGTTGGACTGGATGGTGGTGTGAGCCATTTATATGGACTAGACGGTGGTGAAGCCATTATGTGGGCGGGTTCATGCAGGGCGGGGCGGAGCGGGGCAGGGAAAAATTAAAAGAAAAAAATTGTTAGGCTGGGCAGGGCATATAGAAGTGTTTGCAGGTTAATGTGGGTTTGCCCCGCCCCCGCCCCGCCCCATTTGCCATCCCAGGGTCCGGAGTCTATCGTACCCGAAAAAGATTAAATAAGAAAAAAAAAAATTTTGGATGTTAAAATATCATGGTAGACACTTCAAAGTAGTCCAATAGCAAATTCCGCAAACTAACCTCAATTCCATGCGGGCCTATTCGGTTATGGGAAATGAAATTGAGTACCAAAGTGACAAATTCATCAGGCACATCTTCCTGCAATGTTCAAAGGACAAACAAATATTCAGAAGTACAATCCAAATTTAAAATTGGCATCTTAAGAAAATTAAAATGGACCTGTATAGCATGGCCTGTGTGTCTGACTACCACCATTTGGAACTTCCCTTGCATTTGACCTATTGTGAGTGTTCTGTGACAATAAAGAGAAACTATTGACAAATTGGTCTCATGTTTTATCAAAACACAAGCTAGAGAGATGTAGTTCATGCTTCTAGCATATATATATTTTTTTGATAACTGATAACATAGTTCATGCTTCTAGCCTTAAACATCCCCAAATGTAATGAAATAAGCTTTTAGAATCTTTCACCGGAAAAAAAAAATCTTAACCTCTATCCGGATAGAGATTCTACTATCGTAGCTTCTCTCAAGACATTGGGTTGTAAAGTACATTATATCTGGAAAAGGCATCTTGAACGAGTCCTCTGAACAAAACAAGCATCATGGAGAACACAAATATGAACAAACTCAACTGTAACAAATCAAATGGTATATCGAAGCTCTACAATGAAGACATTATTTTTGTGAGAGAGAAAGTAAGGTAGGTATAATGAAGGGTATTTCCACAAGAAAACTGTTACCCAATAAAAATCATAGTGACATCTATTTACTTGGAAACTAGGTAGTTCCCACGTACATGTTCTGAAAATTGATTGTTTTTGTTGGATATAGTTGGAGAACCCTATATAAAAGGGTTGGAGTGTTGAGCATAAACACACTTATTTCTCTAATATCTTTGTATATCTGTTTCAGTTCCATTAGAGGTAGTAAAGGAGAGCGCTAGAGGATAATACACTTCTCTGAAACCAAATGATAGACTCTATTCTTAGTTCATAGACATATAATGACAATGCCAGAAAGGTAGTCATTTATGTAATTGATAGATAAATGGCAGATCTCTATTGCTTCCATTGATATGTCCGCTGTTTGCTGCTCGTTTATTCATATACTGAACAATGACAAGTCTCCAGAGATTCTAAGCAGACTTTCGCAATTCTACGTTCTGTTTAGGATTATACACATTCCCAACCAATAGATAGTTAACTAGGATAAAATTGGCAGTCATTTAGAGATACTTTCGCGAGAGGGATGGCCATGCAATTCCTCATTACAAGTGAGACTGCAAGAATTATATTGTTTAGGATAGCCATGCACATAAATTGTTTCGATGACTCATTATTAAGTTGGATCAGAAACAGGAATATAAGGAACCATCAGGTGTACTTGAACCACATATCAGAATAGGAATATACAGAAACATCTTGCATACATAACTACATAGTGGTGAAGGTTCACATGCATATTAGCATCAATATAGAATTCATCACAACCTTTGATACAGGTAAAAGTACACAACCTGTCCAGTCTGTCTGTCCCAGCTAAAAGCAATATCTTTGGCACAGGAGATGACAAAAACTTTTCAGAAAGGCCTTCATACCTGAGACAAGAGCATTATAGGTTCAGGTTCAAACTGGCATATGCTAGAATGGAAAACAATATGCTCAACATCCAGTGCAGCACTACTAGATGTCAGAACTCTTGAAACATGATAGAGACTGCAGTTACAAGAAAATATTTCTCGATTCTAAAACCTAGTCAATGCCATTCTAAAAGGAAGGTATCAGTTATATAAATCCAGAGGGAATTAAATAAAAACAAATTTATTCGAAGAGGAGTTTTAACTTGTGCAGCAGGTTCTGCATTCTGAGACTAGATGAGAGATTATCAGTCATTTCTTCTACATTGCATCATGTAATACGTCAAGGGAACATACACTCGGAGTAGAACCACAAGCTAGGGTACCGACAATCATAAGAGCTTAACAATTAGTCCTTTTTCATTTTAAGTGCTTTAAGTGTTTATGATATATCATAATAGTTCTGTTTCTTAATACCTTACGGTTTAGTTTAAGGGAATGAATTAAAGGAATCCTCACCTCTACCAATGTAGGAAATTAAACAATTATGTTCTAGAGATCCTAAAAATATGTTATACGAAAGCATTTTTTATAGCTCCATGGGAAAAGGATGAAGCTAGAGCTGTCAATATGGGCTGATCCACCCCATCCGGGCTAACCCATATAGACTTTGAAATTTGACGGGCTAGCCCTTTTTTGGTGTGGGCCAGAAAATGGTCGGCACCACCCACAAGTACGTGGGCTACGGGCTTTGCCGTGCCAACCTTTTTTCTTAAAAGTATATTTTTTTTGAATGTTTTTAAATTAAATTATAATTTAAAATTTTATCATAAATATCGACAAGACAATATTACATGGTGTTAGTGTTACTACTTGTTAATTAAATCCACAAATAAAATTATCTTTATAATATTTATTAAGTTTGATTTCAAGTAAAAACATAAATAGCTAAGTAGAAATATTAGCCTAATTGTTTGCCAATGATCATAATAAAACACAAAAACTATGACAATATTCCATAGGCTATGGCCTATGTAGTGATTCCTTAGAAATTTTAGAGATTTAATATTTTATGTAGTACATATTTTATAAATATAATTTGTATTTAAATTGTAATATTTCAAACTTTAAACAGATTTGAGTTTAGACTCTTGTTATTTTTAGTACTCTATTTTATTTTTATTTTTTAAGTAATTTTTATTTGGCCCACAGGCCGGCCCCACAAATCAACAGGTTTATTTAGGTCGGGCTAAAAAACCCTTTTCATAAATGGGCTCCAAAAATCGTAGCACAGCCCTATCAAATCACGGGTTAGGCCAAGCCAACCCAACGGGCCTAGTCCATATTGACGGCTCAAGATTAAGCTATAGAAGCCCTCATAAGATTGTCGTCAAGGTCTCAAGCTAGGAGTTGCAAGCCACGGTTGTTGGGGTTCAATGGGAAATCAAGAAGATGTATGTTGTGGAGAAGAGCCCAAGAATTGTACCGAATGGTAGGCTAAGTTTTAACGTATTTCATGGTCCAACTCCAAGCCCAAGAGGAGGAAGATGGGGCCCAAAGGAGAGACCAAAGGGGGCATATTAGCATGCCCAAAGGAGCTGAAAATTAAAGCCCAAAAAGGCTGAAATTGTGCCCAAGAACAGGAGCTGATTCACGCCCAAATTGAGTGCAAGTTTTGGTGCATATTTTGCCACTTATTTCTTGTTTTGTTAGGGAAGAAGTTAGGCATTATTTTACATCCTTTCCTAGTTAGGGTTTAGCATTTGTAATTTCCATAAAAGTATGATTTGAATCTCCTACTATTAAGGATAGATTTTCCCTTTATATAGGAGTGAATTTTGATAGTTTTCATAACATTATGATTATTTGAGAGTTTCTATTTTTACATCTCTGTGTATTGGCTACTTGAAATTTATTTACAACTGTTAGAATAAGAGTAGAAATAAGAATAGAATTGTAATGCCCCGCAATTTCTAAGCATAGATCCGAATCTTGCTCTGTATGCATATAAACTTGAGCTCGAGGATTTCTAAGTTGTACATGTATTAAGGTCCTCTACTAAGTGTATGAAGTGTATACACGGTATAGAATGTGGTTTAGGGTCATAAGAAACCTCTAGCACTACAAAGCCTTTCTATCGGCTAAGTTTTTCGCTAGAGCTAATACAAGGGTCAACTTCAAATGACCATATCTCTCGAATTAGTAAGAGTTAGGTGACCAATGACCTATCAAATTAAAGGTCTATGAGTCTTCTTTCCAATGCCACCGACCGCTCGTCAATCTGACTATTGAGTAAAATGCTATAAGCCTTTTACCAAAAGATTATCAGAATGGACGCGATTTTAAGTTGCTCTATTTATTAATTTAAGTTGGGGGTTCACTTGGGCACTCATCTTGGACAACTTCTGGTTTATTTTCTCTCAAATTCTCTCCTCTCCTTCATCTCCAACACCAAGGTATGCTCCACATATGTATCCCAAGTGTTTCTAAACTATTACAATCTCTAATCACGAATTCTAAACAATATTCTAACATCAAATACTCCTCTCACATCTAGTGAAAACAAGAACTCATCTCAAGGTGCAAGAAGCGACTTTTGGGGTTCCTCTTCAACGTTAGAGTTTCAATTGGAGTGATTCAAGGTATGTAGGACTCCAATGAGGAATTTCTTTCATCCTCATACCCAAAAATTTATCATGAATTCAATTCAATAGTAAGGGTTTATAAACCCACTTTCAAATTCACCATTTTTATAATCCAATTGCATCATTTCTTAAATTACTTACTCCTGATTATGAATTATGACTCTTATATTTCCTTTTTATGCTTAGCAAGGTTTTCTATTGTCATCCCTACTAGTTCTTGACATGATTTTTGTCTATGAATCTTGAAATTTATATTTTAAAACATGATTTTAGCGTCTTTATGTTATTGTGAAAATTATTTCGAGAATCTACTAGTTATGCATGTTCAAGAAAATTCTTATCATGATTTGAAAGATATGTTTCAGAAAAAGATTTCAGCACATGAATTTAGAAAGCGAGATTTGAGCTTAGTCTCACAACAAGATAAGTTTTAGAAAGAGATTTTGAACAAGACTCATGATAAGCTTCTAGATAAGCTTAACAGATATTTTATTATGAGCTATATAGTTAGTATGTTGTGGGAGTAGTATTTAGCACTGAGCAAACGAGGGTTCTAGATAGCCCAAATTCCAAAACTATGTGCTACTGTAGGATTATCTTTCATCGTTTTATTGGTTGACCATTTGGCTCTGAGAGGCTCAGATTAGTGGATCCACATTAGACAGACACGTTTTATACCCTGACAAGGTATAGGGAGCCCTCCCTAATTGGGATTGTAAGTTGGTGCATCATGAGCTCACACGAAGTATGTCGGTTACGAGAAACTCCAACCTAAAAGATTTATTTAAGTTATTTTATGTTTTCTTGATATCATCAGTATAAGATTTTCAGATATGCATCCTTTCAGATATGATTTTAGAAAATATGGTCTCAGATATACATTTTTGTTTCTCTACTATTATGTCATGTCACAGTTTTGATTCTCAGTTCTTCGGTTATTGTTTGTGTACAACTCACATGCTCAGAGTTATAGTTCTTTCAGTTGCTTGTATAATTGTTGATCTCAGCCCTTACCTTGCATACCAATACATTCCATGTATTGACTCTACTTTGAACTACATCGTTTCATGATGTAGATTTCAGCACCCCTGATAAGGATTCATGGGCAGACGTTCCACTAAGTTCCTCTACTTTCCGCATTGAAGTGAGTCGTCGCATTCAGAAGACTTCAATTGTGAGTCATTAGATTTTATTCACTTCAATTGTGTTAGCTTTCAGGCAATCGGGGGTCTTGTCGCAAATCGTTTTATTAAATTTAGAGGTTTCTAGACATTAGTACTCAATTGTAATAGACATATTCTTGAACTCTATTTCAGTTATGCTTTTAGTTTATAGCTTCCACTTTAGTTTTCATATGATACGCTATGCCAAGGGTTAGCTTGGGATCACTTGTGGTTCCAAGTACCATGTCTTGGCTAGATTGTAGACTCGGGTCTGACAAGAATATAGAATACTACTCGCAAAAGGATTGTAATGTAGTGTCCTACTTGGAAAAGGAGTCTAATGTAGCATCTACAAATAGGGTTTCAATGTAATAATTTAGGGACACAATTCAATAATATTATTCTCCAATATTTCTTGCATGGTATCATAGCTTCTACGGTCCTGGTAGAGCATAAAAAAAGAGATTCAACAGTCGGCGGACGATTATAATTCATACACCTGCCCATCTAGCCAATGATTATGTTGACAAAAGTTGGCAATACTATATACATGAAAAATAATCATGCTGAGAAGGAATGAATTGAGAAGCATCTGAGACAAAGAAAGTAGTCATCGAGCTTCTTTGTGGTGGCTTCTTAGATTTGATTTGTGTAGCACTATGCATCTTTCCGGTGATTACTTTCTCATATCCAATTTGTGTCGCACCATGCATCTAGTGACTGCTTTCTCATATACTTGATTTGTGTAGCACCATGCATCTCTTAGGTGAATACTTTCTCATATTTGATTTGTGTAGCACTGTGCATCTCTCCGGTGACTGCTTTCTCATATCTAATTTGTGTAGCACTGTGCATTAATCCTAACTACTTTCTCACATCTAAGTTACGTAGTACTGTGCATCATTTCGGTGACTCCTCATATCTAATTTGCGAATTTCTGTGCATCGTTTTGGTGACTCCTCAGATGTGACTTATGTAATTTCACTTTTCGTCAATGTTGTATGAAAACCAACACCACCAAAAGGTACTGTGTCTCCCTGCAATAACACTACAACCAGCGCCACTATGAATCTACCTCCTATGGGCTTCACACGTTGCCCAAGAGATCATCACCTTTGATGAGATCTGACCATGCATCGGTGCGTGAGACTATTCAGGCCACTTTTTCGGCGAATTTATTGTTCAAGATCTACTAGTCTCTTGATTTTGAGACAGCTCATATATTTTACACCAATTTCTGGCAATTTTTTAAATTGTTCCTTTACATTGAGGTTGCCTAGACATCCAAAGCAATCCTTACCAGTTTTCTTGCAGATATCTTCATCAAGTCCCTCATTAGTCCTTGTATTAATCACATCTATAATAAGCTCGATACTTATGACATGTATGCACCAGCTTGAGGGGAAGTGCTAGAATAGGAGTAGGAACAAGAATAGTATATAGAATCCTACTTGGAAAAGATTATAATGCATCCTTGTCAGAAAAGGAGTCTAGTGTAGCTTCTATAAATAGGAGTTGAAGTTTGGGGATTTTATTCTTAAATTTCACCTATTTTTAATTTTCTTCCTTTAATCTTCGTACTTTTGCTTCCACATTATTTTCTTGTTTTTCGTTCAAGTAACCCGATTATTATCAATTTTGCAGACAATTCAATGATTGAAGGCCCACTTAAATAGTAGCTTCAGTATTTTCATCTGTCTCAGGTACATAGATGTCAGGAAATGTGAAGGCATGTGTAACAAACTGGCAAGTACAGTGGCAAGGAAAAATATAGGTTTCTAACCCCAATGTGCATCCTATGGTCAGTTTGATCAGAAAGAAATCATTGGTGCTTTGAAGAAAGACCAGAAGCAATGTGTAGATTTAGATGTGTTTAACTGTTGAATATTTGGTGTAATAAGAAAATTATTCATGATTTTATTAATGTATTGGACTTCACAGACTCCTTACATATTTAAAGGAGTAGGCCCATCATAATTTGTAACCTCCCAGAGCCTTCTTTTCGTCTTGGTACTGATTGGATTCACTTTTTTTTATTTGATTCATACCTGCGTAAAGGCTTTTCCTGATTAAGGAAGAAAACTGGAAGGTAGAACTCTGAACTGAACCCAAAGGCTAGATCCCATTTCTAAGTGAAAGTTACTTTTTGGGGTTAGTCTGACTTCATTCTAGTTGGTAGGTGTGCGAGTAAGAGGGTAATAAGCAAAACTATATGAACTTCAGTCTTTACAATTGTACCCTCCCTCCAGAAATAAGTTTTGAGTGTGCAAGGAAAGGTAATTCATATCTTACTGATCACAAGACTAAATATTCATTCGGTTGGCGTAGTAATTTAAAGTGACTGCTATCTTACTGAATGAATTGGTCTACCATAACCTTCAAGATCACAGGCAAGGGAGAAGAAAAATAAAAATAATTTGGAAATTGCACAGAGAACCAAAAAACAATGTTTCCCTATAAAATGGAGGCTAATTGCTAGACAACTGATGCAACACAGTCCCCCATGGTCTCCTAGGACCCTAAATCAAAGATTCAGTGATTTTTGAAGCAGCACAATATGTCAGGATATATAAAAGATCTAGACTGGATAAGCAGAAAGAATAGCTCATACCACCCTTTCCAAAACTGTTCAGTTTCTTCAAGTCTTGCTCTATGCGTATAACTGCAGTTTAAGTGTTTGTCAATGGGTAATTAGAAGCATCAAAAGCCAACACCAAAAAAAATTATTACATCTAGAAAACCTGCATGCTACTTACAAGTCTGAAAAAGAAAACTGAAAGACAGAACTACCCCTTCCCATTACCATCCCTAAAATAAAAATAAAATAAAATAAAAGTAAAGAAATGCCAAAAAATATACATGGTTACACACCATTTTTTTGAGTCATCATATTTCAATGTGCTGGGGATTGATACACAGGCAGAGTCAATATTTCTCAAAGAGCCTGACTTGATACTCCATTCAATCTGTAGATGCATAAAATTTCCAAATAAAAACATGAGAGCTGCAAAAGATCTAAGGGATAAGAGGAGCTCCTGTAAAATCAAATCCTAACAAAGTAGAAGCTACATAGAGGAAAAATAAGTATAAACCAGGATGTTTTCTGGATATGACAGATAAATCATGCTATGTTAGAGGGGTAGGAAAAAGGTTTGTGAGTTAAACTTCACAATGTTATGGTGTGAAAGTTACTTAAGATGACAAGGAGATGTCATATGGAAAATCGTTCACCTGACTATGTGACATTGGTGGTCAGACACTCAAGACTGTATTTGTCAACAAAAAAATAACAAAAATAAGTGACTAGATTGTTTCCTCAATGACATGTACTTATTCTTTGATGAAGTAAATGATTTCATTGATGGCATCAAGAAGATGCAAAATTACAAAAGATATTATTGAGCTAGCTCCATAGCAAAAACAATGTGTTAGTTTTATTAAATTAGAAACAATTTGTTGTTTAACAGGCACAGGACACGAAGCGAACAGCAGTAACATAATATACATAGTCAAACTATAGACTATTGCAGAGTACTCCCTCTGGTAGTGATTTTCATACTTCCATGGAAAATAAGTTATTTTCGGGTTGGGCAGGGTAGATTGAATATAAACCAAACCCTACCTAGAAACAAGGCTACTTGACTAAAAACAAAATAATAAACTTTGCTCAATATGATAAGAGGTGCGCAAGACTGATGTCAGAAATGGAAGGAGTTTTAAGCATTGGGTACCGCTTTTTCAGGGGTCGAGAAATGCTGCATTCTGTTCGATAGTATCTTCTGCATATGAATCAATGATGCCATTGCTGTACCCTGATATATTAGGAAATCAGTACATAATGAAATAAAAAGCATATCCTAACAAGTTAGAAAGACTGACAACCTCAACAACATCCACAACCACCAAGCCAGCCAAACTTGGAAGTGATTTCTTTGCAGCAACATGAACTGCAACTGCACCTCCCATACTGTGACATAAACAGAAAACTCTAAGCACCACCTCTTATTTGTGGTACAGAAAACATTTAACCCAAGCATGCAGGTGATCAAGATATAAAGCAAAAAAAGTTAATTCACAGCAGGACAAAAAATTCTTTCAAGGGAAAACATGTAAAGGTTTTTTCCTTATTTCTTATGCTTGCAAACCATTTTCATTGTTGGTAACAAATATCTAGGAAGAAATGACAGGAATTCAGACCAACCAAAAAATGGAGAAAAGTAAAACAACAAAAGATACATTTCATGACTCTTCAGACTGGAAGATAAAATGGAAAAAGGCAAAGAAATGTGGCAAATCAATGAGTTAAAAATTCCAAGTAATCATCAGTCTGATTGTTGCGACAGAGATCGATTTGGTTTACAGACCACTGCTACACTAATACAAGTCATTCTGTTATAAAACTACTGAGCTAATGTAAAAAATTGTTCAGGGAAATTGCATCCAAGTAAAAAGCTTTGTGCCTCTTAGCTTGCAGCTACTTAGAAATGATATAACACAGAATCTTTTATTTAGCTTAACACAGCAGAGATGACTGCGAAGAAATCCTCCAAACATTTTGGCATGAACAGAAATGGCTACTTTAGATTTATGTACCAAGGCTGAATGCAATCTAAAGCGCTGTATATACAGTCTCCAAAGAATTGATCCTTTATTAGTCGTAAAACTGTGTGATCCTGAAAACTATGTTTTTGATTAGCATATAATACTTATTTGGGACTGATCTCCTATGGGTTGTTCTGCTCCCAGCATCGCATACACCTTTAGTGCTGTAAGTAGATATTTATCTATTCACAAAGTTACTCCCAACGTAGTAACTAGTCAAATAAAGGCGTAAATAATTGAATATGAACAAAGTACAACCTGTGGCCAACAAGCACAATTGCAGGCGGAGCATCTCCATACATGGTCTTCAAAACAGAAAACACATCACTGCATAGCCTCTGCAACCAATTAGTCCACCATAACATGGGAATTGGGGCAAAAAAAGTTTCTCAAAAGCATCAAATGCTGAAGCTCATAGTAGCAAGATACATCGTTCTAGGTACCTCAATAGACAAATCTACATCATTTTGTGTAGATGTCTTTCCATGTCCTCTTAGATCCATGGACACTATCCTAGCTTTCTCCTTAATTTTGCTTGCTGCCAATGCAAATGAGAGCCTGAGAAAATAAAACTACATAGATTTAGCATACTGTTTTGAATTTCAAAATTGATGTTCAACTACTTCATAGCAAGACACAGTTAGAGGGAGAGAGCAAGTAAAACTATTCACCAACCGTCTCTGTTCCCTGTACCCTCCAACAGAAAGAAAACTTCCAAGCATCTTGAATTAACTAAGGAATCACTAAATAAACTGACTAAATGGTATAAGAGCATGGACATCAAGATTTTTTTAAGGTCGTTGACTGACCTATAAAAAAAAGGGAGTCACTAAAGCAACTTCTTGAACAGAAGGCTACTGGCAAAGCAAGATATCTAACATTCAAGTGAAAAATAAAACATAAAGTAGTTGCACTACATTTAATTTTATTCTCAAATCCACCACCTAGGTTTTTACCCAGCTCCTTGTCTTCACTAAGTTTCCTCACTTGTAAGATGAAAGCTTCCAAATATCCCCAAAAAGTCGCACAAATTCCTCTTCCACGCAAGTTCTCAGCTAGAAGACACTTGAACTCCCAAGTCCATTCCCTTGAGAGTTGACACAAAGCTACAAAAAGATTCTTTATAGCACGCCAAGCTTGTGACTATATAAAATACAAATTTGTGGCACAACCACAATAACAGCTGTGGACTTTGGGTTTCCCTTGTTCAACATCTCTTAGATTCTCTCAAGAATAGCTGATTGAGTCTTAGCTAGATCGATGATCTACAAAATTCGCAGGGATAGAAACACAGCTTGGAGGAATACCTCACTATGTCTCTTTTTTTTTTTTTAACCGAGAAATCCCCGAGGACTAGCTGGCACGGAGTTCAAAACTCGATGGTTAATGAGCCTACCTCCACTCTTCTCCACTTAAATAACTGGCATTTTTCTATGCTGTGGGAGGGTTCAAACCAGTAACGTGCGCCTAACCTACATATAATGGGTGCCGTTTTACCACTAGACCGAACCCAAGGGCAAATACCTCATGTCCATTAAAAAAAACTTATTTAGAATGAGAGAAACAATAGTTTGTTCCATACTAGTCAGAATGATGTTAGGAGTAACAAAAGATACTTCTTTCTTCATTAATTGTTCTATGTAAGCAGTGGATTTTGGCTTGTACATCAAGATACAGCAGTTATACGAAGGACAAGGTTCCCCTTCAAATGGTATAATCATATCATTCTCCACCCTTAACCAAGCCATTCTGCAATCAAATTACTGTTTTCTACCAAAATGTGAGAACAAGGAAGTGCAAGCTTTCCTATTTGGCTCTTCCTGATTCCCCTTTTTCTTGATCTCTCTGGCATCTTCTGCAGTCAGATGATTCTTAAACAGTTGGCATAAGCACAGGGAAAATGAAGCAACTTCAGCACAGTATGTATCAAGTCAAACTAAACTACTATTATTGTAAATAAAGGAGTTGCTATACATCTTTTGCATCTTGTTTTTAAGGTTAGGCCATAAAATTGATCTTCTCCTCTTCCCTCCAAATCACTTGCTCCTACTCAGGCAAAGCTCTTTTTTTTTTTTGGACTTTGATGTATTATTGGTCAATTAGCGCAAAAGGATTGCCCATAAGAACAAACATGCAGAGTGAGGAATACTCCATTATTTGGATGTCTTCAACTCGGATTTTGTTTGGCTATGATTATTAATAAGAAGGTTGAAATTCAATATTTTCATGCTTTTAAGAGAAAAGGTGGAAAAGAAGGGTTCAAATGTAAGTAGCTCCCATATCACTTTTTGTTTGTAGACCAAAGTGTCATAAGGATTAAATGTTAAAAAAAATAAATCATCAGGATTAAATGCCTTTGTTATGATCCAAATTAAACCCTAAAATGGAATGTGGTTATACATTTTGTAACCACAACTGCTACAACAGAAACATAAGAAACACTAATAATTCGGATTAGATCTTAGAAAGTTGCACCAGAATACCTACCCCGAATAACCACCACCATGCAGGCAAAAAATAACAGGCCCTTCTGTCCCTGCCATATAAACATGAAATACCTGAAATGACAAAGCAAATAAAAGATGATCTTGCTACTTGACTGCAAAAAGAAGAGCATAAAGAAATGCTATTGTTGTTTCTTAGGGGGTGACAAAGTGCAGAGAGAAAAAATATTCACTAAGAAAATTCAACAGAAGTTAGCACAAACATCATCTGAATCTGGGATCTGAATGTCATCCTCTTGATCGAAATAACCTGACCAGTCTGAAGGTGCATATTTCTGTGAAGAAGTCCTGCAGAGATAATTAAGACAAAATTTTCAACCAAATAAAACTTTAATATAACTAATCAAAAACAATAAATCTCTACACTTTTAGGATTCTGGTTTTGAATTGCAAATAGAGACACCTTTATCTGACCTAAATCACTAAAAGAACCCGCCATACTCCGCAACCCCCAACTCTTTTTTTTTATGACAAGGAAAACCCGCAACCACTACCTTTTGGATGCACACAGGGTAAAAGCACCGCTCCTATGCAATAGCTTGCAAACTACATAAGAGAGGTAACCCGCACTATTCAAACTCTGTATGACAAGCTCGACCCAGAAGGCAAACCCCTCTAATATGCCAGCATCAAGTAAATGTGCTTTTTTAACTAAGTAATGTGAATTTCATAAGGTGTATATTTGAATGTGAATCACATATTTCAAATCAAATTTATTAGAAACCCACAATCAAATTTATTAGAAACCCACAATATTTTTTTAATTTGGGGAAAATGAACTTACTGAATGGGAGGGCGAGTAGGGGCAGAAGAAAAGGCAGAAGGGAGATTGTTGGAATGATGGGTTTCTTCTGAGCCTTCTTCTGGAAGCGATGCAAGGTTTGATGAATCCATGATGCTCAATCAATATTTCTTTCAAGATTGTCAATTGTGATGAATGTTTACTTTTTTTATTCTTTTTCACTCTTTCTGTGATTTGATGCTTTTGAGTTATGAAGATTTCAACATGGTGGTGTTGGGTAAAATTACGCCTTTCGGTTTTCAAGCCTTTTAGCCCACTAAGAAGCCCACTCCATAGTGGATCGTGGTTAGAATGTCCATGAGACAGTTTGGTGTTTATTTTTTTAAAAATATTATAATGTTTAACTAAAATTAGATAGAAAATACTTATATTTTTTTTGGATATTTTATAATATATAACTAAAATTATATATATAAAAAAATATATCATCTCATTAAGATTCAAATAGGGAGCACTAACATTTTCCTTTGCAAGGAGATACAATTACATACACTCACTTGTAGCATCTCAATAATTTACACACACTCACTTTGTAGCATCTCAATAATTTACACACACTCACTTTGTAGCATCTCAATAGTTTACAGACCTTCTAATCATCTTCTTCATAATTCGATATACACCACAAGATACACATTGCAATGCAAAGGAGCAATTTCAAAAATAAATGTATAGTCAATTTTCTGCATATTCTATCACAATATAATAAAGAAAAAGTTCAAAATTTTAGAAAGAATTATAATTGTATCACTAAATTATCATAATGACTTTTGAGATTTTTAAACTGAAAAAAAGAAGAGAGATCAATAATTAAGAGAATGTAATTAAGAATTTTTTTTTAAAAAAGATAAATATCATTCTTGGCTTAAGAAGCATGTCAGATCTTTTCTCCTAAATCTAGCTTTATTATACATATGGATTGAAAAAAACTTGATCAATTATCTAGTGTTTGGCCATAGATTCTCAAAAAAAAAAAATTGGCAAGTTATTTTTGGGTGATGTTTTACCATGCTTGGCCATATATTTTGGAACAAATATTTGACTTTTTAAAAGAAATATGAATTATACCCACAAATTCTTAAAATTATTAAAAATACCCATAAGTTTGTATTGTCTTTTTATAATGAACATATTCCATAAAAAGTTATGACGACAAACACAATTAATATGAATCTGACAAAAGAGGAAGAAAACAAAAGGAAAATACCATTGATTTATATACAAAAAACTACTTCTACTACATGTGATTGAAAGTGAATTTGGGGAGCAAGCTCCAGACAAAGATTGTGTAAAATATATATATAATTGTATAAATTTTGTACAACGAATTGGGACTGAAATTAAGTCAAAAACTATAAATAATGGGTATTTACACATAAAAAAATTGGGTAGTTTTAAAAATTTTCAAATACTAGAATTAGGCCCAAATACTAATTTTTCTAGTATTTAAAAATTTGAAATGTTTGCGAAAAATATTTGTCAAATAATAATAAGTTATATGGCCAAACACTATTGAAGCCCAATCTTTTGAAAATATTTGTAGCCAAAAGGTAATCTAGAATCTAAATGGCAAAAACGGAGTGTTAACATGTGCCACCCAAAGTTAGAATAAAATCAAGTACACCGAATAAGTAAATACGCAAGTCATATTGTAGAACACATTCAAAAAAGTAAAAGGTTTGCAACGGCCTGTGTGGACATCATAGATATAACTTAAATACATGCCAAAACTCTCTGTTTCACGATTGATTGGCTTACGTTGATTTTAATTCTAATAAGTTCTTTTTAATCTTTCGTTGGAATAAAATTTTAAATTGTGAATGAACACAAGTATCAGTTCGATACATTTGTACCGGTATGAATAAATTATGAAGTCCACAACTGTCTTCTTGATTGTGTATGTTGTTATTTTTGTAATAGATGTTGTCTTAGTTATTGGGCTTTGGGCATGAATCTATTTTTTGAAGGTAGATTTCGTCAATGCAATTTATAGAAGAGCGAAATTTTGTTGATACCCTTGTGTAAAGTTCTAACAAATGAGGCAATGGAAAAGAAACACTAATCATATATTATGTATCTATGTTGAGTATTTTCATATGACAAGTCTTTTTTCTTAATCAAAGACTTTAGGAAAAATAGTAATTAGATCCTCACGTTATTGTTTTATTACAATTTTAGTCCTTTTATTATATGACTTAACATATTTGACCTTTAATTAATTAAAATGTGTTATTTTAGTCCCTAAAATTAATAATTGTTAAAAAGTTAACAAAATTACTACTTTGTTTTTTAAACAGATTTTAAATGCAATAATATAGCAAAAACATGAAAAGGAAACATATTTTTGAAAAAATTCTTCAACTCTTTAATTTGCTAAGCTGATAATTAATGTGAATGTATGGTCAAATGCTCTGAGGGAACTCAACAATTGAGGATTGTTATTTAAAACCATCATATAATTTTTTTCTCGAATATCATTTTACTTCTACTGAGACCCAATTGTTGCCTTCTTTTAGGAAAGTGAACAACTAATCTACTGTCAGAATCATTCATTTGGCGATTGGTGAGGCCCTAATGTACATAATTTTCATGATCCAAATTTCATCAATAGGTAAGTCAATCCTTAGCCCGGAATAGAAGTAACTGGTCTAAGGATCAGAAACACCAACAAGAGCAATGAATGCAGTAATTAAAGAAATAAGAGTAAAAAGCTCACAAGAACCGACATATATAAATATACATAGAACGAGACCAAGAGATACAAAAGATCCATCTCACACACGAAACTAGCATCTTCCAGAATTTTACAACGAAATAGCTAGTCTCTCTCAAAATTAACATCAGGATAGCAACAACAAGACTTAACACTCTTGAAATCTTACATTAGGAAAGCTAGTCACTCCCAAAATCTTACATTAGAAAAGCTAGTCACTCCTAGAATATTTCATAAGATTAGCCACAAAGAAACATAGCTTCTCACGGAATCTTACATCACAATAACTATATTAAGAGTTGATCATTCCCAGAATATTACATCAAAATGATCCAATCACACAAGAGAACCAAATTATCTAGCACAAGACTAAGCACCTAACAAACCACAATTACCGCAAAGCTAATATTAAAAAGTTTCCCAAAAAGCCGAAGTTCAATCTAAAGGGTCACATCTAACCCTAGTCTGATCTAATCCAAGTCTAAGTCACACGAGTTACCAAGGCTAAAGTATAAGGAACACACTATCCAACCCAAGGCTAAGGTCTTAACTAAGCAATAACAAGGGAATTCAAGTCCATACATAGATCACGGGAGCAATAATAACAATAAAGGCCAAAGTATGCAATAATATTCTCAAATGAACCCTAAATAAGGCAAACTAAACAAGAAGGATATCGACAACAATCATAATAGGTAACCCAACCCAAAAACTAGCAATTAATCATACTAAAACAATCAATGTGCCTAGTCTAAGATTAGTAAGTTGTATCTTACCTTAATGCGGATCACACGCATTTTGAATCCACTAAAACAAGGCTTTTCCTTTACGAGCAACCTCTAAATGATGTCGCACTAGCAAATCACTAATCGGGGAATCAAAACGAGCAAAATGATACCCGTAATGCAATAAGAAAGCTCAGGCCCAATATTGGGTCAATAATGGGCTCATGGACCGATATACAGAATCACCAATTAGTTGTGTCAATATCTCCTCACCGTAGTAAAACAAGATCAAGAACACCCAAAACAACTTAAGATGAAGAAATCAACGAGACTTTTGGTTTTCAAAGTGAGATTAATGACCCCAATAATGCTCCCACATAATTCTCAGCTCAAACACTACAATTCTCAAAGAAATTGCCTAAACCGAGCTGCCAAGATTTCTTCCTAATAGTGGAAGAATGAAATAGATGAAAAAAAATATAAAGTACTAGTGATTGCAACTCTGGCGTACCCGAGGTCACTTGGGCGATGTTGTGACGTGGAGAAGGATATGTAAGAGCGGTGGTCAATTTGACCCACTAGCACAGCAAAAGTGAACCAGACTTCGATGTAGCAAGACCACCGGAGCAATCAAGCTTCATATGAGGGAGGGCTAGCTGACACCACAAATTTTTGTTGGTGCATATGGCTCACTACTGGAGTGGCTTTGCCGAAGCGAGCCAAGCTCTGCGGGAGAGGCTACATCAGCAGCTGATGTATCTCGAATGGACCCTCAAAAAATTTTTGGGGTCCCACAAATGCAAACCAGATTTTCTACACAACCACAAATGACATTTTGGACTCATCAAAACTGTCAAAATTTCCAATGGAGGTCATCTAAATGAAAAGTGGGTCCCATATCTAATGCTCTATTTTAGAAAAAAGCAACATGGTAGCTCGAAATATGTCTAGGGGCCTCGACACCAAAACCAAAGGTCCATTAATAACACTCAAATTACCCTCAACATTAATCAAAGAGTAAGGCGTCGTCAACTATAAAAATACCCTATCAAAGAGTCAGGGTCGAATCCCACAAGGAGTGATCTAAGGATAAGAATTTAATAAGTAAATTAAGTTGCAATCCAATTCATTATAGTAATTAGGATAAATGGGTGGATGATTCCATCAAATTTAACAAGAGAGTTTTGAAATCAATTTATCACAAACCAACTAAAAACATGGGTTTAAACAAGTAAGAGACGACCTAGAGGTGTGGCATTTGGTATGAATGTTAAATAGGAGTACAAGTGTTTGCTAAAAAATGTTAGACAAACATGGATAAGCTAGGTAATCTTCAATGACACAAATCTTCTTTTGATCTCAAAGCATCATATCATCAATCTATTTTCAGTCTTATCTATATGAAGCACAAATCAATCCAATACCTTACTAAAATATCTTTTTCAAGTAGATTTGACAATTAGAATTGAACCATAATTTCTCTTCCAAGAAAACTACAAAAATCAAACCTAAATTGCAAATATTACGCTATTTACCATCTTCAATTAATTTCTTTCGAGCATCAATTGAAGTTCTACATTAAGATTAAGTTTGCAACGTTAACCCATGAATTAACCCATGCTAAATAACTCAAATCTATGAATGAACATCAATAAAATAGAGTAAAACACAAGACCCACTCAATTAAATCAACACTCAACCCCATAATCACACCTCTAGAATTAGAGTTTTAGCCAAACATCATAAAAGGAAAACAAAGTATACCAATTATGTTCTCAACCATTAGAGATTTGAAATAAGAAATAATCTTCAACATGCATTTCAAATTGAACCATCGAATGTCAATTACAAGATTGTTCAAAAACCCTAAAAACTATGAAGTCTATTTCTCAATATAAAAAATTTAGAATAGGTATAAGTTAGATGTAGGAAGATGATAAAAGATCGATATAAAATTCTCTCTCCTTCAGGATATTTACAGTTTCCCCAAAATTTAGTCCAAAAATCCATGTGCGACATGTTTGGAGACATTAGTTAGGCACGCCTAGCATGTTCGGTGGATAGGTATTTATTATTTAGCTCGCCCTTCTTTGGCTTCAGGCTTTAGTCCAAAGAGTTGGCTAGCACTTTCTTGGAAATATTCTTTCCCTCGTTGAAGATTGTAAAACTTAGAACCCAAATCCAAAATTTCAAGTGCATTGGAGGTGAACCTCTACTCGAAACTTGGTTGTGGTTCAAGAAACTACTTTTGAAATGTCCAACACATGGTATTCTATATGATTTGCTTCTACAATACTTCTATTGTAGCTTTGATTTAATCAATAAAGGTATGGCTGATCAGTTAGTCCAAGGAGGATTAATGAGACAACAACTTGATGTGGCTAATTTGTTTTTAGATGACATGACCAAAGTGAATCGAGCATGGAATACTAGAGAGGATCATGTGCCTACTCTACAATTGAGCATGAGTAAGGAACATATCAAGAACGATAATGAACGAGATGAAAATATTGTCTAAACATAGTGGTATGTGCCCAGATGATGCCAAATTTGAGGCATTATATAATAAAGAAGTTTAATATTTGAGAAACCAAATGCAGGAGGGGGAAGGGTTCTCACACCAATTATCGGGAACCAAGGTTTGGAACAAGGATCGAGAAAATGGTTGGAGAGATTGGCGAGGTGGAAATGGGAAAGGTAGGGAAGCTGACAAAGATTGATATCTTCCTCCCCATGATTGTCAACGACCACAAGACCTAGCTAGGCCTGAAGGAAACCGAACCGAGGAAATGCTCACAAGGATCTTCAATAAAGTTGAAGGATCCGACAAATTGTTGAAGGACTTGAAAAATGACTTTTCCACTTTATCTCAAATTGTGACCTCTCATTCAGTATCTACCAAGCGGTTGGAAATCCAATTGTGCCAGATCTCCACTCATCGAAATCTAAGGCAAAAGGAAACGTTGTCTAGTGACACTGTAAATCCCAAAAATGGATGTTGAGTAAATGAGAACTATGTCATGTCACGACGTTAAATAAGACGCTTCTTGAGAGGCAACCCAAATCTTTAATTTTGTTTTTATTACTTTCAATAATGTGAGTTGTGAGTGCAGGTTGACAAAAAGTTTAAAGGTTGAAGAAGGGAACATTAGGCAAGGCCAAAACCAAAACGATGATCTGCTAAAGGAGTTGTGTAAACTTATTCTTGTCCGCCTTCTAAGCTTGAACATGTGGAAAAGTGTACTGTCTATTTAGGCGATCTGAGCTCTAAACAACGATCCACTGAAGTGCACTATGTGGACTCAATTGGGTTCACTGAATCAACCTTCAGGTTTGGTGTTCATTTAGGCATATACGACAAGGTTAAGTTCCAATCGGCAATTCACTAAACATGTTCGGCACGTTAGTTGTGACCGCAAAATGCGCCTGATATAAGAAGTCTAGGGGTCTTTTCAAATTCAAAAAGAAAAACATTTGATATCTTTGAGCCCTTTTCTCTCATTTCTCTTGCATTATCATATGTGAGTGATTGTGATTCTTTATTGTGTTATTTCTAAGTGTGTGGTCATTTTATTCCAGAGCAGTCAACCCAACCCCCTTCTCTTGTTATTTTTGAGTTTTGCTTCTATTGAGGTTGGTTTTTTATTTTTATTTGTGACTTGAGCTTTAAATTATGTATTGCATATGCGCTTGAATCCATTTGATGATTGTGTTTGTTGGATTTCATTGGGTAGCCTTGTAATGTACGTGTTGAACTGTGCCATGAACTAATTGTCTGTGTGTTGCCTATAATTTGCTAATCTTGCATGTGTTGGTTAAATACGAAATTGAACTTGTAAATTTAATGGATCTTGCCTTGATTTGATGTGGGTGATGTTTAAGTAACCTAGTGTTGATCCAATTACATGATTTTGACCAATGATAGATAGAGTCATGACTTTCTTAAGGGAAAATAGTCAATTTGAGCAATATTTTGCAATATCTACGGGAAGTGTGAGTACCCATAGGTAGATAAGCATATAGGTGGGTTGTAATGATGTTGGGGAACTAGTTTTTGTTGCGTATGTTGGGTTTAGCTGTAAAATTTTGGCACAGGGCTGAATATCTCATGTTTGACGAACTTGTCTTAGCTCGCTAAGGAGGTTAGGCGAATCGTCGAGTAAGCCCCAACTCGCCTTCTTGAGTAAGGTATTGGGGATCTTAGATTGGCATATATACGAGACTGAAAAAGAGATTCTATGCAAGGATGCTATGAGATCGGAAAAAAATATTAGTGTCATTGAATATGACGTAGCCTATTTATGAATGTTCATCATTATAGAGCAGCATAATTACCCCTATGTCATTGATTTCCAATCCCCACACCCCTAGATTACTTGTTACTTCTTGAATTTCCCATAATTTTAGTTTAATTATGACAATTGACAACCAAATCTTTTTATTAAATTGGTGGAATCGTCCACTTGCTTGTTTTTACTAGCACAAATGAATGATTTTACAATCCAAATTTCTTGATAAAATTCTCTACGATATACCATTCCCTATGGGATTTGACTCGACTCTTCGTTGAATATTTTTATTGACTACGGCCGATGTCCCTTTTAATTGGTTTTAAGGAGGACATTTTAGTGTTATCATAGGGTTTCCCAAATTTGTATCCCTAACCCGAACGAGTTGATATATGCAATCCTTAGAAATCATTTTCCTAACTTAAGACAAGAAATAATCTGACCCTAAGGCATATAATTTACTCCTTTCCACTCTAGGACGAGCTCCTTTGGAAACTGAAACTTAACTACTCGGTTTCTACAATCAACATAAGAATAACAAGAATGGGACCAATCCATACAAAGAATAACATTGAAATCCAACATATCAAGCTCTACAAGATCAATGTTAGTGAATCTATGAGATAAGGATATGAGATAATTTCTATAGACTCTCTTAGCCACAATAGACTCACCAATAGGAGTAGAGATAGAAAAAAGGGTCCAACAACACATACAGACAAACATCTAATCTCATAGCCACATAAGGCATCATAAAAGACAGCATCACAAGGTCAACCAAAGTATAAACATCAACATGAAAAAATTTCAACATACCGATAACAACATCGGGAGAACCCTCTTGATCATGTCGAGTTTGAAGTGCATAGAATCGGTTTTGCATTGGAGCACTTGAACCAGAACTACTAGGCAAAGCTTTCCTACCATCTTTTCCCTTATCAATTTTAGATGGACAATCTCTCATGCGGTGACCACTTTTACCACAACCAAAACAATTATCCGTACTTATCAAACATTTTCCTAAATGACTTTTGCACCACTTTTGGCAAGCGGAAAGAGAAGATCCATTTCCACCACCATTTCCTCCTTGAGGCTTAGGGTTAGACACCCTATTTTTGTTAAACTAGGAGTCGGAGAATTGACAGAACCTTGACAAGAAAACCTTTATCGGAACCTAGAATGATCATGTCTATTAGACCTTGATGAGTGGTGAATTTACACTCATTTAGAGCTTTTTTTACTATTATTTTGTGGCACTCAAAGTAGATAAAGAGGATAATTATGCTTTGAATTATGGTGTTTCATATGTTTTGATGCTGGGAAAGAAAATGTTGACCAAAAGTTGAATCAAAGCTAAAAAAGAGAAAAACCTGACAGAAAAACAAGTCCTAGGTATAGCACCTGTGGAGCACTGGTCACTTGAGCAAACAAGTCAATTGTCCGCTTAAGAGAGGAATCAAGGTTCACTTTACAAGGCCAAAAGGGTGGAGTTCGCTTCAGCAAACTTCAGTTTGTTTTTGCGAATGTTGCTTTTGAGAACCTCCTAGCGCTTTTGCCAAGCCCACCCTTCCAAACAAGGGTAGAATGGGAAATTCTCAAGCTTTGGATCCAAATTCAGAAAATAGGGTTAGAGTTAGGTAAGGAAGAGGATCAAACAATTGTAGAGAGAAACCACATTCAAAAAGTAGATCTCTTAGTGTTCTAGGGGTTGAAGCATTGAAGGAAAGTTGCCTCACATTTCAGTTGTCGATTTGAAGATTGTGTTCTATTTTAGTAATATTTTTTACCTTCATTTTCTTGTTCTTAATTTCTAGAAATGTTGGTGTAATGACTTGTATGAAATTGGGGCTTTTGTGCTAAAAATAGGCAAAGCTATTTGGGTATTTGATTAATTACTCTTTTACTTTTGTAGTTTCTTGTTTCCATGTTTGATTTCATGAAATAGGTTCAATCTAGTTTTCATGTTTAAATTTATAGACTGAGAGTGCACGCTCAATCTTAGCTTTTGATCTTTGATTGATGCCTGAAAAAGATTGATTAGAATGGAGAATTATATTGATAATCACATTTTGACTTTGAATCTTGAATTTGAGATCAAAAGATAAAAGTTTAGGATTTCTTCATTAGGTGCAAGGCTTCCTTTAAAAGAGAGTTCTAAGTTAAGTTAGTGGGTTATTTTTTTATTTGTGTGATTGAGACTTAAAGGAGATCTCACAATAAAATGCTTTGATATTGAAAGATGATTAGTGCAACTAAAGATGATCTGGCCTACCCATTAGTGATTGAATGATCTTGGATTAAATTCTAATGGATCATTGAGTATTAATTGAACCTCAAGTTTTCCCAATTTTCATACATCCCTTGCTTGAAATCATCTTGACCCCCATGTGTAATTTAATTAGAAAAAATGCCTTTTATTTGATATTTTTGTATTTTGTTTGTCTAGGTTCAAACTAGTATCTAGTTAGCCTCTATCTTTTCAATTTTCGTTACATTATTCCTTGTAGGATTTAACCCCAACTCTTAGTTCGGTATTTTTATTGAGTATGACCGCTCACTCTTTTTATTGGTTTTGTAGGGTGACTTGAGCGTTATAAAAAATACGCCATTGGCAGGGAACAATTTGGCGAATTGAATTGATTCAGGATTTCTAGTTTACTTGTTTCTATCTAGATTGTGAATAGTTGTCTTTATTTTTTTTTTGGATGGCTTTTTGTGATCACGAAATCCTTGGGAATGGTATGCCCTATACCGACCCATATCCTCATGAGTTCATGCATGATAAGCTCATTTGAGGCAAGCAAGTCCAACACACTCTCCAGTAGGATGAAAGGTCTTTAAGAAGTGTACCAATATCGATGTTATGAGTTTTTCCACTTTGAGATGAGGCTTGATACTTTTAGGGCTAAGGTAAGATCAACCACGAGGGGTGAAAATCCTTATTATCCAATGGCTGTAAAGAGAGAGGATGAGTCTCACGATTTGCACCTTGCTTGGTGTGATGACAAGCCAATTCATCCTTGAAGTTGAAAGGTTTAAAAATGAGAAAAAAGAGGAGGTGAAGGTGGATATAGAAGATATCTTGATCTTGTGCAACAAACCCAAAGCAATAACAATCCTAGAAGCCGAAATAACTAGCATGATAGTACAATTGCAAGAAAAAGTAAAAAATATCATATATGACAACTCTTGTTCATGTGAAAATGAGAGTGTCACTTACTTGAAGGCCAAGAATTAATAAGTTCAATGCTCACGTGGCTTAGTGGCCCTTTTACTCTTTCCCAATGATCGAGAACAAAAGCATGATTCGAAGTTGGGTAAAATATTCATGTCTTCAAAGTGGAGAGATCAGGTGAAACTCTTGATGCTCTCTTGCACTCCCCATGCTCTTCGTAGTAAAATTGATCTCAAGTTGGGGAGACGATTCATTTCCTCAAAGTGGAAACACAAAGGGTGATGTACCCAACGTCGCGTCGCGATGTTAAATTTTGTGCTTGTGTAGAGGCACCCCATCGATATCTAACTTATTTTAATTTTAAGTTTTAATTTCTAGATTAGATTTCAATTTTGTTTTTGTCTAATCCTCATGATTTTGGAGTTAATTTGAACAGGTTTGGAGGCATGACTCTTGATGGAAATGAAGTTTGGGGCTACCACCCCATTAGAAAAGGACTTGGGAAGCATTTTGGGTACCCAAGCTTGCCCAATGAGATTGGGCGAATCGCCTAATGGACCCACGAGCTTGCCTAATCAAACAATGAGTAGCTTGAAAAAAATGGCCTCAGGAGCCGCAAAAGTGAACAAGAGTTCGCTTAAGCAAAGTCCTCAAAAGTGGCTCCATCTGGCAAAAGCAGTCATCGCTTAAGTAGAGGTGCACTTGATTAAGAAAATTTGACCATTAAACAACAATCGCAAAAGTGACCAAATGTCGCTTAAGAGAAGGTAAGGTATTTCAAAAGGCATTTTAAGGGAGCCAAACAGACAAACCTCACAAAATGAAAGGTCAAACTTCTTGTTCTCCCCTTCACTTGTTCCAAAATGATTTCAACCTCTAGGTCTTAATTTTGCAAACACAATTTGTTATGTTTTTCTCACTTTTACTCTTTTGAAATGGTAATAATAATTGTTTGCTTTTGATTGCTTTGTTGAAACATGGGAGTGCTCCTCTTTTGGGTTGTTTTATCTTGTTTTGATTAGCATGTTGGATTGTTGTTTGGTTGTTTTTGTTTTTGGATTATTGTGCGGATTGGTCACTTTTATTATGATTTGTTTTTATCATCTTAGTATACTTTGTAGTAATAACGTGTGATGACTATGTTTTACTTTTGATGCCTTGAAATAAGGACAGACTAAGTACTTGTAGCTTGTGAATTCGAGAACCATTGCAAAAGCTCAATGAAAAGGCCTAAATTTTCCCTATGATAGATCAGGTGGCATCATTCTTTCTTAATGGAAAATCATCATGTTTTTTGAGTTTTATTGGCTTGGTCATGTGTTGATATGAGGTTGCGACTTGTTTGGTACTAACAAATTTAGTTAAGCCTTGTGAGTTCTGAAATGACCACCCCTCTCCAAAATTGTTGTGAAAGCGAATGATTTTGTGACAAAAGGTTGACTATTTTTGTGACTCTAAATTACTAGGTGGTAATTGTAAAATGACTCTTTTGTTCTTAACTAGGACGTGAAATTAAGTCGTTTTGAATAGCTTCATGCCATGTGTGGTGAGTCTTTGTGAATAATGTCTTATGTTCACTTGTGTTAACTAGAACTTGCCTGGTTGGTCTTAAAATGTTGGTACTAATTGAGTTGGTTGGAGAAATGATATTAGACTTTCTTTGATTATCCTTGAAGTCCACTTAGCATAAAGATCCCACCTTTGCACTAAATGTATCCCTAGTTTTCCCTGTTGAGCCATAGCCTTTTATTGGCAACCATATTACAATCCTTGACTCTTTTTGATATGTGACCTTTTGTTGAACCCTTTCCCTCCTTGAACTCTAGAATTATGAAAGTTGAGGCTAAAAGTCAAAGTTTGGGGTGTTATGGAAAGATTATAGATGGATGCTTACCACATGAGGGATTGATTAAGAAAGAAGAGAGTTTGACAATGTTGAAAAAGTCTCAAAGAAAGAGAAAGTGTAAAAGAAAGAAAGAAATATTTGGAATAAATGTGAGACTTGAATCCTCCAAAAAGTTGAAAATGGTTGCATGCGGGGCATATTGAAAGAGAAATAAGAAAATGATGTGAAGTGTGCACTGAGTTGAGAAGTGAAAAAAAGAATTTGGAAAAGTTGTTGATTGAAAAGTTATTGTGTAGTGTTTAAGAAGGGTGTAGTCACTTGTACCTAAATGATATCCTAACCTACCCTAAGCCTACATTACAAGTTTGACAAAGTCCTTTGAGATCTCCAACCAACTGAAATTGAGCCAATGCTGTTTGGAAATATGTGCATGTTTATGGTCTAGCATTTGTGTACATGAGATTATTTTTTTTTAGTGAAGTGTTTGTATTGTTGTCCATTGTGTTGTGAATACTTGTATGATTTCGTGGGAAACTTCTTTTCTTGTGAGGGCATGAATGCTAGGATGGATTTGTGATATGAATAGATTCCAAAATTGAATTAAAGAAGTTGTTAGAGTACTAGTAGTTATGAGTCACTTCTTTGAGAAGTTTTGTTGTCACTTGATCACTCTTGGAGCTCATTGAGTTTTGAAATTTGATTTGAATTTGAGGGAATTGCTTGAGTTGTTAATCACTTGTGTGCTTGCTAATTATTAGTACTAACCAAAGCTATGATCATGATTCTTTAAAAAAATGAAAGAGTGTTGTACTTAAATTGAGTTCCTCTAGTGTTTTGAATTTTTTGTGTTGCTTTAGCACAAGCAAAGTTTTAAGTTGGGGATGTTGATGAGCGGTGAATTTGCACATATTTAGAGCTCTTTTCTTATAATTTTGTGGCACTCATAGTAGAGAAAGAGGCTAATTATGCTTTGAATTGTGTTGTTTCAGGTGTTTTGATGTTGGGAAATAAAATGTTGATCAAAAGTGCAAACAAAGCTGAAAAAGAGAAAAACTTAGTAGAAAAATAAGTCCCAAGTAACGCACCAGAGGAACACTGGTCGCTTAAGCGAACTAGTCGACGAAGTCAATTGTCCACTTAAGTGAGGATGCGGGGTTTGCTTTTGTGACCTGGGCCAAAAAGACAGAGACCTCTTAAGCGAACTTCGGTTCATTTTTGCGAAGTCGCTTTTGCGAACCTCCTGCCATTTTTTTGAATCTCGCCTTTTCACATAGGGGATGAATGTGAAATTCTCAAGCTTTGGATGCAAATGTAGAAAATAGGGTTAGAGTTGGGCAAGGAAGAGGATCAAACAATTGTAGAGAGAAAACACATTCAAAAAGTAGATCTCTTAGAGTTCTTGATCTAGGGGTTGAGACATTGAAGGCAAGTTGCCTCGCATTTCAGTTGTAGATTTGAATTCTATTTTAGTAATATCTTTTACCTTTCTTCATTTCCTTGTTCTTACTTGCTAGAAATGTGGGTGTAATGAGTTGTATGAAATTGGAGCTTTTGTGATACAAATAGACAAAACTATTTGGGTGTTTGATTAATTGCTCTATTGCTTTTGTAGGTCCTTGTTTCCATGTTTGATTTCATGAAATAGGTTCAATCTAGGTTTCATGTTTGAATTTATGGATTGAGAGTGCACACTTAATCTTAGCCTCCGATATCCGATTAATGCTCAAAAGAGATTGATTCGAGTGGAGAATTAGATTAATAATCACATTTTGACTTTGAATCTTGAATTTGAGATTGAAAGATTAAAGTTTAGGGTTTGATTGTTTGGAGAAAGGCCTCCTTTAAAAGAGAGGTTTAAGTTAAGGTAGCGTGTTATTTTGTATTTGTGTGATTCAGATTGAAAGGAGATACCACAATAAAACACTTTGAGATTGAAAGATGATTAGCGTAACTAAAGATGATCTAGCCTACCTATTAGTGATTGAATGATCCTGGATTGAATTGCAATGGATCATTGAGTAATAATTGAACCTAAATTTTTCCCAGTTTCCATACATTCCTTGCTTGATATCCTCTTGACCCCTGTTCGTAATTTAATTAGAAAAATTTCTTTTTATTTGTTATTTTATATCTTGTATGTCTAGTTCCAAACTAATATCTAGTTAGCTTTTATCTTTTCAATTGTTGTTACATTGTTCCTTGTGGGATTCGACCCCGACTCTTAGTTGGGTATTTTTATTGACGATGACCGCTCACTTTTTTAATTGGTTTTGGAGGGTGATTTGAGCGTTATCAAACCTCGAATGTGAAAAGTCACCATCACTGGTCCTTGCCCTCTAGGACTCCCTAGAACTTTTCTTAAGCTTCTCCTCGTCGATTTTTTGAGCATGAATCATTAAACGAGAAATATCCATTTTCTTAATAAGCATGGTGGTACTACATTCCTTAACCACCATTTCAGACACTTCGAAACTAACTTGTTCATCTTTGCCCTAGAATCGATAATCACAGTAGGAGCATATTTGGTTAATTACATGAATTTCAAAGTGCATGAATTTCAAAGCACACTCCTTCACACTCATATTTCCTTACATGGAGGTTAATGAACTCAAGCACCTTTTCCTCCCTTATCTCAAGGGCAAAAAAACCTATCATGAAAAGCAACCTTAAATTTCTCCTTATCATCAACCGCCCTTTCTTCTTTCTATCTGTTGAACCAAAATTGAGAAACAACCTTAATTTGATAAGAGGCCAATTCTGCCTTTTCCAGCAGCATCACTCCCATGATCCTCAAAACCTTATATACCTTATCAACAAACTTGATGCAATTCCACTTGATTTTTATGCGGGTTTTAGTATTTTGTGAGATTTTTAACCTTGAATAATTATTTTCAATAAAAAATTCAAGAAGATGACCTTAGAATCCAATTTTGACAATTCCATCAGCTCCATAAGAGTCATTTTAGTCTAGTAGCAAAGTCAGCATAACTTTCGAGACTTTTAGTGCGAGTCTAAGTGATTAGGCGTTTTAACATTAAAGTTGAGGCCTAATTTTGACTTTATTTTAACATTATGTGTTAATCAGCTCATATGAGAATTCCATCATTCAAGTTAGCTATGTTGAGTTTGGTCTAGAATGACACTTCAATTAGGTCTCGATACTTCTACGCTAATTTCGAAGCCCCTCGTGTATTTTGGCTTATAATGGAAATTGAGTGTGTGACCCACTTTTTGTTGAAATGACCTTAGATAAGAATTTTGATTGTTTCGTTGAGTCAGGATAGCCATTTTTTGATGGGGTAGCATAGTTCATTTATGCGCACGGGGTACCAAATAAATCTCAAGCACCGCATTCAAGTTCGAGGCCCTAGCCCTTTGCTGTTAGCTAAGGCCTCACATTCGCACACTTGAACTCTCAGTCACAAATGGCTGGCCTCGTGGGCGTGCTGTTCATGGACGGGCTGCCTCGATCACGAGTGGCCAACCAACTTGTCCCTATGTTTAAGCCTTTGTCGCGATTAGCCTTGGTACCTTTTAGTAATTTTGTGATTTCTCCTCTGTCTGAACTCTAATTTTTGTGTCTAAACAACCCTTTTGACATTATGATCCTATTTTTTATAGTGTGGTAGCATTCAAAGGTTGCTCAAAAGGAAAAAGCTTCGACCTTCTGATGTGGAGCACACGCAATCGGCCTTCAGATAGGCTACAACTTTTGTTCTAATTAGATTGAGCATGAATGTATGAATTCATGATGATTAGTGTGAATTGGGGGTGGGTACCTAGTTATTCCTTTTTTGTCTTGAAAAAAACATGATTTAGGGTAGATTACTATTGTTCTGAGGGTAGTACAATGCATGAAGAGGATAGTATGTGTGTTGTAACATGCTTTGTGATTTACTTGTTTGATTACTTTTTTTTGGAGTATGCTTTGGCCTTAGTCTAGGATAGACTAGTGTTGTCTTAGACCCATGCACCTTGTGACTTTGGCATGTCTTTAACATCGCTCGGACGGACTAGGTCCTTGTAGACTGGATGGAAGACTTGGGGTATGATAGTATAAGCCTTAGTTTAGAAATCTTGTTGGCCCTTCTGCCTTCTCTCCTTACTTCTGCGACTCTGATGCATTAGCGGAGGTTGTGTTCTTTTTCGAGATTGGAGTACTTTAGGCTTAGAGTCTTTTGTAATACCTATATGAGTGGATATCGATCTACGGTGGCTTGGAGCCTATTTGAGATCCTCTTCAAAGTTGATACACCACCAGACACTCTTGCTAGCTGAGTGATTGACACCCTTCGGTATGGGTTGCTTGGATATATGAGATCCTCTATGGAGTTGACATGCCCCCGAGTCACTCTTGCTAGTTGGGTGTCTTATGCCCCTAGGAGTGGACTGTATGGCTGGGCGACATGGGTTGATTTTCACTCTTGTTAGCTGGATGGGAGTTTACTAGTTCTTTGTTACTTGGGTTGTGAGCCCGACTCATATTATTGGATTCAGATCTTAATTACTCTTCTTTCTTGTACAGTAAGTTATTCTATGTGTCTATTGGGCTTGTGGGGTACGTTTGGGTTTTATTTAAACTTGCACATGAGTGTATCTTTTGGGCTTATGGGTTCTAGTTACATTTAGTTTAGTTGTACGCTGATTTACTTTCGGTATGCTCATGTGCCTTCTTTTCTTATCTTCCTTAACCTCTGTTTGTGTCTAAATTCTATGTTTTCTAATTGTTTTTACTTTCCTTGATCAATTGTCCTAGGATGCCTACTGAGTACTTTGTTTTTGTACTTCTGCTACACTGTGTATATTTTCATGATGCAGGTCCTACTACCAACTACTAGCGGTGATCGTTCATGTAATCTTTTACAGCTTGTGGATATCAGTGACGAGGGTGAGCACGAGGCATCCTGGATTACCCTGTCTATTTTTTTTATATGTTAGCTTGTCTTTTGCCTTTGAAATGGCTTGTTATTTTCCAATTTTTGGACTTGTGTGTATCTTGTTAGTCAGTTATGTACTCATAACTTCCATGTTCTGGGAGGGTTTCTTTGTATATACTTTTTGTTTATTTCCATTTCTATCTTTTCGTACTGTTAGTATCAAATTTTTTTTAGTTCTACCCTCGTACACATCAATCAGAGAGACCTTAATTTGAGGCAATGTCGCTGGATTAAGCTTTTGAAGGACTATGATCTATCTATTCTCTACCATTTGGGCAAGGCGAATGTGGTAGTGGATTCCTTGATTTTGAAGGCACTGAATATGGATAGTCTACTCTACTGATCTACTTGGAGCAACCTTTAGCTATGGACATTTAGTCCTTAGCTAATCAAATAGTTCGATTGGATGTTTCATATTCTAGGCATATTTTAGCTATATGGGAGTTCAGTCCTTCCTACTTGATCAGATCTGTAGCCGTCAGTTTGAGGATGAAGTCTTCATGGCTCTTTGATATTGGGTATTAAGGGGTGATTTCGGTCAGCATGACTTGGATTTAGATGAGGTTTTAAGGTTTGTAAGCAGTATTATTGTTTCGAGAGTTGGGGTTTCATTCAGGTAATACTTCAGGAGGCTTATGATTCTAGAGACTCTATCCATCCAGGCACTGTGAAGATGTATCGTGACATGATGCAGCATCACTAGTGGGCCGGCATGAGGAGATATATTGTAGACTATGTGTCTCGTTGCCTAAGTTGTCAGCAGCTGAAGGCCGAACATTTGACACTTGGTGGTGAGTTTCAAATATTACCCCTTTCAGAATGGAAGTGCGAGGTTTTCCTCAGACTTCTAGAGGTATTGACATCATTTGGGTAATCGTAGATCGATTGTGTAACACCATATATACTAGAAAGACCAAAATGTAGATCCATTTATACTGTTTAGACCTAAGGTTTCTAGAACATCAGATAATTGCTATAATTTAGCTGTTAGAGTAATCCTAATCAGAATATTATGTTTTTGTAACTATGTTGCTTAATTCTTGCATGAAATTCAGAACCCTAGTTGTGCAGATTTGGTTAGTTCATGAACTACATTTGCTAGGTCAGTTTATACAGATATTATATGCATCAGTTTACACATATTTTAGTATAAGTAATTAATGTTGCATCTTCAGTTAGCATGTCAAAATCTTGAGCTATCCAGTTTATTTCAGTTGTGTTGTATTGTACACATTCTAGGTCGGAGTAGGATTAATACCGGGTTGGACTAGGGTCAGTCACCCTTATAGTCCCAGAACTACGTGCCCCCGTAGGTTAAGTCCCTTATGTAGGCATCATATTTAGTGATCACGCTAGTCATGCCTTTATACCCATGGAAAGGTATATTGGATCCTCTTGATGAGGCATTTATATCGAACTCCACGTTTAGTTCACGTGGTTTTATGTCGGTTATTAGTAGCTCTCACATTCAAATTCTACTACATTGACCAGGTTACCAGTTATATTTCAGTATTCATTTTCAGCATGCTATGTACTTGGTCATTCCTTTCAGTTCAGTTCATTTTCAGTATCTTTATCATGGTCATATTTTATCGTTGCTAAGCATGTTTTGTTCAGTTATGTATGTTTGTTCAGCGCTATCATATCATGCATGCTTAGTACCTTTCAAGCACTGACGCATACTCTGTGTTACATCTTCTCGTGATGTAGGTTCATGTCCACAACATTTAGATCACGTGTAGATTGGTTACTGATTCGTATTTAGCAGCATTAGTGGTAAGTCCTCCTTCTTCGAGGACGATAGACTTGTTTTCTTCTACTTCCAGTCTTTCAGTTTCAGCTTTTCTAGATTTAGCTGGTATGTCCCAACATCTCTAGTCAGTTAGAGGCTTATTTCAGACATAGTTAGATTCAGTTTTAGATTAGAGTTTGACCTGCATATTGTTGGTAAACTCTCAGTCTTTTATATATTCAAACTGTATTGGGTATTCCACATCATTTTAGTTTATACCATGTTTTAAGCTTCTGCATAGTATCTTTGGTTTAATTGTTTATGTATGCTTATGATATGCTAGCTCAGGGTAGATTGGGGTCACTCGTGATCCTAGGTCCCGTGTTTACACCAAAGGGATTGACTCGGGGCGTACAAACTTGGTATCAGAGCCCAAGGTTTATAAGTCCTAGGATGTACAAAAAACCGCACTAAGTAAAGTCCCTTTCATGACTATGAAGTGCGCCACACTTATGAGGGGCAGGCTACAAAGTGTTTTTAGGTAAAAAAAACTTCACCTTCCTGTTATTCTTATCATGTGTGGGTATGATCTTCTTTCTAACCCAACCGTTTTAGATCATGTCTCCTTGTAGAGCTTTCACTAGGAATGCTAATGCCCGCAACACTGACGTAGTTCTTTCTGTCCTAGATTGTGAGGTTTCGAATGCAGAGTTTCAGAATGCCATTTAGCTTTTGTCCCAAAGTGTAGCCAACCAGAACAATCAGCAGCTTCCAGTTCCTGCAAATGCTCGTAGTGGACCAGTGGCAGCTAGAGTTCGTGATTTTGTTTGGATGAATCTGCCCGAGTTTCTAGGGTCGCTACTTGGTAAGGACCCCTAGAACTTTATTGATTAGGTGAATAAGATCTTTGGAGTGATGCAAGTGACTGGAAATGATAGGGTAGAGTTGGCGTCCTACTAGCTCAAGGATGTAGCTCACATTTGGTTCACTCAATGGAAGGAAAATAGGGGTGAGAATACAGCTCCTGTGACTTGGGAGTGTTTTACCAGAGCTTTTCTGGATAGGTTTTTCCAAGATAGTTGAGAGAGGCAAAAGCTCAGAAGTTCATGAATTTGAGGCAAGGTTCTATGATAGTCCAAGAATATAGACTTAAGTTCACCTAGCTCTCCAAGTATGCTCCATATATGGTTGCCGATCCCAAGGCGCTGATGAGTAAGTTCCTATTTGGAGTATATGACTTGGTGAAGACAGGGTGCAAATATGCTTTGTTGTTAGAGGATATGAATATCTCTAGGCTCATGACTCATGCTCAGCAGGTTAAAGGAGATAAGCTTAGGGAGCAGGCTAAGGACAACAAGAAGGATAGGATAGGCAACTATGAGTACTCTCAGCAAAAATTGGGTGGTGAAATCATTTGCAGATTCAGAAAATGTCTTCAGCTTGAGCACCTTCATCAACTAGTGCTCCACCCCCTAGGTTTCGACAGGATAAGAAAGTAGGGCATCAGGCTTTAAGTCTCAAGGGAGTGTTTCAGGTGCCAGAACCTACCTAACTTGTCCAAAGTGTTGTAAGAACCATCCAAGCGAGTGTCTTGCAGGGAAGGATGGATGTTTTGCGTGTGGTCAGTCTGGTCACAGGTTGAGGGATTTCCCTTCTTTTAAACAGGGACAATGAGGTAGCAATAGTAGGGCTCAGTCTACAACTTCAACAGCAGCAACAACTCACCCAACTCATAAGGTAATTTTTCTGGTACAGGTGGCAATCAGTGCCAGAACAGATTGTATGCTCTCCAGGCTTGCCAGGATTTGAAAGATTCTCCTAATGTGGTCACTGGTACGTTGCAAGTATTTCATTTAGATGTTTATTCTTTGTTAGATCTATGGGCTACTCTTTCCTTTGTAACTCCTTATATAGCAGTAAACTTTGGTGTCAATCCAAAAACTCTCTCAGAACCCTTCTCAGTCTCTACTCCAGTGGTGACCTAGATATAGCTAGACGAGTATATAGAAATTTCCCTGTTAGAGTCTCTAAGAAAATCACCTCAGCAGATATTGTAGAGTTAGTAATGGTAGACTTTGATGTCATTCTAGGCATGGATTGGTTACATTCCTATTATGCCTCAGTCGATTGTAGAACTAGGATCGTAAGTTTTTAGTTTCCAAGCGAACGAGTCTTAGAATGGAAGGGTAGTAGCTCAATGCCTATGGGTCGATTCATTTCCTACCTTAAGGCTAGAAAGATAATTTCCAAGGGGTATCTCTATCATCTAGTTCGGGTTAAGGATTCCAGCTCTGAAATTCCCCAACTCTTGAGTTAGTTCCACTAGTAAATGAGTTCCCAGAAGTATTTCCAAAATATTTTCTCAGAGTTTCTCCCGAAAGGGAAATTGACTTCTAAATATACCTCCTTCTAGATACCCAACCTATTTCCATTCGTCCTTACATAATGGCTCTAGCAGAGCTTAAGGAATCGAAGAAGCAGTTGAAAGACCTTCTAGATAAATGTTTCATCAGACCTAGTATTTCCCCATGGGATGCACCAGTGTTGTTCATGAAAAAAAAGATGGTTCTCTCAGGATGTGCATTGAATATTGGCAGTTGAACAAAGTCACAATCAAGAATAAGTACCCTATCCCCAGGATTTATGACTTGTTCGACCAACTTTAGGGTGCTAGTCATTTTTCAAAGATAGACCTCTCATTCAGTTATCATCAGCTCAGAGTCAGAGATAGTGACATCCCAAAAAAAGCCTTCAGAACTCGGTATGGTCATTATGAATTTGCAGTTATGTCTTTTGGACTAACTAATGCTCTTGCAACTTTCATGGATTTGATGAACAGGGTGTTCAAGCAGTATTTGGACTTGTTCGTTATTGTCTTTATTGATGATATCCTCATTTATTCTAGGAAATAAGGAAGAACATGCGACTCATTTGTGGTTTGTCCTGAAAACCCTTAAAGATCGCCAGCTATTTGCTAAGTTTAGCAAATGTGAGTTTTGGTTACAATCGGTTGCTTTTCTTTGGGCATATAGTATCTAGCGAAGGGATCCAAGTGGATTCTTAGAAAATAGAGGCAGTGAAGCAATGGCTCAAACCCACCTCTCTTAAATATATCAGAAGTTTCTTAGGTTTAGTCGGTTATTACAGAAAGTTTGTGGAAGGATTTTTATCCATAGCTTCGCCATTGACTAAGTTGACTCAGAAAAAAGTAAAGTTTCAGTGGTATGATGAGTGTGAGAAGAGCTTCACAGAACTGAAAACTAGGTTGACTATAGCTCTTGTTTTGACTCTACCAGAGGGTTCAGATGGTTATGCGATCTATTGTGATGCACCCATAGTCAGCCTAGGTTGTGTGCTGATGCAGCGAGGTAAGGTTATAGCTTATGCTTCTAGATAGCTTATGGTGCATGAGAAAAACTATCCAACTCATGACCTCGAGCTTGAAGCCATAGTATTTTCCCTAAAGATTTCGAGGACTACTTGTATGTTGTTAACATGCATGTGTTCATAGACCATAAGAGCCTTCCGTATGTGTTCACCCAAAAAGAGTTGAATCTACGCTAGAGGATATAGCTTGAGTTCCTCAAATGTGCTTTACTATCCTGGTAAGGCTAATGTAGTAGCTGATACTCTTAGCAAACTATCTATGGGTAGTGTAGAGCAGGTTGAGGAGGAAAGGAAGGAATTAGCAAAGGATATTCATCGACTTGCTTGCTTAGGAGTTTGTGTTATGAACATATCAGGTAATGATGTGATAGTTTAGAATGGGTCAGAATATTCATTGGTAGCAGAGGTCAAGGAAAAACAAGATAGTGATCCTATATTGCTTCAATTGAAGGGTGCAGTTCATCAGTAGAGAGTTGAGGTTTTCTCCTAAGGGAGAGATGATGTGCTTCGCTACCAGGGTCTTGTATGTGTTCCTAAGGTGGGTGAGTTGAGACATCAGATCCTTACAGAAGCCCATAACTCCAGGTATTTTATTCATCCAGGTGCCACCAAGATGTACTATGATATGCGGGAAGTCTTTTGGTGGAATGGCATGAAAATAAAGCTCAGTCCCAGATATGTAGGTCATTACAAGATCTTGAAAAAGGTTGGAAAAATGGCTTATGAGTTGGAGTTGCCAGCAGAACTAGTAGCGGTGCATCCGGTCTTTCACATTTCGTTGTTGAAGAAGTGTGTGGGTGATCCAGCATCCATCGTACAATTGGAAAGTGTGGCTGGGAAGGATAGTCTCACTTATAAAGATGTGCAAGTTGAAATTCTTGATCGTCAGGCTATAAGGTTGAGAAACGAAGAAGTCGCTTCAGTTAAGGTTTTATGGAAGAGTCAGTTCTACTTGGGAAGCAGAAGTTGCCATGAAGGCCAAGTATCCTCGTCTCTTTCCTTTCGGTTCCATTCTAACTTGAGGTAGTAACTCCTCTTCGGTCTTTCAGTTACTCTTGCATAAATTCAATCTTAGTATCATGTTCCTTCAGTTATACTTGAATTTTCAGCATATTGGCATGTTTTTGGAGCTTAGCTCAGCCAGATTTCAGTTTCCAGTACTTAGTAGTAGGGTTTGCAGCTCTTTTCCTCTATATTCAGCTAGTTTAGTCTTCATTCGAGGACGAATGTTCCCAAGGGAAAAATAAGGTAACACCTCTTATGCTAGAAAGACCAAAATGCAGAAATTTAGAAGTTGCAAGTGCCTCCAACGGGTCCACCTACAGTTAGTAGGTTGACCCACGGACTGTAGGTGTGCTCTGTGGATAGCCACTTGTAGCTCCCTGCCCAGAAATTGAGAAAATTCAGCTAAGTTTGGACCTACGCCGGGACCTACGGATCGTAGGTCAGACCATGGTCTGTGGCGTAAGTCCGAGGTTCAGACCCCTTAGAAGCCATCCTCTAAAGTAGAATGACTGTTGACCAGGACTGATCGTAGGTCCATCCACGTTCCATCAGTCAGGCTATTGGTGGCTTTGACAGATTTTAATTCTAGGGTCTTTTGGTCTTTCCCCTATACGTTGGACACCTAAGCTACGTCATTTTGGTCAGTCATAGCCTAGTAACTTAATCATACTTTACCTAAGCGACTCATTAACCTAATTTCACCAAAACTAGAGGAAAAAGAAAAGAATTTTGGCGTTAACATCCTCAAGAACATCAACAAGGTTTTCTTTAGTTTCAGCCTTAACATCGAAAAATTTCTTCGTGGAATTCGTCACCAGGTATGTAAGATTTCACTAGTGGGTTCCTTTCACCCATTAGGTCCTTAGAATTCAATCAGATTCTTCATTCCCTTCATACTGTTTAGACCCAGGATTTCTAGAACTTCAGATAATTGATGTGATTTTGCGGTTATAATAATCCTAATCAGAATATTACGTTTTCTAACTATGTTGCTTAATTGTTGCATGAAATTCAGAACCCTAGTTGTGTAAATTAGTGTAGTTCATGAATTACACTTGCTAGGTTAGTTTATATAGATATACATGTATCAGTTTACAAATGTTTCATTATCACTACTTAATGTTGCATCTGTAGTTAACATGTCAGAATCTTGAGCTATCTAGTTTATTTCAATTGTGTTGTATTGTACACATTCTTGTTGGGAGTAAGCTTAATACCGAGTTGGACTAGGGTCAGTCACCCTCATAGTCCCAGAACTACGTGCCCCATAGGTTAAGTCCCCTCTATAGGCATCATATTCATTGATCACGCTAGTCATGCCTTTATACCCTGGCAAGTTATATTAGGTCCTCTCGATGGGGTGTATACATCGGACTCCACGTTTAGTTCACGTGGTTTTATGTCAATTATTAGTAGCTCCCACAGTCAGATTCTAGTGCATAGACCGGGTTACCAGTTATATTTCAGTATTCAATTTCAACATGTTATGTACTTGGTCATTGCTTTAAGTTCAATTTATTTTCAGTATCTTTATCATGTTCATATTATATCATTGCTCAATATGTTTAGTTTCAGTTATGTATATTTGTTCAACATTATCCTATCATGCATGTTCTGCACCTTTCAAGCACTGACGCATACTCTGTGCTACATCTTCTTGTGTTGTAGGTTCAGGTCCTCAACATTCGAATCATGTGTAGATTGTTTCTCGATCCTTGTTGAGCAACATCAGTGCTGAGTCCTCCTTCTTCAAGAACAATAGACATATTTTTTTTTACTTTCAGTTTCTGTTTTGCTAGTGTTAGCTAGGGGTATGTCCCAGCATCTCTAGTCAGTTAAAAGCTTATTTCAGACATAATTAGCTTCAGTTTAGATTTGAGTTTGACCTTCCAATTATTGTTAAACTCTCAGTCTTTTTATATATTCAGACAGTATTGGGTATTAACCATCATTTCAGTTTATATCATGTTTTAAGCTTTCACATAGTATCTTTGGTTCAATTGTTTGTGTATGCTTATGATATGTCAGCTCAGGATTAGCTTGGGGTCACTCGTGATCCTAGGTCCCATGTTTACGCCAAGGAGGTAGCCTCGGGGCATGATAGATTGACCAAGTCTGCACAGATCCTTCCTATTCAGCCTTCATTCAGAGCCGAGAGGTTCGCCCATATGTAAATCCATCAATTTGTTTGTCTATATGGTGTGCTGATACGCCCAAATTATAGTTCCCTAAAGAAGTGTAAGTGGTCATTATCAAATAAAGAATCTAACTAGCTTAGGGTCGATCCCACAAGGAATATGGTATAGACTTAGGCCAATTTGCTATTGATTTTACTTTTAGTCAGCTTATTTTCGTAAGAAGGGGGGGGGGGGGAGTTCGTAACATAAAATAATAATTAATTTAGTTGTTGCAACAAGTAATAAGTGACAATTAGCATGATTCACAGTTTGTAATATCAATCTGAGATTGAAACTTGGGCATGTGCGTTCTCCTGAAATTATTAACACAGTAACCCTAATAATAGTAACTATTTCCTAGTGTTTAACATGTAAGGTTGGTATGTTAGGTATCTCCTAAGTGATTGTTCGTCCAAATAGATAATTTATCCACACAACTTGGTCAGTCAAAGTGTTTGTTCTTTACTAATCCTTACCCTTGGCCCAGATTAACCCTCACTTATTTGGGTTAGGTTATTAGATGGTGAATTATCACACTAAATCTTAGTTGTTTAATCTTTTTCCCATTCATTACTTCCTTGTTCGGGAAAGTAGGAATGAGGCAAATTCTAACGTTTTGGACCGTTAAAAAGCATTCAAAACGAAGAGATTAACAATACATGCATAAACACTATTTTATAATTACTTAATTTTTAGTTTTACGTAGTTAATTACTCATGATTCCCACAGCCCTAGTTGTGAATTTAGTTAATCATTCTTGGGTGATCATAATTCATAATAGGATTAATAGAATAAATGATGAACTTACAATTATAATAGACGAAATCCGGAATCCTGAATTAAAGAACAAAATGAAATTTCATAAACCAATACTTCAAGAATTAAATGCAAAAAGTCTTTGCAAAATAATCCTCGAAGGCAAAATTAATTATCTCAAAAAATCTAACAACCCCAAAAAACAAAAAATACAACCAATATTTATAGAAAGCAAATCCAAAATCAAGTAAGAAAATAAAGACTAAGGAAATTTTCCTTGGGCAGTGTCATCTACGGTTGGTAACCTACGACTCGTAGTAGTTCCTATGGCTCATAGGTACCTTCATTCATTTAGCAGTTGGTCCATCATCTAAGGAGTGCTTTTTACAAGCATGATCTACGACTTGTAGATGTTTGTATGGCCTGTTCTGTTCAACCATCATTATGGACTAGAGCACATCCTTTCTAAACTTTTCTATGACTCATCATATATGGCTCATAGTAGTGACTATGGCTCATCAATCTACATCTTTCGTTTCATACTTAGCTTCAATTTTCTGCACTTCAACCTGCGACTTACACCTACAGCTCGTAGTGGCATTGACGGCTCATAGGTCAAATCATACATCACCAAAAATCCCTATCACTGCAACACTTTGACACCAACTGCTCCAAAACCTATTTCTTGCAAAACTAGAGCAAAAACACCATCACATCTAATAACAAAATGCACAAGACTCATGCAAAACTGTACGTTTAATGCATCAAAAGTACCATAAATTCACAATACATCAACACCTTCAACTTAAAATCGTTGCTTGTCCTCAAGCGACGCAACAAACTCTAAACAACATTTATGCCGAAGTAACCCAAAAACTCAAGAAATCACATGGCATTTTGTCAATAATCACCCCTCCTTCTTTGTTTACAACATAGTGCAATCTTTTAGTTAAATCAGTAAGCCAAAATATGCGGATCAATACATGAAATAGACATACCAATATACACATTTACATACTTAGATAATAATCACCAAGATACAGACTTTTCGATAATGCAACTTGTGACCTCACCGCAAAGAAATCCCTTTGTTCACACAAAATTTGAATTTTTAGTTAGGGACTCAATATACACTCACACTCGAAACTGAATTCAATACAGTTTGTGCACAATACCATGAGATTTCTCATATTGTCTACACTTCCACTTTCCAAACTATTCAATCAGGATCACTATAGGACTTTCTTAGCCTGCAACATAGGCTTAGGGTCAGGTGTGGTGTATTTGGATATTAAGTGAGTTCTATGCCCTCCTTAACATTACATTGGTTATTTTTCCTCTTTTAAAATCACTATTGATATCTTCTTGCTTTCTACGCTTCTCGTTATGATTCATTGAAGCTCGAGTGTGACTTTGACTTGATTTTTCACTTGATTCAACTTTTGTTCATCTTTTCAATTAATATTTTAACTTTTTTGCTTCTTTATTTTCAGTTACACCATTCTTAAACAATTTTACTTGACTCTTTTCATACCCTTTTTTTCTCTTGTTTTCCTCCATGATAGCCACCCTTAACTTTGGCGTTTAGCATGAGTTGAGGTGCAAGATGTCCCAGGAAGGACCAGGGCCAACATCAGGTTTCAAATTTGAAATAGGCACGCTCAACTTAGGCTTTTTGCCTTGGTTGAGGTACATAATGTCCAAGGAGGGACCGAGGCCAAAAATAGAGTTTAACAATTTATTTCGGGAAGGTAAATTGGGTGTATTGAATGAATAGTCTTCTTTGAGGCTAAAAAATTTGGATCGAAGGGAGCAATTCATTTATTTGGTTGGTTGTTTTTAGGCTTAAGTGGAGTCATTATAAAAAATAACCTATGATCATTTCCAATTTCACAGTTTCAATCATCTTAGCAATACCAATGGAGAAAGTTCTAGATTGGATCATCGTTGAGTCCCAAATTTTGACCTCATCCGACCATTCTTCGCAGATATTTTCTTAATTCAGGATCGTAGGGGGTCATGGGATTGCATTGACTCCGTGTACTTTAGCATAAACTATATATAAGACATGTAGATAGTAAAAACTAAGAACAAATGTAAATCGAGAAATAATTGACTAAATTGCAATAATGAAATTTAGTCTAATCTAAAAGCCTTATTCCCCGGAAGCAGCAGCGCCAAAATTTGATATGCCCAAATTACATTTCCTTAATGAAGTATAAGTAGTCATGGTCAAATACAGCCTAACTAAGGTTAGGGTAGATCCCACAAGGAATATGGTCTAGACTTAGGCCAATTTACTATTGATTGTACTTTTGGCCCTTAGGGAATTGTAATGGTTGAGCAACCTACCATTAGTAGTCATAAGTGTATGCAGGTTGGCTCATGTATTTGGTTAGTTTGTTTGTGTTGAAATTGTTGAAGTATGAGCAACTTGAGTTTTGTGTGAAATCTTGATAAAAAACATCATGTGATCTGATAGTTAACTATTAGGCTCTTTTTGTGACATTTCATATACTTGTGTGTTGATCATTTACAACTAGGATAGGAATTTGTTGACTAAATACTAAAAAGTGTAAGAGTGTGCCATGAGAGAGTGTCAAGTATTTGTGTGAAATCTAACCCTGTAGGTATAAGCTAGAACTTTCCCAAGTGGTCTTGCCAAGATTCTTGAATAACTGGATAGGAAAGGATTATAAGACATTTTTTGCATATAGTCCACTTTAGCCAAAAAGAACCACCAAATGAAATCATGAACCCTTGAACCCTTTTTGAGCCTGAAAGCTAATTTTTTTTGTCACCCTGTTGATATCGTATCCTTGGTTTTCTGAAGGAATAATGCCATAACTCAGGCTAAAAGCCTAAGTTAAGGGTGGCATGACCTAAACGATAAAGAAATAGCTTAGCAGTATCATATCCTTGGTTATTCCAAAAGTACAAAACCACAATGCATATTTTAAATGGTTCAAGTAGATGGTGGTTCAAGCACAAAACCACAATGCATGTGAAATGGAATGTCGTTCATTGATCCTTGCATGTTAAATAAATGATTTTGGATGTAAGCTTTTGTGACACCTCAGATTCATAAAATAAGGAAAAGTAATGTTTTGGCCTAATGTATGTGTCCACGGGTCCCACTATAGACAGTAGAAGCTTGAATGGGCTGTAGGTGGTGGCAACCGTAGGTAGTGGGAAAATAAAATTTTTAAAACAAGTCCTAGTACCTTTTTTACTGTTCAACAGGAGGGTATATTGTTCCTTTACGAGTCATAGTAAGGTATCGTAGCTTAAAGTTTGTTTGCACGATTGGTATGTACAGCCTGTAGAAAGGCCTATGAGTCGTACATAGGTTCCATTAAATGTTGGCCAAATTTAGAGTCTCTGATCGCTTTCTATTATTGACCAGTATGGTCTAAAAAAGGACCTACAGACTATAGGTCCAACCATAGATAGTGGTAGGAAGTTATTTTAAAAGGCTTTTTAGTCTTTTCCCTAATTGATTAGTGCATAAACTATGCCGCTTTAATCCTAATCCTAGACCCTATATAAGTCTTTTCAGCATAAAATCTAACTATTCTAAATCATTCTTCAAATTTCCCCAAATCCCTCCAAGTTCTTCCCCCAAAATTTCTCTCTCTAAAGCTTGAGAAGAAAGCTAGGGTTTCAAGATCAAGTCTCCAAATCCACCATTGATTGTGGGATTTTGACATCACGGTATGATAGTATTCACCTATGTAATCCTTTCCTCCATAGGGTTCCTAATTCTCCCATTTTGCAAGTTAGAACTCTCCAATTGAAGATAGGGTTTTATTTAATCTCATGGTTTCTCTTCAATTATGATCTAATTGATTGTTTTATGTTTTCTATGCATGAATTTAAGTAATTACATATTTTTAAGTTGAATTCACATGAACCCTTGCATGATCCATGATTCCTAGATTTTGATCATATGACGAGGCTTTTAATTATGAAAGATGAATTTAGGAAGATATGCATGTTTTTCTATGAAATTAATGTAAGTGATTTAAGGTTGCATTGAAAGTAAATAATTGATGTTGTGTTTGTTGTTGTTAAAGTATTTCTCACATACTACTCAAAACATGATTGTGAAAGGGTTTTCTCACATAAAAGATTTATAAGGTTGAAAGATTTTCTCACCTAAGTTGAATCAAGTTTAAGGAGCTATTCTAATGAATTCTAGCTTATATTGGCTACTTGATGGTGCCCTTCCATGGATAATAAGATAAGTTAAGATTTATGACTATTCCGTGGGATTTATGCTTAGCACCGAGTGGACAAGCAGTGAGTACCCATGTCTCATAACTATGTGCAACCATAGGTTTTTCTTAGATAAACTTTTGCTAGTGGATCCACTTTAGCTCAAGTTCATGGTTCTGACCTTGGAAAGTAAGGACATCTCTTTTTTAGTGTGGTATAGACATTGGATTCCATGTTTTGGCTCACATGGTCTATGTTGGTTAAAGGTAAATCTCTCATAATAATGAGCTAAGGTTACTTTCTAAAAGTATCTCAAATGTGCTTTAAAGATGTTTAGCTTGCATTGACCATGGTTATGACTTATGTTCTCTAGCATGGTATTTTATGATTTAGCTTGGTCATTGCATGTCATATACATTCCTTTTAGCATGATTTTGTAACTCTTATGCATTGCTCTCATACTTGGTACATTCCATGTACTAATGCATACTCAAGTTGCTCATACTTCAACAATCTCAACACAAACAAACTAACCAAATACATGAGCCAACCTCCATACACTTATGACTACTAATGATAGGTTGCTCAACCATTGCCCCAAAAAATAGACTTTTCCCTCAAAGTACAAAATAAAAGGGTTGTGAGGAGGGGTCATACCTACGATGCTCTAGGCATTGATAGTCGGAGTGATGGTGGTACCCTCATCAATAGGTGCTCTCTTTGGTACAAGTAGTGTCTCAAGTCAGCTACTATCTCGAGCAAGTGCCTCACTGGCTGTGGTAGCAGAAGGGCCACTAACTAAAGCTCCAGAACTTAGTGTATCACGTTGCTGCTCAATTTCTTCTTTGTCCTTTACAACTCTCCTGGACTCTTTCCTAGCTTTCTTCAGTCTCCTATGTTCTTTCTAAGGGGTTTCATCATGGAGATCAGATACATGGCTTCTTTTCTTCCCGTTATCCTTGCCAATCATAGGTCTAGCAAGATCACCCGAATTATCCCTAACTTCCTGTGTAGCTTGAGGCATATAGAACAAATTCATCAGTTAATTTGGTATGAATGAGGCATTTTAATCGGTTTGTCAGCCAGTTTTACAATATCAACCTTTATAGCAACTAGTTGGACCTGTAGAGAAGCAGCATTTGCAAAGCTTAAGGCATCTATCTAGCTAGTATACTGTGTATCTAAGCTATCAATATGGTTCATCGTCACAAAAATCTCCTATCGACGTTCATCGCGCAACCTTTGCTCTGTACTTTGGACTTGGCTCTAGACTAACAGTAGTAGTTTTTCAACTACTTGATCAAGTATAGTTTGGTCTGCCGCTGTTCCACCACAAGTTTCTCAAAGAATACTATATGTATAGAAATAAATGTACATATGGCTGATGAAAGATGGACTCCTAGGGCTGCCTTTGTCGACCTTTCTGTAGACTCTACATGTGGCAACTCCTCTAATAGTGCTGAAGAACTCACTCAGGTTCCATAATGTGGGTTTGCCACATCATTGATTCTAGCCACATTAGCCTATTTAGTGGCATCAATGTACCTATCCACTAGCTTCTTAGGTGGTGTCTGAGCATGTTGGCAAATACTCCTTATCGTACAAGTAAAGGGAAGACCGATTTTTTCATTAAGGGCATGATCCCTCATTTCTGTTGCAATTAGCCGACCAATATTCACTGCATAATCTACCATAATACAAGCTACTAAGGAAGACTGGAGGGTGAGAGAATGTTATCATTTATTGTTGGCCACAACTCTGCACGCACTATAGACGTCTAGACTTTAGCGGGAAATGTCAAAGATGTTTTGGTGATGTGCAGCCTTGGGCTGGCAACCTGTGATGCTGCCTCACCGTCACTTATGATCATCCATGAAATCTATCTCATAATACTCTCACGAGATACATGGTCACTCATCTCAAGCTCACTTCTCACCTAGTGGTGATGATTTTCATATAAACCAACAACAATAGGTGCATTGTATTCTGGACCATGCAAAGATCTATTAATCGCTGTCTCTGAAATATCCACCCATGCACCATGAATAAACACTTCATCTAGTGGTGCGACCTCAGCGTTGCTACTTTCTTTCGCTTTTTAGATACCTCGAAAACTTTAAATTAAGATGTGTAGCAGCATAGGTAGAGTAGAGCTCTCTAGATAAATGCCTCCCAAAATGCCCTGGCTTTTTGGTTATCCACTTAAAATGATGGCTCTTCAACAAGTCATAAATCTCGAAGAAAGCCTGCAAATCAGCCTCAACAATCCTATTTTTACAATGGACCTCCAGCCTATGCCACTGGACTTGGACAGTATGCCTGATTCAAAAATAGTTCTTGACCCAGGAATTGCCCACATATTGCGGATAACCTCAATGAGTTGATGTTGGAACACTTGGTCAAATTCCCTCTCTTGAACAAACTGCACAATAGTGTCATTGCTATTAGAAGCATCGATGTCCTCTTGATTATCCCTTTCTTCCTCCTCAGCCTCAGCTGTGTGTGGATCGTTTTACGAAGCCCAGGATGCACCATTAAACCCCTGCTCACTATCAAAACTATATCCTTTCTCTTCATACTGGGAAGGAGTAGGGTTATGTTGTTATTGTTCCTTGGTTGCCTAAGATCGAATTCCTTGGGGTGAGTATTGTTCAATTATAGTGTCGACTCTGACTCTCGGCCTACTGGGTGCTTCACTGCTGGAGCTTGGTTCTGGAGAAACATAAGGTGTAATGTGTAGATGTGATATTTTTGCCATGTTTTAGCCATCATACTTCAAATTTAAACCAAAATGCAACAAGAGGTAAATATGAGTGCCCGTTTGGAAGATGGAGAATGATTGGATATATGACTAATGCTATAATTTCTTTGATTCCTTGATATAAATGAGGGAGAATGACTATTTAGTTGACAAAGAGACATTATAAATTCAAAGAGAAAGGGAAAGAACTGGTCTTTTGGCGTTTGAAATAATTTTACTCTTAAAATTAGGGTTGTAGGTCGGTTTGGGTCGGGTCTCAATTAATGAGATCGACTTTACTTCTACAAACCATAAACCTGCTCGAGAAGAGAAGCATGGTCCGTCAACCCATCTGTGATTCAACACTTAGGAAAAATTCAAAGAAAACCTACCTGGGTGTTAAACCCTTCTATGAACATTACCCGATCTTAGCCTTGGTTACATGACCTTTCTGCCACACATTTTACAAGCTGTAGAGGTCTTCATGACCTGTATACTAGCTCGTGGTGACAACTCATTTTCCCAAGTCCTTCTAGTACCCATTCAACACACAATCAACCTACATAAAAAGTAAAAATGCAAGAGAGTGAACTACTTATTACAATTAAATCTTGGGTTGCCTCCCAAGAAGCGCACAATTTAACATCGTTGTTGCACAAATTACTTGATTACTCAGACTTTATCAAGTTGGAATTCCTCAACTTTCTAAACTTTTTTTGGGACTCTCATGTATGACTTAACTCGTTGTCCATTTTCCTTGAATTTTTCACCCTTTTCATTTTGAAGTTCAATGACTAAAATACTTGTGTCTCTTTAAACGGCCCCGACCATTTGGACCTTAATTTGTTAGAAATAGTATAAACCTTGAGTTAAACAATAACACAAAGTACCATATATGGAAAGCCTTCTTCTCAATATGTTTGTTGTGATACGTCTTGATCCTTTCTTTATACATTACATATCTCTCATAAGCCCTCGATCGATATTTATTCATCTCATTTATCTACTCTTATCTCATTTTTGTTGCTTCACTCCAATTCAATTTTAGTTTCTTTAGCTCCCACAATGTTTTGTGCTCTAACACCACAAGAAAATGACATGACTTTCTAAACACCAACTTGTACGGTGACCTACCAATGCGTGTTTCTAAAGTTGTCTAGTATGCCCATAATCCATCATCTAACTTCCTTGACTAGTCAATCCTGTTGAGATTCACAGTTTTCGCTAATATGGACCTTATCTCCCGGTTAGAAACTTCAACTTGTCCACTCATTTGTGGATGATATGGAGTTTCTATTTTATGTTGTTTCACCCCATATTTTGCAAGTAGAGTGCTAAACACTTTATGGCAAAAGTACGAACCCCCGTCACTAAAAATCACCCTAGGTGTGCCAAACCTAGAGAAAATATTTCTCTTTAAGAATCCAACAACACTATTGCCATCATTCTCTATCAATGGAACAACTTCTATCCACTTGGAGACATAATCATATACCACCAATATGTATTTCTGCCCATACGAGCTCATAAATGATGAGATATGGCACCTTAACACATATCACAACCTTTTACAATATCAAATACACATTGATGAATTGTAGGCCTGTAGTTACCACTCTGAAACAGTTTGTGGGAAGTGCGGGCTTCTTCATGGTGTCCACCAACTAGAGAGGAGTGACAAGCTTCAACAATACTCAACATTTTAGTTTCAGGTACACACCACCTAATTGTATTATCAACACAAACCCTGTACATGTAAGGTTCATCCCAAAAGTATTTGCCCACATCATGAAGAACTTTTTCCTTTATTGAAAGGTCAAGTCCTCTAGCATCAAATTACTAACAAGATAGTTGGAAAGTCTGCAGACTAGGACATAAGATCAAGAGTCTTGGCTAATACCTGCTCATCCGGGAATGAGTCATCATTGTCAAGCTTAGCTTCTCCTTTCTTTACTGCTTATAACCTGGATAAGTGATCTGCTACTTGGTTTTCACATCCTCTTCTATCTTTGACCTCAAAGTCAAATTTGTATAGCAAAAACATCCATCATATCAATCCTGGTTTAGCATCTTTCTTCGCCATCTTATATCTTAATGCTGCGTGGTTAGTGTGCACTATCACTTTGTGCCTAGCAGGTATGCTATGACCTTCTCAAATGCATACACAATTGTGAACAATTCTTGCTCGCTGATAGTATAGTTCTTTTGAGCTCCATTCAGTGCCTTGCCTACATATTATATTGGGTGAAAGATCTTGATATGCTTCTGACCTAGCACAACTCCCAAAGAAACACCACTTGCATCACACATTACCTCAAATGGTTTTGACCAATCTGGAGCAACGATCAAAGGAGCTGAAATTAATTTCTCCTTGAGACATTTAAATGCTTTGGTGCATGCCTCGTTAAAGGTAAACTTTATCTTCTTCTCCAACAACTTATACAAAGGATGTGCAATTTTTGAGAAGTCCTTAATTAATCTCCGATAGAACCCTACATATCCCAAGAAACTAAGGATTCCCTTTACAGAAATAGGTGGAGGCAACTTTTAAATAACCTCGATCTTAGCTCTATCCACCTTCAAAACTTTCTCATACACTTTATGGCCTAATACAATGCCTTTTTTGACCATGAAATGACACTTTTTCCAGTTCAACACCAGGTTTTCCTCTTCACACCTCCGTGGTGCCCTGCTAAGATTTAATAAACAATTATCCAAATTGTCACTTACCATAGAGAAGTCATCCAATAATACCTCTAAAGTTTCTTCAACCATGTCTGATAAAATGGATGTCATACATCACTGGAAATTAGCAAGAGCATTACATAATTTAAATGGCATGCGCTTGAATGCAAAGTTACCATATAGACATGTGAATGTTGTTGTCTCTTCATCTTTAGGCACAATTGAAACTGGTTCTAACCAGATTACCAGCTAAGAAACAATACCACTATTTTATTGCCAGCCTATCCAATATATGATCCATGAAAGGCATCGGAAAATGGCCTTTCAAAGTCCACTTGTTCAACTTCCTATAGTTTATGAAGACTCTCCAATATGTGATTGACCTTTGTGGGATCAACTTATTCTTAATGTTCTCCACCATAGTCATTCCACCCTTTTTGGGCACACACTGCACTTGACCTATCCAATGACTATCAGAAATGGGGTACACCACACCTGTATTAAACCATTTAATGATCTTTTTCTTCACTACCTCTTGCATAGGTGGGTTAAACCTCCTTTGGTGGTTTATACTTGGGTTGCAATCTTCTTCCAACTGGATTTTGTGAGTGAAAATACTAGGTGGTATCCTAATTATATCAGTAATGGTCTAACCAATTGCTTTATTGAACATTTTCAATACTTTCACCAATGCTTGCACTTGCTCAACATTAAGATATGCAGCCTAAAAAACTGGCAAAGTGTTAATTTTCACCTAAAAAAACATACCTCAGATGACCAGGCAAACACATATAGCTATTCAATAAATGGATTTTCCAGAGGACTTAGCCTGTTCTTCAGATCCATGTCTATTTTTAGGAGAATTTGAATGTGATACCATACACTATAGTGCCTTAAGGGTTTCTACATAATCTACTAGGAAATCCTCATCGAAGTTCATAATTACTAAAACTAGTGTCTCTACAGTGAAACTTTCCTCAATAGTATCAATCACAAACGCTACACTCATATCTTGTTGTTGCTTCATCGTCTTACCCACTATGAATTTGACCTCTTCATTATTTAGCCTAAACTTTAGCTAACCTCTCTCCACATCAACCAATGCTCTACCAATAGCAGAAATGTCCTTCCTAAAATTATCGGAACTTTAAAATCCATCTCACAGTCTAAAATCACAAAGTTACCTAAAAAGATGAAACTTTAAAATTTGACCAATACATTACAAAGAATACCAATGGACCTCTTAACTGACCTATCCACCATCATTAGTCTTGTAGCAGTTGGCTTTGGAGTTCCTAAACCAAGTTGCTTGTATATCGCTAGCGGCATGAGATTGATACTACCTCCCAAGTCACACAAAGATTTAGCGAACTCAAATGCACCAATTATGCATGGTATGTTAAATGCACCATGATCATCTTTTTACTATACCAAGGACTTGAAGCAATAGTACTACAATGGAGAATATTATTGGTGGGTTCAAAACTTTTCGCCCTCTTCTTTGCCACTAAGTTTTCATGAACTTAAAGTAGTTAGACATATGTTCCAAAGAATCTACCAATGGGATGTTGACTGATAGCTAACAAACCATGGATATAAAATTCAAGAACTTTCCATCCTCAAGCTTTCTTCTTGAGCCTTTTAGAGAATGGAGGAGTAGGCTTGGAATCTGTCTACTGAAGACTCTTTAGTTTTGCTTACCATTTCAATGGCTCCTATCGATCACTTTATCCCACTAGTTACCTATGAATCTTCTAAAACTTCTTCACTTACCACATTTTTAGCATTTCTATCCACACTTTCTTTTAAGCTCAATGCTTGCAGGTATAGGCTCTGGCAGTGATTTATCACTCCTAGTAGTGATAGCCATGTAATGCCCATCCTTCTTTGGGTTTTGAGTAGTATCACTAAGCATAGTCCCATTTTTTCTTTAGTTAAATGAGGCAGAGAGTTGCCCCAACTATTGTTCTAATTGATTGATGGAAATTGGTTGACTTAAGTTGGAGAAATCGTTCTTTAACTCTTTTACTACCACATTTGTAGATTCAGCTCTTGGTAACACCTTTGTTAGCATGTCTTCCATCTTTGACCTTCTAGACCCACTACCTAGTCTTTCTCTATTACCTGGAGTCACATACACACCACTTTGCTCATTCTTGAACCCATATTTGCTTTGCCAATTTCCTTGATCTCTCTGGGAATACCATATTGACCATCCCACTGAAAGTTCCTACCTTGATTTCTATAATTATAACCCTGATTTCCCGAGTTATAATTTTGGAAAGTCCCCCTAGTTGTTCAAGTACTTATCCTCTTCATAAAAGTCAACATCCTAGACTTCATACTTGTTTGCAGCACCCACTGCTTTTACTTTTTCTGAACCAGCAAGGAGATGCTTCGTAAGGATGTCCATCTAGATTTCATCTGAGACATGTCTTGATCATGTTCTTCCACTCTTTTTCTTTGTTCGGCTGGAAGTTCAAATGTGAACCCAAGGTCTCCGATTTTTGTAATGCTTATGTGCCAAGCTCTGTTGTTCTTCGACACCTTATCCATGAAAATCGTGATTTCATAAAAGGTTTCCTTATAAATGATCCACCAAAAGCTGCATCCACCGCTGGTTTTGTCATAAAACTTGACGACCTATAAAATGCCTATTTCAAGTGCTTGACAGTGAGGCCATGATTTGTGCATTTCTTTAGAGTTTGGCTAAATCTCGACCATTAGTCATGCAACGCTTCACTTGGAAGTTGCTTATGAGAGCCTATCTCATCTTTCATTTGCAGCTCTTACACTTGTGGGAAAAACCTCTGAATGAACTCTTCCCTTAGTTCTGCCCAATTTCTGATCGAGTCATATGGCAACTCATTCAGCCAAATTTTACCTCCCCAGTCAAAGACAATGAAAACAACCTTAGCCTCATCGCAGTTTGACTGACTCCAGGAATCTCAGTCAATTTGAAAGTAGTGATGAAGTTCATGAAGTGTTGATTTGCATCCTCACAATCTGTACATCTAAATAACCCCTTCAGGTTTAACAATTAAATCATGGTTCTAGTGATGGTAAAATTTGCTCCTAGTGACAGTGCTGGGAGTACTATAACTCTAGTAGCTCCAGCCCCATCTAATTCTAAATCATCATCTTCAAACGCTAAACGTTCCCGTTGTTGTCCTCGACCTCTTTGAGCCAGTGGTTGTTGTTAGGGAGGAGCTAGCTCTTTCTCCTCCTCATCCTCAATATCCCCTCTATTTGGGCCATTAGCATTATTGTGAGCACCCCTAGCTAGGGCCTCACCAGCCGGTCTCTACCTTTATCTTTGGCTTAAAGTTCTTGTGCATTTACCCTTTTCCTAATAGTTTGTTTCAACTCAAGGTCATAAGGAATCAAAGGTGCTCCCTTATTTCTGCTTTTTGGCATGCACTATCTAATTCACATGTAGATGACACATACAAGAAACAAGAAGAGTATTTCTGAACCAAAATTCCTTAGCAACGACGCCAAAATTTGATACATCCAAACTTACACCTCAATTAACAAGTATAAATGGTCAAAATAAATTATAGAAATAAACCAGAGTTGAGGTCAATCCCACAGAGAATTTACAGTGGAAATAACCTTACTAGTGCTTATATTTAGTTGCAGTTAATATCTCCAAAAAAACTAAATTGCAAAAGGTAATACTAGGTTGTTTTGTATTCAAGTAACCAATTTTTATTAAAAGTGAATGTTAGCAGTAGCAAACAACAGTTGAACAATTGGATGTTTGTTTAAAGTAGACTAGGATTGTGTTCCCCATGACCTTACAACTGTAATTCTTTCACAAATAACGATTTCATGAAAAATCAATACACTCATAGCAAGCTATGTAGTTGAAAAATTAGATGTTTGTTTAAAGTAGAGTAGGATTGTGGTCCCCATGACCTTTAGACTTACAACTGTAATTCTTTCACAAATAACGATTTCATGAAAAATCAATACACTCATAGCAAGCTATGTACATCTAAACGATTTTCATCCCTATTAGATGAATATCACTCTTCTCCTCTCGGTCTTATAGTGTTTTGGAGTTGACTCTTGCATACTTGTTAAGAAGACTATCCACTCTCGAGCTCAAGTCCTTAAAACAAGTTGAAAGATTTGTTTTTATATTTTCCTAATAATTAATTTTCTCTTGAATAAAGTAGGAATATAGGCATGTTCTAATGTGTGCACTCAGTAGAAAGCATTCAACATGAAAATAGAAACGATTTATGATATCATCAATCAAAAGTAACCCGTGTTTGATTCTAGCGTTGTAATTTAGTCATGGTTCCGACAACCCTAGTTGTGGTGTTTAGTCTCTCATATTCTCAATAAAACAAGAAGTGAACATTGACTAAAGAATAATAAAGTAGACTTACAATAATTGACAACCAAAAGTTATTGATTATGAGCACAAAATCAAAATAAAAACACATTGATTAAAAGTATCCAACCAATTGTTTGAAAAAGGAAACTATCATTTCTCCACCTAAAATTTGTCTCAGAGTATCGATAATAATATAAAATAAACCCAAAGGAATAAAAATAGTCTTAGGAAAGAGTCTTACATGAAGAATAAGATATAACAGTCGACATAGGCCACGACCAAGCTAAATGATCCATGAAGCTTTTCACGGCCATGTGAAACCTCTCGTGAACCAACAGTTAGACAAAAATTATCAACTTCAATTGGGCTGCTTCATGAGCCACTGTACTGACTGTAAAAAGCACAACGACCTATTTAGGGTCTCTTATCACCATACTTTAACTCTGTATCTTCCAGGCCACTTCCACGAGCATCTTCACGCCCCGTACACAATACCATGGCTCGTATAGCCTATCGTAAAGTCTTACACACTACACTTTTAACTCTTCCCTTCTAGCACTTGTTTCGAAGTATTTCACCTACACATTAGCAATAGAAAAATCATATCCACATAAAACATGTTTGACTTCTTTCATTAATCCTTTGTTTTGGGCGTCAAATATGTTATAAGTTCACAATACATGAGTGAGTTGGGAATTCATGTTGACCTTATCATAGCCTTCCACCCATTAAATAATGGTCAGTTGAAGCATACTATCCAAATCCTTGAGGACATGTTACGGGCTTGTATCTTGGAGCTTGGATTTTTAAGGTTAGTGGGACCAGTTCTTACCTTTGGTTGAGTTTGCGTACAACAAGAACTACCATTCTAGCATTCTGATGGCCCTATTTGAGGCCTAATATGGTAGGCATTTTTGCTCTACGGTCTATTGGTTTGAGTCTACAGATCCTAGACCTCATGGTGCAAATCTGATTTAGGATGTTTTGAAGAAGGTAAGGGTGATTCAGGATAGACTTCGGACAACTCAGAGCAAGCACAAGAGTTATGCCGATTGTAAGCGACGACCTTTGAGTTTTTCAGTTGGTGATAGAGTTTTCCTTCGTGTGTGTCCCGTGAGGAGTGTGATGACCTTTTAAAGGTGGAGCTATCTTATCCCTAGGTATATTAAGACATTCAAGATTCTTTAGCAGTTGTAGAGGTTTTTTATAAGTTAGATTTGCCTCTAATGTTTGATGTTAGCCACCTATTCTTTCATGTTTCGATGTTGCACTGGTATGTTCCTAATGAGTGACGTGTGCTTCAGTATAATGCGGTAGAGTAGGATTATTGCTTGACCTTCATGGAAGTGCCAGTTTCCATTCTCGATAAAGATGTGCGGCAGTTGCATTCGAGAGCCATTCCTATGGTTAAGGTCTGTTGAAGGCATTGTCTAGTTGAGGAGAACAGTTTCCTAGCTTGTTCGATCCTTCAAGTACTTCTTGACTCTTAATTTTGCGAACGAAAGTATTTTTTAATAATGGATATGGTAATGATCTCTAGGTCAAATTTGTGTTTCTTTTTTCATTTAAAGCTTTCATGTAGCGAGCCCAAGTCATTTATGACTTCTAAGACTAATAGTTCATCTATCCAGTCATTTTATGCAGATTTTAGTGTTTTGGGAGCTTTTGAACCTTGAATGACGATTTTCGATCAAAATTTCAGGAAGATGACCTTTGAGGCATTGCATTCGTGCACCTGGCGTTGGTGTCGTGAATGAATGGTGCCCTATGAGTTCACGTTCACTCGTGGGCTATGGAGGTCACGATGGCCGACCAACCTGGCCCTCTATTTAAGCCTTGGTCGTGACTAGTCTTTGCACCTTTTGGTATTTTTTGCAATTTCTCCTCCAGCTGAACCTCAATTTTTATGTCTAAATAATCATATTGATGTTGTGATTCTATACTTGATAGTGTGGCAGTGTTTAGAGACCATTCGTAAGGTAAAATCTTGGATCTTGTGATCTGGAGCGCGCGTGGTCGGCCTACAGGTAGGCTATGACTTCTTTTCTAATTAGATTGAGCATGAATGTGTGAATTAATGATGGCTAGTGTGAATTGGGGGTCGTTACCTAGTTATTCCATCTTTTCTTTTAGAAACCATTATTTAGGGTTGAATATTATATTTCAAAAGGTAGTACCATGCTGGTAGAGGATTGTATGTGTATTGTAGCATGCGATGTGATTTACTTGTGTGATTACTTGTTTTAACATGTCTCTGATGCCTCTCGGATGGACTAGGTCATTGTGGTCTGGGATAACATACTTGCGGCTGATAGTATGAGCCTTAATTTAGGCATTTTCACAGCTTGTTGGCCCTTTTGTCTTCTCTCCCTACTTTACTCTAATGCATTACCAGAGGTTGTGTGTTTTTTTGGGATTGGAGTACTTCAGGCTTGGAGCTTTTTGTGATACCTTCGAGAGTGGATGTCGATCCACGGTGACATGGAGCCTACTCTAGATCCTTTTAAGAGTCTATATTCCCCTGGGCACTCTTGCTAGCTAGCTAGTTGATGCCCATGAGGGTGGGTTGGTTGGATGGGCGGCTTGGATATCTGAGATCCTCTACGGAATAGACACCCCCGAGTCACTCTTGCTAGTTGGGTGGCTTATGCCACTTGGAGTGGATTGTATGTCTAGGAGGGTTGGGTTGATTGTAACTCTTCCTAGCTAGGATGGGAGTTGATTGGTGCTTGGTTATTTGGGCTGGGAGCCTAACTGATGATCTTGGATTCAAATCTAAGTTACTCTTCTTTCTTGTAGACTTAGTTATTCAATGTACATGTCGGGCTAATAGGGGTTCGTTTAGATTTATTTAAACTTGCGCATGAGTGTACCTTCTGGGCTTATGGGGGTCCAATTAGGTTTAGTTTAGTTGTACTTAGATTTACTTTCGGTATGCTGGTGTGACTTCTTGTTTTTATCCACCTTGACCTCTTTTTGTGTCTAGATTCCATTTTTTTACTGTTTTTACCTTCCTTGCTCAGTCGGCCTATGATGTCTACTGAGTACCTTGTTTTGGTACTTATGTTACACTCTGCATCTTTTCATGATGCATGTCCTCATACTAGCTACCGACAGTGATTGTTTGTGCCATCTTTTGTAGATTGTGGATATTGGAGATGAGGGTGAGCACTTGGCTTCCTTGATTAGCCGGTCTCGTTTTGTATATATGTTAGCTTGTCTTTTGCCTTTGTGATGGCTTATTGTGGTCCACTTTTGTGACTTGTATTTATCTTGTTAGACAACTCTATACTCGTGACTTCCAGGTTCTAGGATGCTTTCAGTTTCTGTGTTTTGTTATAGTTAATAATATTTTCTGTTTAGTTCTACCCATGTACTCACTACTTGTCGTTCTTGGTACGAGTTGACTTACCTACTGGTGTGTTTTAGTAGGTGTCATCATGACTCGAGAAGTCGGGCTGTGACATATTCCTTCTAACTTGATCAACATTCACAATATAGTCCTAGGGGCTTTGAGAATTTTGGTTAAAGGGGAGAATTTATTTGACAAAAGTGAAGCATTATCACTTCTGTGAACCACTTTGTATTTCGAGTGAATTGGGTGAGATTATTTCTCTCTACATTTATTACTCTCATATTTATATAGTGGATTACTCATCTCTCTTGTGGACGAAGGTCAATTGACTGAACCACGTTAAATATTTTTATCTCATGGTATATTTCTCATTTGTCTTCTTACTCATGGTCTTTTAAAGTTTGTTTTGTTAGCTTCCGCATGACACCAAATTAATTTGGTCTTAACAGTTTATAGAACAAGTGTCTCCTTCTAATTATTCTATGGTTCCACTATTAAATACTTTATGAAAAAAGGTTTAAGCTTTGGAACTCTTATCTATTGCTTCTTTATGCTTTTGTTAAAAACCTTAAAACTAACAAAACATTATTCTTTGATCTAAAGTAGAAAAATCATACAAGTGAACTAGTTACAACATAAGGTAAAACCTAAAAAAATAATTCTTTGGCACGATTCTTTTGCTTAACATTCTTCGTAATAAAACAAGAAAGATTAAGTTTCTTTTTAGTTCAAATATAATTTTTATCAATGAAACTTGAAATATATGAAGATGAAGAAATTAGGGAAAACTTTTCGCGTGACTGTTTATGATTGGAAAGGAAAAGTGTTTCATGATTATTATTTTTTGCACGTTAAGCTGCATGTGGGGCTACATGGTTACATTTAATAGAGTTTTTTCTTATGAATCTATTAGTTTTAGGGACAAGAACAAAATTGAGAATCTTTTATAATATATTGAAAATAATATAATATGGATCAAGTAAAATATATTCAGGATTAAAATAAAGTAATCCTCATGTATGAAGACCATTTTGATCATTTTCTCTACCTGTGGTTATTATGCCAAACGTATTCCTTCCTAATGGTTCAATTTTAACTTCTAAATTGGCAATTAAATTAAATGAAAAGATATAAGAGAAAGAAAAACAACATACTATTGTGAAGGCGTTGGATGCCCGTGTAAAATGGGATCCACTCGCAGTTTAAACCAATTATGATCTTTCTTGGTGGCCAAGGATGAATTTTGTACATTACACTATGGCTATAAAAATCCTACCAAAACGAGTAATGAAATAAGAACAATAGATATCTCTCTCTCTCTCACACTCTCTCTTGCTTGTTAATTAAGTTTAGTACTCTCACTCTCTCTTTCTTGTTAATTAAGTTTAGTACTCTCTTACTCTTGTTCTTCTTTTATATAAATTAGTTTTACTTTTACTTTATAACACGTTATCAGCACGAGTCTTTGCCAACTCGAGCTACTCTAAATAGGTAAAAAGGCCACATAATTTATTTTTTCTAAAAATATCTAATATTTTTAAACTTGAATTTGTTGCCTTGGATATATCATGCAAAGAATACTTGTCATGGATACTAGATGCTGAAATCCACCTGGATGTGATGGGTCTGGCAGATACCATTAAAGATAATAACCAGCCATCCAACCAATATCATGCCAAAGCTATGATTTTTCTCCGCCACCATATTGAAGAGGGGTTGAAAATGCAATACCTCACTATTAAAGACCTCATTATACTGTGGAATAATTTGAAAGATAGATATGACCACCTGAAGTTGCTCATTCTTCCACAGGCACATCATGATTGGTTCAATTTAAGGTTACTAGACTTTAAAAGCATAATTTAATATAATTCTTCCATGTATAGAATCATATCACAATTAAATTTATGCGGAGAAGATGTCATTGAACAGGCTAAGCCTGAGAAAACACTCCACATTTCCTCCTGCGAATATGCTCCCGCAATAGCAATATCGAGAAATTGGTTTTAAAAAATATTCTGAATTACTTTCACATCTTCTTATTGTCAAACAACATAATGGCATGTTGATGAAAAATCATGAAAGCCAGCCCATAGGTTCTATGCCAATCCTTGAAGTGCATCAAACAAATTATCAGCAGCGAAAAAAATGTTGTTGCTCCGATCATGGTCGTGGCCCTGATCGTGATTGTGGTCAAGATCGTAAAATAAATTATAATTGTGATGGTTGCCTTTAACCAAAAAATGACCAGCAGTATAAAAGGAATGGTGAAAATAAGAAGTGACGCAAAAGAATAATTTAGAAAGTGTATGTCATAGATGTGGAGGAATGGGGCACTAGTCACATACCTGCCGATAATTGAAACATCTAGTTCAACTCTATTAAGCATCCTTGAAAAATGATGTTAATAATATAGAAGCAAAACTTATCTCTGAAGATAATGTTGAGCCCATACATAAGATGAATAATAATGCAGAAGCAAATTTCATCTCTGAATATAATGTTGAGCCTATTCCTCTGGATGTAGCCGATTTCTTTATATACCCAAAAGGAAAAATGATCAGTGACGAGCCCACAATAATATATATAATTTCCTTTTCTGTTTATTTGTACTAGTTGGTATGTTTATGTTTTTCTAATTTGTGTAAATAAATAATGTTTGTATAATAGCCCTGTTTAATAGTAATATTTTACTTTGTTTTTTTTTTTTGTGTGAATAAAATATGGATATGACCCTAATTTTGTTTGGATCAGTAGTCGATCATGCCGATGTTTGTGTAATTGATAGTGGAACAACACATGTCATATTTAAAGATGAGAAATACTTTTCTTACTTGCTTAGAATAAAAGCAAATGTTACTACAATTTTTGGTAATTCAAAATTGATTGAAGGCTCCAAAAAAGCTACTATATTTCTTCCTAAGAGGACAAAACTTGTAAAGAAGATGCGTTGTTCTCTTCTATATCCCAAGACACTTGTTAAAGTTTCAAAGATATCTGCGAAATGGATATCATATTGAGACACTAAATGAGATGAATATTGAATACCTTGGTATAACCAAGAATGTCTCAGGCCAAAAATGTGTTTGGAGAAATTACCAACCATATCTTCAGACTTATATTATGCAGAAATTAGTACAATCGAAGCATATTCGATCGTAAACTAGAAGTTCACTGATTTAAATGCTTTTGTGTTATGGCATGACGGAATAGGTCAATCTGTATCAATAATGATGAGACGAATTCTTGAAAATTCAACTGGGCATCCATTTAAAGAACCTGAAGATTCTCATAAATGGTAAATTTTCATGTGTTGCTTGTTATCAAGATAAGTTAATTGTCAGACTATCATCATTGAAAGTTGGCATCGAATCCCTTGGTTTTTTAGAACACATACATGGGGTATATGTGGACCTATTCATCCACCTAGTGGACTATTTAGATATTTCATGGTCCTCATAGATGTATCTTCAAGATGGTCTAATCTGTGCATTTTATCATTTCACATTCTCGAATTTGCAAAGTTATTGGCACAAATAATAAGATTAATGGTGCACTTCCCAGATTATCCTATTAAGGCCATTCTCCTTGATAACGCTGGAGAATTACATCCCAAGATTTTGATGATTATTTTTATCAATTGAGATAAGAATTGAACATCATGTTGCTCATGTTCATACTCAAAATGGCCTTGCAGATTCATTTCTTAAGCGCCTACAATTGATAGCAAGACCACTACTTATGAAAACAAAATCACCCACTACCGTATGGGGTCATGCTATCTTACATGCAACAACACTCGTTCGTCTTAGACCGACTAATTATAGGAAATATTCTCTATCAAAGTTAGTATAATTGGTCATGAGCCGAATATAGCTCATCTACGAATCTTTGGCTCCACTGTATGCGTGCCTGTAGCACCACCACAACATACTAATATGGGCTCTCAACGAAGGTTAGGCATATATGTTGGGTTAAACCCACTCTCCATAATTCACTACCTTGAACCATTGATTAGTGATTTACTGCTCGATTAGTAGATTGTTGGTAATTTAATGAAACAAATTTCTTGCAATTAGTGGGAGGAAAAAAGGAATTTAAAATAGAGATTGCATAGAAAGTTTCATCATTATCTCATTTTGACCCATGTTCCCCTAGGTGTAAAGAAGAGGTCCAGAAGTTCATTATAGCAAATAAAATTCTAGATACATGTATTGATTTGAAAAGGATAACAAAGTCACATATTCTTGCATTGATTGTGTTTATCTGGTTGATGTCCCAAAATGACCATCTACAAGTGTCATGGCTTCTAAATCCCAAACACGCTTGAAGCGTGGTAGACCATTGGGTTCTAAAGACAAAAATCCTAGAAAAGGAAGCGCAAAAGATGATAAAGATGACACAATAAAAGAGTCGCATGAATAAGTTCAAGATCTGATTAATCCTGATATTCTTTAAGAGATCAGTGAACTCAAGACTCAAGTGAATGAAGAACTGTCAATAAGTTCTACGGGTGATGGGATAAATTTAGATCAATGAAAAATTATAGTGGATAATTTTTTTACATATAATGTTGCACTTAATATTATGCAAGATAGTCTTAAGCCTAAATCTGTCGAAGAATGTGGACAAAGATGTGATTGGCTAAAATGGGAAGAGGCAATTCAATCAGAATTAGATTCGCTTACTAAACGTGAAGTTTTTGGGCTTGTAGACCAAACCCAAAATGGTGTAAAACTAGTTGGCTATAAATGGGTTTTTGTGCGTAAGCGAAATGAAATTGTAAGGTACAAGGCACACCTTGTTACACAAAGATTCTCTCAAAGACCCGACATCGGCTATGAAGAAACATATTCACCCTTTATGGATGTAATAACTTTTCGATACCTCATCAATTTAGTTGTACATGAAAGTCTTAAGATGCATCTAATGGATGTGGTTACAACATATCTTTTTGATTTACTTGATAATTAAATTTATATGAAAATTCAAGATGGACTTAAAATATCTCAAGAAATGCTCTCAATCAGATTACAAAGATCATTGTATGGTTTGAAGCAATCAGTGTGTATATGGTATAATTGCCTTAGTGAGTACTTGATAAATAAAGGATATATAAATGATGTCATTTTTTCTTGTATTTTTATTAAGAAAACGACATCAAAATTCTTTATACTTGCCATTTATGTTGATGACATAAATATCATTGAAGCCACTAAAGAGGTTCAAAAGGCAAATGAATATTTAAAGAAAGTATTTGAGATGAAAGATCTTGGAAAGATAAGACTATGTCTCAGTCTACAAATTGAACATTTAGCAGACGGAGTCTTCATCCACCAATCCACCAATCTGCCTACATTGAGAAAAACTTAAAGCTATTTTACATGGATAAAGAACATCCATTAAGTACTTGAATGGTTGTTTGATCACTTGATGTGAATAAAGACCTGTTCCAACCTCCAGAAGAGAGCGAAGAAATTCTTGGTCCTAAAGTACCATATTTCAGTGCTATTGGTGCACTTATGTATCACACTAATGTTACGGAACTTGACATAGCATTTTATGTTAATTTGTTAACAATATATAGCTTTTCCCCTGCACGAAGACATTGGAACGGAGCTAAACATATATTACGATATATGAAGGGACCAGTGATATGGGTCTATTTTATACTAACAATGATAGTGCAAATCTTGTTGGTCATGCAGATGCACATAAAAATCGATCTCAAATAGGTTATTTGTTCACATACGGTGGTACTGCTATATCATGGAGATCTACGAAGCAGTCAATTGTCGCTTCTTCTTCAAATCATGCTGATATAATAGCTATTCATGAAACAAGTAGAGAATGTGTGTGGTTGAGATCAATGATACAATTCATCAAAGAAAGATGCGTCTTGGAGTATGATTTCAAAGTACCCACAATCATCTTTGAAGACAATGTTGCATGCATAGCTCAATTAAGAGGAGGCATCATAAAAAAAGATAGACAGAAACATATTTCACAAAAATTATTCTTCATACATGATCTTCAGAAGAATGGTGATATTGATGTACAATAAATTCATTCAAGTGATAATCCAGCAGATTTATTTATCAAATCTTTATCTGACTCAACTCTTGAGAAAATGGTACACAAGATTGGAATGTGAAGACTTGACCATCTAAATCGTGGTCTTCATCAGGGGGAGTAGAATACGCGTTGTACTCTTTTTTCCTTAGTCTAAGTTTTGTCCCATTGGATTTTGCTAGCAAGATTTTTAATGAGGCAGCAAGCAATGCATATTAAGAATGGCCATATATATTTTTGTTCCTTCAACTTTTCTTTTACATTAAAATCCATGAAGAAGTGTTGTGAAGGCGGTGGATGCCCATGTATATGGGATCCACTCGCCTTACTTTAAACCAATTATGATACTTCTTGGTGGTCAAGGAAGAATTTTGAACCTTACACTATGGCTATAAATAGCCTACCAAAACAAGTAAAGAAATAAAAACAATAGATCTCTCTATTGCTTGTTAATTAAATTTAGTATTCTCTTTCTCTTGTTCTTCTTTTATATAAATTAGTTTTACTTTTTATTTTATAACACATACCACAAAAACATAATCATGAGAAAATTATGATATTAAAATTGGCCTTGTTTATGAAGTGTTTTTCTTATGAACCACTTCTTTGGAAAAGATGAGGCATGCCATATATAGAAGGTCTATTTATTATTATTTCTTTTTAAGAAAAAAAATCAATTAATTTATCTTCCACCACATGGTAAAACATGCCTATATAACTTTAAAATAAAAAATAAGTGTCATTTTCCTCGGGCAGTAGCAGATTTCAGATAGGCAATGAGGTTTGCACGCTTCTGTGGCTTCTTCAATCCAGGAAAAATCATCTTTGCTTCATGTATGTACTGTAGAAACAATCAAAATATTGCATATTAGGAAAACATAAATTTATAATTAATTGATTTGAAAACAAAAATATTACTATAGTTTAAATTTGTCGTTGCATTCAACTTGATTGAATTATATATGATAGTAGTCTTAAATAGAAGTGAATTCAAATAACCTTATATGTCTCGTAAACACAAAAATGTGGAGATAACAAAAGGGAAAATGGTATGAAAAATACTCTAACTTTGACCGAAATTGTTGTTACGATACCAAACTTTATGGAGGACCTTTTATCCTGTCACTATTTAATAGTTTATTTTAAAGGTATATATGTGCCCACGTGAACAAGTTACTATTTATAATGATGCAATATTTATGATGTCCACGTGGACACATATATACCTTTAAAAAACATTATTAAATAGTGCAGGGGTAAAAGACTTTTTCAAAGTTTGGTATTGTTACAGTAATTTCGGTCAAAGTTCATATATATTGGAGACCTTTTTTCCATAACAAAAAGATCAACCGTACCTTCTTGGGGTTGAGCAAATAGTCATACAAAGTGTTTTCTCCCCAAGTGACATCCATATTTTATTGGCTGCAGAGTAAGTAAGCAACAATTGTTCCACACTGCCTTCCAAAAAGTCCATTCAAATTAGGTCTTGTTTAAATAAATATTAGTTTAAAAGAAAGTTTGTAATTTAAAATTTAGGAATTCTACAACACCCCCATCTCTCTACTCCACATAAATTTTCTACAAAAATTATTGTAACCACCCCATCCCTGCTTTGCCCCTGCAAATGTCTACCTTCTCCCCACCTTGCTTTGCATTCATCCCGCCTCATTGTCATTTCTAATTGCTCTTATAATAGCCACCTACGACTCATTTGTCAATCATTCAGCTCATAAATTCACAAATTAAGTAAACAAAAAAGGATTAAATATACACATATATTATTCGAGAATAATTTGTGATCTCATATTCTTCCATCTGAATATTCCTCCCATTTGAACTTTTGTGGGCTTTTTCTTCTTATATAATACTATTACTTATTATGTTTTGATTTAATTTTTTTCATGGAATATTGAAAACTTAATCATTCTTTATTTCTATTGTCTGCTTTTTAACAGGACTGTTTTTTTTTTCTTTCTCTCTCCTTATTAAATCAAAATAATTCCTCCTCCTCCTCCTTCTTCCTCCTTTCAATCTTCCTCTTTCTCTTCGTCCTCTTCTCCTTTTTTTCCTCTTCCTTCTCCTCTTCCTATTCCTTTTCCTCTTCTTTTTATTTCTCTTCTTCCTCCTCCTCTTCTTCCTGATCTTCTTCTTCCTCTTCTCCCACTTCTTCTTCTTCTCCTTCTCCTCCTCCCCCTCCTCCTTCTCCTTCTCCTTCTTTTTATTCTTTTGCTTTACTTTTGTTTTTCATCGCAAATCTCTACAAATTTCTTTAGAAATTGTATATATTAACACTCTTTTACCATAATCAAAGCACCATTAAATAAATTTAGTTATCACTCCTAAATCAAAATAGTAAAATAAAAGATTAAAAAATAAATTCTTTTGCCGGAACCCACATAAAACAAAAATAAAAATTTCAGTTTGCAACACCTTCACAAGCGCATCTCTCAAACATTGACTCTAATTTCAAATTCTTGAATTCAACCACAAATTGGGTATCTTCGAAACGAAGCATGAAAAATTCAAATGAGTCATAATTTTTTCAGTTGGATTAATTTCAATAGTTTAATTTGGTTTGCTACTTTCACCAATATTAAGAAAAGAAAGAAATTGAATTGGATATTTATGGCATGTCCATATACTAGTTTTGGTATATTCCTTCAAAAGCCCCCCAACAAGAGTAAAATGTGTAGCAATGTGATTTGAGAGAAATTGGGGGAATATGATAAAAATACTGGCCATAGAGACTTTTACTCATCGGAAAAATTCATCGTCTTTTCTCTTGCTGAAATGTCAATGGATGAGAAATGAGTTTTATAATGGTGACGTTCTTGGTAATAATGGAGGTTTGTAATGGGCATATAATAAAAAAGAAAAAATAGAGAAAATAATTAATTTGTTATATTTATTATGTGGCATTGACATGTCATGTACGTGTGTTAGTATATTTTAGGGTGAAATTTATATCCTTTTAAAATAGTTCAGGGAGTAATAGGATACTCGTGAAATTAGTGTGTAGTTTGAAATCCGATAATAAATAGGGGGGGCTTTTAACCATTTTCTCTAAAGGTAAAACCTGAAAAAACAATTCTTTGGCACCATTCTTTTTCTTAACATTCTTCGTGATTTATATTTTTTGCACGTTAAGCTGCATGTAGGGCTACAAGGTTACATTTAACACAATTTTTTTTCTTATGAATCTATTAGTTTTAGGGTCAAGAACCAAATTGAGCATCTTTTATAATACATTCAAAATAATATAATATGGATCAAGTAAAATATATTAAGAATCAAAATAAAGTAATTCCCCGAATTGGCTATCCAATTACATGAAAAGAGAAAAGACAAAGAAAAAGAACATACCACCAAAACATAATCATGAGAAAATTGTGATATTAAAATTAACCTTGTTTATCAAGTGTTTATCCTATGAACCAGTTCTTTGGAAAATAAATGAGTCCTGCCATATATAAGAGGTCTATTTATTATTATTTCTTTTTAAGAAAAAAATCAATTAATTTATCTTTCACTACATAGTGAAACATGCCTATGAAACTATAAAATAAAAAAAAAACAAGTGTCATTTTCCTCAGGCAATAGCAGAATTCAGATAGGCAATGAGGTTTGCACGCTCCTGTGACCTCTTCAATTCAGGAAAAACCATCTTTGTTCTAGGTATGTACTGTAGAAACAATAAACAGATTGCATATTAGGAGAACAAAAAATTATAATTAATTGATTCGAAAACAAAAATATTAATAGTTTAAATTTATCGTTGCATTCAACTTGATTGAATTATATACGGCAATAGTCTTAAGTAGAACTCAATTCAAATAACCTTATATGTCTGGTAAACACAAAAATGTGAAGATAACAAAAGGGAAAAGGGACTGGAAAATACTCCAATTTTGACCGAAATTGTTGTTATAATACCAAATTTATGGAAGACTTTTTATCCTGCACTATTTAATAGTTTATTGTTAAGGTATATATGTGCCCACGTGGACACATTACTATTTATAATGATGCAAAATTTATGATGTTCACGTGGGCACATATATACCTTTAAAATACACTATTAAATGGTGCAGGAGTAAAAGGTCCTTTTCAAAATTCGGTATTGTTACAGCAATTTCGGTCAAAGTTTCGATATATTTTAAATCTTTTTCCCATAACAAAAAGATAAACCGTAGTACCTTCTTGGGGTTGAGCAAATAGTCATACAAAGTGTTTCCTCCCCAAGCGATAGCCATGTTTTTATTGCCAGCAGAGTAGTTGTAACCAACAGTTGTTCCAGACTGCCTTCCAAAAAGTCCATTCAAATTGGGTCCTGTTTAAATAAATATTAATCTTTTCGTTTCAAAAAGAGTGGTCTAATTTGACTTAACACGAAATTTACAAAAATAAAGAAGACGACTTTTGAATCTTGTGATCCTAAATTAAAGTTATGTCAAATGTACTAAATTGTCATTTAATCTTGTGGCCTTAAACATATTGCAGGGAAAACTGAAACTAAAATGTTACCAAAAAAGAAATAAATGTAATTCTTTTTTAAACTGACTAAAAGGAAAGGAGACCAATTTGTTTTAAATGGAGGAAATAGTTTAAAAGAAAGTTTTGTAATTTAAAGTTAGGAATTCTATAACACCTTATCGCTCTACTCCACATAAATTTTCTACAAAAAATATTGTAACCCGCCCTACCCCGCTTCGCACATGCATAACTTTACCTCCTCTCCCCCGTTACTCTGCATCCACCCCGCCTCATTGTCATTCCTAATTGCTCCTATAATAGCCACCTATGACTCATTTGTGAATCATTCAAAAGGAAAAGAAAAAAAAAAAAGAGAGATTGAAAAAGTAGCATTAAAATAAGGTAATAAAAATATCTATTGGAATTTTCTGAACTAATGAAATCGAGCAACTAGTTTTCAGTTATCAACAAAACATTACTTACTTCAAAATTATGCAAACTAATTAGCAGATAGACAGAACAATCAACGCCTAGATACAGTTTAAGCATATTAAAATCACCACATGCACCATATATATCGTGTTCAGCTCATAAATTCACAAATTAAGTAAACAGAAAAGGATCAAATATACACATACTATTCGCGAGTACTTAACATTATCTTATATTTGGGTCTACAGAGAAGAAGATGAAATTTTTTTAAAAAACAATTGGTCGGATCGGATCAAACGGATGGTTCTAAAAAAGAAATTAAAGATCAAATTAGGAGTAATTTATTTGATTATGAGTTAGACATGTGTTCCTTCATAAAAAAATAACGAAAATATTGTTTCAAATTATAATGGAAGGAGTATATATTTGGACCATTTTCCGTTAAGTAAATCGTGATTAAATGATTATTAGGCATTCAACTAATCAATAATCAGAAATCTCACAAAAAAAATTCATAAAATCCAGTACATGCATGTTAAACAATATATAGAGTGCTATTTGATCTTAACCTATATTCACAAAGCAATCACTAGTTTAGGTGTGGAAAAAAGTTCCTATAAAACTATTTTTTTGTCAACATATAAAGCCAAAAGAAAAATGAAATGTGTCACATAAATTAAGAGAGAAAGAGTATTAGTATATGTATTGTATTGCCCAAAAAAAAGTTGGAAGTAACATGATTTATAAATTGCAGATCTAGTAGAGTATATAGGCACCAAGGAAATTAAAAAAACAAAGCAAAGGAATAACAAATAAAAGACAAACAGAAGTAGAAAGAGAATAGATCTGCAAGAAATGTTTAAAGAAGAAAATAAAAATAGATGAGGAAGGTACCTTGTTTATGACCGGCACCTTTTTCAACAGTATGACATTTTGAAGATCTTCTCTCCTGCCTTTTCATTTCCTGGTGGTGCCTCACCAAAAGATGCCATTTTTTTTAACAAGTTTTTTTGCTGATCTCAAAGTAGAGAGGACAAGAAGCCAAATATGTTTTGTTACAACAAACCGACTTTATTGCCATTTTTCGATAAATGATCAAAATGATCCTTTTATTTAGATTCTTTATATATATCAGTTTATCTAAATAGTCTTTAATGTATATATTAAAAAAAGATCATATTGGTTTTAGCCCTTAAAGCTAACTGAAAAATAAAAAAACTTGTAAACTTAATTGTGGGTCGTACACTTGGTGGACCCTTTCTTCCTCCCTCCTTCTTCTTCTCCATTTTCTATTCTCCGTCATTTTTTCTCCAATTTCCAATTGATTTGTATTGAAAATGAAATGATGCACTTCATCATCATGAATCACAAAGAAATTTATTGGGTAAAGTACTCAAAACCAAACCACATTTTCTTCTCAAAGCTAGTTAAATTATTGAATTCACACCAAATATTAATATACTTGAGCGAATGTTATTTTGCTTTTTAGTCGTTACTATAAGATTATTTTAGGGTCTTCCCTTCTCATTTAATTAAAAAGGGAAATTTTCGTAAATAGTCATTATGATATTTAAGTTTGAATATATTATTTTTTGGGCATACGTGTAGAATTTGAATAAGAAATGTTATATTGTATAAAATCTTTGAACTCATAATCAAATCTACATTCTGTCAAAATCCTCTCTAACATGCTAAACTTTCTTCAAATTTCAAAATAATGTTTGTAAATTTTTATTTTCTACCACTGTTCGTTCTGTTTTTACCACCCTGATTTATGGATATTGGGGTGTTTGTTAATACGTTGTCATTTTAAACACTCAGCTTTAACTTATTTACAAGTGGCACATGTTTTTTTTATTGATGATTGATATCCATATTCAGACTAATTCAGATTGGCACCTCATAGTATCAAGCAGAGCTCTGTATCGTGGTTTTTTCATGGATTAGTCGATTATACAAAGAACAATATTGATCATAGGCCAAAAGATTAGCATTAAGTTGATTTGGATTTCTTATTTTAAAATTATATAGACGTAACTTTTTTATTACATTCAAAGGTAGTTTTCGTCTTGTATGGTTAGTGAAAGATCATAATTATTTCTAATCATGTTGTTCTATGGTCAGTAAATTAAAGTGATCGATTGATTCGCTAATCACTTGACACTATAAAGTTTGTAAACTGCTGAGTCTTAAGCAAGCCTCAAGACAGTGAAACATTAAACTCACACAAGCACTGTTGGATGTTGGTTTCACACTTAGCAGTCATGACTACTCTTTGTTCACAATGACGGAATCAGATGACATTGTGATTATTCTTCTTTATGCTGACGACATGCTGATTACTAGTAGTAGTGGTTCTTCGATCAACAAAGCAAAAGGCATTTTGCATCAGAAGTTCAGTCAAGGACCTTGGTGAACTCAAATACTTTCTGAGAATAGAAATACTGAGATCACAACAAGGGATTGTATTGAATCAGAGAAAGTACGTGATGGAATTAATTTCAGAATTGGGGCTAAGAGGAGCAAAACCTGTGGGGACACCTATGGAGATGAATGCTAAACTCACTACTGCAGAATATGATTCAGCATTGGAGTTTCAGATGATCCATTACTGGAGGACATAACTGCATATCAGAAGTTAGTGGGAAAGTTATTGCATGTGACCATAATAAGACCTGATATCAGTTTTACTGCAGACTCTAAGTCAGTTTATGCAGCAACCAAAGAAGTCAAATTGGGATGCAACAATAAGACTCGTTAGATATCTGAAAGATGGACCAGGTCAAGGGGTTTTGTTAGCATCTGAAGGACCTCATACACTGTCTTGTTGGTGTGATTCTGACAGGGCTGCATGTCCCAATACTAGGAGGTCAGTTACTGGTTTTGCAATAAAGTTTGGGAATTCTCTTATTTCCTTAAAGTTAAAGAAACAGCAAACAATTTCAAAAAGCTTCGTAGAGGTAGAATATAGGAGCATGGCTGCAAGTGTGGCTGAGACTGTGTGGTTACCTGGTCTTTTCAAGGATCTAGGAGTTAAGCTTGGACAACCAGTTAAGGTGTTTAGTGACAGCAAATAAACTATTCAAATAGCTGTCAATCCAAACTTTCATGAAAGAACCAAACACATTGAAATTGATTGTCATTCCATACGAGATAAAGCTAAGGACGGACTGATTGATCCAGCCTATGTTCATACTAAGGACCAACAAGCTGACTTACTTACCAAAGCTCTCACCAAGGCTCGACATGATTATCTAATGACCAAGCTTGGAGTTTTCAATGTTCTTCAACCTCCATCTTGAGGGGGAGTATTAGATTTTAGCTAAATCAGAAATTAGTTAATTAGTTGTAGCTATTAGTTGACTAGTTAGTTACACTGTTAGTGCTAAAAGGCATGACATGCCAGCAGTATTAAGTTAGTTGTTAGATATTTTGATAGAGAAGTTAGTTACAGTTTTCTGTATATCTGTATGACTTAGCTAATGAATTGAATACAAATTTTCATTCTCCACAAATCACTCTTCCATGCAACTCTTTGTTTCTCTCAAGTGTTCCTAACAATGGAATTATTTTGGATTTTAGCATGTCAGCAGTTCATTCTCCACAAATCACTCTTCCATGCAACTCTTTGTTTCTCTCAAGTGTTCCATAACAATGGAATTATTTTGAATTTTAGCTTGGTATTAGAGCAGGAAGATCTGAGTTGATTCTATGGACATTGATTCTTCTCCAATACTCTGTTCTTTCAAACTTCAGTTTACTTTGATCAATAACTCTCTTCAACAATGCCAAATATCAATCACAATCATGTGTTGCACCTCCAAGCTTCTGATATGCCTGGATCTGTGCTTGTTCCAGTTCAGTTAACAGGAACTGAAAACTATAGCCTATGGAGTAGATCTATGAAGATTGCTCTTCTCGAAAAGGGAAAATTAGGGTTCATCAATGGAAAATATCTGAAGGTGTCTTATCCAGAGCTAACAAACCAATGGGAAAAGTGTGATTCTATTGTTCATTCCTGGATCATGAATTCTGTGAGCAAGGATCTACTAAACAACATTGTGTATGGTTCCAGTGCACATGCAGTTTGGGACGATTTGCAAGAGAGATTTAACAAGGTGAATCGAGTCAAAATCTTCCAGTTGTGCAGGGAAATAACAACTTTATCCCAAGGTACAAGTTTTGTATCTGTTTATTTTTCAAATTTGAAGGAATTATGGGATGAATATGACATGCTTGTATCAAGTCCTAGCTGTGGATGTCCCAAATCTATGGAATATGTGGAGTATTTGCAAGACCAAAGAATACGACAATTTCTCAACGGCCTTAATGAATCGTATGATCAGACTAGAAGGCAGATTCTTCTAAAATCTGCTGATCCTACAATTAATCAAGTGTATGCTATGATAATTGAGGACAAAGGTGAGAGATCCATAATTGTGCATAATGTCACTGATGGCAATGGAGGTTGTGAACCATTGGCTATGCAAGCTGGCAGTGCACGTGGTCCTCCACACCACAAGCCACCACTAGTGTGTGATCATTGCCATATGAAGGGTCATACTAAGAGTCAGTGCTGGAAAATCATTGGCTATCCTGGAGATAAAGGGAAGAAGAAATAAGGTGGTTTTAGATGCCCAACCATTTGCTAATGCCAACAATGCTCGAACATGTCTTGATTGCTTGCAAGGAGGACAGATGTCCAAGGGGACCTTGTGATGTAGCTGATAACAAAGGACCATATTTCACTAAAGATAAATAGAAGCAGCTTGTTAACCTACTTAACAAAGATGCAGAGGAGCAAAATGCTAACATGACAGGTACAATTACTTGTCTAATGTCAGGTGTTCCTTCTAGATAGTGGATTGTAGAATCTGGAGCAACACATCATATTTTATCAAGTTTAAGCTTACTAGAACAAGATAGGCATGTATATAATTCTAGCAGGAACAAGGTATACTTACCTACAGGAGACAAGGAAAATGCGACACATGTTGATACAACAACTATATTGAAGGAAGGAACAGTTACTAATGTTCTTCATGTGCCAGAATTTAAGTTTAATCTTTTGACAGTGTCAAAATTAACCAATGAACTATCTTGCTCTGTCAATTTTTCCCTGATTTTTATATATTTCAGGACCTTCACAGTGGCAAGTTGAATGGGATTGGTAGAGAGGAAGATGGGTTTTATGTGTTGAAGGTAAATAAAGTCAGCTCAAAGGAAAAGGAAGCAATAAGTGCAACAGGTACTTTTGGAAATGAAGAAGCATTCAAGCTGTGGCACATTAAATTGGGTCATGCATCACAAGCTATCATGAAGGTAATTTCACCTGTAAAATACAATAATGGTAGTTCTATACATGATAAATGTTCCATTTGTCCTATTGCTAAGCAAACTAGATTGAAGTTTCTTACTAGTAGTTCAAGAACTGTATCTCCTTTTGAACTTGTACACATGGATCTTTGAGGTTCTTATAAATTCCTACTCTTGATAAGAAGCACTATTTCCTGTCTATTGTTGATGATTATACCAGATTCACTTGGGTATATTTGTTATAGTTAAAGTCTGATGTGATTGTGATATTGCAACAATTCTTCAACATGGTCAAAAATCAGTTTGGAGCCATGGTTAAAACATTAAGGTCAGATAATGGCACTGATTTTTTCAACTCTCAGTGCACCAATCTCCTACAACAGCTTGGTATTGTTCACCAAAGTAGTTGTGTCTATACCCCTCAACAAAATGGTATTGTTGAGAGGAAACGCAAACACAATTTAGATAAAGTCAGAGCACTCAGGTTTCAGGGTGGGTTTCCTTTGAAATATTGGGGTGTTTGTGTAAAGCCTGCAGTCTATTAGATCAATAGAATGTCATCTGATGCATTATATGGACACATTACATTGAGCTTTTGTATAAAATGAAGGCAAGTCTAGAACACATTAATTAGAGTTCTAGGATGTTTGTGTTATTCCATTGCAATACCAAAATTAAAAATTTGGTGAAAGAGCTACAACTTCAGTTTTGATGGGCTTTTCTGAAACTCAGAAGGGATATATACTCCTGAACATAAAGACCAGTCAGTTCTTTGTGAGTCGAGATGTTTCTTTCAGGGAAGCTGAATTTCCTTTTCTAAAAGGCAATTTTGAAAGTACAATGGTGTTGAAACATGGAATCTCATAGGTACCACTCAGGTTACACCTGCTTCTTTAGAACAATCAGATGTTCATGATGATTCTCCTGCTGGCACTGCAGATGCATCCACCTGTGGAGTTCATGATCGCACTCCTGTTATTGTAGATGCATGTTGTGCTTCTCCTACTGATGATTCAAATATAAAAGGTACTGCTCCAGCTTACACAAGGAAATCCACTAGGAGAGCTCAAGAACCAGTTTGGTTGAAATATTATGTGACCACAAGAAAGCCAACCTTTACTCTTTTTCAAACTACTTGAGCTATGATGCAACATCTCCTAAATACAAAGCCTATTTGGCTAATTTTTCTACATTGGTAGAACCAAAATGTTTCAATGAGGCAGTTAAAGATACAAGGTGGGTAGAAGCTATGAAGCTAGAAGTTCAAGCTTTAGAGGATAACAAAACTTGGAAGGTAATGTCCTTGCCACATGGTAAGAGTGCTATAGGATCTAAATGGGTGTACAAGATAAAGTACAAAGCAAATAGAGAGGTAGAAAGATTCAAGGCTCAGCTGGTAGCAAAGGGATACAACCAAAGAAAGGGGTTGGATTATCATGACACTTTTTCCCCTGTGGCAAAAATGGTAATAGTAAGGCCTGTCATTGCTTGAACTGGAATCTTTTCCAAATGGATGTGTACAATGCTTGCAAGGTGATATCTATGAGGAAGTCTATATGGACATACCCGAGGGTTTCAAAAAGCAGGGAACAGTGATTTGTGGAGAATGAAAACTTGTATATTCAATTGATTAACTAAGTCATACATATAGAGAGAAAACTGTAACTAACTTCTCTAACAAAATATCTAACAACTAACTTAATAAGCTGGCATGTCATGCCTCTTAGCACTAACAGTGTGACTAACCAGTCGACTAATAGCTGCAACTAATTAACCAATTTCTGATTTAGCTAAAATCTAATAAAATTTACAAATATTTTTTTGAAATTTGAAGAAATTTTAGTATGTAAGAGAGGATTTTGGTTGTGAATAGAAGAATAAATCAATTGGCAATTTGAGAAAAAAAGGCGGGAGAAAAAAATGGAGAAGAAGAACTGGTAGAAGAAAGAGGGAGGAAGAAAGGCTCCACCAATTATGGGACCCACAATTAAATTTAACGTTTTTTTTTAAATTTTTCAATTAATTTTTAGGGCTAAGGATCAAAATGATCCTCTTTTTATATACATTAAGGACTATTTGGATAAGGTAATATATATAAATGATCAATATAATTCTACCCCCATATATGAGAGACCATTTTGATAATTTTCTCGCCCTCCCTCCCTTTTTTCATACTATTAATTTTGGAGACAGTGATGTTATAACACTAATCTCTTTTGTGGTTTGAGATATTACAATCACCTTCCTTATTATTATATTTTTATAACGAAACTAATTAAATTAACTTATAAATTATCTATAATATTCCAAAACTACTCTTATTTGCCAGTTTTTATTAGATTTTTAGCTTCTTATGTAAGAATTATTATTAATTATTTCTTACTTATGGCCCAAGTTTACTTGTAATCCAAGTAATATCATAAATAATATTTAATAAGGAATAGATTTCGTCTGTACATTAGTTATTTGAATGACGTACCAGATTAAGTCATAACCTCTATAAATTGGTTCTCCCTCCACCCATTAGGGTTATCACATATTCTCTACAATAATTCCATCATTGACGGTTGTGGTAACATAAAGTTAGGGCAAGGAGGTAGAAACCAATTTACGACTAACGCTTCCGCTTCTCTCTGTGATTATGTATTTCGCATTAGGTATGTGCCCCTAACGATTTCTATGTAAGATTATCGTGTTCAAGATCCAAGAAGTATTTAATCTTACATGTGGCATTAGAGCATGAATTGTTTGAACTGATAATCTTCGTATATAAAACAAGCATATTTAGAAAATCTGTATGAGGGATAGATCCAAAATTTCAGTGAGGATGGTCTCAAAATTTTTCGCCATTACTGATAATATTTGGAAGACTAATAGTAATTTTAAATTCATGCTTACAATACATTATGCTAATGCAAAGTATTGTTAAACTGACAATTGAGGAACTTTTGCCTTAGCCAATAAATGATGTCCTAATAAACTTGTACACGAGGATATTAAAATATTAAAGCGCCATTACTGATAAATTTTTATAAGCTATCTTATGATTTATGAAGAGCAAGGGGTCATTGGTTAAACAAGTAATGCATGTTAATTAGGTTATCATCGCTCGTGAAAAGTTTAGAATTGATGTTTGCAATCCATAATGTAATAATTATGTTTTATTTTAGATTGTGCAATAAATTAAAGTGGATGTTATACTATTTAATAAATAATATGTGTGTATTATATTTCTAAAGTTTGTTAGTCACCAAAGTGTACAAATTAGAGAAATTAACGTCTACACATATAATATTTATGATCACTTTACATATGTGGATTAGTACGATTCATTATTTATTGGCATATTCAGTATTTCAAGAGAGACTGAGTCTGGTTTTTCAACCTGATGCATGTATTATGTTTCTATAGTTTGTTAGTCTCTAAAGTGGCCAAACTAAAATGTATAAAACTATTCATATGCACAAAATTTTATGATATTATGTGTGAATTTATATTTATGTAGTTTGTTAGTCACCAAAGTGACCAAACTAAAATGTATAAAATTATTCACATGCACAAGAATTTATGATATTATGTATGCATTTGTATTTCTATAGTTTATTAGTCACCAAAGTGGCCAAACTAGATAAATTAACGTCTACACATATCATATTTATGATCACTTGATGTATGTATTATGTTTCTATAGTTTGTTAGTCACCAAAGTAGTCAAACTAGATAAATTAACGTCTACACATATTATATTTATGATCACTTGATGTATGTATTATGTTTCTATAGTTTGTAGTCACCAAAGTGACCAAATTAAAATGTATAAAACTATTCACATGCACAAAATTTTATGATATTATGTGTGCATTTGTATTTATAGAGTTTGTTAGTCACCAAAGTGGCCAAACTAGTATGGTTAAGAAAAATATACATTCATAAAATTGTCATTTATCTATAAAAGTTAATTAAATGCCTATATATTGAAAATAAATAGATAAATTGACTTTCACTATTGCTAGAACTTAAGAATTTACCCACAGATGAATTAATCATTCTACGAATAGTGAACATTATGAGGTAAATTAATATTTTCAGTCAAACATATGCTGTATATCCAAAGATGTTGTATATGTTTGGTTAAATATATTTAATTGCCTATTAAAGATTTAAAAAATGACATTTAAATTATGATAGTGTGTCGTAGTATCTACCCAAAGGAGAATTACAATGTACTTTTATCGTTTTACTGAATTCACATTATTTTGATTTGTGAGCATGTATATCTATTTGCAATTATTCCTCTTCATTCACATGCTTTGTCTGTTACTCTGTTCAATGGATTGAACTTCTCTGAATGGCATGAACAAGTCTAGTTCCACTTAGCTATGATGGATCTTGACTTGGATCTACTAAATGATAAACCTACTGTCATTACTTATAAGAGCAATGAGAATGAGAAGTTTTTTCCATAAATCATAGGAGTGCTCTAACAGATTGAGTCTTATGTTCATGCGAATGATTGTTGCTAACAACATTAAGAGTACTATTCCACAAACAGAAAGTGCAAAGGAATACTTGAAGTTTGTGGAAGAACGTTTTCATTTTGATGATAAGTCTCTCGCTGGTATACTAACGACAAACTCACGACCATGAAGTTTGATGGGTCGCGCAATATGCAAAATCATATTATCGAGATGACTAACATTGCAGCAAGACTTTCGACCTTGGGGATGAAAGTGGATGACACCTTCTTGGTTCAATCTATTCTGAACTCATTGCCTCTAGAGTATGGACCATTTCAAATTAACTATAACACTAATAAGAATAAGTGAGATGTTAGTGAATTGTCCAGTATGCTTACTCAAGAGGAGTCAAGACTTAAGAAACAAGGAGGTTATTCCATTAACATCATGGGTCAATGAGCTAGTAAAGGACTTAAAGTGAAGGCTGACAAGTTTCAGAAAAATAAAGCACCTGCTAAAGTTTCACAGGATGCTCATAAGGAACTCAAGGCTGATGTGTGTCGTTTCTGTAAAAAGGAATGACACTATCAGAAAGATTGCCTGAAACGTAAAGCTTGGTTTGAAAAAAAAAGTACATTTAGTACTTTTGTATGTTTCGAATCAAATTTAATAGAAGTTCCTAATAATACTTGGTGGCTTGATTCTGGTGCAACTATTCATGTATCCACTATGTTGCAGAGATTTACTATGATCCAAACTATAAATCCAAATAAGAATTTCTTGTTCATGGGAAATCGCATGAAGGCTAAAATTGAATGCATAGGGACTTATCGTTTGATCTTGGAGACTGGATATCACCTTAATCTATTACAGACTCTTTATGTTCCTTTAGTTTCTAGGAATTTGATTTCTCTTTCAAGACTTGATGTTTCTGGATTTGATTTTAAGTTTGGACATGGTTGTTTCAATTTATATAAGAATATTGTTTTAATGGTTCTGGTGTTCTTATTGATGGTTTACATAGATTGAAACTCAATAATAATTTTCTGAATCCTTACTTACTATTCATCAAAAATGTTGGAATTAAACTTAGTTTACTAAATGAAAATTCTGCTTATTTGTGGCATAAATGTTTGTATAATGTATCCAAAGAACTATTTAAAAGATTATTAACGAATGAAATTCTTCCGAATTTGAATTTTACTGATCTTGATATACATTTGGATTGCATTAAAGGAAAGCAAACCAAACATACCAAGAAAGGTGCCACAAGGAGCACTCAGCTTCTTGAAATTATACACACTGATATTTGCGAACCCTTTGATGTTCCATCTTTAGGTGGAGAAAAATATTTTATCACCTTTATCGGTGACTTTTCACTCTATGGATTTATCTATTTGTTGAAAGAAAAATCTCAGGCAATGGACGCTCTCAAATTATACATTAATGAGGTTGAAAAACAATTAGATAGGAAAGTGAAATCATTAGGTCAGATAGAGGTGGTGAATATTATGGAAAGTATAACGAATCAAAATAATGTCTAGGTCTATTTGCAAACTTCCTTGAAAATGGTGAAGTTAGTGGGAGTGTTGAACGACAAAGTGTGAAAATTAATGAGGCAAGGGTAAATATTTCATTGCCCATGAATGAACCTACTTCCGCACCAATAACAAATGTTTTTCCTCTTGTTGAAGAACACGTTAACAATGTTGAACAACATTTGGGTGAACACTTCAAGAAGGAACTAACTCGGAAGTATCTGACGTAAATGAACCACAAACAGTTCCGTTAAGAAAATCGGTCATTTCAGCTGATTATGTGATTTATTTGCAAGAGTCAAATTTTGACATTGGAATTAATAAAGATCCGATTTTATTTTCACAAGCCATAGAAAGCACTGAGTCTGATAAATGGATTGATGCCATGAATAAAGAGTTAAAATCCATGGAATACAACAAAGTCTAGGATCTCGTTTAATTACCAGAAATTTCTAAAAGAATCGGGTGTGGATGGGTCTACAAGACCAAACGCGATTCAAATGGTAATATTGAATGATATAAAGTCATACTTGTTGCCAAGGGATACACTAAAAAAGAAGGCATTGATTATAAAGAAACCCTTTTACCGGTCTCAAAGAAAGAATCATTATGCTTTGGCTTTGGTAGCACATTATGATTTAGAGTTACATCAAATGGATGTGAAAACTATCTTTCTTAAGGAATACCTCGAGGAGAATGTTTATATGGACCATTTAGAGGGTTTCAAAATTAAAGGAAAAGATCAAATGGTGTGTAAGCTAAAGAAGTCAATATATGGACTCAAACAAGCCTCACTACCATAACATATTTTGGATTTAAGAAGATTACCGTTGATAGGTGTATATACCAAAAGATCAGTGGGAGTAAGTTTATAATTTTAGTACTGTATATTGATGACATTTTACTTGCTGCTAATGATGGCATATTGCGTGAGACGAAAGACTTTCTCTCTATGAATGTTGAAATGAAAGTTATGGGTGAGACATCCTATGTGATAGGGATAGAAATATTTCGTGATATATCACAAGGATTATTGGTCCTATCTCAAAAGGCTATATCGAAAGAGTTCTAGAGATATTTAACATGAACAATTGTTCAACAAGAATAGTTCCTACTCAAAAAAAGGGGACAAATTTAATCTCATGAAATGCCCAAAGAATGATGTAGAACGAAAAGGAAATGAACTTAATTCCTTAATCTTCTATTGTTGGAAGTTTGATGTATGTTCAAACGTGCACAAGACCATAATTAGTTTTGTGGTCGGAATGCTAGGAAGATATCAAAGTAATCCTGGAATTGTTCACTAAAAAAAAAAAGAACTATAAAGAAAGTTTGTGGCATGTTATGAAGCCACAATTCATGCATTATGGCTGTAGAACTTCATTTCAGGACTTGGAATTGTCGACACCACTACCAAGCCGCTGAAAATTTATTGTGATAATGCTGCTGCAGTATTCTTCTCCAAGAATGATAAGTACTCCATATTTGCTAAACATATGGAATTAAAGTACTTTACTGTTAAGGAAGAAGTTCAAAAAACAAAGAGTGTTACTTGAGAATATTACAACTGATCTCATGATTGCAGATCTGTTAACAAAAGGCTTACAAACAAGACATTTAAAGAACTCAAAGAATAGGTCTTGGTTGTACTTATGATTGATACATTTATGATGTTCTTACACTCTGAGCTCAATTATGTGTTTGTGATATACATTAATGAATTTCTTGTTTCTCATAATGGTGTATACATTATTATTTTGAGATATTACAAGATAAGTCTCTATGAGACATTATTGTGGACCATAATGTTATATGTTTTTATAGCTTATGAACCTAGTATGATAAGTTGTTAATGTAGTAGTATATGGAAGGAAGTATGTAGCTTAAAATTTATGTACAACCGCCATAACTCGTATTAGTAGTTTGTTATATTGTGGTATGTATAATGGACATTATAGAAGAGATTTACTTTATGCGCAACTAATGTTTATTAAATATTAATGTTATATATGATCATTTGGCCAAGTGGGAGAATGTAAGAATTATTATTAATTATTTCTTACTTATGGTCCAAGTTTACTTGTAATCCAAGTAATATCATAAATAATATTTAATAATGAATAGATCTCGTCCGTGCATTAGTTTCTTGATGAACGTACCATATTAAGTCATAACCTCTATAAATTGGTCCTCCCTCCACCCATTAGGATTATCACATATTCTCTATAATAATTCCATCATTGATGGTTGTGGTAACATAAAGTTACGGCAAAGAGGTAGAAACCAATTTACGACTAACGCTTCCGCTTCTCTATGTGTTATGTCTTCCGCATCAGGTATGTGCCCCTAACGATTTCTATGTAAGATTATCGTGTTCAAGATCCTAAAAGTATTTAATCTTACATCTTCTGTATAAATACCTTCTCAACTGATAGAAGATTATAAGGAATGATAAGTGATTACTTGATATATTAAACATTCCCTCTTTACACACCCAAAAGTTGCCAATAAAACCAACCATTAGGGCTATTCAAGAGACAATAAATAGAGCATAAATGCTCATAAAACTAGAAACGGTTTTGCCTTAATTAGCAAAATAGTTTTGTCTTTATATATCAATTAAAAGTTTGAAATATAAAAGAATTTATTTCAGAAGATTCTTGAATATATTACTTCTTCTATTTTTTTACCTTTTTCCAAATACGGTTAATTCGTCTGACATAATAGGGACCACAAATTTATTTAACACAAGCTTCCAATTATGATAATAAATCGCAAAAGAATGAATTACCTACATTATAATAAACTACAAATTATTTGTAAAAAAAAACCTATATGGAATTAACCTGCATATCACGAACAAAATGAACTTATATGCAAAACATAATATCATTTTGATATAATTCAATTACAACACTAACATTTGTCCCTCAAATTCTTCGAACCAACACGCTATACCATTCCGATTCTTATCTTACCATGCAATATTCTAATATAAATCTAACCCCCTACTTATTAATCAAGGACATTGGATTATTACTTAATTCAATGTTAGTATTGTAATTGAATTATATCCGGAAGTCTAGTAATATATCCAAAATTTCAATTATATATTCGTAATCTATAAATTTTAAGGAATTTTTATAATTTGAAAAAGAGTAGGGAAATAATGTAAATAGCTTTTAACACTATGGGTAAATTATACATTTTAATAATACATTTTGTAGGCGTGACTCATTTTATGTTTTTGGTAAATATAAATAATTTTACTTGTTGGTAAATTAACACTGGCCTTCTTGATCACAATGTTTATTAGTTGAGGAGTTTTTTTACTAACCACCATGTCAAGGGTTCAAGGCTGGTAAACCAAAGAAAATTAATGCTATTAGGCACTTTATAATACCTTTTTAAGTTTTTTAAAATAATATTTTCTCTATTTGATTACATATTATTGTTATTTTGTTTTTTATTGTAGAAAATTCGAAACTTGTTAAATTTAATTTTTGTTATATTTGAATAGGCACACATAATTTTCAATTAATTTAACTTCATACTTTTGAAGTTTTTGCTTGCAAACATTTATATTTATCAAAAAATTTAATCATTCCATAACATAAGTACATGTATTAATTGTTAAGCTAAATTTTATACTGCTATTTTTAATTAACTCTAATATAATCATGGACCATTAAAATATTTTAAACTTTATTTTTAAGTAATAAAATATTGTTTGCATGGCCCATTTTATGTTTTTAGTAAATATAAATATTTTTATTTGTTGATAAATTAACACTAGTCTTCTTGATCATAATAGTTCACTAGTTGAAGAGCTTTCCCTTGACCACTAAGTCAAGGGTTCAAGGTTGGTAGACGCAGAAAAATCAACTATGTAAGTATCTTCCAACCATGAACCCTTAACCTAGTGGTCAAGAGAAAACTATTCAACTAGTGAACCATTATGACCAAGAAGACCGGTGTTAATTTACCAACAAATAAAATTTACTAAAAACATTAAATGGGCTATGCAAATAATATTTTATTACTTAAAAATAAAGTTTAAAATATTTTAATGGCCCATGATTATATTAGAGTTAATTAAAATAGCACTATAGATTTAGCTTAACAATTAATACATGTAATTAAGTTATCGAACAATTATTTTTTTTGATAAATATAAATGTTTACAAGCAAAAATGTAAAAAGTATGAAGTTAAATTAATTGAAAATTATTTGTGCCTATTCAAATACAACAAAAAGTAAATTTGATAAGTTTTCAAATTTCTACAATAGAAAACAAAAAACAATAATTTGTAATCAAATAGAGAAAATATTTGTTAAAATCTTTTAAAAAGGAATTATAAAATGCTAACATTATTTTTTTTTGGTTTACCAGCCTTGAACCCTTGACATGGTGGTTAGGAAAAAATTCCTCAATCAATAAACCATTTTGATCAAGAAGACCGGTGTTAATTTACCAACAGTAAAATTATTTATATTTATCAAAAACATAAAATAAGTCACGCCTACAATATTTATTATTAAAATAAAGTATAATTTACCTAAATTCCAAAGAAAAACATATATTCATATTGGTAGATCGATAGTGATTAAAGTTATTTGGAATAAATTGAACATCGATTAATAAACAAATCATGTCCTTAAGCGACTAGAAAAAGAAAAAATTAATATACAAATATGATTATAATTATCCTAGATTTATCATTTTTAGTGGTCATGCCACAAAGAATGATAGAGATCTTAATTAGACATTTTAAAAAAATACAATTAGGTTTCATCAATACCCCAATTAATCATGTAAGTGTTTCTATCATAGGAATTAGATTTATAGACCTCCTTTGTATAACACAAAGAAAAAACTAAAACTAAATTAAAAAAAACATTAACTCTTTTTTATTATGTCAAAAAATAGTGAAAACGGTTAACTCTTTTTATTTTCTTTCTTATCCTTTAGTGAAATTTTGTTGAAACATATCAAGAACAAAATATTTGTAGGCCTATTTATTTGTGTCATTAAGATATTTTGGACATTATTTTTAAGTAATTAAATATTGTTGACCTAACTCATTTTATGTATTTAGTAAATATAAATAATTTTACCTATTGATAAATTAACACCGATCTTCTTGGTCATAGTGATTGATTGGTTGAGGAGTTTTCTCTTGACCACTTGGTTAAGGGTTCAAGACGGGTAAGCCGAAGAAAATCATTGGTTATTATAGGTATTCTAAAATACCTTTTTAAATTTTTAAAAAATATATTTTCTCTTTGATTACATACTACTATTGTTTTTTGTTGTGTTTTTTTTTTAAAGAATTAAAAAAGTATTATAGAATACCTCAATATTGTTAGGTTTTTTCTGTTTACGAGCCTTGAACTCTTGACCTAGTGGTCAGGAGTAAACTCCTCACTCGTCCACCACTATGACCAAGAAGGTCGGTGTTAACTGACCAACAAATAAAACTATTTATATATACTTAATTGCAAAATATCTTAATTGCCCAAATAAATAGGCCTACAAATATTTTGGTCTTCATAATCAACAAAATTTCAATGCTTCACTTAATTTAGTCAAAGGATTAGAAAGAAAACAAAAAAGAGTTACCATTTTCATTATTTGACATAGTAAAAAGAGTAAATGTTTGTTCTCTAATTTATTTATAGTTTTTTCATAGTATGATGACAGGGAGATTCTTAGACCTATTCTTATGGAAGAGATAATTTTTTTTTATAGTGAAAATGTCATAAAACGCAACCCAGGATTCATAATATGAAAATCAAAACTAGAATAACGAAGAAAAACCATCGTAATGTACGTCTGTTATTCCTTGATGATAGGTGTTACTACATCTTGAGATCCTAATTGCAATGGTTCAGCTACATCACAAGAAGCAATTGTGAGAAATATCCATTCTAAAACAATCATTTGATTTGGTGCATTCTATGAGTGCAGTTATGTATTGTTAAAATTTATTTATACTTTTGATATATATTATCATCAATTATTTATTGTGTTTCACTTATAATATTATTTTGCAGTTGTTACTATTACTTTTCTTAATACTTGATACCGCCTTTCTTAATAGTTGCCATTAAAAAAGAGATTGTGGTGGGACAAAAATATTTTGGAACCCCAAATTACAAGTTGTGATGCTAATGATAGTATTGGAAATAATATGAATATATGCAAGTAAAAGGAATTACTAATTCTCCCTCTCTGTAGAACCCTACCTAATGGTGGCCTAGATTGATGGCCAATGTCGATGGAGGTCAACCATTGACGATGGTTGATTCATTTTTACTTACAAACCCTACTATTTCCCATTCCTAAGTGGGAATAATAACTCCTCACAAGCTTCACAGAGGGTGAATAAGAATATTACTTTTTCCAATGTCAAGATGCAGGAACAACAACATCTTGAAGGAAATATGGACGAATCAGAATCTCAGGGGCAATGTAGTGATATTGTGGTGTTAATAAAAATTATTTTGGAGAAAAAAGAAGAGGTTACAACTCAGAATCAACAATAAAGCTAACAAGATGAGCAACAACATGCTTGTTCAATTTAGAAGCAAGTAGATGCAAGCAATCAGAGTTCTTTAGATAGATATCATAGTGGGTCAAGTGAGAAGCATAGGGAGCAGCAACATCAACTAGGCACAAGAGACGATAAGATATGGGGGTAAGCCAATCAAAGATCTAAATGCTTGACAATAATGGAGATTCCAACTATAATTCAAATGACAAATCAGGAGCATGGGGAAATTAATGGTGCTTCACCTAACAAGATCATATATGACATTATATCTCATTTTATAGTTTAGGACCCCCCTAAAAAACAAGAACATTCAAGCATTTCAGATCACAAGAAAGATAGTACTATAAATAGTGAAAGAGTAGATAGTACAAATGATGGAAAAAGTCAAAGAAAAATCAATAAAACAATTAGAATTGGGAAGAATAGTGGCAATACAGTAGGATCTCAGCCTACCAGATCATTACCAAAGAGGGGGTTACAAAAGAATAAGTCTCAATGATAAAGTATTTCTTTTGGAATATTAGGTCCATAAAGACTCAAAAATCATTTCACAGAGTTCAAATGTTGAATAGAGCACATAAATTCAATTTTATTGCTTTAATGGAACCTTTTCAAAATGCTAGTCACATCAACAAATATATAAGGAGATTGGGAATGGATTTTGCCAAAGCTAGTTGTATTGGCAAAATTTAGTTTTTTGTGAAGGAGGGATATCAAGTGGATATTGTACTGAATTTAGCCAAATAAATTACTCTAAAGCATAATGATACTCATTTAAACAAAGCTTTTTATATTACTAAAGTTTATGCCAAATGTGATAGCTTGCAGAGAATGCACTTGTGGAACTATATTGATTGTCCAATTCCTCTACTTTGCCATGGATAATTGGTGGTGATTTTAATGTGGTATTGAATGAGGAAGAGAACATTGATGGGGTCCCTGTGCAGCCAGGTGATACTTAAAAATTTGCAAATTGCATTGGATTATTTGACCTTACAGAGGTAAATTACAAAGGTAGCCCATTTACTTTGTGGAATAATAGAGTAGTGGAGGATTACATTTTTGAATGGCTAGACAGAATCATAGTAAATCAAGAGATGCAAAATTGGTTTAATAAATTGGAAGTTGAACATCTTTCAAGAATTGGATTTGATCATGCCCCTATACTTTTATCTTGTGAAGAAAATTTGGTAAATATTATCAAGGCCTCAGATTCTTGAATTTTTTGGGTAGAACATGAGTCATTCAAGCGAATGGTTGCTCAGACTTGGTCAGGTTGATAAAATTAAAAAAAAGAGAAAGTTGTAACAAGTGGTGTTTGGTAATATTTTCAAACAATTAATTATCAGGGACGACACTGTTAAAATTAAGGAGATTTGACCTATCCAATGGGCATAGAGAAGTCATGCAGATGGCACAAACAGAGTTTAAGAAATATCTACACTATGAGGAGGAGTATGGGAATCAAAAAGCAGAAACTATGTGGTATGAAAAAGGAGACAAAAATACTAGATTCTTTTACAATCTAGTGAAGAGGAGAAGGAAAAGATTAATTTGACAAAAAGTCATAATGCACAGGTGATCTGTTGGAGGATAAAGAACATATTTTTGATGAAGTTGTTAAGTTTTATCAAACACGGTTTACTTAAGAAAGGGATGCTACATAGTTTTCTCTTCTAAATCACATTCCACATATTCTAACAGAAGAGGATAGTGTTTCTCTTGACATTACTCCAACAAAGGAAAGGTGAAAAATGATGTATTTAATCTTAGTGGGGATAGTGCAAGTTGTCCAGATTGTTTTACAGGTCTTTTTTATCAGTATTACTCGGATATAGTTGGTAACGATGTATTGAAATTGGTCTTTTCCTTCTTTGAAGGAAATACATTACCAAGATCTATTACTCATACTAACCTTGTGTTGCTGCCGAAAAAAATTACCCATACTCTTTCTTTGATCTAATGCCTAAAAGGTTGAGTAATTTCATCAATAAAGTTATTTACAGGATGGTGCATGAAAGATTGGAGATGGTAATTCCAAGGATGATCTTTTCCAACCAATTATGATTTGTAAAAGGAAGGAACATTATTGAGAATATTTTGCTTACTCTGGAGATTGCATTTGATATCACCAAAAAGGGAAAACCGGCCAATATTATTATAAGCTTGATAGGATCAAGGCTTATGACAGGGTATCATGGTTTTTTTAGATGAAAGTCTTAAGGAAAATGGGATTCTGAGAGAGCTTTGTTGATATCATCCGGAGGATTATAGCTAACAGTTGGTACTTTATGTTGGTTAATGAGTAGACTAAAGGTTTCTTTCACTCTACTAAGGGTTAAAATTGGGGGGGGGGGGGAACCTTTATCTCATGCTTTATTTATTCTCAGTGCTGAAGTTCTGTCTAGGGCATTAAATTCTTTATTTGATGATAGCCAATATGTTGTTTATGGTATTCCTAAATGGAGTGCAAATCTTAATCGCCTAGCTTATGCAAATGACACAATTATTTTTGCTGCTATACACGAAAAATCCCTTCAAATAATAATGAAGGTATTGGACAGATATGAATCTCAATCAGGGCAATTAATCAACAAAGAAAAAAGTTCCTGGTACATGCATCAGAATACTAGTGCACAATTAGGAGGTTCAGTTGATAGATGTACTGGTATCTCAAGAGCCCAATTTCCAATCAATTATTTAGTTTGTCCTATCATCTGTGCTAAGAAGAAAAAGAGTGATTACAATGAATTCATCAAGAAGGTGAAGAATAAACTCCAAACATGGAAAGGAAAGATGTTACCATTTGGTGGTACTTACATGGTGGAAAATTATTAGGATATACCAACAATAGCTAAGAAAATACTCAACATGGATAAAATAAGCATGCCTTTCTTGAGGATGATACATCTGGAAATTGATTAATTGCGGTCATAGGTTCCAATCACATAGTTTTCTATTGGAACAGAGGATAATTTTTTTTCTTATAGTTTTTCCTGAAGTGAGTTCAAAAAGCCTAATTACTATGCCACCTGGTAAGAGTTTAAGGTGTACAATGGTAATAGTCTTAGGCAAAACTATGGGTGAATATCTTTCCTGTTCTAATTACTTCTATGTGATTTTTTCATATTTAGGGGTAACATTTACTAATTGGTAACTATTTATTTTCTAATGTCTCCTTTTGATGTGTGGTATTAATCTCTTAGAGGTTTAGTCTTTCAAAGGAGAAAATTAAGAGCAAATTCAATATCTATTAGTGACTGGTCATCCGCTAATTTCAGTACTAATATAGTAGAAAATTAGGTTCAAATCAAGAACCTAGATTTTCTCATTTGATGTGTGGTATTAGCTTCTATGAGGCTCATTTTATGGAAAATTAACAATAGGAAGTAGATTTGACGCTACTTGACTACTAAATTATGGGATTTTTTCTAGGCATAATAGGGCTTGAATTTCAGCTCATAGATTTACAAATCTACTATCATAAAGCTATAATTCAAGAAATTAGGGGTAAGGAAGAAATATATATTCATAGTAGCTTATCATACATAAGCAAGCTCTAGATTTGCAAGTAAAGAACACAAATAACAGAGTTGAATGAGTGAGAAAGTCACCTGGAGTTAGCATAGCTGGAGAACCTCCGAAGGAACCATCTGGTTGTCAACTCTACGGGAGATTGTCACTGACCATGAGGTCTTGAGAAGCCCAACTTTCTAAATTTCATTTACCCTAGTTGTCTTCTTTTATAACAATTGTTTGGTTGTTTTTTGTTTTCTGTTTTGCTTTTATTAAATTTTGTTTTAATTTCTTTTGGATGGGCCATCTAAGGCTCAGTCCACATTGATTAATTTTGTTTTAATATATGAGGCCCGTGAGCCTCACCCGGTCAATTAAAAAAATGAATAAAAAAACATGTTGAGATGTTGATTAAGAAATACACATTGAAAATACTTCATTCATCATTCATTAGTAGTAACCCTTTTTGGAGTTTACTTAACTAACACCAAAACTTGCCTTTTTTGGTTAAAAAAGGTAGTTATATATATGACGCCATAGACAAGATAGGTTTAGTGTATGTACCCCCTTGTCAGTGGGCCCACAATTAAAGAGTTTTGGGCCACATCCCGGCCCTGCATAATAGGGTTAACAAAATGAACCTTTCTACCATACAATTTTCCTAGCTTATCTGCCCCCTTCTCGTGATAGGTGCACGCTGGTGGAGCTAATAAGATATTGGGGGCATTAAAATCCCTCATTTTAGTCCTTCCTTCGCTAGCTTATCCGCAACCCTGTTTAGTTCCCTGTAGATGTGCATCAATGTTGGTGTGCCAAGCATCTGCATTAATGACCTACACTTTACAATTAAGTTAGTGTAAGATAGATAATCTTGGTACATATAGTTAACGAAGTTTGAAGAGTCAATGTTGATGGCTAAAGGGTATAAGTTGTGTTCTACTCCAAGTTTAAGGCCCATTCTTAGGGCTTGTAATTCTGACATGGCTAGAGTTGTTTTTGGGCTGTAGTTGCTAAAATCCAAGACTTAATTGCCAGTGTGATCTCTAAAGACATCTCCAATTCCTCCCATCCCAAGATGTTCTTTACTATCCCATCGATGTTGAGTTTATAGGTACCCATGTTAAGGGGTCCCCATTTAACTCGGATGGTGTTTTTCGGAGGAGTGGATTTCTCTCTTTGGACCACCAACGAGTGATATTCTATGCTTTTACTGATGGTGTTATCGCTGTTGATATGGTGTGTTACCTTGTTAAACATATTACTGTTTCTTGTAAGCAAAATATTCCATAAGCAAAATGGTGAAAGGGTTCCCTAATTAATGGTGTTGTTGAAGGGCTTATTCCTCACCTGGCTCCAAAAGGGGATCTAGTTACTAGTGCTGACATTTATGGCCTGGATGTTCTTCTTGTGTCTAATTATGTTGTCCCATAAAGTAGTAGTGTTAGGGCACTCAAAGAAGAAGTGGTTAATATCTTCTTTCGATGATCAACAATGATGGCAGCTGAGGTTCATATTGAGCCCCTTTTGGTGGAGGGATTGACTGGTAGGAAGTATCCCATGTTGAAAGAGCCAGAGAAAGGTTTTAATTATGTTCAGGACTTTGGTAGTGAAGATCTAGTCAAAGTGGGTCCCTTATATTTGGTTCTTGCTCAAGCTGTCCTTAGTGATGAGGTCATAAGCACTACTAGTAGAGAAAAGCCCATCGCTAATAAGGCCTCATATCGGGGAGTCATTTTTAGGGCTATTGTGTGGGATGGAGTAGTCTCTAATGGAAGCTTTATAGTCCTCGCTCAGATTGAAATAGAGGATGTCAAAATTCCATTTTCCATTCTCATAAATGTCCCTAACTTTGAGGTTTACCTCTTTTTCCGTAAAGGGCCCAAAGATGATTTTATCAAGGGAAGGGGAATGAGGAATCCAAGTGTCCTTAATGAAGGAGACTTTCTCTCCATTGTGGACTACCTATCTAGATGCCTTTTGACACACTTCCAGTCCATTTTGAATGTTTTCCAAGTTTTATAGACCACCTTTGTCCTGCCTGAGATGTTTGAATTTTTGCAATATTTATTAGTGAGGACTCTGCTCCAAAGGCTATTTGGGAAGTTAAAGGTTCTCCACGCCAAAGCTAAGTACAATAATTTAATCCTAAGGTCGCACTCTTGAATGTTGAGTGCCCCATTTTCCTTGTTCCTAGTGACAACGTCCCACCAATAAGGTGCATTTTACTTTTCTCAGTTGTGGTGACCCAGATGAAATACCATTGGATTTTGTTAATGGATTTTGTGATTATAAAGGGAAGGCTAATGTACTGCATAACATGTGAGGGGATACTCTGAGCATTGCCTTAGCTAGAATAGATTTGCCTACTAAGTTAAGTAACTTGGTTTTCCATCCCACCAGCTTGATGTTCATGTTATCAGTAATGATTTTAAAGTCGCTACTGGTCTGCCTTTTTTGGAAAAATAGGGAAATCTATGTACTTCTCGAAGAAGTTGCTGGCACTTATTTTTAGGAGGCTCGAGCAGATGTTAGAATCATTGGTAGAGCAGTGCCTAGAGAAGATCACTTTAGACTTATCGAAATTGATTTTCTGGCCAAAATATTTATTGAAACATTCTAAAGTATCATTGATTGTTGCACAATTCCATGTGTCAACTTTGGAGAAAAGTGTCAGGTTATCTGGGAAAAATAGATGAGAGACTTTGGCCCAGAGGTGGTTGTTTTGATGGGAGTCCATTTAGCTTGGACCTTATGGTCAATACTCATAGATAACCTTTTCATGCATGCACAAAATGAAGAGGTATAGGGGTATGGGATCCTCCTACTAGATGCCTGTAGTAGGCGTAAAAGAGTCAGTTTACCCCAATGACTTAGATGGAGTTAGAGCAGAAACCTGACATGATGAGAGAAATGCATTTTTGGGGGAAATTGAAGAATAACAGGGTGTTTCTTACGATTGACTACTCCATCTTGTCGAAGGCTTTTTTCAAATGAAATTAAGGTTTTACCTTTTGATGTACATAAAGTGGGAGATGTACTCATGTACTATAACGATGTGATCTGAGGCTCTTCTGGATGAGAGAAAATTGGCTTGACTAGGACCAATGATATTTTATAGGTGGGGTTTTATGCGATTCACAATGATTGTTGTCACAAGCTTATATCTTGTGTTACAAAGCCCAATTGGCCTGAGGTTCTTGAGCATGGTGGCATTTTGGATCTTAGGAATAAGACACAGAAATGTTCGGTTAACCTTTAGGGGATAATGGAATTATGGAAGACTTTCTTATAGAAGTTCATGGTTTTCTCCCAAACAAGGTCCTAATATTTTTGACAGTGAAGAGGGTGGAGGCCATTTGGCCTTGGGGCTTTCAGGGGCTTAAAAGACTTTAGTGCATTGAGCATCTCTATGTTAGTGATTGGGAGTCCAAGAGGTCCCCTTGGAAATGCAGCTTATTTTAGCTTGCTCCCTAGAGGAAGATTCTTGGAATGAGAGTGGTTAGTGGTGTAGAGCTTGATGAAGTAATTAGTTGTGTTATCCCTAATGTCCTTATTATCCATATCTTTCTGGAAAGTGATTTTGTTCCTCCTCCTACGGTTCTGGATGGAGGTGTGGAAGAACTTGGTATTGGCATCCCCCTTGCCTAACCAATTAATTCTTGACTTGGTTCTCCTAAAGACCTTTTCCACTTTGAGTAGGTTTTCATTATCGATGAGGAGATCATTCTCTAGGTCTTGAAGGAAGGGGCTATTGTGGTACCTAGCAGTGTTTTGGATGCCTATGAGTCTGGCAAGAATTCTTTTCATACTCTAGAAGATATTGCCAAATGTAGATTTGTTCCATGTGATCGCCTCTTCCTTGAAGAGGCTAACAACTTTGTAAAGGGTATTGGTGTTGTCAAAAAATAATAATTTAACAACGCTTTGGAAAGATGGATGCCCACACCACATGGGTTCCATTTTGAAGGTGTTGTTATTGGCATTGGAAGCACTGCCTTGGAGATTAACAAGAAGTGGGAAGTGGTGAGATTTGGTTCTGGGTAGGGGGAGACTAGGGCCTTAGGAAACTGGTTTATCTAGTGGGTAATGGCCACACACCTATCAAATCTTTCAAAAATGAGGTCATTTCTATTCCTATAACACTTATTGGTCCAAGTGTATTTACAATCTTTATATCCTAGGTCCACTATCCCACACTTATTGAGGCAATTCCTCAAATGGTCAATTCGAGAATTATTTATGCTTGGGCCACCAAGTTTTTCTTTGTCACGTAGGACTTCGTTGAAGTGTCCTCCAATTAGCCAATCAGTTTTGTGAGTCTCAGCAATTTGGCACAATTCATTATAAAGATTCATTCTCAACGTTAAAATCTGGACTAACATAAATAGAAGAGAAAAGCCACAAATTTAAGTTAGGAAGTACCTTCACCATTACATGGATCCCCTTGCTGGGGAATAGTTAGGCTGTCAATATTTACAATATATTCCTTTCAAATGATGATAATGCCACTAAAGAGTCCATTCACCGTCGACTGGATATGAGTATCAAATTTCAGAGTCTTTGTAAGCTGCTTATGGTCAGTTATTTTTGTTTCTAGCAAAACCAACATAGCAAGTTTGTGGGTTTGGACTATAGCGCACATGAATGCCTGAACTTGACACTATTATCCCTTATCGCAATCAAGATAATGAACTTTATTAGTGCTTGTTGAGATGGTGGTTGTTCTAGTGAGCTCTTGGCCTTCTCTATCTAGGTTGGCTCCTTCATGTCTCTCAATGGATTGAGGCATACGACTGATGGTACCGCCTCCTATTCGTTCAGTAAGTTTAAGGTGCATTTGGTAATTTTTTCAAGGCATTGGACCAGAATGGCTATGCTGGTTGCTTCCTCGACTTCTTTGAAGAGCATTTTCTCCAATGTAAATGTCCCCGTATTTTGTTCCCCAAGAATTTCAAAAATTTCCTCTAATTCCTTATTGCTTTGCCTTAAGAATTCCTACATTGAGGTTTATCCCTTTTTCTTGTTTCCTGTCATGCCTCCTGCGGGTGTTGTAGGTTTGTGCTATGATTTCTAGAGGTATCCACGACATGAAAGTCAAAATCTAGGAACTGTCTAGGTATGGCATAAACGGAAAAAGGGATGATCTGGAATGTTTGGACCATAAGTACACTTAGGTAAAAATAAGAGATTGTGATGAAAAATCTATGGAAAATTGAAATGAAAAAGAGAGTTTGGTGAAATAAAAAGGGGTTTCAAATAAAATGATTGACAAATCAAAGTTTAAGTTCTCACATAAAAAAAGATGAAAAGAAGTTGAGAAGAGGTGAATATGATTGCAACAATTGTTATGACCCAGTGGTACCCCCTAGATGTAACATGGAGTATAGAACCCCAAAGGACTCCATACAAGCCACTTAGCTCTAAAAACATAAGAAATAGAACAATAAGAGCAAAACAATATTCCAAGTCCAAAACATTTTATAAAAGAAAAGCGGAAGTCTAAAATGCTTGTCTCATCATAGCCATCTAATACAATAGCATGAGATTGGGCCTAGCCCATACAGCATGTCCAAAAGAGAAATACATGAAAGAAACTAAAATAATAAAACTTCGTCCGCGAAGCATGAGAACTCACCAAAGCTTGGAAATATCTCAAGTCAACCTCCAGCCACGAAACTGATGACCCTGACTGTCGGACCCTAAATTTGGGGAAATGTAGGCAAGAGTATGCGTTAGTGCAAAATAATGTACCAAGTATGATAGTCATGCATAAAACATTTAAATCATTCTAAAAGGGATATTTCATTTCATGACATGCAATTGACCAACCTAACATATGATATAAGAGAGTTAGAAAACATAAGTCATAAAACTATGGTCAATGCAAGCTCACATCACCTTTAAAACCTTTGAACTCATATAACATACTTCTTGAAGTAACCTTAGTTCATTATTAATGTGGCCTTAACCTTAGTTCATTATTAATCGTACTCATCTAGGGCTATATTTTAATAGAAAGTGTGTCCTTAAATGCTTATTTTATCTTAATATGTGATGAAAACCCTTAAGTTTCAGGTATTTAAAGTTTGAAGGAAAACATGGAGACTACATCACAAAATTAAACGAAAAGGCTGAAAAGAACAAGAAAATGAAGGCCTGAGGATCGTCGAGTCCACTTGGCGAGTCACTGAAGGGTCTCACTTTGCCTTTTGTTCCAGTGTGCTGAGCTCTGAAAGAAAGGATCAAGTTAGTGGAAAAAGGCAGAAGTTGGCACATCGCCGAGTAGTTTCGCAAAGTAGTACTATGTCACCCAATGACCCAGAGCACGACGATGCCGAAGGGTGGTGCAAGATGGCGATGTACTACACCAAAGGGCAAATTATCGAGTTGATCGGCGATTGAATGCTCCGCTGCAGCACAGATTTTTTGAAAACTATAAATATTCGTTGAGAGCTATAGCTTAGTATCAGATTTTCAATATTGAATAATTAGCATAATTTTAGTACTTTTTATTTTTGCTTTGAGTTTGAGAGGGTTTTGGAAACTTGAAGAAGAAGAGGGTTTCATCTCCAAGGGACTTGGTTCTCTTGGATTCTTCATTCTTGGCCTGTAACAAGACTTAAATCTTCATACCCACTTGAATGCAAGCTCATTTAGGTATAAATTTCTATCTCTTGATGTCCGGCTAAAAACCCCAATTCTTGGGGTGTGATATTGCAAATATGAGTTAAGATTGTTGTTGGGTCTTGCTTGCTGATAGATTAGATGTAGTTTAATGGTGATTTCATCTTGTAGTTGTGGATGAATTTAACAAATTTATAGTTGCAAATACAAGTTTATTTATGTGTTTTCGGCTTGCTCAAGAGAGAGGTTGCAAAACCAAGACTACTAGATTGATGACCTAAGGAGTGGGTCGACATGAGGTTCAGCTCGAGAGAGTGAACCCTAGTCCCATATCCTAACACTCACCTCAAGAGAGTGAGTGGGGTAAGGCGTAGGCTGGTCTTCATGCCGCAAATGGGTGTTCGAGAAGAACCCATTTGTAACGGGATAAGTTGCTCGAGAGAGAATTTATTCCCACGTATAGCTTTGCCTAGTCACTATTACTCTATAAATTCTCTATTGAAAGCATGCACCCAACAATTTAGATTAACCTGTATTCCTGTCACATCCCAAAAATCCCCTTTCACTCATAGATTTCTTTGTTATTTCTATTGTTTTCACTATACTTGTAAAAAAAAACCCCAAATCTATATTTGAAACTTTTGTTTTCCCATTTAATTTACAATGTTTTTAATCTTTATTGTCTTTAGCTACGACTAGTTAGAACTAATTTTATTTTTCTATTAATTCTTGAAAACACTCCCTTGGGACTCGACCCCAACCCTTGGGTTATTATACTATTGCACGATCGTAGACACTTGCATTGGAATTTGTGTCGTTGATTACGCAAACATCAAAATGGTACCGCTGCCGTGGAGTGGTGTTATTTGGGAATTCTTAGTTAAGTAGAATTTTTTATTCTTCCTAGCTTTAGTTTTACTAATATAAATTGTAGTTTTGTTTTGCTAGTTTGAATATCAGAGCAGAGAACTAAGGATGAAAAATCATTATGGATATCACACGGATCATCACCTTCTAAAACTATAGAACCTCAAGGATAACCTCCTTACATTTAAACAGGTAGAGGATGAGACAATTCAGGAAATGTGGCTAAAGTTTCAAGCAGTGCTACAATTGAAGTTTCAAGGTGTTACTAGAGTGCTTCTATAGGGGTCTTGGACCTGAGAATAGAGGTGTAGCCAATCAACTTTGCGACGGCGGTATGCTACACCAGTCCTATGAAGTTGTAGCTATACTCCTTGATGGCATGATAGAGGCCAACAAAGAAGCCAAAAAGAAGTAGAACTGCGATGCACTAGTCACTCAGTTGGATGTTCTATCCACCCGAGTCACGAAATTGGAAATACTAGCCGTGGGAAAAGTAAAGCACTCCTTTCTTAGAGAGTGTAAATATGGGAAGATGCAGAGAGGTGTGTAGGATGATGAAGCTGTGTCACTCATTCAACAAAAAATTGAGGCACATGAGAAGATATTGAATGAGATGAAGGAGAACATTGAAATGCTAAATGAAGCATCAACCTCTCACTCCATGACTATTCACCTGTAGGATGCTCAAATTGGCCATTTGATATCAGTTTATTACCCACCATTCGTCAAGGACTCGCTTAATTACAACATGGTCAACTCCAAAAATGAAGAATAGTTGTCGACTTGCGTCATTCCACGACGTTAACGAAGGTGCTGTTTGGGAGGCAACCCAAAACCCCTTTATATTTTATGTTTGCGTATTGATAAAATAATGATGTGTTGTGGTATAGCTGGAAAGGTGAAAAGTGCAGGGTAGGAAGCAACAGAGCCAATTGGCAAGTCGCTGAAGAGGTCGGCGAACTCGACCTTGTCCGCCATTTGGCTCAAAACACCTCCAGAATTGAAGCCTGTAAAACTCGGCGAGCTTGTGAAATTATTGGGACATCCCCGACTCTGTTGGTGATCTCGATGGTGAGTGCCATTTGAACTCCCAGGTTTACTGGAAATTTTTGTAAAACTCGGCGAACAAGTGATTACTCGGTGGCATGCCAACTAATTCCACGATTCAGACTGATATCACCGAGTACGTAGGAATTGGATTGTGCTTGAGTAAAGTTGAAACAGGGTGGCTATGAAACATTCGAGAAAGTGGGTTGAAAATAGGCGTATTGGGTTGTTTAGCGATGCTGTGGAGAGCTTGCTGAATCACTCAACGACATGCTTAATGTCCCCACCTCGACTTCTCTTTAATGCTAAAATTGTGGAAGGTCTACACCCAAATTCGCATAAGAACTATGCTGCCCTGACAGATGGAGAAAACACATAGCCAGGATCACTTCTTTACCTCCCTATTTGCCTTACTTATTTTTATTTTTGAGTACGTTTAATCGCATTTGAGGACAAATATTTTTATTTGTGGAGGGTTGAGACCCACCTTTGTGTGCTATCAATGTTTGGATTTTGTATATATTTGGGTTGTTCTGTTTAAAATTTTGTTTGCACTGCTTTCTGTGGATGTTTGAGCTCATGGCACCCTTTTGTTTTAAATTACAAAAAATGATTTTGACCCTTCTGGAAAATTTTAAAATTTTCCAAAAATTTTTGCCACCTCTCTTGTGTTAAAAGTGGTTGTTCTTTTGCAAAATTTAAGTCTCGGTTTCGATCAATACTGATGACTTGAGTAGTGCTCTCAATCAAATGAACATGAATGCGCGGCTACGACAAGGTCGAATGAAGTTGCATAGACAATATGTGAAATCTTTGCATCTCGTTGTGATTAGCCATTTATCAAATCGAGTCTCTTGTGATGACCGTTGTACACTAGCGAAAGTGTAGAGTCTTGTTTGACTTTGGTGAATGCCTTGTGTGATGAGCTTACTATGAACCATGCATGATAGATCCTAGAATTTTCCCCGTTGGTTCATTTAACTAAATGATGCTATCTCTTGATATGATCTTAGGCAACTTCTAAGAGTGTGAGCCAATTTGACATATACCTCTTTTTGTGACCTACCTTGTGAGTATATGAACCTCTTTTGAACACCCCTTGAGCCTTACCTTTCTTTGGAAGAAACTTGATGAAACCATAACTTTTCGTTATCCACTACCTATAATCCTCTTGAATTGTGGCTAGTTGAATAGCCAACTTAAGCTAAAAGCCTAAGTTAGGGGTGGTAAAACAAAAAGGGGAAGTCAAGAAATGCAAGGAATGTCTCTACTTACCCATGGTTTTAAGAAAATTGGAACCACTCCATATAATAAAAAAGAGAAAGAAAAAGAAAATTAATGAAAAAGAAAGTTGTGGAATAAAAGTACAAAAGAAATGGGGGTCCCAAACAATCCATGGAAAGTGAATAATAGAATGACTTATGAGCATTAAAGAGAATGATGAAGGAAAAGGAAATGAAGTGCTGTGAGCACCACATTTCATGAGGATGAATGTAACCGAGCCTAAATGACCATACATTTGCACTCAGCCCCATTACAAGCCTTAAAAAGACCTTTTTGATCTTGAGTGAGCTGAAACAAATGTTCATCGAAAAATACGAGCAAACTTATGGATGAAAGCATGCATTGTGTTCTTCTTTGAGAGAGTGAGTGTTGCATCATATTTCGATGCTTTCAACATTGAACCATTGTGTGATTATGGAATCATTCTTTCTCTGAGGGAATTTTAATGCTATAGTTGAGCTTGAACTTGCATTTGAAGCAAGCATTGTGAGCATGAGTCTCTTTGATATTGGTGAGTCACAACTTGAATCTTTAAGTGCACATTTGATCTTTGCATAATTAAATTGAGTCTTGTTGTGTGCATTCATGATTGAATTTTGTGTAGTACTATTCAATACACTCTTTTCGAACGACTGAACTTGAGTTTGCTTGAGGAAAAACAAAAGTTTAAGTTGGGGGTGTTGATGAGTCCACACATTAGACTCATCTAGGGCTATATTTTAATAAAAAATGTGTCCTTAAATGCTAATTTTATCTCAATATTTGATGAAAACCCTTAAGCTTCAGGTATTTGATGTTTGTAGGAAAACATGGACATTACTTTGCAAAAAGGAATGAAAAGGCTGAAGAGAACAAGAAAATGAAGGCCTGAGGGTTGCTGAGTCCACTTGGCGAGTCACCGAAGGGTCTCCCTTCGCCTTTTGTTCTAGTGTGCTGATCCTTGAAGAAAAGGATCAAGTCAGCAGAAAAAGGGAGAAGTCGGCGCTTTGCTGAGGAGTTTCGCGAATCAGTACTATGTCGCCTAATGACCCAGAGCACGATGATGCCGAGGGATGGTGCAAGACGACGATGAACTATACCAAAGGGTGAATCGCCGAGTTGATCGGCGATTCCGACTAATGTTGCTTAATGCTCCCCTGCAACATATTTTAAAACTATAAATACTCGTTGAGAGCTATAGCTTAGTATCAAATTTTCAATATAGAAAAATTAATATAATTTAAGTACTTTTTATTTTTGCGCTGAATTTGAGAGGGTTTTGGAAATTTGAAGAAAAAGAGGGTTTCATCTCCAAGGGTTTGGACTTGGGTCTCTTGGATTCTTCATTCTTGGCCTGTAACAAGACTTAAATCTTCATACCCACTTGAATTCAAGCTTATTTAGGTATAAATTTCTATCTCTTGATGTCTGGCTAAAAACCCCAATTCTAGGGGTGTGATTTAACGAATATGGGTTAAGATTGTTGTTGGGTCTTGCTTGCTGATAGATTAGATATAGTTATGGAAGAATTTCACAAATTTGTAGTTGCAAATACAAGTTTATTTATGTGTTTTCGGCTTGCTCGAGAGAGAGTTTGCAAAATCAAAACTACTAGATTGATGGCCTAATGAGCGGGTCGACATGAGGTTCAGCTTGAGAGAGTAAACCCTAGTCCCATATCCTAACACTCACATCGAGAGAGTGAGTAGGGTAAGGCATAAGCTAGTCTTCATGTGGCAATTGGGTTAGGAACCTATTTGAAACAAGGTAAGTTGCTCGAGAGAGAATTTATTCCCACGTATAGCTTAGCCTAGTCACTATTACTTTATAAATTCTCTATTGAAAGCATGTACCTAATAATTTAGATTAACCCGTATTCCGGTCACATCCCAAGAATCCCCTCTCACTCATAGATTTCTTTGTTATTGCTATCGTTTTTGCTATACTTGTGACAAAACCCCCAAATGATATTTGACACTTTTGTGTCCGCCTTTAATTTACAATATTTTTAATCATTAATGTCTTTAGCTACCACTATTTAGAAGTAAATTTTATTTTCTATTAATTCTCGAAACCACTCCCTTGGGACTTGACCCCAACCCTTGGTTGGGTTATTATACTATTGCATGAATGTAGACACTTGCATTGGAAGTTGTGTCGTTGATTATGCAAACATCAAAATCTCGCCCTTCCGGAGAGTGGTGTTATTTGGGAATTCTTAGTTATGTAGAATTTTTGATTCTTCCTAGTTTTAGTTTTACTAATCTAAATTGTAGTTTTGTTTTGCTAGATTGAATATCAGAGCAGGGAACTAAGGATGGAAAGTCATTACGGATATAACATGGATCATCACTTTTTGAAAGTATTGAACCTCAGGGATAACCTCCTTACATTTAAACAGTTAGGGGATGAGACAATTCAGGAAATGTGGTTGAAGTTTCAAGCGGTGTTGCAAATCTCACGGGATGAAGAACAAGGGGTTACTGGACTGCTTCTATAGGGGTCTTGGACATGAGTATAGAGGTATAGCCGATCAACTTTACGAGTGCAGTATGCTACACCATCCCTATGAAGTTGTAGCTAAACCCCTTGATGGCATGATAGAAGCCAACAAAGAAGCCAAAAAGAAGAAGGAGTGGGACACACTAGTCACCTAGTTGGATGTTCTATCCACCCGAGTCATGGAATTGGAAATACAAGCCATGGGAAAATAAAAGCACTCCTCTCTTCGAGAGTGTACATATGGGAAGAGGCAGAGAGGTGTGCAAGATGATGAAGCTGTGTCACTCATTCAACAAAAAATTGAGGCACATGAGAATTTGTTGATTGAGATGAAGGAGAACATCGAAATGCTAAATAAAGCGTCAACCACTCACTCCATGACAATTCGGATGCAAGATGCTCAAATTGGCCATTTGATATCAGTTCATTACCCACCATTCGCTAAGGACTCACCTAATTAAAATATGGGAGACTCTGAAAATAAAGAATAGTTGCTGACTTGCGTCATGCCGCTTCGTTAACTAAGGCGCTGTTCGGGAGACAACCCAAAACCCCTTAATATTTTATATGTGTGTATTGGTAAAATAATGATTAGTTATGGTATAGGTTGAAAGGTGAAAAGTGTAGGGTAGCAAGCAATAGATCCAATTGGCAAGTCGCTGAAGAGTCAGCAAACTCAACCTTGTCCACCATTTGGCTCCAAACATCTCTAGAATTGAAGCCTGTAAAACTTGGTGAGTTTGTGAAATTATTGACACATCGCTGACTCTGTTGGATATCTCGATGGTGACCGCCGTTTGAACTCCTAGGTTTACTGGAAACTTCTGTAAAACTCAGCGAAACAAGTGATTGCTCGACGACACGCCAACTGATTCGGCAATTCAGACTAATATCACCGAGTACATAGGAATTGGACAACGATTGAGTAATGTTGAAACAGGGTGGCTGTGAAGCATTCGAGAAAGTGGGTTGAAAATAGGCGTATTGGGTTGTATAAGGTTCATTTTCTAACACTCTAACCAAAAAATGTCAGAAAGTGATGATGTAATAAGATGAACTACTTCAGACAATAATTAAAATTGTCTTGATTTTAACAAGATTGAAGAAACAAAAGATGCCATATTTCTGGTTAAATGAAGTAATACACTGTAAATTATTTTATGTCAAATTTTCCGTAATTTACTTATTTATACTTAAAAATTTGTATGTATCCAATAAAACCAACCAGTAGGGCTATTCAAGAGGGCAATTGAAGAGACAATAAAGAGAGCATAAATGCTCATAAAACCATAAACGTTTATGCCTTAATTAGCAAAATAATTGTCTTTATATACCATTTAAAAGTTTGAAATATAAAAGAATTTATTTCAGAAGATTCTTGAATATATCACTTCTTCTATTTATTTATTTTTACCTTTTCCCAGATACAGCTAATTAATTTGACATAATAGGGACCACAAATTTATTCACACATGCTTCCAATTATGATAATAAATTGCAAAAGAATGAATTAACCACATCGTAATAAACTACAAATTATTCGTAAGAAAAAACCTAAATGGAATTAACCTGCATATGACAAACAATAATGAAATTACATGCAAAACATAATGTCATTTTGATATAATTCAATTACAACACTAACACTTGTCCCTCAAATTCTTCGAACCAATACGGTATACCCTTCCAATTCTTATCTAACCATGCAATATATAAATCTAACCCCCTATTTATTAATCAAAGACATTGGATTATTACTTAATTCAATGTTAGTATTGTAATTGAATTATATTCGGAAGTTCACTAATGTATCCGAAATTCCAGTGTTGTATCCGAAATCTACAAATTTTAAGGGATTTTTATAATTTGAAAAAGAGTAGGAAAATAATGTAATTGCGTTTAACACTGTGATATTTAGGTAAATTATAAATTTTAATAATAAATATTGTAGGCGTGATTCATTTTATGTTTTTTGGTAAATATAAATAATTTTACTTGTTGATAAATTAACACTGGCCTTCTTGAACACAATGATTTATTGGTTGAGGAGTTTTTTCCTAACCACCATGTCAAGGGTTCAAGGCTGGTAAACAAAAAAAAATAATTAATGATATTAGGCACTTTATAATACCTTTTTTTTTAAAAAAAAATAATAATATTGTCTCTATTTGATTACATATTATTATTGTTTTATTTTGTTTTCTTATTGTAGAAAATTGGAAACTTGTTAAATTTAATTTTTGTTATATTTGAATAGGCACAAATAATTTTCAATTAATTTAACTTCATACTTTTGAAGTTCTTGCTTGTAAACATTTATATTTATAAAAAATTTAATCGTTCCATAACATAATTACATGTATTAAGTTAAGCTAAATTTATAATGCTATTTTTAATCAACTCTAATATAATCATGGGCATTAAAATGTTTTAAACTTTATTTTTATGTAATAAAATATTGTTTGCATTGCCCATTTTATATTTTTAGTAAATATAAATAATTTTATTTGTTGATAAATTAACAATGGCCTTCTTGATCATAGTAGTTCACTAGTTGAAGAGTTTTCCCTTGACCTAGTGGTCAAGGGTTCACGGTTGATAGATGCAGAAAAATCAACTATGTAGGTATCTACCAACCTTGAACTCTTGACCTAGTGGTCAAGAGAAAACCATTACGATCACGAAGGCCGGTGTTAACTTACCAACAAATAAAACTATTTATATTTACTAAAAACATTAAATGGACCATGCAAATAATATTTTATTATTTAAAAATTAAGTTTAAATTATTTTAATGACCCATAATTATATTAGAGTTAATTAAAAATAGCACTATAGATTTAGCTTAACAATTAATACATGTAATAAGTTATGAAACAATTAAACTTTTTGATAAATATAAATGTTTACAAGCAAAAACTTCAAAAGTGTAAAGTGAAATTAATTGAAAGCTAGTGTGCCTATTCAAATACAACAAAAAGCAAATTTGATAAGTTTTCAAATTTCTACAATAGAAAATAAAAAACAATAATTTGTAATCAAATAGAGAAAATATTCTTTAAAAATTTTTAAAAGGAATTATAAAATGCCTATAACATTAATTTTCTTTGGTTTACTAGTCTTGAACCCTTGACAATGTGGTTAAACAAAAACTCCTCAACCAATAAACTATTGTGATCAATAAGATCAGTGTTGATTTATCAACAAGTAAAATTATTTATATTTACCAAAAACATAAAATAAGTCATACCTACAATATTTATTATTAAAATAAAAATATAATTTAGCTAAATCCCATAGGAAAAACATATATTTGTATTGGTAGATCGATAGTGATTAAAGTTATTTGGAATAAATTGAACTTCGATTAATAAATAAATCATGTCCATAACCGACTAGAAAAACACAAAATTAATATACAAGTATGTTTATAATTATTCTAGATTTATCACTTTTAGTGGTCACGCTGCAAAGAATAATAGAGATCTTAATTAGACATTTTTTTTTTAAAAAAAAGCAATTAGGTTTCATCAATACCTCAATTAATCATTTAAGTGTTTCTATCATAAGAATTAGATTTATGGACCTCCTTTGTATGAAACAAAGAAAAAACTAAAAATAAGTTAAAAAAGAGCATTAACACTTTTTTATTATCTCAAAAAATGGTGAAAATGATAACTCTTTTTATTTTCTTTCTTATCCGTAAATGAAATTTAGTGAAGCACTGAAATCTTGTTGAAACATATATGAAGATAAACATATTTGTAGGCTTATTTATTTGGATCATTAAGATATTTTGGACTTTATTTTTAAGTAATTAAATATTGTTGAGCTAACTCATTTTATGTATTAGTAAATATAAATAATTTTACATATTGGCAAATTAACACCGACCTTCTTCGTCACAGTGGCTGATTGGTTGAGGAGTAACCACTGGGTCAAGGGTTCAAGACTGGTAAGTCAAAGAAAATCATTGGTTAATATAGGTATTCTAAATACCTTTATAATTTTTTAAAAAATATATTCTCTCTTTGATTACCTACTACTATTATTTTTTGTTATTTTTTAAAAATAATTAAAAAGGTATTATGGAGTAACTCAATATTGTTAGTTTTTTTCTGTTTACTAGCCTTGAACTCTTGACCTAGTGGTCAGGAGTAAACTCCTCACTAGTCAACCACTATGACTAAGAAGGTCGGTGTTAATTTACCAACAAATAAAATTATTTATATATACTTAATTGCAAAATATCTTAATTGCCCAAATAAATAGGCCTACAAATATTTTGGTCTTCATATTTCAATAAAATTTCAATGCTTCACTTAATTTAATCAATGGATTAGAAAGAAAATAAAAAAGAGTTGCCATTTTCATTAGTTGACATAGTAAAAAGAGTAAATGTTTTGTTTTCCTAATTTATTTATAGCTTTTTTCCATAGTATGATGAAATGGAGGTTCTTAGATCTATTCTTATGGCAGAGACAATTTTTTTCATATAGTGAAAACGTCATAAAACGCAACCCAAGATTCATAATAGGAAAATAAAAACTAGAATAACGAAGAAAAACCATCGTAATGCAAGTCTGTTTTTCCTTGATGATAAGTGTTACTGCATCTTGAGATCGTACTTGCTATGGTTCAGCTACATCACAAGGAGCAATTGTGAGAAATATCCATTTTAAAACAATCATTTGGTTTTGTGCATTCTTTGAGTGCAGTTATGTATTTTTAAAATCTATTTATAATTTTGATATATGTTATCATCGATTGTTTATTGTGTTTCACTTATCATATTATTTTACAGTTGTTACTATTCATTTTCTGAATATTCAAAACTGCTTTTCTTAATAGTTTCCATTAAGAAAGAGATTGTGGTGGGACAAAAATATGTTGGAACCCAAAATTACAAATTGTGATGGTAATGACAGTATTGAAAATAATCTGAATACATGCAAGTAAGAGGAAGTGCTAATTCTCTCTCTGTGTAAAACCCTATCTAATGGTGGCCTAGATTGATGCCCGATGTTGATGGAGGTCAACCATTAACGATGGTTGACTCTTTTTTACTTACGAACCTTACTGATTTCCCATGTCTAAATGGGAATAATAACTCCTCATAAGCTTCATTGAGGGTGAATAAAAATATTACTTGCAGGAACAACAACATTTTGAAGGAAATATAAGCGAATCAGAATCTCAGGGGCAATGTAGTTATATTGTGGTGTCAAAACAAATCATTTTAGAGAAAAAAGAAAAGGTTCCAATGCAGAATCAACAACAAAGCTAACAAGACGAGCAACAACATGATTGATCAATTCAAAAGCAAGTAGATGCAAAAAATCAAAATTCTTCAGATTGATATCATAGTGGGTCAAGTGAGAAGTATAGGGAGCAACAACATCAACTAGACACAAGAGATGATAAGATACAGAGGCAACCAATCAAGGATAAATGCTTGACAATAATGGATATTCCAACCATAATTCAAATGACAAATCAGGAGCATGGGGAAATTAAAGGTACTTCACCTCACAAGGTCTTATATGACATTGTATATCATTTTATAACTGTGGATTCCCCTCCGAAACATGCACACTCAAGCATTTCAAATCACAAGAAATATAATAGTAAATATAGTGAAGGAGTATATAGTACAAATGATGTAGAAAGTCACAGAAATATCAATAAAACAGTCAAAATTGGAAAGAATGGTTGCAATACAACAAGCTCTCAACCTACCAAAACATTGCCAAAGAGGGGGTTACAAAGAATAAGTCTCAATGATGAAGTATTTCTTTTGGAATATTAGGTCCATAAAGATTCAAAAAAATTTACATATAGTTCCAATGTTGAATAGAGCACATTAATTCATTTTTATATCTTTAATGGAACCTTTTCAAAATGCTACTCACATCAACAAATATATAAGGAGATTGGGGTTGGATTTTGCTAAAGCTAATTGTAATGGAATTTTTTTGTTTTGTGAAGGAGGAATATCAAGTGGATATTGTAGTGAATTTAGCCAAACAATTACTCTAAATCTTAATGATACTCATTTAAACAAAGCTTTCTATGTTATTGCAGTTTATGCCAAATGTGATAGCTTGCAGAGATTGCACTTGTGGGAGGATCTATATTGATTGTCCAATTCCTCTACTTTATCATGGATAATTGGTGGGGATTTTAATGTGGTATTGAATGAGGAAGAGAAAATTGATGGGCTGCATAAGTGATACTAAAGAATTTACAAATTGCATTGGATTTATAGAAGTAAATTACAAAGGTAGCCCATTTTCTTCGTGGAATAGTAGAGCAGTGGAGGATTACTTTTTTGAAAGACTAGACATAATCCTAGTAAATCAAGAGATGCAAAATTGGTTGAATCAATTGGAAGTTGAACATCTTTCAAGAACTAGATCTGATCATGCCCTTATAATTCTATCTTGTGAAGAAAATTTGGTAAATATTATCAAGGCCTTCAGATTCACGAATTTTTGGGTAGAACATGAATCATTCAAGCGGGTGGTTGTTTAGACTTGGTCAGGTTTTTGAATTTGAGAACCTTTTCTTTGATTAAGACAATTTAAAATAGTGAAAGTTGTCTCAAGTCATGGAGCAGAGAGGTGTTTGGTGATATTTTCAAACAATCAATTATCAGGGAAGGCATTGTCAAAATCAAGGAGATTTATTTGTAACTGATCCCTCAAGTGGGAATAGAGAAGTCATGTAGAAGGCACAATTAGAATTTAAGAATTATCCACACTGTGAGGAGGAGTAATGGAACCAAAGAGCAAAAATTATGTGGTTTGAGAAAGGTGATATAAATACTAAATTATTTTACAGATCTAGTGAAAAGGAGAAGGAAAAGATTAATTTGACAAAAAGTTATAATGAGCATGGTGATCTGCTGGAGGATAAAGAACGTATTTTTGATGAAGCTGTTAAGTTTTATCAAACACAATTTACTCAAGAAAGGGATGCTACAGAGTTTTCACTTCTGAATCACATTTTACATATCCTAACAGATGAGGATAATGTTTATCTTGGCATTATTCCTACAAAGTAAGAGGTGAAAATGTTGTAGAAAATGTTGTATTTAATCTTAGTGGGGACAATGCAAGTGGTCTAGATTGATTTACAGGTCTATTTTTATCATTGGATATAGTTGGTGACGATGTATGGAAATTGGTCTTTGCCTACTTCGAAAGAAATACATTACCAATATCTATTACTCATACTAACCTTGTGTTGCCACCTAAAAAGATTAACCGCACTCTTTCTCTGATCTAAGGCCTAAAGGCTTGAGTAATTTCATCAATAAAGTTATTTCCAGGGTGGTGCATGAAAGATTGGAGATGGTAATTCCAAGGTTGATCTCTTCCAACCAATTGTGATTTGTAAAAGGAAAAAAATATTATTGAGAATATTTTTCTTACTCTGGAGATTGCATCTAATATTACCAAAAAGGGAAAACTAGCCAATATTATTATTAAGCTTGATATGATCAAGGCTTATGATAAGGTATCATGGTTCTTTTTGATGAAGGTCTTAAGAAAAATGGAATTCTCAAAGAGCTTTTTGTTGATATCATCGGGAGGATTATAGCTAACAATTGGTAATTAGTGTTGGTTAATGGGTAGAATAAATGCTTCTTTCACTCTACTAGGGGGTAAAATAGGGGGACCCTTTATCACCTACTTTATTTATTCTCAGTGCTGAAGTTCTGTCTAGGGCTTTAAATTCTTTATTTGATGATAGCCAATATGTTTGTTATGGTATGCCTAAATGGAGTGCAAATCTTAACCACCTAGCTTATGCAAATGACACAATTATTTTTTCTGCTGCACATGAAAAATCCCTTCAAATTATAATGAAGGTATTGGACATATATGAATCTCAATCAGGGCAATTAATCAACAAAGAAAAAAGTTCCTGGTACATGCATCAGAATACTAGTGCACAACTAGGAGGTTTAGTTGATAGATGTACATGTATCTCAAGAGGCCAATTTCCAATCAATTATTTAGTTTGCCCTATCATCCATGCTAAGAAGAAAAAGAGTGATAATAATGAACTCATCAAGAAGGTAAAGAATTAGCTCTAAACATGGAAAGGAAAAATGTTATCATTTGGCGGTACTTACGTGGTGGAAAACTATCAGGATATGCCATTAATAGCTAAGAAGATACTCAATATGGATAAAATAAACATGCCTTTTTTGATGATGAAACATCTGGAATATTGATTAATTGCGGTCACATGTTTCAATCTCGTAGTTTTCTATTGGAACAAAGGATAATTTTCTTTCTTATAATTTTTCCTGAAGTGAGTTCAAAAAGCCTAATTACTATGCCACCTGGTGAGAGTTTAAGGTGTACAATGGTAATAGTCTTAGGCAAAACTATGGGTGAATATCTTTCCTGTTCTAATTACTTCTATGTGATATTTTCATATTTAGGGGGAACATTTACTAATTAGTAACTGTTTTATTTTCTAATGTCTCCTTTTGATGTGTGGTATTAATCTCTTGGAGGCTTAGTCTATCAAAGGAGAAAATTAGAAGAAAATTCAACATCTATTAGTGACTAGTTATCCGCTAATTTCAGTACTAATATAGTAGAAAATTAGGGTCAAATCAAGAACCTAGAGTTTCTTATTTGACGTGTGGTATTAGCTTCTATGAGGCTCATTCTATGGAATATTAACAATAGGGAAAATATTTGATGCTACTTGACTACTAAGTTATGGGATTTTTTCTCAGCACAATAGGGCTTGAATTTCAGCTCATAGATTTACAAATCTACTATCAGAAAGCTATAATTCAAGAAATCTGGGGTAAGGAAAAAATTCTTCATAGTAGCTTATCATACATAAGCAAGCTCTAGATTTGCAAGTCAAGAACACAAATAACAGAGTTGAATGAGTGAGAAAGTAAGCTGGAGTTAACTTAGCTAGAGAACCTCTGAAGGAACCATCTGGTCTTGTCAACTCTATGGGAGATTGTCGCTTCACTTACCCTGGTTATCTTCTTTTATAATAATTGCTTGGTTGTTTTTTGTTTTTTGTTTTCCTTTATTTTTTTTGCTTTTATTAAATTTTGTTTTCATTTCTTTGGGATGGGCCATCTAAGGCTTAGTCCATGTTGATTAATTTTGTTTTAATATATGAGGCCCGTAAGACTCACCCCTTAAAAAAAAATGAAAAAAAATAAGTTGCGATGTTGATTAAGAAATACTCATTGAAAAGACTTCGTTCATTATTCAATAGTAGTAACCCCTTTTAGAGTTTACTCAACTAACACCAAAACTTGCCTTTTTTGGTTAAAAAGGTAGTTATACATATGACGCCATAGATAAGATAAGTTTAGTGTATATACCCCCTTCTCAGTGGGCCCACAATTAAAGAGTTTTGGGTCACATCCTGGCCCTGCATAATAGGGTTAACAAATTGAACCTTTCTAACATACAATTTTCCTAGTTTATCTGCCTCCTACTCGTGATAGGCGCATGATGGTAGAGCTAAGAAGATATTTGAGCATTAAAAACCTCTCGTTTCAGTCCTTCCTTCGCCAACTTATCTGCAACCGTGTTCTGTTCCTTGTAGGTGTGCATTAGTGTTGGTATGCCAAGAATTTGCATTAATGACCAACTAAAAAATTAAGTTAGTGTAAGATAGATAATCTTGGTCCATCTAGTTAATGATATTTGAAGATTCAATGTTGATTACTAAAGGGGATTAGTTGTGTTCTACTCTAAGTTTAAGGTCCATTCTCAGGGCTTGTAATTCTGCCATTGCTAGAGTTGTTTTTAGGGTGCAACTGAAACCCAGGACTCAACTGCCAGTATGATATCTAAAGAAATCTCCAATTCCTACCGTCCTAAGATGTTCTTTACTACCTCATCAATGTTGAGTTTATAGGTTCCTTGTCAGGCGGTCCCCATTTAACTCGGACGGTGTTTTTTCAGGAGTGGCTTTCTCTTTTTGGACCACCAACAAGTGATATTCCATGCTTTTACTAATGGTGTTGTCGCTATTGATATGGTGTGTTACCTTGTTAAACATATTATTGTTTCTTATAAGCCAAATATTCCATAGGTAAAATGGTGAAAGGGTTCCCTAATTGATGGTGTTGTTGAAGGGCTTATTCCTCACGTGACTCCAAAAGGGGATCCAATTACTAATGTTGACATTTATGTCCTGGATGTTCTTATTGTGTCTACTAATGTTTTCCCAGAAAGTAGTAGCATTAGGGCACTCAAAGAAGATGTGGTTGATATCTTCTTTCGAGGAACTACAACAATGGCAACTAGGGTTCACATTGAGCCCCTTTTCATGGAGGGAGTGATTGGTAGGAACTTTCCCATGTTGTAAGAGCCAAAGAAAGGTTTTAATTGTGTTCGGGACGTTGGCAGTCAAGATCCAATCAAAGTGGGTCCTTTTTATTTGGTTCTTGCTCAAGCTGTCTTTGGTGATGAAGTCATACGTACTACCAGTAGGGAAAAGCCTATCGCTAATAAGGCCCCAGATTAGGGAGTCTTTTTGGGGCTGTTGCGTGGGATGTGGTAGTCTCTAATGGAAGCTTTGTGGTCTTTTCTCAGATTGAAAGAGAGAATGTCGACATTCCATTTTCCATTCTCATAAAGTCCCTAATTTTAAGGTTTCCCTCTTTTTTCATTAAGGGCCCAAAGATGATTTTATCAAGTGAAAGGGGATGAGGAATCCAAGTGTCCTTAATGAAGGAGAATTTCTCTCCATTGTGGACTACCCATCTAGATGCCTTTTAACACACTTCCCATCTATTTTGAATGTTTTCCATGTCCTAGAGACCACCTTTTTCGTTCCTGGGACGTTTGCATTTTTGAGGTATTTACTAGTGAGGACTCTTCTCCAAAGTCTATTTGTGTTGTTGGTTCTACACACCAAATCTAGTACAATACTTTAATCCTAAGGTCGCACTCTTGAATGCGGAGTTCCCCATTTTCCTTGTTCCTAATCACAGTGTCCCACCGAATAAGGTGAATTTTTCTTTTCTCAACTGTGGTGCCAAATGAAATCCCTTTGAATTTTGTTAATGGATTTCGTGGTTCTAGAGGGAAGGCTAATGTAATGCATAACATGTAAGGGGATACTACCAAGCATCACCTTATCTAGAACAGATCTTCCTGCTAAGTTAAGTAACTTGGTTTTCCATCCCGCCAGCTTGATGTTTATGTTATCAGTAATGAATTGGAAGTCGCTATTGGTCGGCCTTTTTTGGAAAAATAGGGAAATCTAGGTAATTCCCAAAGAAGTTGCTGGTACTTATTTTTAGAAGGTTCGAGCAGATGTTGGAATCATTGGGAGAGCAGATGTTGCATTATCTCTAATTTCCTTATTATCTAGGCATGTAGTTCCAACTCCATCTTTGAGAGAGGTGATTTTGTTCCTCCTCCTCCTACGGTTCAGGGTGGAGGTGTGGAAGAACTTGGTATTGGCATCCCCCTAAACTAACCAGTTACTTCTAGAGTTGGTTCTCCTAAAGACCTTTTCCGCTTTGAGTAGGTTTTCATAATTGAGGAGGAGGTCTAGGTATTCAATGAAGGGGCTATTGTGGTACCTAAGAGAGTTTTGGATGCCTACGATTCAGGCAAGAATTCTCTTCATACTCCTAAAGATATTGCCAAATGTAGATTTGTTCCATGTGATCTCCTCTTCCTTGAAGAGGCTGACAACTTTGTCAGGGTATTGGTACTGTAAAAAAAATTTAACAATGCTTTGGAAAGATGGATGCCCACACCACAAGGGTTCCATTCTAAAGGGCTTGTTATTGGAATTGACAATACTGCCTTGAAAATTAATAAGAAGTAGGCAGTGGTCGGATTTGGTTCTGGATAGGTGGGAAACTAGGACCTAAGGAAACTGGTTTATCCAGTCGGTACTGGCGACAAACCTATCAAATCTTTCCAAAATGAGGACTTTTCTATTTCTATAATACTCAATTGTATTTATAACCTTTATATCCCAGGTCCACCATCCCATACTTAATGAGGCAATTCCTCAAATGATCAATCAGAGAGTTATTTATGCTTGGCCCACCAAGTTTTTCTTTGGCATGTAAGACTTCGTTGAAGTCTCCTCGAATTACCCAATCAATTTTATGAGTCAGAGCAATTTGGCACAATTCAACATAAAGATTCATTATCGTGTTTAAATCTGGACTAGCATAAATATAAGAGAAAAGACACGATTTTAAGTGATGAAGTACCTTCACCATCACATGGATCCCCTACTGGGGAATAGTTAGGCTTTCAATCTTCACAATATCTTCCTTCCACATGATGATGATGCCACCAGAGAGTCAATTCGCCGCAGACTGGATCTGAGTATCAAATTTTAAAGTCTCTGTAAGTTGATTATGGTCAGTCAATTTTGTTTCTAGAAAAACCAACATAGCTAGTTTGTGAGTTTGGCCCATAGCGCACATGAATATCTGAACTTTATTAGTGCCTGTTGAGATGGTGACTGTTCTAGTGAGCTCTTTCCCTTCTCTACCTAGGTTTGATCCTTCACATATCTCAACGGATTGAGGCATACGACAGTTGGTACCGCCTCCTGTTCGTTCCTTAAGTTTAAGGTGCATTTGGTAATTTGTTTGAGGCATTGGACCACAATGGCTATGCTAGTTGCTTCCTCAAATTCTTTGAGGAGCATTTTCTCCAATGTAAACGTCCCGTATTTTTCTCCCCAAGCATTTCAAAAATTTCCTCTAATTCCTTATTGCTTTGCCTTACGTGTTCTTACATTGAGGTTTCTCCCCTTTTCTTGTTTCGTGTCATGTCTCCTGCCCATTCCTGGGTGTTGTAGGTTTGCACTTTGATTTCTAAGGGTATCCATGGCACGAAAGTCAGAATTTGGGAACTGTCTAAGTATGGCATAAGCGAAGAAAGAGAGGATCTGGAATGTCTGGCCCATAAGTATACTAAGGTAAAAAAAAAAAAAAAAGAGATTGTGATGAACAATCTTTGGAAATTTGAAATGAAAAAGAGAGTTTGAAAATGGGTTTCAAATAAAATGATTGACAAATCAAAGTTTAAGTTCTCAAATAAAAAAGGATGAAAAGAACTTCAGAAGAGGTGAATAGATTGCAACAATTTCATGACCCAAGGGTACTCCCTAGATGTTACAAGGCGTATAGAACCCCAAAGGACTCCATACAAGCCACTTAGCTCTCATAACATATGAAATAGAACAATAAGAGTAAAACAATAGTCGAAGTCAAAAACATTACATAAAAGAAAAGCGAAAGTCTAAAACACTTGTATCATCATAACCATCTAATACAATAGAATGAGATTGGGCCTAGCCCATACATCATGTCATATAAAGAAATAAATGAATGAAACTGAAACAATAAAACTCTGTCCTCGAAGCATGAGGACTCACTAAAGCTCAAAAATATATCAAGTCAACCTCTACATTTGGGGAAACATAGGCAATAGTATGCGTTAGTCCAAAATAATGTACCAAGTATGATACTCATGCATAAAACATTTAAATCACGCTTAAAGAGATATTTCATTTCATGACATGCAATTGACCAAGCGAAAACATGATATAAGAGAGTTAGAAAACATAAGTCATAAAACCATGGTCAATGCAAGCTCATATCACCTTTAAAACCTTTGAACTCATATGCGATACTTCTTGAAGTAATGTTAGTTCATTATTAATGTGGGGAATTAGCCTTAACCACCATAGAGACCATGTGAGCTATAACATAATCCTCCGGTGTCTCCCACACCGAAAAGGGTTGTCCTAGTTGACAAGGTAGAACCATGAACTTCTAGCTTGGGCCACCTAGCTAATCAAGCTATGGGGGCACATAGTTTAGGGAAAAAGAGATTGCTACTAGAAACCTGACTCTACTAACCTGAGAGCTTCCATCTCATGAGTTGTTTCTAGGAACCCGACCTCTACTAATAGCAGAGCTTTCATCTCATTATCAATATCCTCTCGGTGCTAAGCATAAATCCCATGAAATAGTCATTTCTTACTTGACTTCATTATTCATGGGAAAGTGTCCTTGGACAACCAATCCAAGCTAGTTCATTAGGATAGCTCCTTATCTTTGATTCAATTAGGTGAGAAAATCTTTCAACCTAAGAATCCTTTCTATGTGATAAAACCTTTCATATCATCCTAGTATGTGTTTATGAGAATATCCTTTCACCATACAACATCATCATTGGCACTTTACTCTCAAAGCACCCTTAAAACATTTGCATAGATTTCATAAGAAAATGCATAAGTTCATAATTTACCTCTTGAGATCAAAACCCACTTTCAATCATAAATACTTAGAAAACATGGGTTAGATATGGATTTCATCATAAATTCATGTAAAACTTGCAATACATGCTTAATTTAATAAAACTCTTTCTTGAAGATCAAAATCGCACATCATATGATGCATAACTTGAAAACATGGGGATTACATGGGTTCATGGTGAATTCATCATAAATCGTAGTATTTCATCAATTCATGCATAAGAGATCATAATTAAATCATTTAACTCATAATGCAAAGAACCCATGATAATTGAAGAAAACTCTAACTCAATAGGGAAATTCTAATCTTTGAAATTGAGGAATTTGGGAACTCCATGAATAGAAGGAATCCATGGATGAAAACTATCATACCTTAAATCCAAATGCTAGCCTTCAATGGAGCATAGGTTGAATTCTTCTTCTTCCTCTTCTTCTTCATCTTCCTCCTCTTCCTCTTCTTCGTTTTTGTCTTCGTCTTCTTCGTCTTCCTTTTCCTCGTCTTCCTCTTCTTCCTCCTCTCCATCTTCTTCGTCCTCTTCGTCCTATTAGTCCTATTCGCCATCCTCATCCTCCTCTTCCTACTCTTCCTCCTCTCCCTCCCTCTCCCCTTCCCCCTCTCTCCCCCTACCCCTCCTCCTCCTTGTCCTCGTCAGCTTCCCCCAATTCAACCAGGTCGCCATGAGTAGGACTACGGCCAAAACATAATCGAAAAATACAAGATGTACTCCTACAATTAAAGGGAGTTCGATTAGAGACTAGTTGTTCCCGAAAGGTTATGAATCAATTTACAATACCCCTCCTCCTCCTTGTCCTCATCAGCTTCCCTCAATTCAACCAGGTCTCCATGAGTAGGACTACGGCCAAAACATAATAGACAAATACAAGATGTACTCCTACAAGTAAAGGGAGTTCGAATAGAGATTGGTTGTTCCCAAAAGGTTATGAATCAATTTACAAGTCCAATGCCAATGGCTTCTTCTTCTTCTTCTTAGTAGAAAGAGAAATATTTTGGAGAAGATAATTGATCTTCTTTTGTGAATTTGGAAGAATATAATGAAGTGAATGGGTTAATTTGGTGGTTGAAAGTACTTATATAGGGTTCTTAGTGAAGGGTCAAATGCTGTAGTTTAGGAACTTTTTGTGAATTTGGAAGAATATAATGAAGTGAATGGGTTAATTTGGTGGTTGAAAGTACTTATATAGGGTTCTTAGTGAAGGGTCAAATGCTGTAGTTTAGGAACTAATTAATTAGGAAAATACCCAACTTCCCCTGAAAATAACTGTTAGCTGCCACCGACCTACCAACTACGGACCCAGTCGATGGACCGTGGTATGACTTACGGTCCTTCTTGGTGGACCGTCATTGGTCATCAAAAACTAGAATTTGGTTGCTTTGGACCACATATCCCACTCATGGACCGTGGTCTGACCAATAATCAGCTAGTTAGGCCATGGTTTTGGGCCCTCAAACCATTGCTAGGCAAGCCAACCATGGACCACACCTGTGATCTATGGTCCCTTCCACGGGACGTGGGTGGCCGACATGGGTTGCATTTTCAACTTCTGGGAATTGGTTTCATTTCCATTTTTTGGATATAGGATATTAAAATATCTTCCACTTGGGATCATTCGTCCTCGAATGAGATTCAAGTTGGCTCTAAAGGAGTAGGAGGGGAACTAACAACCCAACCTATTAATGTAGTGCATGTATCCAAGGAGGAACTATCGACTCCAAGCTAGGATGTTCTCAAAACATCATAAGAAGGGTGAAACTAACTCTAAAAGCCCATCATATTTTCATTTATTTTTTATTTCCAACTAGCGATGCAATCTATCGCTTTTCTGGAAATTTATATTTTGAAAATCCTAGAAAAGCGACGGACTAAAGGACACTGTCCGTCGCTTTTCTAGAGAATAATTTTTTGAAATACCTAGAAAAGTAATGGACTAAAGGACCCAGTTCGTCGCTTTTCTGGGTTTATATGAAAAAAATAATGCAAAAAAGCGACGGACAAAACCACCTTGTTTGTCACTTTTTTCTATAAGTTTTTAACAGCAGAAACTGGCAGTTTCTGCACAGTTTCTACTGCCCACCTGTAAATATAAATCAATTCAATTCAATTCAATTTAGCCCAATCAAACACACAACATTATAAAAAAGCTACACAAAACATAAAACACCAAACTTAAAATTGTATTAAAAAATATCTAAATCACAATTTAAATACTTATAAAGTCTTTCAGAATTTGTTTCAAAATTTCAAAAACTTCATAAAGTTCATAAAAGAGACCTAACATAGGGAGTGCGTTCTACAAAATCATCCTCCTCGTCATGTTATTGTCGGTGTCCTCGGTAGGAGAAGATGTAGTAGGTCGACTAGCGAGGCTCAACACTTGTTCTTTGATTTGCTGAACAGTCGCACTCATGCTTTATTGTTCAGCTACTTTTCTCCGCTCTGACTTTGCTAGTGCCGAAGTAAATTGTGCTATTTGAGTTGACATAGCAACAATCTGAACACTGTCAAGTGCCTCGTCTTGACGTGACGATCCAATACCTTGTAAGCTTGACTAGAGTCGTCTTACATCATTTTGAGAGCCTTGACCATACACTCTACACTTGTGTGTCCCCTACCACTTTTTATGTCTATATTTGGGTGGAAAGTTTAGGTGTCATTTGGACCGAACTATCTAGATTTTCATTGACGTACTCAATAAATTCATTTTGCATATTAAATATAAAAATTGACATCAATATATAGACATATCAGAAATATATTCACTATTAATATATATTATTCATATTAAATGACTTACAAAAGTTCGTTCGGCCCTTTCCTCCACCCACACATCTGGGTCCGACTCATTTTCCTTCTTATCAAGTCCTCTTGAAAACCTCCGGTTCAAGGAGAGTGCATCCCATTTCTTTTTCCTACAAATAAAAATTGAAATTTATATCGATATATATGAATCAACTAATTATTTTTTTAAAAGTTTGAATTAGAACTTACCATCTCTCTTATAATAGTTCCAACGGTCTTTTCACCTACGGTGTGCAATGAGCCACCCTTAAGACTGCCTCTAGCCTTTTTGGCTTGTTCGAATATTGCCTTGAACTTATCTATGTTCCAATAATAACGCAATTCATCAAAAACATGAGGCAACATCCAACCCAGACGTTGATCAATATCCCAAACTTTCTTTTGCCAACTAGACAGTCTCGCAGATGCCCTCCTCTCAAATATGGTTGCAATGACAATATTGTACCTCGACTCCCAAGTACATACAATCTGAAAAACAATTGAATAGCGTTAATTAGATCGATAGTAAAATCAAGTAAAGTATACTAAAATTATTAAACTTAACTAACAATATATACCTTAAATTCATTAAATATCGCCTAGCGTATACTGCTCCAAGAGTGATAAGCTTGTGTAAAAATTCTTCTAACAAACCTTTTAAAGCATGGGTAGCATCCTTTGCAGGATTCCACTTGCAAAACACACCATAAATATGTTAGTTCATGAATAATATATTAAAGTTTAAGAAATAAATAAAATAAAGTAACAAATATATAACAAAACAAACTTCCGATGAACCATCCGGCTTATTCATGACTCTACTAAGTCTGTCCTTTTGTCCAGGATCTAGAGTAGGCGTCTCATCATCTGGTGAAGCACTAGGTGCAACTGTAGATGAAGGTGATCCACCAAGATGCATAAAACACTAAGTCAATAGAGGCGTACCGGCCATAACATCTGACTGCTCGCTGCTAGAATCTCCAATCCATATGGCAGATAATTGAGGAGATGTACCTGTGGGAGATGGAGTACCATCTGATATCCTACCTGTCGATAAGGGTTGTGCTCGACAAATAGCCTATAAAAGTAGGTCATCGTAGCACCGTAGAGGCAATGCCTGTGAAGTAGAGAAAGTATCGACGGTCAACGATAGTTAGGATAATATGCCTGAAGATTAGCCGTACCAAATGGAACAACAAATAAATGAGTATCATGAATGATGCGCTTTGGCACAAAATAAATAGATCATGGAATATCCTCAGGATCTATGGGTCTCCTAGACTTCTTCTTTTTAGCCCTATTAGTCTGGCTAACTTAAAGATGCTCGCAATATCTATCACCGTTACCGCCTGATGAAATATTTATGCAAATTTATATGTATTATATATAAAAATCATAAATTAAATAAACTTAGCAAAATAAATTAACTTACATATACTAGCTTTCATTCTACTACTATTCCTCCTCGCTTGTTTCAATTCCATCATTCTCCCATTCTTGCTCCTCAATTATTTCATTTTCATTATCATCTCATTCTTCATCATCAAATCATCCATTTTCCTTATTCTCGTATATTTCTTACTCAACATTCATTATCTCATCATCAGATACTTATACTAATATGTGTCGAGGATGTTGTAGTGTGGTTTCCAATTCAACATCAACTTGTTGATGAACAATTGCAACATCATTTTGATACGCTACATCTATGACATTGTCAATTTCAATTCTTCCCACATGCTTATTTTTCATAACAACCCACCAATTAGCTTTGTCTCTACGCAGTGGATACTAAGTGTAATGCACTTGTTTAGCATTTTGTGCAATAATAAAAGGATAATAACTTCTGTATTTCCTGGTGTGCTTGACTCAATTATATTATGTTGATGGTCCACCTTTGTGCCTCTATGTGATGGGTCAAACCACTCACACCAAAACAATACAATCTTCTTCTTAGGACAACTATAATACCTCACTTCAATAATCTCATGAATGACACTATAATATTTAATAGTTTGGTCAGTACCATCAGCATCACCTTATATTTTGACACCGATTTTATTTGTTTTCTTGTTCTAAGAAACTTCTTCAGTTTGAAATATAAAACCATTGACGCAATACTTATTCATTGTCAGTACTTGAGATTCAGGTCCAAGTGCTACTTCTTTCACTAATTGCAAATATTTGACACTTGAGTATTCATCGTAAACCTACGTGATTGTTATTTAAAGTAATATAATTTAGTATAACATGAATATATTATTAAATAATTAGTGATTCAATTAAGCTTACACACTTACATATTCTGTTAGCCATTTGGAAAATTCTATATAGATGGCTTCATTACCCCATCTGTTTACAAACAAGTTGATCATTTTACATTCAGATATTTGGTTAGTTAATGAACACTTATTAGTATGTAATTTGATAACATATTTTTAACACTTACTTGAGATATGGTTGAATCTCTGGACAATTAAGCAAAATACGTGTCACAGCTGATTGCATTTCCATCCTAGTGAAGCCTCGCTTTCCACACTTTGGAGATCCTCGACCATATTGATTAAAATTTGATATCGGTGGAAATAAAGGATCAATATCATCTTCATCATTGTGATTAGACTTGTTTCTCCTATATGACTGTCACAACCCAGACTATCGTGATTGGCACCCATACTAACATTCCAGTGGAAGAAACACTACTACAACCCAAACCAAGCAACTAAAGCAATAACTAAGTCATTTAAGTCAAACAATAAGGAAATAAAAATAGAGTTTCCATAAACTCTAACAAAAGTCTAACAATAATAACTTACAATGCGGAAGAATAACCTAGAATCTGAAAGTCAATGTACTAAAGCATTCTAACAATGAAACAAGTCTAAACAAGAAGGGATACAACCCCATACTAATGAACTAAGTAAAACAAATGTCTAAGTCCGAAAATAGTGGACATAGACAAAAGATAATCCCATTGCAGCCTGGAAGAATTAGCTCACCCTTGAATTCAAAGCGACGATCACTGATCTTCTTAGCGAGGTCTATCAATAGCCACTTGAAGATGCCTTGTATTCAACAATAATAAGGGCAAGTGCAGAATCAATACACAACCACAGTGTACTAGTAGGATTACGTGGCTATCCCACTAGTGCAACAAAAACAAGTCAAACATCATTATAATCACATGCATATATATCAACATTTACTAACAACGATCGGTTTCACATTTTATATCCCATTATTAGTCCTCTCATGGGACACAAACTGAAACAGTTAGCATATTGCAACGTTGTACCTGATTCAATGTTATGCCGGAACGTGGAAATAGATCCCAATGCTATGTCGAAATGTGGCAATAGATCCTATATTTATACCGGGACGTGGCAACCTATCCAAGTAATTATGTCGAAACGTCACAATCGATCCTATTCACAATAACAATTATAAGTATATCTTCAAGATCATACATTTAAGTCATGATTTCATGACATTCATCAATTCTCTATCTCATTAACAACAAATGTGATCAACATTGCAACATTCATCAATTCTCTATCTCATTAACAACAAATGTGATCAACATTGCAACATTCATACATATACAAGTCTCATAATGAAGTAAGAACAATCATACATCACACAATCATAGAGTCACAACCATCACCTACCTCTAAACAATATTGAAACCCTAAGAAGCTTGATCTTTTCCTTTTAGCTTTGCTTGTTCTTGGTCTACAAACAATCAATACAACACAGGAATCAACAGATAATTGCTAATTACCCGAAACTATAACAATTTTATGAACCCTAGATCAAACCCATGATCCCAATTATCAAAATTAGGGTTGTTTTCACCATCGAGTTTATAACAAAACGTTCCCCCATCACTATTCACCATTCTATTATGTTCTACGAATCAGAAAATGGATTCGAGGAGTGAAAAATGAGTAGGAGTTGCCGTGGGGTCGTTCCTTAGTTGAAAAAGTCAAAAAGTGCATAATGAGGCCATTTAGCAGTTTATTAAAGACCTCAAGTTGCATCGAGCCCGCCATAATGGCCCTCACCCCGCTATAGCGGTTAAGTCAGAGTGACAAAACCTAGTGCCAAAGCAGGTCACGCAAGGTAGAGAGTTAATTAAAGAATTCCTAATTTCCCATTTCAGAACACACGTCCAACCCACAACAGACAAAAAATACCCTTTTTTGCTAAGACCGATTCCAAAAGTTTTACTCGCTCAAATTCAATTTTTAAAAGTCGTACGGATTCCTTAAAGAGTTATCTTACTAATCATGCAACCAAAATACAAATAACTCATCCGATTGTTACCAAATTTCCCTATATCTCAAAGACTCAGCTTTGTCCAAATCTGAACTAGTTTGGGAAATTTCAAGATACTACGAAAAAGTTTTACCACCTAAAATTTTTCCCCGTTGGTTTTTCTATAATGACGGAACCCGGTCGTTACAATAGATACCAATTTACCCATCACTCGTCCCCTAGTGACATATTTTGGAGAAAAAAATAGGTAAAGGAAGGAATAAAGTAGTACCTGAATCTATGAATAATTGAGGATACTTGTCTCGCACGTCTCTCTCGATTTCCCAAGTAGCTTCTTCAACTAGACGATGCTTCCATTGAATTTTCACAGAATTAATCTCCTTGGTCCTCAACTTACGCATATCAAGAATTGCAATCAGTTCCTCCTCATACTGGAGGTCCTTGTCTATCACAATTGAGTCCCACTTAATGATATAATCCCCATCACCATGATACCTTTTCAACATGGATACATGAAATACCGGATGAATACTCGATAGATTAGGAGGTAAAGCCAGTCTATACACCACCGGTCCTACATATTCAAGAACTTCAAATGGACCAATGTATCTAGGACTTAACTTACCCTTCTTACCAAACCTCATTACCCTTTTCATGGGTGATACCTTAAGAAGAACTTTTTCACCGGATTGAAACTCCATATCTCTTACCTTATGATCCGAATACTTCTTTTGTCTACCCTGGGTTGTTAGAAGCTTAGCTTGAATACTCCTCACCTTGCCTTGAGCATCCTTCACTAAATCAACCGCCAATGGTTTCATATCTCCAGCCTCAAACCATCATATGGGTTATCTACATCCCCTCCCATAAAGTGCCTCAAATGGTGCCAAATCTATGCTATAGTGATAACTATTGTTATAATAAAATTCACACAAGGGTAAGAACTTATCCCAATGCCCTCACATGCCCTCAACATGTTTTCCAGTACTTGAATTGTCCTCTTCAATTGTCCATCCGTCTATGGATGAAAGGTTGTACTAAAAGTGAGTTGTGTGCCCAATTCATCATGCAATTTCTTCTAAAATTTGGATGTGAATTAGGTACCACGGTCTGTGATGATAAACAGGGGCACCCTATGAAACCTCACTATCTCTTTCACATACACTTTAACCAATTGTTCATCATTATAATATATTCTTAGCAGAATAAAATGGGCTGAGTTAGTCAATCTGTCAACCACTACCCAAATAGAATCAAACTTCCCCATAGTCTTGGGAAGGCCAACAATAAAATCAATGGCTATTCTTTCCCACTTCCATTATGGAATTGAAATTCTTTGAAGCAAACCCACAGGCCTTTGATGTTCATACTTCACTTGTTGACAATTTTGACATTTTACCACAAACTCAGCTATGTCTCTCTTTATGCCAGACCACCAATAAATTTACTTCAGATCTCTATACATCTTGGTCACACCCAAATGAATAGAATATCGCGAACCACGAGACTCTGGCAACAATTTTGCAATCAAGTCATCTACCTTAGGAAAACATATTCTCCCCTTGAAAATTAGCACACCATCCTCATCAAGAGTGGTCTCTTGTGCCTTACCAATCACAGTCTTTTTCTTAAGTTCCTTCAATTTCTCATCCTCAAATTATTTGGCCTTGATCTCTTCAATTAAAGTGACCCTTATGTCAATATTAGCTATCACCCACCTCTTTTTGAGATGCCAAATTGCATGAATTTAGACTCTAAGGTCTGAATTGTTTTAGCCAAAGGTCGCTTGGATACACTTAAGCAAGCTAAACTACCCATACTCACTGCTTTTCGAATCAAAGCGTCTGCCATCACATTAGCCTTGCACGGATGGTATTGAATGGTCATATCATAATACTTAAGTAACTCCATCCACCTTCACTATCTCAAATTCAGATCCTTTGGAGTGAACACATGCTGCAAACTAAGATAATCAGTAAATAGTTCACACTTAACACCATAGAGGTAATGCTGCCAAATCTTAAGAGCAAACACTAACGCTGCCAACTCTAAATCATGCGTTGGATAATTCTTCTCATGCACCTTTAATTGACACGAGGCATAAGCTATACAATTCTTATCCTTCATCAACACATCACCTAAACCAGAAAGTGAAGCATCACAATAAATAATAAATTCTTTACCTTCAACCGGTAATGCTAGAATAGGTGCGGTGGTCAAGAGAGTCCTGAGCTTTTGAAAGCTCTCCTCACATTTTCCAGTCCATTCAAATGGTATCTCCTTTTTCGTCAAATTAGTCAAGTGAGTGGCAATAGAAGCAAAGTTCTTCACAAATCGATGATAATAGCTAGCATGTTCTACAAAACTCCTAACTTCCGTCACAGAGCTAGGCCTAACCCAATTATTAACCGCCTCAATCTTTTGAGGATCTACCATTACCACTTCTTTCGAAACTACATGGCCCTAAAATGCAAGCAATTTCAACCAAAAGTCACACTTTGAAAATTTAGCATACAATTTTTGCTTCCCAAGAATACCCAAAACAATACGAAGATGGTCGGCATGCTCTTTCTCAATTTTCAAATAAACCAAAATATAATCAATAAATACTATCACAAAAGAATCAAGAAATTGCTTGAGCACCCCATCATTCATTAAACTCATGAAAGCTGCAGGCGCATTGGTCAAACCAAAAGACATAACCGAAAACTCATAGTACCCATAGTGAGTTCTAAACGTTGTCTTGGGCACATCCTCAAGCCTAATTTTCAATTAATGGTACCCAAATCTTAGATCAATGTTAGAGAAGACTGTTGCACCTTGTAATTGGTCAAAGAGATCATCTATTTGAGGCAAGGGGTACCTATTTCGAATAGTGATCTATTTAATTGCTGGTAATCTATACACATTCTCATACTACCATCCTTCTTCTTAACAAACAAAATTGGACACCCCATGGAGAAGTACTAGGGCGAATAAATACCTTCTCAAGGAGCTCTTGGATTTGAACCTTAAGCTCTCTTAATTTTGCTGGAGCCATGTGGTATGGAGGGATATAAGTGGGGGGTGTACCAGGCTCTAAATCAATGTAAATATCTATATCTCTATCCGAAGGCATACAACGCAAGTCATTAGGCAACACTTCACTAATTTCATACACCACAGGAATAGAATCAACGGATGGAGCCTCAATCTCAACATCTCTAATATGAGCCAAATAAGCCAAACAACCCTACTCTACTAGTTTACTAGCCCAAATAGATGATATAATCTTAGCTTTCTTAGGCTTGTACACCCCTTCCCACTCTAATATTTCCCTTCCTGAAATTTCAAGATTTACAGACTTAGTATTACAATTAAGCACAACATAATAGGGGAGAACCAAGTCATGCCTAAGATTATGTCAAAGTCAATCATATCCAAAATCACTAAATCAACCCTAGTCTGAAATCCCATAAACAAAATAGGACAAGAATGATAGACATTGATAACTATGACTGACTCTCCAACTTGGGTAGAAACAGGAATACGGGCATCAAGATTATCACAAATCATATCAAAATCTGAGGCAAATCTCATGGATACATATGAATAAGTAGAACCCGGATCAAAAAACACATTAACCTTTTAGTCACAGACAAGAATAGTACTTGTGATCACCGCGTCAGATCTCTTCGCCTCATTCTTGCCGGAAAAAGCATAACATTGAGCCCTATCATCTTGACGAGTCACTTCCCTACCCAGTTGTGTGTTACCCTTACCTCTGTTACCATTACCATTTCCTCTAACTCAACGACCTCTGTAATTACCTCCTCGCCTACCTTGTGAACGTCCTCTACCAGTATTACAATTTTCCATGGGTACAAAAGCTTTAGATGACTGTTGCGTAGAACCAAACACTTGCAGCTAGGGACAATCTATCCTCATATGCCCAGGTTCTCTACAATTAAAAGAAATATGATCAAAAGATGGTTTGCCGCCCGTCGAAGGAGTGACTCCCTGGCTATCTTGAAAATTATAATATGGAGTTCTCGAGTAGTTACCTGTAGAGGCGGGCATAGCATACTGAACTGGCTTGGCTACTAGTGTTGGCCACCCTGAACCTTTCGAATAAGAACCTTGAAAGTTACCCGAATTCTTGGCCCTTTTTGCCAATGCCTTAGCTTGACCGTCTCGCCTTACCCCCTCTACTTTCTTAACATAGTTTCTTACCTTATTAAAGCTTCTCCCTGCAGAAGTCATATGAACATATAATACTTGCAACTCAGAATTCAATCCCTAATGATTAACCGAATCCTCTCATCCTCGATAGGCACCAATGTCATAGAATATCTAGATAAAGCATGGAACTTGGCCTAATAAGTAGCCACATACATACTACCTTGTCCCAAAGCCATAAACTCATCTTTCTTATGATCCCTCAAAGTTCTAGGCACATATGTTTCCAGAAGTGGTGCATGAAATTGGGTCCAAGTAAGTGGAGGTAAAGTAGAAGATCTGCACTCCATATAAGCTCTCCACCTCTACCTAGCCTCACCTTGAAGTTGAAAAACACAAACTCAACCCCATGTTGGTGAACAGTACCTAATTTATGCTGCCTCTCATACCAATCCAGAATGAACTCATATGCATCCTCACTGTCAGAACCAAGAAATACCCGAGGCTTAAGTTTCAAAAACTTAGTCAACATGTCATGTTCATTACTAGTCATAACAGAACCCAACACGGGATGAAAGAAAGCATCGATACCTCTGTTTCTACCCATATTGGGTGCGCTGCTAGCAACAGGAGGATTAGTAAGAGCTTGAGTTGCGTGAATAGATGAAAGCACTCCAGGATGAGCCAACCCTTTCAAGAACGACATGATTTGTTGAGCTAACACCGGATTGATGGGAGGAATACCTGTAGGCTCAACCTCCTCTTCCTCTTGTTCAACCTCCTCAATATTCTCAACATTTTCAACCTGAACCTCTTCTTCTATTTCCTTATGATGCATGGGAGGGTTATCATTCACAAGAGCATTCTTAATAGGAGCTGAATTTCCAAAAGGCGCTACGCTTTCATGGCCTCAACCCCTGCCTCGATCGCAACTTCTTGCTGCAGATTCCTCATTTGGAAAATTGACGATAGCTACGGGCCTGACGCCGTTATACCTAGTATTAACCATCTGCAGACAGAAGAGTGAAAGAGATTACATACCAATTTGAATTGCCAGATACCAATTGGAATCAAGTCAAAGCACAAAAGGAGACGAGAAAATAGAGAAATTTCCTAAAATCCTATAGCCTCTCGAAGAAATGTAAAGACGTCCCTATGCCGTTCCGTGAGACTCTATTTGTCAAGACACAAACTCAAGGTGCCCAACTGGCTCCTAATGCCGAAACTCAGGCCCGAGTCAATCCAGTTGGACCATTTGCTACTAGTGCATGGCAGCCACATGCAATCAAGAAAACAAATAAGTAAATCTCGGCATAAAACTAAGCCCTTGGCCGGTAAAGCCCCTATCAACAGATCTATAAATGAAATAGCTACTCCCAAGAGTTCATATAAAGAAATAGCCAACTAGCAAAAAAGTCCTGATTGGACCGTATAGGTCACCATGATCTCCATACCAAAACTGAAAGCATATATATATATATATATCAAGAAAATCCATCAAACAGCTCACAAGGTTCAGCAAACCAACAAACTTGACCAGAATAGCCATAACGTAGCTACACACCCCATACACTAGTCTACAAGCCTCTAAGAGTAGTACAGATTGGCGGGACAAGGCCCCAGCCTACCCTTAAAATATATACAACAAAAGCTCACAAACCTCCAAACTCCAGCAGCTCTAGAGGAAAGGGGCTAGCAAATCGAATAAAAGTCAATCCTACTGCTGAGAAGGTCCACTGGGTCCTCTGTCGAGATCTGCATGCATGAATGCAGTGCCCCCAAGCAATGGGGCCTTAGTACTAAATAATGTACAGAGTTTGAAAGGCAATAGATTATGAGCAGGTATCCAAATATACTGGAATAATCCGATAAATAGATGGAGGATACAATAAGTGTACCAACCTGCTCCTAAATCTTAACTTATCAAAAATAATAAAAAAAAAAACCTAACCAAGCCCCCATAAGCTCGGTAGGTACAAAAAGCACACAAGACCACCTATTCATGTCCCTAAAATCTCGGAAGGTGCCAATCAGTCTATATACCCCTATTGGTAGTCTTAGGAATTAATATAGTCCCATAGGTAACACATAGCTCTATTAGGCATCAACATAGCTTATAGACAACTCATAGCCCTCTTAGGCAACAACATGGCCCTGTAGGAAGCACATAACCTTCGTAGGCATCAATATAGACTTTTAGGCAACTCATAGCCCTTGTAGGCATCAATATAGCCCCATAGGCAACTCATAGCCCTTCTAGACATAAATCACATTCCTGCAGCTAACCACAATAGCCCCAAGGGCATCAATAACAATCCAATCACTAAAAGAGAGCAATTTAGGTATAAGCAACCTATACAAATAGCCTCTAAGTTGTGTCCAGCATAGGGACGCTACTAAGTGAATAAGAATCCCGACAAGGGAGGACTATATCAACTTGAGCAGCCAACAATCAACAATAATGGTTACAAGTATAACAGGGATAACAACCCAATTACATTGGTTCTAAGCTTTAAGGAAACATGTCGTATGTAGGGAATAGAAAGAAACATGTCTTAAGTAAGGAATAGCCTTAACATATCTTTTTTGCTGAATTCATGTGGCCTAACAACTTTACTCGCATCCCCCCTTAATACTGCAACAAGGTAAGATCATAATCAATACAAAAGAATAGAGGATACCACGATAATCCGATAAAATATATGTATTTCCGTCGCAAATTGCTATTTGTCACTTAGCAAAGCTAGAGTCGATGGAAGAAAGGTCTTACCTTGATTTTATGTTTGTAATACACGTCAAAACTTTAAAATAAGCCTAAACCCCTGCTGCTATCCACACACCAACGTACGATATGTTAGGAAATTGATAAAACAAATTATACCATGTTTACGAGCTCAATGCGTAGAGCAACTTTTATTAAGGACTTAAGTCATGAAAATCTGTAATTTGGCTGATCCTAGAAGTGGGTTTTGTGAGTTTTCTGGTTATTCACTACGAAACAATCAAGGAAAAATGAAGAAAAGTCGAAGAAGATGATATATATAAAGTTCCACCGACCTAGGGTACCCACTTCACCTGCCTACTTGCGCAGTCTTGCAAAAACGCGAATATCTCTCCATTCTGAAGTCGTATGAACAAACGGGTTGATGCGTTGGAAACTAGACTCGTAGACCTTCGATTTCATAGGTTGTGGGTACAATAAATATTTATGGGTTGGCTGTAAATCTCCTAGACATTTGACCCAAATATTAGACAAATCTTTAAAAAGGAATTTACGGTAACTTTCTCCAACTTTTATTTTGCCACCTACCTAACTTCAAAACTTGATATACAACCCTTGAACACTTAAAATATCATATAACACATCATTATTAATTTATTACTCACCATCTTGGTCTTTCCACGAAGATATAGGTTAATTTAGACGTTTCTAAAAGTCGGGGTGTTACATCCTTCCACCCTTAGAAACATTCTTCCTCGAATGAAAAATCTGAGTTACGCGGTTAAGTCCTTAGGAATAGTCAAAATTTAGGTAGAGTATCCTCTTTAAATGTGACTATCCAAGAACCTAAAACACAGAAATTCTAACCTAGGTGTCTCATAGGATGACATAAATAGCTAAGAACTATAGCTCCGCAATAACAGTGTGAGAAAATATACAACGACAACAACAATAATTGTAAGCAACAATATATATAAAAAAAATCAGATCAGTAGCTAACCTCACTACAATAATATAAACTGATATGCCATCACCTTGGGGTATGAAACAAGTGAGTATATTTGTATCTCATGCCATCCTCAGCTTCTCATGTCACCTCTTCTCTATTCTTGTTTCTCCACAATACTTTAACCAAAGCCACCTCTTTGGTCCTCAATTTACGGACCCACTAATCTAATATGCCAATTGGAGTTTCCACATAGGACAAATCCTTTGTGATTTGAACATCCTCAATTGGGACAACCCGAGAAGGGTCTCCTACGCACTTTGGTAGCGTCAATACATGGAAAATCGGATGAACAAATTCTAGCCTCGAATGCAATTCTAGCTCATAAGCCACTCTTCCTACCCTTCGAAGGATCCAGTATGGCCCAATGAATCTTGGATTAAGCTTGCCTTTTTTGCCAAAGCTCATAACACCCCTACATAGGAGAGACTTTTAAGAATACCCAATCATCGACACAAAATTATAAGTCCTTTCGTCGCACATCTGAGTATGACTTCTATTAGCTTTGAGCAGTTAGCAACCTCTCCCAAATAAGCTTAACTTGCTCCACTGTCTGCTGTACTAAGTCGGGTCCAATGAATGCTAACTCACCTACCTCAAACCATCCAATGGGGGATCTACATTTTCGCCCATACAAATTCTCATAAGGTGCCATCCCGATGCTGGAATGATAACTATTAATGTATGTGAACTCAATAAGAGGCAAGTGGTCATTCCAACTTCCTTTGATATCCAGTACGTATGCTCATAACATATCCTCGAGTGTCAAAATTGTGAGCTTAGCCTGGCCATCTGTCTGAGGGTGAAAGGTTATACTAAGATTAACCTGTGTCCCCAATCCTTTCTGAAAGGACTTCTAGAAGTTAGCGATAAATTTTGCTCCTCTATCAGAGATAATAGATACTGGGACACCACGTTGCCTAACAGTCTCTCTAATATAGAGCCCTGCATAGTCTCTGGTCGTAAAAATAGCCTTGATCGATAAGAAGTGGGCTGATTTTGTTAGTCTATCAACAATTACCCAAATAGAGTCAAACTTGCGACGCGTTCGAGGTAACCCTGTAATAAAATCCATATTAATTGCTTTCCACTTCCACAAAGATATGACTATCTCCTGAACTAGCCCAGTGGACTTTTGATTCTCAACATTCACCTATTGCAGTTAGGACACTGTGCCACAAACCTAACAACATACTTCTTCATCCCATGCCAGCAATATATCTCCTTAATATCATATTACATCTTCGTTGAACCAGGGTAAATAGCATAATGGGTATGATGTGCTTCTTCCATAATCCGATGTCTAAGCCTTGCAACATTTGGAACACATAATCGACCGCTATATCTGAGGACTCCATCTCATACTATATCAAATGCTAAAGACTGCTGATGTTGTACCTTGGCTTGGAGATGCTCTATTCTAGGATCCTCTTGTTGCTAAAATTTTACCTCGACAACTAGAGATGATACGACTGTGTCCTAAATTATGACCCCACTATCGTCTACCTCTAACAATCTGACTCCCAAGCTAGCTAACTAATGAAGCTCTCGTGCTAGCTCCCACTTCTCCATACCTAAATAGGACAAACTACCTATATATCTTTGACTGAGGGCATCCGCTACAACATTTGCCTTTCCTGGATGATATAAAATATCCATGTCGTAGTCTTTTAGTAATTCAAGCCATCAATGTTTTCGCAGATTTAGCTCATTCTGTCTAAAGATATATTGAAGAATTTTATGATCTATGAAAATGTCAATATGAACACCACACAAATAGTGCCTACAGATCTTTAACGCATATACAACTACAACTAACTCTAAATCGTGGGTCTAATAGTTGTTCTCATGCTTCCTCAACTGCCTTGAAGCATATGCAAAAACCGTACCATGTTGCATTATACATCCCAACCCAAAACTAGAGGCATCACAGTACACCGCATAACCCTTTGAACCCTCTGGAAATGCTAGAACTGGTGTTGATGTCAACCTGTCCTTCAGGTCCTGGAAACTATGCTCACAAGCCTCAGCCCACCGGGACTTAGTCATTTTTTTAGTCAACTTCATTAATGGTTCTAAAAGTGAAGAAAACCCCTCTACAAACCTTCTATAGTACCCAAATAATCCTAAGAAACTAAGAACCTCAGTGGAAGTCATGGGTCTGGGTCAAGTCTTTACAGCCTCAATCTTTTGTATATCAAACATAATGCCAAAATCTGATATGATATGGCCTAGGAAAGCCACAGAGCTCAACCAGAACTCACACTTAGAGAACTTTGAGTAAAGTTCCTGCTCTCAAAGAACCTGAAGTACTGCTCGCAAGTGATCTGCATGCTCAACTTTTGAATGCGAATAGACCAAAATATCATCAATAAATACAATGACAAATGTATCTAGATATGGACTGAATATGCTATTCATCATGTCCATGAACACTACTAGGGCATTAGCTAATCCATATAATATTACCAAGAACTCAAAGTGTCCATATTTGATTCTCAAAGCTATCTTTGGAACTTCTTTCTCCCAAACTCACATCTGGTGGTACCCTAATCTTAAATCAATCTTTAAGAAGCACTCAACACCTTGTAACTTATCACAAAAGTCATCGATCCTTGGAATGGGATACTTATTATTTATAGTTGCCTTATTCAGCTATCGGTAATCGATACACATTCTTAGTGAGCCATCTTTCTTCCTCACGAATAACATTGGTGCACCTCATAGTGAAACACCAGGCCTAATAAAGCCTTTATCCAGCAAGTCTTTCATCTAATCTTTCAACTCCTTTAGCTCAGCAGGAGCCATTCTATAAGGAGGGATAGATATGGGTTGTGTACTTGGTAGCATATCGATAGCAAAATCAATTTCTCATTCTAGAGGGATACCTGGGAGCTCGTCTGGAAATACATCTAGAAACTCATTAACTACCTGACTAGACTGAAGAGTCGGTGGTTCTACATCTAAATCATGAACACGAACAAGATGTTAAATACAACTCTTAGAAATCATCCTCCTTGCCTTAATATAGGAAATAAACCTACTTTTCGGTATTTCTATATCGCCTTTCCATTCCCGAACTTCCTCTCCTGGTAAGTGGAATCTAAAAATCCTTTTTCGGCACTCAACATTAGCATAACAAGACACTAAATAGTTGATACAGATAATAACGTCAAAATCAACAATTTCTAACTCTACGAGGTCTACAGAGGTCTGATGGTCGATAATTTCTACCTTGCAACCTCGATAGACTCACCTAGAAATAATAGCCTCACCAACTGGTGTAGATACAATAAAGGGTTGATCTAATGAGTCTACTACTTTACATAGCTTCCCCGCAATAAATGGATTAACAAAAGACACAGTAGATCCAAGATCTATCAAAGAATAAACACAATGAGAGCAAACAATCAATGTACCTGTCACTTTGAGTCTTGTCAGTTGGCTAGTGAATATATACGATTGTGGCCTCTAACATAATTAGATGTTCTTTCTCTACCTCCACCTCTATCTCTACTTGCTGGAGTCTAGGGTCCACGCCTTGTAGACTATGCTAATAAGGAGGAACCTACTGACCTGGTCAACTGACCTATACCACCTTGACCTATAGTAGGGCAGTTTCTCCACCCATAACCCTTCTGTCCACCAGAATAACAACTTGTGGAACCCTATCTACACCTCCAAAAATGCATCATACCGCAAGTAGCGCAACACGGTAGGGTTGTCCTAGCCTGGCCTGGACCCCTCTGTTGCTAAGAGCTTGATGCTCATGAACTCTCACCTAGGCCTGACTATCCCTGATGATCAAATATACTACCCTGGAACTGTTGTGGTGGAGTTCTAGGTGGCCTAATAGAATATCGGGGTATGGCACCAACTTGAAAATCTCCCTGTGACACAACGGGCCTATCCCTCTTCTACCTCTTTCTCTTGACCCTTTCACTCATATACTGCAGATGTCGTCGATCCTCTATTCCATGTGCAAATGTCTGAATTCACGAGATATCCATATTATCATTTAGTCCAGCGATAGAAAAAGTATCGATATAGTCTGAGTCAAGCCCTCCCAAAAATCTACGCACCTTGTCATGCATTGTATCAAAAAATGCTGGTGCATATCTAGCTAGTGAATCAAATCTCAGCCCGTACTCTCGAAAACTCATTCTGCCCTGTCGGAGGTTTAGAAACTGGTCCACCTGGCCATCCCTAATCTCTTGAGGAAAATAATGATATATAAAAGCTTCTGTAAAGCTATCCCAAGTGGGTAGAGCTGCATCTTTTCCCCTAGATCTCTACCAACTTTCGTACCATAATACTGCAACATCATGCCATTGAAATGTTGCTAACTCAACTGATTCAGTCGTTGAGGCGTGCATGACTCTGGAGATCCTATGAAGATGATTAACAAAGTGTTAAGGGTCCTCTTTACGATCTGTTCCTGTAACTATAGAGGATTCAAGGCAAGAAATTCACAAACTCTCAAACTTCTGGGCCCTTCAGAAAGTCCAGTAACATCTAGTGCAACTGGCTGGCACTGTACAACTACTAACTTGCTAACATACATACTACACTCTTGAAATCCTAGTTAGATGGTATAAGAGGAACTATAAGTGGTACTGTTGGTGGAGCTGGGGGTCCTGTAGCTGTCGGAGGCTCTTGAAGTGGTGGAGAACCTATAGAGGGCTGAGAAGATGTCTTCCTCTAGGTCTCACAATGGGCTACCTCTACCTATGGTACCTTGTCGGTACCCTCACCTACAGCTATATCTAGCCCTTGGCTAACAACAGTCTGTCTAGTGTAGGTCATCTCTATCTCCATACAAATATAAATTATAAGCCAGAAACCTCAACCCTTACGACATTGTTCTATAGAATGAGGTGAGCAAAAGAAGGATAGTCATTCTAACATACAGGGTAGCTTCTTGCTTATCAAATGTGGTGCACAACATATTTATAAACAAGACTCTACTAGACACAACTTGCAAACTGCTTAGGATACGACGTTGCTCTGATACCAAGTTTGTCACTCCCTAAACTAAGGGGCGCAACTGGCTCCCAATGCCAAAACTAAGTATTGAGTCAACCCTGCTGAACCATTTGCTACTAGCGCATGGCAGCCGTATGCAATCAAGAAAACAAACAAGTATATCTAGGCTTAAAACTAAGCCCTCGGCCGGTCCTCTATCAACAAATCTATAAATGAAACTGCTACTCCCAAGAGTTCATATAAAGAAATAGCCAACTAGTACAAAGGTCCTAATTGGACCATCGAGACCACCATGATCTCTATACCAAAACTGAAAGCATGTATATATCAATACAATATATCAAATAGCTCACAAGCTTAGACAAACCAACAAACTAGGCCAGCATGGCTATAACGTAGCTACACACCCCACACACTAGTCTCTAAGACTTTAAAATTAGTACAGATTGGGGGGGACAGGGCCCCAGCCTACCCATAAAAATATATACAACAAAAGCTAACAAACCTCTAAACTCTTGCAGCTTCGAAGGAAAGGGGCTAGCCAACCGAATAAAAGTTAATCCTACTGCTAAAGAGGTTTACTGGGTCGTCTGTTGCAACCTGTATGTGTCAATGCAGTGCCCCCAGGCAATGGGGCATAAGTATGAAATAATGTACAGTGTATGAAAGGCAATAGACTATGAGCATGTATCCTAATATACTAGAATAATTCGATAAATAGATTAAGGATACGATAAATGTACCGACCTGCTCCTAAATCTTAACCTATCAAAAATAATAAAACAACAGCCTAACCAATCTCCCCATAAGCTCAGCAGGTACAAACAACACAAGACCACCTACTTAGGCCCCCAAAAGCCAGAAAGGTACCAATCAGTCTATATATCCCTATCTGTAGTCCCTAGCCCCGCAGGCAATCACATAGCCCTATTAGGCATTAATATAGCCCCATAGGCAGCACATAGCTCTCTTAGGTATCAACATAGCTTATAGATACCTCATACCCCTCTTAGGCAACAACATGGCCCTGTAGGGAGCACATAGCCTTCTTAGGCGTCAATATAGCCCTGTAGGTAACTCAAAGCCCTTGTAGGCATCAATATAGCCCTGTAGGCAACTCATATCCCTTCTAGGCATAGATCACATTCCCGCAGCTAACAACAATAGCCCCAAGGGATCAATAACAATCCAATCACTAAAAGTGAGCAATTTAGTTATAAGCAACCTATACAAATAGCCTCTAAGTCATGTCCAACATAGGGACTCTAATAACTGAATAAAAATCTTGAAAAGGGAGGATTATACCAACTCGAGCAGCCAAATCTGAACAATAATCATTACAAGTATAACAAGAATAACAACCCAATTACATTGCTCCTAAGCTTTAAGGAAACATGCCACAAGTAGTGAATAGCCTTAACATATCCTTTTTGCTGAATTCACGTGGCCTAACAACTTTAATCACATCCCCCCTAGATACTACAACAAGGAAGGACCATAATCAACACAAAGGAATAGAGGATACCACGATAATCTGATAAAAGATACGTATTTCCATCAGAAATTTCTATTAGCAACTTATCAAAGCTAAAGTCGATAGAAGAAGGGTCTTACCTTGATTGTAAGTTCATAATACACCTCAAAACTTTAAAATATGTCCAAAACCTTACTGTCCACACACCAAAGTATGATATGCTAGGAAATCAATAAAACAAATTGTACCCTGTTGATGACCTCAACGCGTAGAACAACTTTTGTCAAGTACTTTAGTCTCAAAAATTTGTAACTTGGCTGATCCTAGAAGTGGGTTTTGTGAGTTTTCTCATTATTCACTAAGAAAAATGAAGGAAAAACGAAGAAGAGTCGAAGAAGATATATATAAAGTTCCACCGACCTATGGGACCCACCTCACCTACCTGCTTGCGCAGTCTTGTGAAAATGTGAATATCTATCCATTCTAAAGTCGTATAAACAAACGGGTTGATGCATTGGAAACTAGACTCATTGACCTTCAATTTCATAGGTCGTGGGTACCATAACTCTTTATAGATTGGGAGAAAATCTCTGAGACATTTGACCCAAAATTTAGACAAATCTTTAAAAAGGAATTTACGGTAAATTTCGCCAAATTTTATTTTTCCGCTTACCTAACTTCAAAACTTGAGATACATCCCTTGAACACTTAAAATATCACATAAGATATCATTCTTAATTGATTACCCACCCTCTTATTCTTTCCACGAAGATACGAGTCAATTTAGACGTTTCAAAAATTTGGGGTGTTGCGCTATTAGACTTGTTTCGGTACATCGAGATCAATGAACCTAGGCTCTAATACCAACTTTGTCATGACCCAGACTATCGTGATTGACATCCACACTAACTAACTAACAATCAATCAAACTAACAATCAATAAAAAACAAATTCAATACACTAATTAACAAAATCAAATCTAACTCATATTGAAAAAAATTAAAAATAATTTCATGAAACCCTAACCTTAAATTAAAGGACAAATAGACCATAGAGAGACAATGGAGTGGGGTCAGGGTTGACAGCGACGCAGTGGGGTGGGGCAGCAGCGATGGGCAGCGGCAATGTCGGCGTCTCTTTATCGGAGTCATCGTCTTAGAGAGAGGAAGAGAGAAGGAAGAAATATGGAAAAATGAGGAATTTTCGCATCTGGTCTTCATATATTTTAACAAAAGCAATGGAAAACATCTCTTCATCATTTTTTTAAAAATATTTGACCAATATTTTGACCAAAAAGAACTGAACTAAGAGACACTGTCCATCGCTTTTATTAAGTATTTGACCGGTATTTTGACCAAAAAGCGACGGACTAAGAGATGTTGCCCATCACTTCTTTAAAAAATAATTAATCAGTTAAAATTAATAAAAACTGATTGATGGCGTGGTTATTTTTTAATTTATAAATAATTATTTTTAATAAATAGTGACGGACAACGTCTCTAACAATTTTAAATAATTAATTATTTATTATATATCTATTTGGAGCAAAAAATTGTGAAATAAAGTGAGGGACTAAGATATGATGTCTGTTGCTTTATTAAATTTTTTTCTAAAAAAAATAATTTGAAAAAAAAATATTTTTACTCAAAAGCGACGGACAGTGTCGCAATTGGCATTGCTTTACGGAGCGACGTCGTTCGTCGCTTTTCCTTCCATTGTTTTTAATAGTTTTTTAGGAATGCTTGCCAACACGCCTCAAAATCTGATATAGGCCTACATACTGGGGACTAAGCTTCCCCTTCTTACCAAACCTCATTACACCCTTCATGGGTGAGATTTTTAGGTAAACCCAACTTTGAGCATTTTTCAGCTTTTCCCTTATAAGCCAGACTTTCTCTATGACCTCTTGTACCAATTAGGGACCTATTAGGGCAACTTCACCCACCTCAAACCAACTTATAGGAGATCTAAACCTCTTACTAAATAAGTCCTCAAATGGAGTCATGCTAATACTCGAGTGATAACTGTTGTTATAAAAAAACTCAATCAATGGAAAATGGTTATCCTAATTAACCTTAAAATCAATCACACAAGCTCTCAACTTATCTTTCGAAGTTTGGATAGTACTCTCCGCTTGCCCATCAATTTTGGGATGAAAGGCTGTGTTAAGCATAATAAAAGTACCAAGACCCTTTTGGAATGACTTCCAGAACTGAGAAGTGAATTGGGTACCACGATCGAAAAAAATGGACAAAGGCACTCCATGCAACCTTACTATTTCTCTCAGGTAAAACTTGGCATAGTCCTTTGCCGAATAAGAAACCTTGAAGGGAAGGAAATGAGATGATTTTGTCATTTGGCCTACTATCACCCAAATAGAGTCATGTTGTCGCCGTGCGAGGCTAACCAACAAGAAAGTCCATGTTCAAGTCTTCCCACTTCTATGTAGGTATGCTAATATCTTGGGACAAACCTCCCAATTTCTGAAGATAAACTTTCACTCGTTGGAAATTTAGAGCCTTAGCTACTAATCCAGCAATATCCTTCTTCATCCTATTCCACCAATATACCACACGTGAATTACGATATATCTTGGTGGCTCCTAGGTGAATGGAATACCGCAAACTATGGGCTTATTTCAAAATCTATTCCCTCAAGTTTTGGAACACATAAACGACCTTAGGATCTAAGTACACCATCTACCCCTTGGGAGAAAGCCTCAATGGATTTTTTAAGCATCACCTCTTTCAATTCTACACAAATTGGATCAAGACCTTTCTTAGCTTTCACGTCCACCATAAAAGACGATTCAGAACCATTGTGAACCATAGTACGACCCTTGGTGGACTCCATTAACTGAACACCTAATCGGGCCAATCTATGAACATCACGAACTAGCTCTTTCTTTTCTTCTTCAATATGAGCAACACTACCCATAGATAACTGACTAAGAGAATCTTTTACCATATTAGCTTTACCAAGGTGATAAATAACACTCATGTCATAATCCTTCCATAGCTCAAGCCACCTTCTTTGGTGAAGATTTAGATCTTTATGATTAAACCCATATTGCAAACTCTTGTGGTGGGTAAACACATCTACATGAACTCCATACAAATAGGTTCTCCAAATCTTTAAGGAAATCACGGAAACACATAAAAAATATGAATCCAAAACAAAGGACAAACCAAGAAGAACTCATTACCTCAAGCTAGAATAGGAGTAGAAGGAAAGAGGTGAGGATATTGAGACATCACATCGGCCTCGGCCTCCCAACTAGCACCCTTAACTAACTAATTCCTCCACAACACTTTCACGGAAGCTATTTATTTATTTCTCAACTTCTTAACTTGCCGGTCTAGAATCTCTACCGAAACTTCCTCATAAGAAAGACTTTCATCAACTCCGAACCATTCTAAGGTAACTATGGATGTCGGATCTCCAACACAGTTCTTAAGCATAGAGATATGGAAAACATGATGCTCGATGCTAACTCATTTGGCGAATCTAGCTCATAAGAAACTTTGTAAACACACCTCAAAATCTGATATAGGCCTACATACCGGGGACTAAGCTTCCTTGTAACACCCTGGAAACTAGTGAACTAAACTAGAGAGTTCTAGAACCTTGTGCTAGAGTTTTAGAGTTTGATATGAGGGAAAAAATCATAAAAATAAATCCTGTACTTAGAATGAGGGCTTTAGGGTTAGGAAGTCAAGGTACGACCCCGCAAAGACAACCCAAGGGGTTCTTGAGGAGGATGCTAAAACAGCCCAAAATTAGTGGCCCACAGAATGACCTATGCCCCGTAGGGTGGTCCACAATCTGTGGGTGGTGCCTCGTGGATCAAGGCCAAGTCAAGGAGTTGTAGACCCCAACCCACGAAGGACTAGTATGGTCAGTGGGTCCATCCACGCCCTATAGGTGGGGGTCATGGATGGGACTTGCAATTTGCCTCAATCTCGGCAAAAAGGTAAGTTAGCTTAGGTAATTTAAATTTTAGTTAGTTTATTGTAGTGCCGGTTTATATTGTTTTAGTAGACCTATATAAGGGTTATTAAGCTATTAACTAACCCTTAATACTTCATAAAAATCCCCAACCCAAATCATAACTAACTTTCCCCCAAATAATTCTCACTCTAAAACTCCATTGAAAAAGAATGAGAAGGTGAAGTCTAGGGTTCAAGGATCAGCCTTTTCTCTTCAATTTAGAGATGTATGTTCATAAGGTATTCTATCTTATTCATCTATGGGTTCTTCCACCCAAAGAGCCCCTAGATTTCCTCAAATAGTGAAGAAAAACCCCAATCTAGCTAGGGTTTCTTCCTACATTGTTGGTAGTGTTTGAGTATGATTCCAATCTAGTGGATAATACTTAAATTTAATTTATGTAGTATTGAATTATGATATTACAATTAATTTATGTGATTTCTATGGCTAACCCTAACCTAATTGATGAATTTGGTATTATGTGGGTTTATGCCATGGTAGGTGAACTTGATGATTCTTAGGTTATCTTCTAGAATTAGTGCTATGAGTAGTAATTGATTACGAATATAAACATATAGACATGAATGGAATTGGAAGAATATGAATATGATGGATCTTGACTAGAAAGTTTGAAGTTGTACTTTTATGATGAATTATCACTAGAATCACCTAATAATGAAGAATATGATTAGAATACCTTGAGAACTAGGTATAAATGTTGCTTGTAGAAGTGACGTTTTGAGAATAGGGCTTGTAGTCATGAATTTTAATCACTAGGGCTTGAGAGTACAACTATTATGACTAACTATGGAAGCCAAGGCTTTGAGAGTACAATCAACATGTGAAAAGAAGGCTAATGATTAGAATTGTGATGACACCCTTATCTACCTAATTCACCTTATGAATAATAGATGGTAGGAAGTGATTGAATCACTTGAGTCATGATGATTTCCTTGTCTAATGTAGAATTCTATATATTATATTAGGCATGAGTATGAACTTGACATTAAAGGAGCTCTCACATAGTGATGGCTCTAAGGTTTTGAGGGCAAATCCAATATGATGAATTATGTATATTAAGGCTCCAAGAGTGAAGTTTATGAGATAATGGTAGACTATTATATAAAATGGTTATGATAAGACCTTACCACCTAATTTAACTCATGAAGGTTTGGATACATAAAGTGATAGAATCACATGTGTTAGGGGGATATCCAGGCCTAGTGCTTTTACCCTAGGTGGGATGATTGAAAGTAAGAACTGAATCTCAAGGAGGTGAAGTATGAGATTAGGCTTGTAGTAAGTGAACTACTTGAATTATGAATATATCCATGTTTAATGTAGTCATTCTAGATGTGTTGATTTAATATGAGTTCTAACCTCAGAAAGGCGCAAGATATGATAGTGTGCATGTTGTATGAAGTTTAGTACATGCTTTAGAGACACTTTGAGAGTAAAGTGAATATGCTCATGACCTAGTTGTAGTGTTGTTGAAAGGTTAATTCCATACACACACTTAGGCATGAATATCATGATAAAATGCAAAAGGCTTGTCACATATAGTGATTCTAAGGTTTGAAGAGTAGGCTCACCTATTGAATCTAGGAGCTTTAGTATGAGTTAGGTTGGAAGGAGTTTCAAGACATTCTTCCACAACCATGTACTTAAGTCAGGACTTAATGTTAACTCAATAGGACTTAATGCCTAGCACTGAGTGGATATGAATATGAGATGGAGGCTTTTACACTAGTCGAGTCCGGCTTCCCCTTGAAAGCTTTTACACTAGTTGAGTCCGGCTTTCCAAATGGGTTCCTTTTTCACTAGTTGAGTCTGGGTTCCCGAAGTAGGTATCTCAGGAGATGGAAACCTTCTACCATAGTTGAGTTCGGATTTCTAGAAGCAATATCCTTATCCTATAACTATGTGCCTACATAGGTTACTTAACTATTGGTTTCACCCAAGCTATGAGTATAGTTCTGCCCTTAGCAAGTAGAGTAACCCTTTTTTGGTGTGGGGTAGACATTGGATTCCATGTTAGCTCACATGGTCTATGTCGGTTAAGTATTATGTCCCAAATAGTTTAGTAGTAGAAATAAGAGTATGAGTTGTGAACTATGGGTACTTAAAAAGTTTACTTAGTATGGGTAAGTGTATGGGATGTTACTTATGCATTGCACAAGTATGCTTTAAAGGTATCTATGGTATATTCCTTTTTTTGTTTTTATATTTTATGCTTATGGTGCACATTTGATGGATTGTTGCTATAGTTGCCTTCCATGATATGATTGACTAAAGGTGGGAGATTCCCTTGGTTATGAGAAGTAAGCTATTAATGAGACCAAAGGAGGGTAAGTATGACTATGTTGACTTCAAGGTTATGCTTAGTGTGAAGGGTAGTATGGGATGCCTTTCATGCATTGCACAAGTGTGCTTTGAGGATACTTAGGAGTATAGTGCCCTTATGGTAGAAGAGTCTAAAGCTTGACTAGGAATAATGGCTATGTTCAAAATGACCAAAAGGGATACTTAGCTTGGATGGTATTATGGGATGCTATTAATGCATTGCACAATTATGCTTTGAGGTTACTTGAGAGTGGTCTTATCATGATGTGAATGAATATAAGTTGAGTAATGCTTATATGATTCTTATGTTGGAGGCTTTGCTTATTATTATGATATTGTCTCTTATGCTTATAGTTTATGTTTCATGAAGTATTTCATATGATTATAGATTATGTCTTATATTGACTAACCCTTTTCTTATGCACTTATGATTATGCTAGATAACATATTTAAAACATTTTGTACTAACACATACTTTGTCTACATTCTAGCCAAATGTAGGATTTTGGAGATTGAGTTCCATTCTTGATGCTAGGTTTCTTAGGAGCAGAGGAGTGGAAGATTTGGTGAGTTCTCATAGCTTCGAGGACAAATCCACTATTTCTTTTATGTATTTTATTTAATATTTTGAGACTATTGTGCGGGCTGTGTCCCAAGAGTTTTATTCAAAGTTGTATTAGATGGTTTGAGACAAAGTTTTAGAAAAAGGCTTCCGCTTGTTTTTAATAAAAGACTTCGATTGTATGGTTAAAAATTCTAAATTTTTTGTACTTTTCTATTATCTTATGTTCATGATATGCTATGAGGCTTGTATGAGGCTTTTTGGAGTCTTGTACGCCGTGTTACGTTTGGGTGTAGGCTCGGGTCGTGATAAACATGGTATCAAAGCACAAGGTTTTGGGATGGTTGTAGGATGTATTAAACCACGTCTAGTAGAGTCTTTTTCATATATGTGAAGTGTGCTACATTTATGAATAGGAGGCTATTGGATGCTTAGGAAATCTCACTTCTTTATTCTCTAAGTCATTCCATAGAGTTTAACTCTATAAGGCCTTTCTCCTATTCCTTTATCTGATTTTCCTTAGGATATGACTACTCGGAGTGTTTATGATACAAGGAACAAGGGAGAAAAGGTTGGTTGTGATGCCAATTAGGGGTATGTGACTTGGTAGATTTGAGATGATAGAATATGATGTTGTTATTAGTATAAATAGGTTGTACTATGGTTATGTGCATTTGATGGTAGAACCCGTCTTAGTCATGATGAGTTTTTAAGTATGTTGAAAGATTTGTTGAATATGTTGTTTAGAAATGCCTAGAAGTATTGAGTGAGTAGACTACTCTAGGAAGGGTAGATGTGTAATTCACCATGGTTTAGAATCATCATGTGTAATGAATGTAAAAGCTTAGTGATGACTTGTTCCGACCTTGGAGTCGAAAAGAAGGATGTTTAGAAGAGTTTGTATAGGCTTAATCCCAAAAGGGAGATGATGTGCTTATATTGCAAGGTTGTTGAGTGTTCTTGATATTCATGAATTAGGTTTGCTTGAAATTCTCACCATGAGAGGTGTAGTGAGTATGAGAAGTATAGTCCCGATTTGGTAGGCTCATATGAGATCTTGAGTGATGTTAGTAAGGTTGCTTGTGAGCTAGAGTTGATTAAAGAGAACCTCTCTAAGTTAGAAGTGCCGGTGGGGATCTTAGACTGGCAAGTTAAGAAATAGAAGAACAAGAAAGTTGTTCCATAAAGTGGTAAGGAGTGTTCTTTAGTAAGGAATTTGGTTAAAAGTGCTACTTGGGAGGCCAAGGGCCAATGAGATGTCCCGATTTCCTCATCCTTTTCCTTCTATTCCTATTTTAGCTTCAGATGATAAGTTCCTCTTCATTGTGTTATGTGTTGGAGTCATGTGTGGTTGTGTTGCCATGATTTCGTTATGTGAATGTTCATGAGAAAGCTTAGGTCTTGATAGAAATGACTTATGTGTATTGTTTTCCTCATGTTGTAGTGCATTTGAGTCAAATTGCATATAGACTTCATAGGATGAATTACTGAGCATGCCTTAGTTTGGAGTTGAAAGAGTCCTCCTTGAATAAATGCTTTTTAAGAGTAATTTGCATTTAGCCCCATGAATGTTTGTTGAGCATGTTCTAGCTAGGAGATGGTAGTTCCTCCTTGAAAATGAATAGACATAGAATTTAATGCACTTTGGGTTGGTAGAAGTAGTTCCTACTCCCTTGTATTACATTGAATATGTTTAGATTGGAAGTGAAGTTTTCTTCCTAGGTTGTGTGCATTTAGATGTAGTGCATGCATGATGGGCTGCTAGTCTAGAGTTGTGACTTTAAGAAGTGTTTATAATCATCATTCAAGGATGAATGATCCCGAAGGGGAGATATTGTAACACCCCGAAAACTAGTGAACTAAACTAGAGAGTTCTAGAGCATTGTGCTAGAGTTTTAGAGTTTGATATGAGGGATAAAATCATAAAAATTATTCTCGTACTTATAATGAGGATTTTAGGGTTAGGCTTCAAGGTAGGACCCCCAAAGGACCAGCTAAGGGGTCCTTGAGGAGGACCCTAAAATAGCCCCAAAACTGCCCAAACTTACTGACCCGCGGAGGGACCTACGCCGGTAGGGTTGTCCATGCTCCATGGGTGGTGCGTCATGGATCAAGGCCAAGTCAAGGAGTTGCAGAACCCAACCCAAGAAGGACCAGTATGGACCGTGGGTCCATCCACGCCACGAAGGTGGGGGTCATGGATGGGGCCTGCAATCTGCCTCAATCTCGACCAAAAGCTAAGTTAGCCTAGGTAATTTCTATTTTAGTTAGTTTAATGTAGGGTCTGTTTATATTGTTTTAGTAGAACTATATAAGGGTTATTAAGCTATTAAATAACCCTTAACACTTCATAAAAATCTCCAACCCAAATCATAACTAACTTTCCCCCAAATAATTCTCTCTCTAAAACTCCACTGAAAAAGAAGGAGAAGGTCAAGTCTAGGGTTCAAGGAGTAGACTTTTCTATTCAATTTCATGATGAATCTTCATAAGGTATGTTAGTTTATTCATCTATGGGTTCTTCCAGCCACAGAAACCCCAATCTTGCTAGGGTTTCTTCCTACATTGTGGGTAGTGTTTGAGTATGATTCCAATCTAGTGGATAATAATTAATTGTGATTGATTTAGTATTGAATTGTGATATTATGATGAATTTATGTGATTTCTATGGTTAACCCTAGCCTAATTGATGAATTTGGTATTATGTGGGTTTATGCCATGAAAGGCGAACTTGATGATTCTTAGGTGATCTTCTAGAATTAGTGCTATGAGTAGTAATTGATTAAGAATACAAACATATATACATGAATGGAATTGGAAGAATATGAATATGATGGATCTTGACTAGAAAAGTTGAAGTTGTACCTTTTATCACTAGAATCACCTAGTAATGAAGAATATGATTAGAATACCTTGAGAACTAGTTATGAATGTTGATTGTAGAAGTGAAGTTTTGAAAATAGGGCTTGTAGTCATGAATTTTAATCACTAGGTCTTGAGAGTAAAGCTAATATGACTAACTATAGATGCCAAGGCTTTGAGAGGAAAATCTACATGTGAAAAGAAGGCTAATGAGTAGAAGTGTGATGAAAGACCCTTATCTACCTAATTCACCTGATGAATAATAGATGGTAGGAAGTGATTGAATCACTTGAGTCATGATGATATCCTTGTCCAATGTAGAATTCTAGACATGATATTATGCATGAGTATGAACTTGACATGAAAGGAGCTCTCACATAGTGATGGATCAAGGGTTTTGAGGGAAAATCCAATATGATGAATTATGTATGTTAAGGCTCCAAGAGTGAAGTTTAAGAGACAATGGTGGACTATTATGTAGAATGGTTATGATAAGACATTACCACCAAATTTACCTCATGAAGGTTTGGATGCATAAAGTGTTAGAATCACATGGGTTTGGATGATATCCATGTCTAGTGCTTGGACCTTAGGTGGGATGATTAAAAGTAAGAACTGAACCTCAAGGAGGTGAAGTATGAGATTAGGCTTGTATTAAGTGAACTACTTGAATTATGAATATATCCATGTTTAATGTAGTCATTCTAGATGTATTGATTTAATATGAGTTTTAACCTTAGAAAGGCGCAAGATATGATAGTTTGCATACTGTATGAAGTTTAGTACATGCTTTAGAGACACTTTGAGAGTAAAGTGAATATGCTCATGACCTAGTTGTAGTGTTGTTGAAAGGTTAATTCCATATACACACTTAGGCATGAATATCATGATAAAATGCAAAAGGCTTGTCGCAATAGTGATTTTAAGGTTTGAAGAGTAGGCTCACCTATTGAATCTAGGAGCTTTAGTATGAGTTAGGTTGGAAGGAGTTTCAAGACATTCTTCCACATCTATGAACTTAATATAAGACTTAATGTTAACTCAATGGGACTTAATGCCTAGCATCGAGTGGATATGAATATGAGATGGAAGCTTTTACACTAGTTGAGTCCGGCTTTCTAACTTGGTTGCTTTTACACTAGTTGAGTTTGGGTTCCCAAAGTAGGTATCTCATGAGATGGAAACCTTCTACCATAGTTGAATCCGGGTTTGTAGAAGCAATCTCCCTATTCCATTTATATGTGCCCACATAGGTAACTTAGCTATTGGTTTCACCCAATCTATGAATATAGTTATACCCTCCGCAAGTAGAGTAACCCCTTTTAGGTGTGGGGTAGACACAAAATTCTGTGTTAGCTCACATGGTCTATGTCAGTTAAGGCTTATGTCCCAAATAGTGTAGTAGTATAAATAAGAGTCTGAGTTGTGAACTATGGGTATTTAAGAAACTTCCTTAGTATTGGTAAGAGTATAGGATCTTAACTATGTATTGCACAAGTATGCTTTAAAGGTATCTATGGTATATTCCTTTTCTATTTTTTATTATTTGTCCTTATGGTGTATGCTTGATGGATTGGTGCATAGTTGCCTTCCATGATATGATTTAATAAATATGAGAGATTCTGCCGGCCAAGCAGTTGCTTTGAATCAGATGTGAGGGATTGAATTACTTTAGTATATTAGTATAAATATATCTTTCCCGGTTATGAGAAGTAAGCTAGTAATGAGACCAAATGAGGGTAAGTATGACTATGTTGAGTTCAAGGTTATGCTTAGTGTGAAGGTTAGTATGGGATGCCTTTCATGCATTGCACAAGTGTGTTTTGAGGTTACTTAGGAGTATAGTGCCCTTTGGTAGAAGAGTCTAAAGCTTGAATAGGAATAACGACTATGCTCAAAATGACCAAAAGGGATACTTAGCTTGGATGGTATTATGCGATGCTATTAATGCATTGCACAAGTATGCTTTGAGGTTACTTGAGAGTGGTCTTATCATGATGTGAATGACTATGAGTTTAGTAATGCTTATATGATGCTTATGTTGGAGGCTTTGCTTATTATTATGATATTGTCTCTTATGCTTATAGTTTATGTTTCATGAAGTATTTCATATGATGGATTATATCTTATATTGACTAACCTTTGCCTTATGCACTTATGATTATGCTAGATAACATATTTAAAACATTTTGTATTAACACATACTTTGCCTACATTCTAACCAAATGTAGGATTTTGGAGATTGAGTTCCATTCTTGAAGCTAGGTTTCTAAGGAGAGTGGAAGATTTGGTGAGTCCTCATAGCTTCGAGGACAAACCCACTATTTCTTCTATGTATTTTATTTCATATTTTGAGACTATTGTATGGGCTGTGTCCCAAGAGTTTTATTCAAAGTTGTATTAGATGGTTTGAGACAAAGTTTTAGAAAAAGGCTTCCGCTTATTTTTAATAAAAGACTTCAATTGTATGGTTAAAAGTTTTAAATTTTTCGTACTTTTCTATTATCTTACGTTCATGATATGCTATAAGGCTTGTATGAGGCTTTTTGGAGTCATGTACACCGTGTTGCGTCTGGGGTGTAAGCTCGGGTCGTGACATTTCCCTTCTTACCAAACCTCAGTACACCCTTCATAGGTTAGATTTTTAGGTAAACCTAATAATTAACATCAAACTCTAGATCCCTTCTTCTAACATCCGTGTATGACTTTTGCTGACTTTGAGTCATTTTCAACTTTTTCCTTATAAGCCAAACTTTCTCTATTGCCTCTTGTACCAATTTGGGACTTATTAGGGCAACTTCACCCACCTCAAACCATCCTAGAGGAGTTCCACACCTCCTACCATATAAGACCTCAAATGGAGCCATCTACACCTCTTAGTCATTCCCGTGTCTTCTGTTGCTTCTGAATCGGCATTTAGTACTAGCAGAAGGTTGATAAGTCCACACTGCATTAGACTCCATCCTACTACTTTGGAAGCTTTGATGTGTGCTCGTACTTCGTTATGGAATGAAATAAATGGTAACTAACTTTTCAATGACATGTTATTTTAATAATTTTTCCAGTTCCTAATCGTTTAACCATATACTTTTCTTCTTATATTTGACTTCAAGCATTGATAGAGTTTCATGTGACTTTGATTGATGAAGAAGAATAGTCGGATTCAAGTTGTAGACCATTTGAAATGCCATGATAGTCGATAGAAGAGATAGTTGCTTTTTATCTTTTGTTTTATGAATTGGTGTTGGTTGAAGTTATAAAGATTGTTACTTTAAGTTATAAAGACTCTTGATTTAGATTTACTATTTGGAATTCCTATTGTTGTAACTAGCCATGGCCGCATAGGGAGTCTTTTGATTTTGTTGAATGTGCCTTGGAAGTCTATTGTTGCTGTAATATCCAAGAATGTGATTAGCAATCTCAGTTCTTGAATTCTTGCCATTTTGGTAAATTATGATCTACAGGCTTCAGGATTTTTTTGGCCATGAATATTTTTGATTTGTGTAAAAGAGTTTGTTGCTTATGGAATTACAATCTTACTAGTTATTAGTAAAGAAAGATAAGTATAGAATTTGTCCATTATCAATGACAATAAGAGATATATATTGAGGATTGGAAGGTAAAGTGCTCAAGAGTTCAAAAATTCTTGGACTTCATATGTGGAGTTTGATGGAAATATATGTTCAGAATCATTTTTGGTGTTTCAATTTGTCAGTGCATATAACTGTGCAGAATTTTTTTTTTTTTTTTTTTTTTTTTTTTTTTTTTTTTTTTTTACAAGTATAACAATGTGAGTTAAAAGATGTTAGTGCTTTTAATGATTTTTAGTCAATTTTATGTTATTTTAATCTTCCAAGTGACTTCATTGAATAGGTCATGTGATTTAAATAGGTTCAAAAGAACATTAAAGCTATGCAGAGCGGGGTGGGGAGGGTTTATATGGAATGGGCAGGGTGGGGCAAGAAAAAATAATTGTGCTATGTGGGGCGAGGTAAAGACTTTGCGGGTTTATGCCCCACCCCTCCCATTTTCCATCCATAATCATATTGGTTTTAGCCCTAAAAGCTAACTGAAATATAAAAAAAAACTTAATTGTGGGTTCCATTCTTGGTGGACCCTTTCTTCCCCCCTCTTTCTTCTTCTCCATTTTCCTTTTCCCCATTTTTTCTCCAATTTACAATTGATTTATTCTTCTAGTCACTGCCAAAATCCTCGGTTACATGCTAAACTTTCTTCAAATTTCAAAATAATGTTTTAAATTTTTATTTTCTACCTCTGTTCGTTCAGTTTTTACCACCCTAATTTATGAATATTGGGGTATTTGTAAGTATGTTGTTAGTTTTAACTCTCAACTCTTACTTATCTACAAGAGGCACATGTTTTTTTCTATTGATGATTGATATTAGTATTCAGAGTAATTTAGATTTGCACCACATAAGATCAAGAAGTTCTTTGTATCATGGGTTCTTCATGGATTAGTCGATTATACAAAGAACAGTATTGATCATAGGCCAAAAGATTAGCTTGAAGTTGATTATGATTTCTTATTTTAAAATTATATAGAAGTAACTTCTTTATTACATTCAAAGGTAGTTTTATGAATAAATTTTAAAGGTTCTATAAGATGTCTTGTGATTTCGTCTTGTATGATTAGTGAAAGATCATAATCGTTTCTTATCATGTTGTTTTATGGTGAGTAAATTAAAGTGATCAATTGATTGGCTAATCACTTTATACTACCCTACCACCTAAAGTTTTACAAACATCTTTTTGAAATTTGAAGAAATTTTAGTATGTAAGGGAGGATTTTGGCAGTGAATAGAAGAACAAATCAATTGGAAATTGGAGAAAAAATGGTGGGAGAAAGAGCCTGGTTTGATAGGTTTAGCATACATCTCTTTCATTTTGGTTTCATTTGTAGTAAGGCTAACTCTTCCTTATTTACTCTGCAAACTCACAAAGGCAAAATATTTCTCTTGTTATATGTGGATGATAGCATTGTCACAGGAAGTAATTTATCTCATGTCTCAGAGTTGGTTCTACAACTTGGGAAGGAGTTTGCTATGAAAGATCTTGGCCCTTTACACTTCTTTCTAGGAGTTGAGGTGAAGTATTTCGAAGGAGGAATTCACTTAAATAAAAGCAAGCATGTTGTTGAGCTGCTAGCCAAGACAAATATGACTTTGGCAAAGATTGTAGCCACTCCTTTGGCTCAAAAGCATGGTTTGCATGAAGCTGCGGAAAGTCTTGTATGCCTCCTATACAATGATAGTTGGGAGCCTTCAGTATATGACCCTTACAAGACCTTATATCACTCATGCTGTGAATTTAGCAAGCGAGTTTATGAAAAGCCCAAACATTGAATATCTTCAAGGGGTAAAAAAAAATTCTGAGGTACATCAAAGGTACTGTACACTTTGGACTCAGAATTATTTTACAATCACCATGTACGTTTTATGGCAACTCAGATGCTGATTGAGGAGGTTGGACTGCCACTTGGAGATCAACTATAGGCTATAGCATCTACCTAGGTGCAATTTGTATTTCTTGGACCTCCAAGAAACAAACCACAATAGCTCGATCGAGTGCTGAAGCTGAGTATAGAGCACTAGCCTCCATTGCCGTAGATATGACTTGGATCCTGTATATTCTTCATGATCTTAGAGTGTTCCTTTGATTAGTTCCTATATTGTATTGTGATAACATGAGTGCCTTGTACATGACGGTTAATCTAGTTATACATGCTAGAACCAAACATGTTGAAATGGACTATTATTTTGTTCATGAGCAAGTGGTCAGGGGATAACTTCTTACTCAGTTTGTAAAGTCTAAGGATCATCTAGCTGATATTCATACAAAAGCCTTAACAAAACAGGTTTTTTCTCGGTTTTGCAGCAAGCTAGGAGTTACAGTTCCTCCACTCACTAGCCTGAGGGGAAGTGTTGAAGGAAGCCTGAACCTGAAGCCTGAAGCCTGAAGCCTGATGGTGTTGGGATATACTATTAACCATGTAATTGTGTAATAGTAAATTTTATTTAATCCCTTGAAAATATTTTTATTATATTTATTTAATATAATAAAATCTTTGTTTAAATAGATCATTGTGTATATATGTGTATTCAATGGTTATATAGTAGACAATTTTGTGTATGGAGTATTTTAACTCATGCGCGGAAGATTAAAATTGTCGGTGCATATAAGTTATAGATTTACGTTCACGATTAAAGATGAAGTAGGACGAACATCTTGATGAACGTAGCACAAGATTAAATATAATTTGATCTTAATTATGAGAATGATTAAATTCCAAATTCTTGTGCTAGTACATTTTGTATGTATTGAATGGACCAATTAGAGATATTTATTTATGTTCTGAATATTTATAAATAAATTCTCTAGTCCACTACATGTACTTATACTCTTAATCTTGATATAATTATTATGATCTATGTAATTTATTTTATTGTTTTAATCTATTAAAAGGTGAGACTTTTTAATAAGTCAATAAATTCCTAATAGATTAGATAATGAAAAATTGCATTAGTGAAATAATAATTAGTTTATAGAACCGTGTCTCGGTCCCGAGTTGAAGACACCCATTTATGGTTACTTATAAGTTTTCACGTGAAAACCCTGCAGGTGGATTTTATATCCGTCATGTGAAATAAGTTAAGTAAATATGATAAAGGATTAATTTAGTCAATGAATTAAATTTTCAGAAAATTTGATTTAATTGATTAGTGTCGGTAATTCTAACACGAGGGGTTAAATAAGATGTAGTGGTAGATTTCAAAAATAAATCGAGGAGTGCAATTATAGAATTTTAGTGGAATAATTTGTAATTTATTGCAATACGGTTAATTCGTTCATTTGAGAATTATTGTCGTAATTGGAAGCCTCTATTAAATATATCTACGGTCCCTACTATGCCTGATTAATTGACCAAGTTTGAAAAGAAAGATAAATTAATTTTATTGTTGATCTTCTTTAAAGGATGAATTATTTGAGAGTCAAATATTGAGTTAATGACAACAACGTTTGGCCTTAAATGGATGAAAACGTTTTCTGTATTAATCTCAATTTATTCTCATTTTGAATGATCCTCTTGATTGCGCATTAAGGCTGAAATTTATTTGGTTTTTTTTATTCATTCTTGAGTTGGAAAACTAGTATAAATAGGTTGGATGTGGCATGAAAGAGATTATCCTTTCAAACAAGTAATACTTGCCCACACAAGTAACTTGATAGTAACAATCAATGAAGAAATAGGAGAACATCGTAGCTCTGGATCCTTGGCAATTGGACGACTTTTGTAGAAGTTTCAACAAGTTAGTCTTCTTCTAAATTCGTTCATGTTATATTGTTTAGTCTACATGTGAGATTTGTGATCTTGAATATAGCTTCCGTTGTGCATATTCTAAAAGATGGAACATGTCAAAAAGAAGGTCCATTGAAGCTGGCTGACGAGTTAGAGTTATAATCATACTAGGACTAGACTGTCAAATCCTAAGTTATGTATGACTAAGCTACTGTATAGTGTATGAGTCGACTAGGATAAGGTATTTGAGTTATAGTATAATACTACTCATGTAAATTATATATTTGTGTTGTAGTAGGATTCCTAGTATAACTAGAATACTCTTCTCCTATATAAGGAGCTTGTAACTCAACATTATTTTTATCAATAATCCTTGATGTATCCACACTTACGTGAGATGTGTACATTAATTTTGGAACCACCGACGTTATAACATTAATCTCTTGTGGTTTGAGATATTACACTCACCTTCCTTATTATTATATTTTTATAACAAAACTAATTAATTTAAATGAGAAATTATCTATAATATCCCAAAACTACTCTTATTTGTCACTTTTTATTAGAATATTTGCTTCTTAAATATAAACACCTTCTCAATTTTTTAAAGTTATAGAGGATTATAAGGAATGATAAGTGATTGGTTGATATATTAAAATAAAATATCAAACTCCCTGACATGTGCATCTATTAGCTAGGCCACATTTGTAGATTGCAACCATTGATGTAACAAATTTACCCTTGAAGCTTTATATGAAAAATCTATTTCTTACCATTTTTCTCAAAAAGAAATTGTGTTTCTTAATCAAATTGAATGGACTTGCAGTACATATATAAGGTTCATTTTGTAACACTCTAACCAACAAATATCAGAAAGTGATGATGTAATAAGATGAACTACTTCAGACAATAATTAAAATTGTCTTGATTTTAACAAGATTGAAGAAACAAAAGATGCCATATTTCTGGTTAAATGAAGTAATACACTGTAAATTATTTTATGTCAAATTTTCCGTAATTTACTTATTTATACTTAAATCTTTGTATGTATCCAATAAAACCAACCATTAGGGCTATTCAAGAGGGCAATTGAAGAGACAATAAAGAGAGCATAAATGCTCATAAAACCATAAACGTTTATGCCTTAATTAGCAAAATAATTGTCTTTATATACCATTTAAAAGTTTGAAATATAAAAGAATTTATTTCAGAAGATTCTTGAATATATCACTTCTTCTATTTATTTGTTTTTACCTTTTCCCAGATACGACTAATTAATTTGACATAATAGGGACCACAAATTTATTTACACATGCTTCCAATTATGATAATAAATTGCAAAAGAATGAATTAACTACATCGTAATAAACTACAAATTATTCGTAAGAAAAAACCTAAATGGAATTAACCTGCATATGACAAACAATAATGAAATTACATGCAAAACATAATGTCATTTTGATATAATTCAATTACAACACTAACACCTGTCCCACAAATTCTTCGAACCAATACGGTATACCCTTCCAATTCTTATCTAACCATGCAATATATAAATCTAACCCCCTATTTATTAATCAAAGACATTGGATTATTACTTAATTCAATGTTAGTATTGTAATTGAATTATATCTGGAAGTTCACTAATGTATCCGAAATTCCAGTGTTGTATCCGAAATCTATAAATTTTAAGGGATTTTTATAATTTGAAAAAGAGTAGGAAAATAATGTAATTGCATTTAGCAATGTGATATTTAGGTAAATTATAAATTTTAACAATAAATATTGTTGGCGTGACTCATTTTATGTTTTTTGGTAAATATAAATAATTTTACTTGTTGATAAATTAACACTGGCCTTCTTGAACACAATGATTTATTGGTTGAGGAGTTTTTTCCTAACCACCATGTCAAGGGTTCAAGGCTGGTAAACAAAAGAAAATTAATGTTATTAGGCACTTTATAATACCTTTTTTTTTTTAAAAAAAAATAATATTGTCTCTATTTGATTACATATTATTATTGTTTTCTTGTTTTCTTATTGTAGAAAATAGGAAACTTGTTAAATTTAATTTTTGTTATATTTGAATAGGCACAAATAATTTTCAATTAATTTAACTTCATACTTTTGAAGTTCTTGCTTGTAAACATTTATATTTATAAAAAATTTAATCGATCGATAACATAATTACATGTATTAAGCTAAGCTAAATTTATAATGCTATTTTTAATTAACTCTAATATAATCATGGACATTAAAATGTTTTAAACTTTATTTTTATGTAATAAAATATTGTTTGCATTGCCCATTTTATATTTTTAGTAAATATAAATAATTTTATTTGTTGATAAATTAACAATGGCCTTCTTGATCATAGTAGTTCACTAGTTGAAGAGTTTTCCCTTGACCACTAGGTCAAGGGTTCACGGTTGGTAGACGCAAAAAAATCAACTATGTAGGTATCTACCAACCTTGAACTCTTGACCTAGTGGTCAAGAGAAAACCATTATGATCACGAAGGCCGGTGTTAACTTACCAACAAATAAAATTATTTATATTTACTAAAAACATTAAATGGACCATGCAAATAATATTTTCTTACTTAAAAATTAAGTTTAAAATATTTTAATAACCAATAATTATATTAGAGTTAATTAAAAATAGCACTATAGATTTAGCTTAACAATTAATACATGTAATAAGTTATGAAACAATTAAATTTTTTGATAAATATAAATGTTTACAAGCAAAAACTTCAAAAGTTTGAGGTGAAATTAATTGAAAGCTATTGTGCCTATTCAAATACAACAAAAAGCAAATTTGATAAGTTTTCAAATTTCTACAATAGAAAAGAAAAAACAATAATTTGTAATCAAATAGAGAAAATATTCTTTAAAATTTTTTAAAAGGAATTATAAAATACCTATAACATTAATTTTTTTTGGTTTACCAGTCTTGAACCCTTGACACAGTGGTTAGGAAAAAACTCCTCAACCAATAAACCATTGTGATCAATAAGATCAGTGTTGATTTATCAACAAGTAAAATTATTTATATTTATCAAAAACATAAAATAAGTCACACCTACAATATTTATTATTAAAATAAAAAATATTATTTAGCTAAATCCCATAGGAAAAACATATATTCGTATTGGTAGATCGATAGTGATTAAAGTTATTTGGAATAAATTGAACTTCTCTTAATAAATAAATCATGTCCATAACCGACTAGAAAAATACAAAATTAATATACAAATATGTTTATAATTATCCTAGATTTATCACTTTTAGTGGTCACACCGTAAAGAATAATAGAGATCTTAATTAGACATTTTTTTTTTTTAAAAAAAAAAAATTAGGTTTCATCAATACCTCAATTAATCATTTAAGTGTTTCTATCATAAGAATTAGATTTATGGACCTCCATTGTATGAAACAAAGAAAAAACTAAAAATAAGTTAAAAAAGAGCATTAACTCTCTTTTATTATTTAAAAAAATAGTGAAAATGATAACTCTTTTTATTTTCTTTCTTATCCGTTAATGAAATTTAGTGAAGCACTGAAATCTTGTTGAAACATATATGAAGATAAACATATTTGTAGGCCTATTTATTTGGATCATTAAGGTATTTTGGATTTTATTTTTAAGTAATTAAATATTGTTGAGCTAACTCATTTTATGTATTTAGTAAATATAAATAATTTTACATATTGGCAAATTAACACCAACCTTCTTGGTCACAATGGTTGATTGGTTGAGGAGTTTTCACCTAACCATTGGGTCAAGGGTTCAAGACTGGTAAGTGGAAGAAAATCATTGGTTAATATAGGTATTCTAAATACCTTCATAATTTTTTAATAATATATTCTCTCTTTGATTACCTACTACTATTATTTTTTGTTATTTTTTCAAAAATAATTAAAAAGGTATTATTGAATAACTCAATATTGTTAGTTTTTTTTCTGTTTACTAGCCTTGATCTCTTGACCTAGTGGTCAGGAGTAAACTCCTCACTAGTCCATCATTTTGACCAAGAAGGTTGGTGTTAATTTACCAACAAATAAAATTATTTATATATAATTAATTGCAAAATATCTTAATTGCCCAAATAAATAGGCCTACAAATATTTTGGTCTTCATATTTCAATAAAATTTCAATGTTTCACTTAATTTAATCAATGGATTAGAAAGAAAATAAAAAAGAGTTACCATTTTCATTATTTGACATAGTAAAAAGAGTAAATGTGTTTTTTCCTAATTTATTTATAGTTTTTTTCATAGTATGATGAAATGGAGGTTCTTAGATCTATTCTTATGGCAGAGACAATTTTTTTCATATAGTGAAAATGTCATAAAACCCAACCCAAGACTCATAATAGGAAAATAAAATCTAGAATAACGAAGAAAAACTATCATAATGCAAGTCTGTTTTTCCTTGATGATAAGTGTTACTGCATCTTCAGATCCTACTTGCTATGGTTCAGCTACATCACAAGAAGCAATTGTGAGAAATATCCATATTAAAACAATCATTTGATTTTGTGCATTCTTTGAGTGCAATTATGTATTTTTAAAATCTATTTAAAATTTTGATATTTGTTATCATCGATTGTTTATTGTGTTTCACTTATCATATTATTTTACAGTTCTTACTATTCATTTTCTGAATATTCGAAACTGCTTTTCTTAATAGTTTCCATTAAGAAAGAGATTGTGGTGGGACAAAAATATGTTGGAACCCAACATTAAAAATTGTGATGGTAATGATAGTATTGAATTTGTAGTGGTCATTTTTGCCTTAAAGATTTGGAGACACTATTTGTATGGAGTTCATGTAGATGTGCTTACCCACCACAAGAGTTTGCAATATGGGTTTAATCATAAAGATCTAAATCTTCGCCAATGAAGGTGACTTGAGTTATGGAAGGATTATGACATAGCCGTTTTCTTAGTCAACTTCATTAATGGTTCTAAAAGTAAAGAAAACCCCTCTACAAACCTTCAATAGTACCCAAATAATCCTAAGAAACTAAGAACCTCAGTGGAAGTCATGGGTATGGGTCAAGTCTTTACGGCCTCAATCTTTTGTGTATCAACCATAATGCCGAAATTTGATATGATATGGCCTAGGAAAGCCACAGAGCTCAACCAGAACTCACACTTAGAGAACTTTGAGTAAAGTTCCTTCTCTCAAAGAACCTGAAGGACTGCTCCCAAGTGATCTGCATGCTCAACTTTTGAATGCAAATAGACTAAAATATCATTAATAAATACAATCACAAATGTATCTAGATATGGACTAAATATGCTATTCATCAGGTCCATGAACACTGCTACGGCATTAGTTAATCCAAAAGACATTACCAAGAACTCAAAGTGTCCATATCTGGTTCTCAAAGCTATCTTTGGAATGTCTTTCTCCCGAACTCATATCTGGTAGTACCTTAATCTTAAATCAATCAATGAGAAGCACTCAACACCTTGCAACTTATCAAACAAGTCATCGATCCTCAGAATGGGATACTTATTATTTATAGTCGCCTTATTTAGCTATCGGTAATTGATACACATTCTTAGTGAGCCATCTTTCTTCCTCACGAATAACATTGGCGCACCCCATGGTGAAACACTAGGCCTAATAAAGCCTTTATCCAACAAGTCTTTCATTTAATCTTTCAACTCCTTTAGCTTAGCAGGAGCCATTCTATAAGGAGGGATATATATGGGTTGTGTACCTGGTAGCATATCGATAGCAAAATCAATTTCTCGTTCTAGAGGGATACCTGGGAGCTCGTCTGGAAATACATCAAGAAACTCTTTAACTACCTGAATAGACTGAAGAGTCGGTGGTTCTACATCTAAATCATGAACTTGAACAGGATGTTAAATACAACTCTTAGTAATCATCCTTCTCGCCTTAATATAGGAAATAAACCTACCTTCCGGCATTTCTGTATCGCCTTTCCATTCCCAAACTGCCTCTCCTTGAAAGTGGAATCTAAAAATCCTTGTCCGGCACTCAACATTAGCATAACAAGACACTAACCAGTTGATACCCATATTAATGTCAAAATCAACAATTTCTAATTCTACAAGGTCTACAGAGGTCTGACGGTCGATAATTTCTACCTTGCAACCTCGATAGACTCACCTGTAAATAATAGGCTCACCAACTGGTGTAGATACAATAAAGGGTCTATCTAATGAGTCTACTACTTTACATAACTTCCCCGCAATAAATGGAGTAACATAAGACATAGTAGATCCAAGATCTATTAAAGAATAAACACAATGGGAGTAAACAATCAATATTCCTGTCACTCTGAGTCTTGTCGGTCGGCTAGTGAATATGCCACTACCAGAATTAGATGTTCCCTCTCTACCTCCACCTCTACCTCTACTTGCTGGAGTCAAGGGTCAACTGACCTATACCACCCTGACCTATGATAGGGCAGTTTCTCCACCCATGCCCCTCCTGTCCACCAAAATAACAACTTGTGGAACCCTATCTGCACCTTCAAAAATGCATCATACCGTAAGTAGCGCAACACGGCGGGGCTGTCCTAGCTTGTCCTGGACCCCCCTGTTGCTAAGAGTTTGATGCTCATGAACCCTTACCTGGGCCAGACTTTCCCTGACGATCAAATCTACTACCCTGGAAATGCTGTGGTGGAGGTCTAGGTGGCTTAATAGAATATCGGGGTATGGGATCAACTTGAAAATCTCCCTGTGACACAACGGGCCTATCCCTCTTCTATCACTTTCTCTTGACCCTCTCACTTATATACTGCAGATGTTGTCGATCCTCTATTCCATGAGCAAAGGTCTGAATTCGCGAGATATTCATATTATTATTTAGTGCAGCGATAGAACAAGTATCGATATAGTCTGAGTCAAGCCCTCTTAAAAGTCTACGCACCTTGTTATGCATCGTATCAACAAATGCTGGTGTATATCTATCTAATGAATCAAATCTCAGCCCGTATTTTCGAACACTCATTCTGCCCTGTCGGAGGTTCAGAAAATGGTCCACCCAGCCATCCCTAATCTCTCGAGGCAAATAATGATTTATAAAAGCTTCTGTAAATCTATCCCAAGTAGGTAGAGCTGCAACTTTTCCCCTAGATCTCTCCCAACTTTCGTACCATAGTACTGCAACATCATGCCATCAAAATGCTGCTAACTCAAATGACTTAGTCGTTGAGGCGTGCATGACTCTGAAGATCCTATGAAGCTGATCAACAAAGTGTTGAGGGTCCTCTTTGCGATCTATCCTTGTAACTATGGAGGATTCAAGGCATGAAATTCACGAACTCTAAAACTTCTAGGCCCTTCAAAAGTTCTGGCAACATCTGGCGTAACTGGCTGGAGCTGTGCAACTACTAACTTGCTAACATACATACTACACTCTTGAAATCTTGGTCGGATGGTATAAGAGGAACTATAAGTGGTACTGTTGGTGGAGATGGGGGTCCTGTAGCCCTCAGAGGCTCCTGAAGTGGTGGAGAACCTATAGAGGGCTGAGAAGATGTCTCCCTTTAGGTCTCACAATGGGGTACCTTTGCCTATGGTACCTTGTCGGTACCCTCACCTACAACTGTATCTAGCCCTTGGCTAACAGTGGTCTGTCTGGTGTAGGTCATCTCTATCTCCATACAAATATAAATTATAAGCTAGAAACATCAACCCTTAAGACATTGCTCTACAGAATGAGGTGAGCAAAAGAAGGATAGTCATTCTAACATGCCCAGTAGCTTCTTGCTTATCAAATGTGGTGCACAACACATTTATAAACAAGACTCTACTAGACATGGCTTATAGACTCCCTAAGATACGACGTTGCTTTGATACCAAGTTTATCACGCCCCAAACTTAAGGGGTGCAATTGGCCCCCAATGCCAAAACTCAGGGCTGAGTCAACCCTACTGAACCATTTTCTACTAGCACATGGCAGCCACACGCAATCAAGAAAACAAACAAGTATATCTTGGCTTAAAACAAAGCCCTCGGCCGGCAAGTCCCCTATCAACAAATCTATAAATGAAAGAGCTACTCCCAAGAGTTCATATAAAGAAATAGCCAACTAGTACAAAAGTCCTGATTGGACAGTCGAGACCACCATGATCTCTATGCCAAAACTGAAAGCATTTATATATCAAGAAAATATATCAAACAGCTCATAAGTTTAGGCAAACCAACAAACTAGGCCATCATGGCCATTACGTAGCTACACACCCCACACACTAGTCTGCAAGCCTCTAAGAGTAGTACATATTGGCGGGACAGGGCCCAACCTACTCGTAAAAATATATACAACGAAAGATAACAAACCTCCAAACTCTGGCAACTTCGAAGGAAAGGGGCTAGCCAATCGGATAAAAGTTAATCCTCCTGCTGAAGAGGTCTAATGGGTCGTCTATTGGGACCTACATGCATCAATGCAACACTCCCAGGCAATGGGGCATCAGTATGAAATAATGTACAGAGTATGAAAGGCAATAGACTATGAACATGTATCCTAATATACTGGAATAATCCGATAAATAGATTAAGGATACGATAAGTGCACCGACTTGCTCCTAAATCTTAACTTATAAAAAATAATAAAACAACAGCCTAACCAATCCCCCATAAGCTTAGCAGGTACAAACAACACACAAGACCACCTACTCAGGCCCCCATAAGCCCGAAAGGTACGAATCAGTCTATATAACCCTATCAGTAGTCCCCTAGCCCCGCAGGCAATCATATAGATCTCTTAGGCATTAATATAGCCCCGTAGGCAACACATAGCTCTCTTAGGTATAAACATAGCTTATAGCTACCTCATACCCCTCTTAGACAACAACATGGTCCTGTAGGAAGCACATAGCCTTCTTAGGCGTCAATATAGCCCTATAGGTAACTCATAGCCCTTGTAGGCATCAATATAGCCCTGTAGGCAACTCATATCCCTTCTAGGTATAGATCACATTCCTGCAGCTAACCACAATAGTCCCAAGGGCATTAATAACAATCCAATCACTAAAAGCGAGCAATTTAGTTATAAGCAACCTATACAAATAGCCTCTAAGTCGTGTCCCACATAGGGACGCTACTAATTGAATAAGAATCCCGACAAGGGAGGATTATATCAGCTCGAGCAGCAAAAAATGAACAATAATTGTTACAAGTATAACAAGGATAACAACCTAATTACATTGCTCCTAAGCTTTGAGGAAACACGTCGTAAGTAGGGAATAGCCTTAACATACCTCTTTTGCTGAATTCACGAGGCCTAACGACTTTAATCACATCCCCCCTAGATACTACAACAAGGCAGGACCATAATCAACACAAAGGAATAGATGATACCACGATAAAAGATATGTATTTCCATCGGAAATTTCTATTAGCGACTTATCAAAGCTAGAGTCGATGGAAAAAGGGTCTTACCTTGATTTTAAGTTCATAATACACCTCAAAACTTTAAAATATTCCCAAACCTCTGTTGTCCACACACCAAAGTACGATTTTTAGGAAATCGATAAAACAAATTGTACCATCTTGATGAGCTCAAAAGGTAGAACAACTTTTGTCAAGGACTTAAGTCACGAAACTCTATAACTTGGCTGATCCTAGAAGTGGGTTTTGTGAATTTTCTCATTATTCACTAAGAAAAATGAAGGAAAAACGAAGAAGAGTCGAAGAAGATGATATATAGAAAGTTCCACCGACATTGGGGACCCATCTCACCTGCCTGCTTGCATAGTCTTGCAAAAACATGAATATCTATCCATTCGGAAGTCGTATAAACAAACGGGTTGATGCGTTGGAAACTAGACTCGTTTACCTTCGATTTCATATATCGTGGGAACCATAAATCTTTATTGATTGGGAGAAACTCTCTGAGACATTTGACCCAAATTTTGGACGAATCTTTAAAAAGGAATTTACGGTAACTTTCGCCAACTTTTATTTTTCCACTTACCTAACTTCAAAACTTGAGATACAACCCTTGAGCACCTAAAATATCACATAAGACATCATTCTTAATTTATTACCCACCCTCCTATTCTGTCCACGAAGATATGAGTCAATTTAGATGTTTCAAAAATTTGGGGTGGTACACTACTAGACTTGTTTCGGTATATCGAGATCAACGAACCTAGGCTCTGATACTAACATTGTCACAACCCAGACTATCGTGATTGGTAGCCACACTAACACTCCGGTGGGAGAACCACTACTATAACCCAAACCAAGCAACTAAAGCAATAACTAAGACATTTAAGTCAAACACTAAGGAAATAAAAACAAAGTTCTCATAAACTCCAACAAAAGTCTAACAATAATAACTAACAATGCGGAAGCATAACCTAGAATATGAAAGTCAATATAACAAAACATTCTAACAATGAACAAAGTCTAAACAAGAAGGGATACAACCCCGTACTAATGAACTAACTAAAACAAATGTCTAAGTCTGAAAATAATGGACATAGACGAAAGAGAATCCCATGGCAGCCCGAAAGAATTGGCTCATCCTTGAATTTGAAGCGACAATCGCTGATCTTCTAAGGGTGCTCTATCAATAGTCGCTTGGAGATTCCCTGTACTCAACAAAAAATAAGAGCAAGTGTAGAATCAATACACAACCATAGTGTACTGGTAGGATCACACGACAATTCTACTAGTGCAACATCAACAAGTCAAACATCATTATAATCACATACATATATATCAACATGTATGAACAATGATCAATTTCACATTTTATATCACATCATTGGTCCTCTCATGGGACCTAAACTCAAACAGTTAGCATACCGTAATGTGGTACCCTATCCCAATGTTATGCTGGAACGTGGCAACCGATCCAAGTTAGTTATGTCGGAACATTCCAACCAATCCCATTAACAATCACAAGTATATCATCAAGATCATACATTTAAGTCATGATTTCATGGCATTCATTAATTCTCTTTCTCATTAACAACAAATGTGATCAACATTGCAACATTCATAGATATACAAGTATCATAATTAAGCAAAAACAATCATACATCACACAATCATAGAGTCACAACCATCACCTACCTCTAAACAATATTGAAACCCTAAGAAGCTTGATCCTTTCCTTTTAGCTCCACTTGTTCTTGGTCTACAAACAATCAATACAACACAGGCCTTTGATGTTAATACTTCACTTGTTGACAATTTTGACATTTCGCCACAAACTCGGCTATGTCTTTCTTCATGCTTGGCCACCAATAAATTTACTTCAGATCTCTATACATCTTGGTCACACCCAAATGAATAGAATATCACGAACCATGAGACACTGCCAACAATTTTGCAATCAAGTCATCTACTTTAGGAAAACATATTCTCCCCTTGAAAATTAGCACACCATCCGCATCAAGAGTGGTCTCTTGTGCCTTACCAATCGCAGTCTTTTTCTTAAGTTCCTCTAATTTCTCATCCTCAAATTATTTGGCCTTCATCTCTTCAATTAAAGTGACCCTTACGTCTATATTAGCTAGCACCCACCTCTTTCTGAGATGCCAAATTGCATGAATTTAGACTCTAAGATCTGAATTTTTTTAGCCAAAGATCGCTTGGATACACTTAAGCAAGCTAAACTACCCATACTCACCGCTTTTCAAATCAAAACATCTGCCATCACATTAGCCTTGCACGGATGGTATTGAATGGTCACATCATAATACTTAAGTAACTCCATCCACCTTCGCTATCTCAGATTCAGATCCTTTGGAGTGAACACATGTTGCAAACTATGATAATCAGTAAACAGTTCACACTTAACACCATAGAGGTAATGCTGCCAAATCTTAAGAGCAAACACTAACACTGCCAACTCTAAATCATGTGTTGGATAATTCCTCTCATGCACCTTTAATTGACACGAGGCATAAGCTATACAATTCTTATCCTTCATCAACACATCACCTAAACCAGAAAGTGAAGCATCACAATAAATAATAAATTCTTTACCTTCAACCGATAATGCTAGAATAGGTGCGGTGGTCAAGAGAGTCCTGAGCTTTTGAAAGCTCTCCTCACATTTTCCAGTCCATTCAAATGGTATCTCCTTTTTTGTCAAATTAGTTAAGTGAGTGGCAATAGAAGCAAAGTTCTTCACAAATTCATGATAATAGCTAGCATGTTCTACAAAACTCCTAACTTCCATCACAGAGCTAGGCCTAACCCAATTATTAACCGCCTCAATCTTTTAAAGATCTACCATTACCCCTTCTTTCGAAACTACATGGCCCTAAAATGCAAGAAATTTCAACCAAAAGTCATACTTCGAAAATTTAGCATACAATTTTTGCTTCCCAAGAATACCCAAAACAATACGAAGATGGTCGGCATACTCTTTCTTAATTTTCAAGTAAACCAAAATATAATCAATAAATAGTATCACAAAAGAATCAAGAAATTGTTTGAGAACCCCATCATTCATTAAACTCATGAAAGCTGCAGGCGCATTGGTCAAACCAAAAGACATAACCAAAAACTCATAGTACCCATAGCGAGTTCTAAACGTTGTCTTGGGCACATCCTCAGGCCTAATTTTCAATTAATGGTAACCAAATCTTAGATCAATGTTAGAGAAGACTGTTGCACCTTGTAATTGGTCAAAGAGATCATCTATTCGAGGCAAGGGGTACCTATTTCGAATAGTGACTCTATTTAATTGTTGGTAATCTATACACATTCTCATACTACCATCCTTCTTCTTAACAAACAAAATTGGAGCACCCCATGGAGAAGTACTAGGGCGAATAAATCTCTTATCAAGGAGCTCTTGGATTTGAACATTAAGCTCTCTTAATTCTGCCGCAGCTATATGGTATGGAGGGATATAAATGGGGGGTGTACCAGGCTCTAAATCAATGTAAATATCTAATCTCTATCCGAAGGCATACAAGGCAAGTCATTAGGAAACACTTCACTAAATTCATACACCACAGGAATAGAATCAATGGATGGAGCCTCAATCTCAACATCAGTAATATGAGCCAAATAAGTCAAACAACCCTGCTCTACTAGTTTACTAGCCCAAATAGATGATATAATCTTAGCTTGCTTAGGCTTGTACACCCCCTTCCCACTCTAATTTTTCCCTTCCCGAAATTTCTAGAGTTACAGACTTAGTATTACAATTAAGCACAACATAATAGGGGACAACCAAGTAATGCCTAAGATTATGTCAAATTCAATCATATCCAAAATCACTAAATCAACCCAAGTCTGATATCCCATAAACAAAATAGGACAAGAACGATAGACATTGATAACTATGATTGACTCTCCAACTTGGGTAGAAACAGGAATACGGGCATTAAGATTATCACAAATCATATCAAAATCTGAGGCAAATCTCACGAATACATATGAATAAGTAGAACCCGGATCAAACAACACATTAACCTTCTGGTTATAGACAAGAATAGTACCTGTGATCACCGCGTCAAATCTCTTCGCCTCATTCTTGCCCGAAAAAGCATAACACTGAGCCCTATCATCTTGACGAGTCATTTCCATACCCAGTTGTGTGTTACCCCTACCTCTGTTACCATTACCATTTCCTCTACCTCAACGACCTCTCTAATTACCTCCTCGCCTACCTTGTGAACGTCCTCTACCATTATTACAATTTCCCACAGGTACAAAAGCTCTAGATGACTGCTGCGCAGAACCAAACACTTGCCGCTGGGGACAATCTATCCTCATATGCCCAGGTTCTCCACAATTAAAGGAAATATGATCAAAAGATGGTTTGCCACCCATCGAAGGCGTGACTCCCTAGCTATCCTGAAAATTATAATATGGAGTTCTCGAGTAATTACCTGTAGAGGCGGGCATAGCGTACTGAATTGGCTTGGCTGCTAGTGTTGGCCACCCTGAACCTTTCGAATAAGAACCTTGAAAGTTACCTGAATTCTTGGCCCTTTTTGCCAACGCCTTAGCTTGACCGTCTTGCCTTACCCCCTCTACTTTCTTAACATAGTTTCTTACCTTATTAAAGCTTCTCCCTGCAAAATTCATGTGAACATATAATACTTGCAACTCAGAATTCAATCCCTAATGATTAACCAAATCCTCTCATCCTCGATAGGCACCAATTTCATAGAATATCTAGATAAAGAATAGAATTTGGCCTAATAAGTAGCCACATACATACTACCTTGTCCCAAAGCCATAAACTCATCTTTCTTATGATCCCTCAAAGTTCTAGGCACATATGTTTCCAGAAATAGCACATGAAATTGGGTCCAAGTAAGTGGAGGTAAAGTAGAAGATCTGCACTCCATATAAGCTCTCCACCACTACCTAGCCTCACCTTGAAGTTGAAAAAAAACAAACTTAACCCCATGTTGGTGAACAATACCTAATTTATGCTGCCTCTCATACCAATCCAGAATGAACTCATATGTATCCTCACTGTTAGAACCAAGAAATACCCGAGGCTTAAGTTTCAGAAACTTAGTCAACATGTCATATTCATTACCAGTCATAACAGAACCTAACACAGGATGAAAGAAAGCATCGATACCTATGTTTCTACCCGTCTTGGTGCACTGCTAGCAACAGGAGGATTAGTAAGAGCTTAAGTTTCGTGAACAGATGAAAGCACTCCAGGACGAGCCAACCCCTTCAAGAACGACATGATTTGTTGAGCTAACACCGAATTGATGGGAGGAATAACTGTAGCCTCAGCCTCCTCTTCCTCTTGTTCAACCTCCTCAACATTCTCAACATTTTCAACCTGAACCTCTTTTTCTATTTCCTTATGATGCATGGGAGGGTTCTCATTCACAAGAGCATTCTCAATAGGAGCTCTATTTCCAAAAGGCGCTACTCTTTCATGGCCTCTACCCCTGCCTTGATCGCGACTTCTTGCTACAGATTCCTCAGTTGGAAAATTGACGATAGCTACGGGCCAAACGCCGTTATACCTAGTATTAACCATCTGCGGACAGAAGAGTGAAAGAGGTTACACACCAATTTGAATCGGCATATACCAATTGGAATCAAGTGAAAGCACAAAAGGAGACAAGAGAAAATAGAGAAATTTCCTAAAGTCCCATAGCCTCTCGAAGAAAAGTAAAGACGTCCCCATACCGTTCCGTGAGACTCTATTTGCCAAGACCAAACTCAAGGGGCCCAACTGGCTCCTAATGCCAAAACTCAGGCCTGAGTCATCCTGCTGGACTATTTGCTACTAGTGCATGGCAGCCACACGCAATCAAGAAAACAAATAAGTAAATCTCAGCATGAAACTAAGCCCTCGACAGGCAAGGCCCCTATCAACAGATCAATAAATGAAACAGCTACTCCCAAGAGTTCATATAAAGAAATAGCCAACTAGCAAAAAAGTCCTGATTGGACCGTAGAGGTCACCATGATCTCCATACCAAAACTGAAAGCATATATATATATATATATATATATATATATAACAAGAAACTACAAGGTTCAGCAAACCAACAAACTAGGCTAGAATAGCCATAACGTAGCTACACACCCCACACACTAGTCTACAAGCCTCTAAGAGTAGTACAAATTGGCGGGACAAGGTCCCAGCCTACCCTTAAAATATATACAACAAAAGCTCACAAACCTCCAAACTCTGGCAGCTCTAAAGGAAAGTGGCTAGCTAATCGGATAAAAATCAATCCTACTGCTGAGGAGGTCTACTGGGTCCTCTGTCGAGATCTGCATGCATGAATGCAGCGCCCCCAAGTAATGGGGCCTCAGTACTAAATAATGTACAGAGTATGAAAGGCAATAGATTATGAGTAGGTATCCAAATATACTGGAATAATTTGATAAATTGATCGAGGATACGATAAGTGTACCGACCTGCTCCTGAATCTTAACTTATCAAAAATAATAAAACATAAACCTAACCAAGCCCCCATAAGCTCGGTAGGTACAAAAAGCACACAAGACCACCTATTCATGCCCCTAAAATCACAGAAGGTGCCAATCAGTCTATATACCCCTATTGGTAGTCTTAGGCATTAATATAGCTCCGTAGGCAACACATAGCTCTCTTAGGTATCAACATAGCTTATAGACAACTCATAGCCCTCTTAGGAAACAACATGGCCCTGTAGGAAGCACATAACCTTCGTAGGTGTCAATATAGCCTTGTAGGCAACTCATAGCCCTTGTAGGCATAAATATAGCTCCGTAGGCAACTCATAGCCCTTCTAGGCATAGATCACATTCCTGAAGCTAACCACAATAGCCCCAAGGGCATCAATAACAATCCAATCACTAAAAGCGATCAATTTAGGTATATGCAACCTATACAAATAACCTCCAAGTCGTGTCCAGCATAGGGACGCTACTAAGTGAATAAGAATCCCGACAAGGGAGGATTATATCAACTTGAGCAGCCAACAATCAACAATAATGGTTACAAGTATAATAGGGATAACAACCCAATTACATTGGTTCTAAGCTTTAAGGAAACATGTCGTAAGTAGGGAATAGAAGGAAACATGTCGTAAGTAGGGAATAGAAGGAAACATGTCGTAAGTAGGGAATAGACTTAACATACCTTTTTTGCTGAATTCACGTGGCCTAACGACTTTACTCACATCCCCCCTCAATACTACAATAAGGTAGGACAATAATCAATACAAAAGAATAGAGGATACCACGATAATCTGATAAAAGATATGTATTTTTGTCGCAAATTGCTATTTGCCACTTATCAAAGCTAGAGTTGATGGAAGAAAGGTCTTACCAAGATTTTATGTTTGAAATACACGTCAAAACTTTAAAATAAGCCTAAACCCCTGCTTCTATCCACACACCAACGTACGATATGTTAGGAAATTGATAAAACAAATTATACCATGTTTACGAGCTCAATGCGTAGAGCAACTTTTGTCAAGGACTTAAGTCACGAAAGTCTGTAATTTGGCTAATCCTAGAAGTGGGTTTTGTGAGTTTTCTGGTTATTCACTAAGAAAAAATGAAGGAAAAATGAAGTATAGTCAAAAAAGATGATATATATAAAGTTCCACAGACCTAGGGGACTCACCTCACTTGCTTGCATGCGCAGTCTTGCAAAAATGCTAATATCTCTCCATTCTGAAGTCGTATAAACAAATGGGTTGATGCGTTGGAAACTAGACTCGTAGACCTTCGATTTCATAGTTTGTGGGTACAATAAATATTTACGGATTGATTGTAAATATCCTAGACATTTGACCCAAATATTAGACAAATCTTTAAAAAGGAATTTACGGTAACTTTCTCCAACTTTTATTTTGCCACTTACCTAACTTCAAACTTGATATACAACCCTTGAACATTTAAAATATCACATAACACATCATTCTTAATTTATTACCCACCATCCTGGTCTTTCCACGAAGATACAGGTCAATTTAGACGTTTCTAAAAGTCGGGGTGTTACATCCTTCCACCCTTAGAAACATTCTTCCTCGAATGAAAAATCTGAGTTACGCGGTTAAGTCCTTAGGAATTGTCAAAATTTAGGTAGAGTATCCTCTTTAAATGTGACTATCCAGGAACCTAAAACGCGGAAATTCTAACCTAGGTGTCTCATAGGATGACATAAATAGCTAAGAACTATAGCTCCGCAATAACAGTGCGAGCAAATATACTACGACAACAATAATAATTGTAAGCAACAATATATAAAAAAAATCAGATCAGTATCTAACCTCACTACAATAACATAAATTGATATGCCATCACCTTGGGGTATAAAACAAGTGAGGATATTTGTACCTTATGCCATCCTCAGCTTCCCATGTCACCTCTTCTCTATTCTTGTTTCTCCATAATACTTTAACCGAAGCCACCTCTTTGGTCCTCAATTTACGGACCTACTGATCTAATATGCCAATTGGAGTTTCCTCATAGGACAACTCCTCTATGATTTGAACATCCTCAACTAGGACAACCCGAGAAGGGTCTCCTACGCATTTCGGTAGCATCAATACGCACTTCGGTAGCGTCAATACGCACTTCGGTAGAGTCAATACATGGAAAATCAGATGAACAAATTCTAGCCTCGAATGCAATTCTAGATCATAAGACACTCCTCCTACCCTCTGAAGGATCCAGTATGGCCCAATGAATCTTGGACTAAGCTTGCCTTTTTTGCCAAATCTCATAACACCCTACATAGGAGAGACTTTTAAGAATAACCAATCATCGACACAAAATTATAAGTCCCTTCGTTGCACATCTGAGTATGACTTCTATTAGCTTTGAGCTACTAGCAACCTCTCCCAAATAAGCTTAACCTGCTCCACTGTCTGCTGTACTAAGTCGAGTCTAATGAACCCTAACTCAATTACCTCAAACCATCCAATGGGGGATCTCCATTTTCGTCCATACAAATCCTCATAAGGTGCCATCGCGATGCTGGAATGATAACTATTAATGTATGCGAACTCAATAAGAGGCAAGTGGTCATCCCAACTTCCTTTGAAGTCTAGCACGTATGCTTGTAACATATCCTTGAGTGTTAAAATTGTGCGCTTAGCCTAGCCATATGTCTGAGGGTGAAAGGTTATACTAAGATTAACCTGTGTCCCCTGTCCTTCTGGAAGGACTTCCAGAAGTTAGCGATAAATTTTGCTCCTCTATCAGAGATAATAGATATTAGGACACCATGTAGCCTAACAGTCTCTCTAATATAGAGCCCTGCATAGTCTCTGGCCATAAAAGTAGACCTGATCGATAAGAAGTGGGCTGATTTTGTTAGTCTATCAACAATTACCCAAATAGAGTCAAACTTGTGACCCGTTCGAGGTAACCCTGTAATAAAATCCATATTAATTGCTTCCCACTTCCACAAAGGTATAAGTATCTCCTGAACTAGCCCAGTGGACTTTTGATGCTCAACATTCACCTGTTGGCAGTTAGGACACTGTGCCACAAACTTAACAACATCCTTCTTCATCCCATGCCAGCAATATATCTCCTTAATATCATAGTACATCTTGGTTGAACCAGGGTGAATAGAATAATGGGTATGATGTGCTTCTTCCATAATTCGATGTCTAAGCCCTGCAATATTTGGAACACATAATCGACCGCTATATGTAAGGACTCTATCTCCTACAATATCAAATGCTAAAGACTGTTGACGATGTACCTTGACTTGGAGATGCTCTATGCTATGATCCTCTTGTTGCCATGATTTTACCTCCACAACTAGAGATGATACGATTGTGTCCTGAATTATGACCCCACTATCGTCTACCTCTAACAATCTGACTCCCAAGCTAGCTAACTAATGAAGCTTTCGCACTAGTTCCCACTTCTCCACACCTAAATAGGAAAAACTACCCATAGATCTTTGACTGAGGGCATCCTCTACAACATTTGCCTTTACTGGATGATATAAAATATCCACGTCGTAGTCTTTTAGTAATTCAAGCCATCAATGTTTTCGCAGATTTAACTCTTTCTGTTTAAAGATATATTAAAGACTTTTATGATATGTGAAAATGTCAATATGAATGCCAAACAAATAGTGCCTACAGATCTTCAACGCATGTACAACTACAGCTAACTCTAAATCATGGGTCGAATAGTTCTTCTCATGCTTCCTCAACTGCCTTGAAGCATATGCAATAAACTTACCATGTTGCACTATACATCCCAACCCAACACTAGAGGCATCACAGTACACCGCATAGCCCTTTGAACCCTCCGGCAATGCTAGAATTGGCGTTGATGTCAACCTGTCCTTCAGTTCCTGGAAACTATGCTCACAAGCCTTAGCCCACCGGGACTTAGCCGTTTTTTTAGTTAACTTCATTAATGGTTCTAAAAGTTAAGAAAACCCCTCTACAAATGTTCTGTAGTACCCAAATAATCCTAAGAAACTAAGAACCTCAGTGGAAGTCATGGGCCTGGGTCAAGTCTTTATGGCCTCAATCTTTTGTATATCAACCATAATGCCAAAATCTGATATGATATGGCCTAGGAAAGACATAGAGCACAACCAGAACTCACACTTAGAGAACTTTGAGTAATGTTCCTGCTCTCAAAGAACCTGAAGTACTGCTCACAAGTGATCTGCATGCTCAACTTTTGAATGCGAATAGACCAAAACATCATCAATAAATATAATCACAAATGTATCTAGATATGGACTGAATATGCTATTCATCATGTCCATGAACACTACTAGGGCATTAGCTAATCCAAAAAAACATTACCATGAACTCTAAGTGTCCATATTTGGTTCTCAAAGCTATCTTTGAAACTTCTTTCTCCTGAACTCATATTTGGTGGTACCCTGATCTTAAATCAATCTTTGAGAAGAACTCAACAGCTTGTAACTTATCAAACAAGTCAACGATCCTTAGAATGGGATACTTATTATTTATAGTCGCCTTATTCAGCTATCGGTAATCGATACACATTCTTAGTAAGCCATCTTTCTTCCTCAAGAATAAAATTGGCGCACCTCATAGTGAAACACTAGGCCTAATAAAGCCTTTATCCAGCAAGTCTTTCATCCGATCTTTCAACTCCTTTAGCTTAGCAGGAGCCATTCTATAAGGAGGGATTGATATGGGTTGTGTACCTGGTAGCATATCGATAGCAAAATCAATTTCTCGTTCTAGAGGGATATCTAGGAGATTGTCTGGAAATACATCTAGAAACTCATTAACTACCTGATTAGACTGAAGAGTCAGTGGTTCTATATCTAAATCATGAACACGAACAAGATGTTAAATACAACTCTTAGAAATCATTCTCCTCGCCTTAATATAGGAAATAGACCTACCTTTCGGCATTTCTATATCGCCTTTCCATTCCCGAACTGCCTCTGTTGGAAAGTGGAATCTAAAAATCCTTGTCCGCCACTCAACATTAGTATAACAAGACACTAAACAGTTGATACCAATAATAACGTCAAAATCAACAATTTCTAACTCTACGAGGTCTACAGAGGTCTGACAGTCGATAATTTCTACTTTTCAACCTCGATAGACTCACATGGAAATAATAGGCTCACCAATTGGTGTAGATACAATAAAGGGTCGATCTAATAAGTCTAGTACTTTACATAGCTTCCCCGCAATAAATGGAGTAACATAAGACATAGTAGATCCAAGATCTATCAAAGAATAAACACAATGAGAGCAAACAATCAATGTACCTGTCCCTCTGAGTCTTGTTGGTTGGCTAGTGAATATATATGATTGTGGCCACTACCATAATAACATGTTCCCTCTCTACCTCCACCTCTACCTCTACTTGATGGAGTCAAGGGTCAACTGACCTATACCACCTTGACCTATGGTAGGGCAGTTTCTCCACCCATACCCCTCCTGTCTACCAGAATAACAACTTGTGGAACCCTATCTACACCTCCAAAAATGCATCATACCTCAAGTAGCACAACACGGCGGGGTTGTCCTAGCCTGGCATGGACCCCTCTGTTGCTAAGAGCTTGATGGTCATGAACCCTCACCTAGGCCTGACTTTCCCTGGCGATCAAATCTACTACCCTGAAACTATTGTGGTGGAGGTCTAGGTGGCCTAATAGAATATCGGGGTATGGCACCAACCTGAAAATCTCCCTGTGACACAACGGGCCTATCCCTCTTCTACCTCTTTCTCTTGACCTTCTAACTCATATACTGCAGATGTCGTCGATCGTCTATTCCATGTGCAAAGGTCTGAATTCACGAGATATCCATATTATCATTTGGTGCAGCGATAGAACAAGTATCGATATAGTCTGAGTCAAGCCCTCCCAAAAATCTATGCACCTTGTCATGCATCGTATCAAAAAATGCTGGTGCATATCTAGCTAATGAATCAAATCTCAGCCCGTACTCTCAGACACTCTTGTTACCCTGTCGGAGGTTTAGAAACTGGTAAGTAGAAGAAAATCATTGGTTAATATAGGTATTCTAAATACCTTTATAATTTTTTAAAAAATATATTCTCTCTTTGATTACCTACTACTATTATTTTTTGTTATTTTTCAAAAATAATTAAAAAGGTATTATTGGCTAACTCAATATTGTTAGTTTTTTTTTTCTGTTTACTAGCCCTGAACTCTTGACCTAGTGGTCAGGAGTACACTCCTCACTAGTCCACCACTATGACCAAGAAGGTCGGTGTTAATTTACCAACAAATAAAATTATTTATATATAATTAATTGCAAAATATCTTAATTGCCCAAATAAATAGGCGTACAAATATTTTGGTCTTCATATTTCAATAAAATTTCAATACGTCACTTAATTTAATCAATGGATTAGAAAGAAAATAAAACAGAGTTACCATTTTCATTATTTGACATAGTAAAAAGAGTAAATGTTTTTTTTCCTAATTTATTTATAGTTTTTTTTCATAGTATGATGAAATGGAGGTTCCTAGATCTATTCATATGGCAGAGACAATTTTTTTCATCTAGTAAAAATGTCATAAAACGCAACCCAAGATTCATAATAGGAAAATAAAATCTAGAATAACGAAGAAAAACTATCGTAATGCAAGTCTGTTTTTCCTTGATGATAAGTGTTACTGCATCTTCAGATCCTACTTGCTATGGTTCAGCTACATCACAAGGAGCAATTATGAGAAATATCCATTTTAAAACAATCATTTGATTTTGTGCATTCTTTGAGTGCAGTTATGTATTTTTAAAATCTATTTATAATTTTGATATATGTTATCATCCATTGTTTATTGTGTTTCACTTATCATATTATTTTGCACTTGTTACTATTCATTATTTGAATATTCAAAACTTCTATTCTTAATAGTTTCCATTAAGAAAGAGATTGTGGTGGGACAAAAATATGTTGGAACCCAAAATTAGAAATTGTGATGGTAATGATAGTATTGAATTTGCAGCGGTCCTTTTTGCCTTAAAGATTTGGAGACACTATTTGTATGGAGTTCATGTAGATGTGTTTACCCACCACAAGAGTTTGCAATATGGGTTTAATCATAAAGATCTAAATCTTCGCCAAAGAAGGTGGCTTGAGTTATGGAAGGATTATGACATAGCCGTTTTGTTAGTCAACTTCATTAATGGTTCTAAAAGTGAAGAAAACCCCTCTACAAACCTTCTGTAGTACCCAAATAATCCTAAGAAACTAAGAACCTCAGTGGAAGTCATGGGTATGGGCCAAGTCTTTACTGCCTCAATCTTTTGTGTATCAACCATAATGCCGAAATCTGATATGATATGGCCTAGGAAAGACATAGAGCTCAACCAGAACTCACACTTAGAGAACTTTGAGTAAAGTTCCTGCTCTCAAAGAATCTGAAGGACTTCTCGCAATTAATCTTCATGCTCAACTTTTGAATGCGAATAGACCAAAATATCATCAATAAATACAATCTCAAATATATCTAGTTATGGACTAAATATGCTATTCATCAGGTCCATGAACACTGCTAGGGCATTAGTTAATCCAAAAGACATTACCAAGAACTCAAAGTGTCCATATCTGGTTCTCAAAGCTATCTTTGGAACGTCTTTCTCCCGAACTCATATCTGGTGGTACCCTAATCTTAAATCAATCTTTGAGAAGCACGCAACACCTTGTGACTTATCAAACAAGTCATCGATCCTCGAAATGGGATACTTATTATTTATAGTAAACTTATTTCGCTATCGGTAATCGATACAAATTCTTAGTGAGCCATCTTTCTTCCTCATGAATAACATTAGCGCACCCCATGGTGAAACACTAGGCCTAATAAAGCCTTTATCTTGCAAGTCTTTCATCTAATATTTCAACTCCTTTAGCTTAGCTGGATCCATTCTATAAGGAGGGATAGATATGGGTTGTGTACTTGGTAGCATATTGATTGCAAAATCAATTTCTCGTTCTAGAGGGATACCTGGGAGATTGTCTAGAAATACATCAAGAAACTCTTTAACTACTTGAAAAGACTGAAGAGTTGGTGGTTCTACATCTAAATCATAAACACGAACAAGATGTTAAATACAACTCTTAGTAATCATCCTCCTTGCCATAATATAGGAAATAAACCTACCTTCCGGCATTTCTGTATCGCCTTTCCATTCCCGAACTGCCTCTCCTGGAAAGTGGAATCTAAAAATCCTTGTCCGGCACTCAACATTAGCATAACAAGAAACCGAGTTGATACACATAATAACGTCAAAATGAATAATTTCTAATTCTACAAGCTCTACAGAGGTCTGACCGTCGATAATTTCTACCTTGCAACCTCAATAGACTCACCTGGAAATAATAGGCTCACCAACTAGTGTAGATACAATAAAGGGTCTATCTAATGTGTCTACTACTTTACATAACTTCCCCGCAATAAATGGAGTAACATAAGACATAGTAGATCATAGATCTATCAAAGAATAAACACAATGGGAGCAAACAATCAATGTACCTTTCACTTTGAGTCTTGCCGGTCGGCTAGTGAATATATACGATTATGGCCACTACCAGAATTAGATGTTCCCTCTCTACCTCCACCTTTACCTCTACTTGCTGGAGTCTAGGGTCAACTGACCTATACCACCCTGACCTGTGGTAGGACAGTTTCTCCACCCATGCCCCTCCTGTCCACCAGAATAACAACTTGTGGAACCCTATCTGCTCCTTCAAAAATGCATCATACCATAAGTAGTGCAACACGGCGGGGCTGTCCTAGCTTGGCCTGGACTCCCCTGTTGCTAACAGTTTGATGCTCATGAACCCTCACCTAGGCCTGACTTTCCCTGACGATCAAATCTACTACCCTGGAACTGCTGTGGTGGAGCTCTAGGTGGCCTAATAGAATATCGGGGTATGGGACCAACCTGAAAATCTCCTTGTGACACAACAGGCCTATCCCTCTTCTACCTCTTTCTCTTGACCCTCTCACTCATATACTGCAGATGTCGTCGATCCTCTATTCCATAAGCAAAGGTCAGAATTCGCGAGATATCCATATTATTATTTAGTGCAGCGATAGAACAAGTATCGATATAGTTTGAGTCAAGCCCTCCCAAAAATCTACACACCTTGTCATGCATCGTATCAACAAATGCTGGTGCACATCTAGCTAATGAATCAAATCTCTGCCCGTACTCTCGGACACTCATTCTGCCCTGTCGGAGGTTCAGTCGTTGAGGCGTGCATGACTCTGAAGATCCTATGAAGCTGATCAACAAAGTGTTGAGGGTCCTCTTTGCGATCTGTCCCTGTAACAATGGAGGATTCAAGGTAAGAAATTCACAAACTCTCAAACTTCTGGGCTATTCAGAAGGTCTGGCAACATCTGGCGCAACTGGCTGGAGCTGTGCAACTACTAACTTGCTAACATACATACTACACACTTGAAATCTTGGTCAGATGGTATAAGAGGAACTATAAGTGGTACTGTTGGTAGAGCTGGGGGTCTTGTAGCCCTCGGAGGCTCCTGAAGTGGTGGAGAACCTATAGGGGGCTGAGAAGATGTCTCCCTTTAGGTCTCACAATGGGGTACCTCTGCCTTTGGTACCTTGTCAGTACCCTTACCTACAGTTGTATCTAGCCCTTGGCTAACAGTGGTCTGTCTGGTGTAGGTCATCTCTATCTCCATACAAATATAAATTATAAGCTAGAAACATCAACCTTTAAGACATTGCTCTACAGAATGAGGTGAGCAAAAGAAGGATAGTCATTCTAACATGCCCGGTAGCTTCTTGCTCATCAAATATGGTCCACAACACATTTATAAACAAGACTCTACTAGACATGGCTTACAGACTCCCTAGGATACGACGTTGCTCTGATACCAAGTTTGTCACGCCCCAAACGCAAGGGGCGCAATTGGCTCCCAATGCCAACACTCAGGACTAAGTCAACCTTGCTGAACCATTTGCTACTAGCTCATGGCAGCCACATGCAATCAAGAAAACAAACAAGTATATCTAGGCTTAAAACAAAACCCTCGGCCGGCAAGTCCCCTATCAACAAATTTATAAATGAAATAGCTACTCCCAAGAGTTCATATAAAGAAATAGCCAACTAGTACAAAAGTCCTGATTGGACAGTCGAGACCACCATGATCTCTATACCAAAACTGAAAGCATGTATATATCAAGAAAATATATCAAACTGCTCATAAGTTTAGGCAAACCAACAAACTAGGCAAGCATGGCCATTACGTAAGTGCACACACCACACCCTAGTCTGCAAGCCTCTAAGAGTAGTACAGATTGGTGGGATAAGGCCCAACCTACCCATAAAAATATATACAACGAAAGCTAACAAACCTCCAAACTCTGGCAGCTCCGAAGGAAAGGGGCTAGCCAACCGGATAAAAGTTAATCCTACAGCTGAAGAGATCTACTGGGTCGTCTATTGGGACCTGCATGCGTCAATGCAATGCCCCCAGGCAATGGGGCATCAGTATGAATTAATGTACAGAGTATGAAAGGCAATAGACTATGAGCATGTATCCTAATATACTGGAATAACCCGATAAATAGATTAAGGATATGATAAGTGTACCGACCTGCTCCTAAATCTTAACTTATCAAAAATAATAAAACAACAGCCTAACCAATTCCCCATAACCTCAGCAGGTACAAACAACACACAAGACCACCTACTCAGGCCCTTATAAGCCCGAAAGGTACCAATCAGTCTATATAACCCTATCGGTAGTCCTCTAGCCCTGTAGGTAATCACATAGCCCTCTTAGGCATTAATATAGCCCCGTAGGCAACACATAGCTCTCTTAGGTATCAACATAGCTTATAGATACCTCATACCCCTCTTAGACAACAACATGGCCCTGTAGGAAACACATAGCCTTCTTAGGCGTCAATAAAGCCCTGTAGGTAACTCATAGCCCTTGTAGGCATCAATATAGCCCTGTAGGCAACTCATATCCCTTCTAGGCATATATCACATTCCTGCAGCTAACCACAATAGCCCCAAGGGCATCAATAACAATCCAATCACTAAAAGCGAGCAATTTAGTTATAAGCAACCAATACAAATAGCCTCTAAGTCGTGTCCAACATAGGGACGCTACTAACTGAATAAGAATCCCGACCAGGGAGGATTATATCAACTCGAGCAGCCAAAAATGAACAATAATTGTTACAAGTATAACAAGGATAACAACCCAATTACATTGCTCCTAAACTTTGAGGAAACATGTCGTAAGTAGGGAATAGCCTTAACATACCTTTTTTGTTGAATTCACGTGGCCCAACGACTTTAATCACATCCCCCCTAGATAATACAACAAGGAAAGACCATAATCAACACAATGGAATAGAAGATACCACGATAATCTGATAAAAGATATGTATTTCCATCGGAAATTTCTATTAGTGACTTATCAAAGCTAGAGTCGATGGAAGAAGGGTCTTACCTTGATTTTAAGTTCATAATACAGCTCAAAACTTTAAAATATTCCCAAACCTATGTTGTCCACACACCAAAGTATGATTTTTTAGGAAATCAATAAAACAAATTGTACCATGTTGATGAGCTCAACACGTAGAACAACTTTTGTCAAGGACTTAAGTCATGAAACTCTATAACTTGGCTGATCCTAGAAGTGGGTTTTGTGAGTTTTCTCATTATTCACTAAGAAAAATGAAGGAAAAGTGAAGAAGAGTTGAAGAAGATGATATATATAAAGTTCCACCGACCTAGGGGACCCACCTCACCTGCCTGCTTGCGTAGTCTTGCGAAAACACGAATATCTATCCATTCTGAAGTCGTATAAACAAATGGGTTGATGCGTTGGAAACTAGACTCATTGACCTTCAATTTCATAGATCGTGGGAACTATAACTCTTTATAGATTGGGAGAAACTCTCTGAGACATTTGTCCCAAATTTTAGATAAATCTTTAAAAAGGAATTTACGGTAACTTTTGCCAACTTTTATTTTGCCACTTACCTAACTTCAAAACTTGAGATACAACCCTTGAGCACTTAAAATATCACATAAGACATCATTCTTAATTTATTACCCACCCTCCTATTCTTTCCACAAAGATACGAGTCAATTTAGAAGTTTCTAAAATTCGGGGTGTTACACTATTAGACTCGTTTCGGTACATAGAGATCAACGAACCTAGGCTCTGATACCAACATTGTAACGACCCAAACTATTGTGATTGGCACCCACACTAACACTCCGGTGGAAGAACCACTACTATAACCCAAACCAAGCAACTAAAGCAATAACTAAGACATTTAAGTCAAACACTACGGAAATAAAAACAGATTTCCCATAAACTCTAACAAAAGTCTAACAATAATAACAAACAATGTGGAAGAATAACATTGATTATGAAAGTCAATGTAACAAAACATTCTAATAATGAACAAAGTCTAAACAAGAAGGGATACAACCCCATACTAATGAACTAACTAAAACCAATGTCTAAGTACGAAAATAATGGACATAGACGAAAGAGAATCCCATGGCAGCCCGAAAGAATTGGCTCATCCTTGAATTTGAAGCGACAATCGCTGATCTTCTAAGCGAGGTCTGTCAATAGTCTCTTGGAGATGCCTTGTACTCAACAAAAAATAAGAGCAAGTGCAGAATCAGTACACAACCATAGTGTACTGGTAGGATCTCACGGCAATCCCACTAGTGCAACATCAACAAGTGAAACATCATTATAGTCATATGCATATATATCAACATTTATGAACAATGATCAATTTCACATTTTATATCACATCATTGGTCCTCTCATGGGACCCAAACTCAAACAGTTAGCATACTGTAATGTGGTACCCGATCCCAATGTTATGCCGGAACGTGGCAACCGATCCAAGTTAGTTATGTCGGAACATTCCAACCAATTCCATTAACATTCACAAGTATATCATCAAGATCATACATGTAAGTCATGATTTCATGGCATTCATTAATTCTCTATCTCATTAACAACAAATGTGATCAACATTGCAACATTCATACATATACATGTATCATAATGAAGCAAAAACAAGCATACATCACACAATCATAGAGTCACGACCATTACCTACCTTGAAACAAGATTGAAATCCTAAGAAACTTGATCCTTCTCTTTTTGGATTCGTTCTGCTTGTTCTTGGTCTACAAATAATCAATACAACACGGGAATCAACAAACAATTGCTAATTACCCAAAATTATAACAATTTTATGAACCCTAGATCAAACCCATGATCCCAATTATCCAAATTAGGGTTGTTTCCACCATAGAATTTATAACAAAACCTTCCCCCATCACTATTTACCATTCTATTGCGTTCGACGGATCGAAAAATGGATTTAGGGAGTGAAAAGCTTACATTTAGCCTCAAGAATGGTGAAAAATGAGTAGGAGTCGCCATGGGGTCGTTCCTTAGCTCAAAAAGTCAAAAAGAGCATAATGAGGTCGTTTAGGGGTTTATTAAAGACCTCAAGTCACGTCGAGCCCGCCACAATAACCCTCACCCCGCTATAGCGGCTACACTAGAGCGGCAAAACCTAGCACCAAAGCAGGTTGCACAAGGCAGAGAGTTAATTAAAGAGTTCCTAAATTCCCATTTAGAACACACCTCCAACCCACAACGCTTAGAAATACCCTTTTTTTCTAAGACCAATTTTGAGAGTTCTACTCGCTGAAATTCAATTTTGTAAAGTTATACGGATTTTTAAATGAGTTATCTAACTACTCCTTCAACCAAAATCACAAATAACTCACCCAATTATTACCAGATTTTCCTACATCTCAAAGACTCCGATTTCATCCAAATTGGGACTAGGTTGGAAAATTTTAAGATAATCTGAAAAAGTTTTCTGACACACGATTTTTCTCCGTTGGTTTTTTTATAACGACGAAACTCGGTCGTTACAATGACACATCATCACCAAAGTAATAAGAATAAAAATCAACAGTTTCTTTCCCAATATGACCTTGAACAACTGATCCTTTGATCTTTCCCCTTTGCTTAATTGTTTGCTTGGAACTGCCAATTTTTCTGTATGTATATATGTATATATATGCTAGTAAAAGACTTGGTGAATATATATAACTTTGTGAATATTTCAAATGGATACATTCATCTTGTTTGAACCGAACCTCCGAGACGGGCCTCTTGTACAAGGTGAGTTGAAAGGTGCTCCATCACATCAAAGAAACCACATTGAAATATCTTCTCCAATTAGTAGTAATAACATGAATATTTTCCTCCATCCTGTCTAAACTACTCTCCAACAACTTTTCATAACACAAATCCTTAAAAAAAAGACTTATCTCTTCGATTGGTTTCCATATCCTTTCGGGTAGATGGCTAAAAGTGATAGGAATTAAAGTTTCCATGAACACATGACAATCATGACTTTTCATAACCATCAATTTTCCTTCATTCATATCTGATCACTTTCCTAAATTCAAAGCATAGCCCTCCGACATCCTAAGTTTTTTAACCTACTCAAAAATTTCACGTTTCTCATCTAATGTGAATGAAAAGCTGGCATTGGGCTTAACTATTTTACTACTTTTTAATTCCTACAGCCATAATTGTTTTCTCCTACAATATTCCTTTATGTCCATTCTAGCTTTTGGATTGTCTTTTGTCTTTAACATGCATCACTGTACAAAGTAAATTGTCAAAATAATTTTTTTCTATGTGCATCACATCAAGATTATGTTGTAGCAGGTTGTCTTTCCAATACGGAAACTCCCAAAATATGCTTTGTTTGGTCCAATTATGTTCAACACTATATCCAGGAAATCTAGAAGATGAAGCTTCTGCAACTTTAGGTAATTGAGAAACTCTCACCCAAATTGGATGCCTGTGGGTAATGGAGGTGGGGGGTCACTTTCAATCTTATTTTTCTTGAATGCATTTTTCACCTTTCTAAACTCACGGTCCATTGGCAAGAACTAACGATGACTATCAAACCATATTTTTTTCTGCCATGCTTTAAAGTGAATGCCTTAATATTTTTCATGCAATACGGACATGTTAGCTTCCCAGCTGTCATCCAACCAGACAACATCCCGTATGCAGGAAAATCAGTAATAATCCACATTAAAGAAGCACACATAACAAAATTCTGCTTAGTTGATATATCGTAAGTCAAAACGCCATCAAACCACAAATGTTTGAGCTCATCTATCAATGGTTGTAGATAAACATCAATCAAATTTTTTGGATTACGGGGACCTGGAATAACACAACTTAGAAAGATGTAGGGACTTGTCATGCACATTTTAGGAGGAAGATTATATAGAGTAAGAAATATAGGCCAACAAGAATAAGGCGAAGAAGCATTAGAGAATGGTGTGAAGCCATCTTCACACGACCCCAATCTATCATTTATTGGTTCACTAGCAAAATTAGGATATACAGTATCAAAATGTTTCCATCTTTCACCATTAGATGAATGAGAGAAGACACCCGACGGCCTTTTGTATTCACAATGCCATCTCATATGTAAGGCAAACCTCATCAATGCATACAACCTCTTTAACCTAGGAATAAGAGGTAGATAGTGCATTGCCTTAACTGGGACCATCTTTCTAGTAGGAGTCTTCTTATAACGAGCATGTCCATAAAACTTACAATTTTCTAATTCACTATTAGTTTTGTAAGAAAACATGCAACAATTAACACAACAATGAATTCTATCATAACTCAATCCTAACCTTGAAACTAAACGCTTTGCCTGAAAGAAGTTCTTAGGTATGTCATACTCCGGATTAACTAGTTCACCTAAAAGATCAATCATTGAGTCTATTGCCATATTAGGAACATTCCAATCCGATTTAATATTCATTAATCTAACCACAACTGTCAAGGCAGAATGCAAACTCCCTTTACATAGTGGAAGAATAGACTCTTCTAATTGATCATAGAAGCGTTTTGCTTCTTCATTAGGAGCTTCATCAAAATATTGTTCGGCTTCCATCCTATCTTGAACCCCGAAAGCATCATTGATCAATTCACGAACCCTATCATGTTCAACCCTATCATTATGCTCAACAACCCTAATTTGGCCATGTTGTGAAAGCATATTATATTCATCTACATGCATCGAATTATAAAACCATTCAATCCATCTCTTTCTCCATGATCAACCCATACAAAATATCTAGGCTTAAATCCAATATGGTACAAATGAACCATGACTCTATCTGGTTCAAAAAATTTTAAGCACCTACATCCACTACAAGGACACCTAACCACCATTATTCTTGAAAATATCCAGTGTCATTGTATGTTCAATAAAACATCTAACACCATCAATAAACTCAACTTTCAAACCCCTACCAGTTTCATAATGCATATTATACATCCACAAACGATGATCCATCTACAAAAATGTAGATATTGAATTATAAATTAAATTTGATAATAATTTAATTACATTAAACTAATTTATATTTTTAATATATATTTATAATTACTTAATAATTATATTTATTATTATTTATATACCTAATTAATTAGTTCATAAATACTACATTTCAAGATCAACAAAGTTCAAGCTTAATTAATTCATAAATTTTAATTAAGTTTAAGATTTTAAATAATTAATTATATTTCTAATTAAGTTCAAGTTATTATAAATTGAGTTGAAAGTTATAATTAAGTTAAAATATATTAAGTTCAATAAGATTGCAATAAGTATTTCAAAGTTCAATTATTAAGTTCTAATTAATTGAGGTCATCAAGAATTAGTTATATTCAAGTTCTAAGTTCAAGTTCAAGTTCTAAATTCAAGTTCATATCAAAGTTCTAAAATTAATTATACATAAACTTCAAATCCAAAAATTAGCAAGTTATTATATTCAAGTTCAAGTTCAATAAGTAAATTCAAGTTCATATCTAATTTCTAAACTTAGTTATATAGAAACTTTCAATCCAAAAATTAGTTATATCGAATTCTAAGTTCAAGTTCAATTTCTAAATTCAAGTTGATATAATTAATCTCTAAAATTAGTTATATATAAAATTTTATTCCAAGAATAATTAGTTATATTCAAGTTCTAATTAAGTTCAACTACTTCAGGTTTTAATTAAATTCATCATATATCCAATTTCTAAAATTAGTTATACATAAAATCCTAACTCAAGAATTAATTAGTTATATTCCAATTTCAATTTCAAGTACTAAATCTAACTTCAATTTATCAAATTTCAATTCATCTAACTTCAAATTAACACTTCACTAACTAACAATCAATCAATCCTAACTAAAATTAAAAACCCTAAATCATTCACTAACTAACTAACAATCAATAAAAAACAAATTCAATACACTAATTAACAAAATCAAATCTAACTCAAATTGAAAAAAACTTAAAATAATTTCATGAAACCCTAACCTTAAATTAAAGGAGAAGTAGACCATGGAGAGACAATGGAGTAGGGTTAGGGTCGGCAGTGACGCATTGGGGTGGGGCAGCGGTGATGGGTAGCAGTAGTGTCGGTGTCTCTTTATCGGAGTCATCGTCTTAGAGAGAGGAAGAGAGAAGGAAGAGAAGAGAGAAGGAAGAGATATGGAAAAATGATGAATTTTCGCGTCTGGTCTTCATATAATTTAACAAAAGCAAAGGAAAACGTCTCTTTGTTCGTCGTTTTTTTAAAAATATTTAACCAATATTTTGACCAAAAAGAACCGAACTAAGAGACACTGTCCATCGCTTTTATTAAGTATTTGACCGGTATTTTGACCAAAAAGTGACGGACTAAGAGATGTTCTCTGTCATTTCTTTAAAAAATAATTAATCAATTAAAATTACTAAAAATTGATCGATGGCCTGGTTATTTTTTAATTTATAAATAATTATTTTTAATAAAAAGCGACGGACAACGTCTCTAACAATTTTAAATAATGAATTATTAATTATATATTTATTTGGAGCAATAATTTGTGAAATAAAGCGAGGGACTAAGATATGATGTTATCTTAGTCCCTCGCTTTATTAAAAATAATGTTTTAAAAAATATTTTTTACTCAAAAGCAATGGACAGTGTCGCAATTGGCATCGCTTTACGAAGCGACGTCGTTCGTCGCTTTTCCTTACATTGTTTTTAATAGTTTTTTAGTAGTGCTTGCCAACACGCCTCAAAATTTGATATAGGTCTACATACCGGGGACTAAGCTTCCCCTTCTTACCAAACCTCATTACCCTTCATGGGTGAGATTTTTAGGTAAACCCAATCATTAACATCAAACTCTAGATCCTTTCTTCTCACATCGGCATATGACTTTTGCCAACTTTGAGCATTTTTCAACTTTTCCCTTATAAAACAAACTTTCTCTTGGCCTCTTGAACCAATTTGGGACCTATTAGGGAAACTTCACCCACCTCAAACCAACCTATAGGAGATCTAAACCTCCTACCATATAAGGCCTCAAATGGAGCCATGTTAATACTCGAGTGATAACTGTTGTTATAAGAAAACTCAATCAATGGAAAATGGGCATCCCAAGTAACCTTAAAATCAATCACACAAGCTCTCAACTTATCTTCTGAAGTTTGGATAGTATGCTCCGCTTGCCCATCAATTTTGGGAAGAAAGGCTGTGCTAAGCTTAACACGAGTACCAAGACCCTTTTGGAATGACTTTAAAAACTGAGAAATGAATTGGGTACCACGATCGAAAAAAATGGACAAAGGCACTCCATGCAACCTTACTATTTCTCTCAAGTAAAACTTGGCATAGTCCTTTACCGAATAAGAAACCTTGAAGGGAAGGAAATGAGCTGATCTTGTCATTCGGTCTACTATCACCCAAATCGAGTCATGTTGTCGCCGTGCGAGGCTAACCAACAATAAAGTCCATGTTCAAGTCTTCCCACTTTTATGTAGGTATGCCAATATCTTGGGACAAACCTCTCGATTTCTGAAGCTCAACTTTCACTCGTTGGAAATTTTGACCCTTAGCCACTAATCCCGCAATATCCTTCTTCATCCCATTCCACCAATAGACCACCCTTAAATTACGATATATCTTGGTGGCTCCCAAGTGAATGGAATACTACAAACTATGGGCTTCTTTTAAAATCTATTCCCTCAAGTCATCCACATTTGGAACACATAAACGACCTTGGTATCTAAGTACACCATCTACCCCTTCGGAGAAAGCCTCAATGGATTTTTTAAGCATCACCTCTTTCAATTCTACCCAAATTGGATCAAGACCTTTCTTGGCTTTCACGTCCACCATAAAAGATGATTCAGAACCATTGTGAACCATAATACCACCGTTGGTGGACTTCATCAACTAAACACCTAATCAGGCCAATCAATGAACATCGCGAACTAGCTCTTTCTTTTCTTCTTCAATATGAGCAACACTACTTATAAATAACCGACTAAGAGAATCTTCTACCATATTAGCTTTACCGAGGTGATAAAGAACACTCATGTCATAATCCTTCCATAACTCAAGCCACCTTCTTTGGCGAAGATTTACATCTTAATGATTAAATCCATATTGCAAACTCTTGTGGTGGGTAAACAAATCTACAAGAACTCCATACAAATAGTGTCTCCAAATCTTTAAGGCAAAAATGACCGCCGCAAATTCAAGGTCGTGAGTTGGATAATTATTCTCATGAAGTTTAAGTTTCCTTGAGTCATAAGCAGTAACTTTCCCATTTTACATAAGCATGCACCCTAGCCCAACTCTCAAGGCATCACAATAAACCACAAAACCATCTGTCCCTTCCGTTTAGGTCAACATCGGAGTAGAAGTAATTCTATCTTTAAACTCTTGAAAACTCTTCTCACATGCTTTGGACCATATGAACTTAGCTTTCTTTTGAGTCAAATCCATCAAAGGAGAGGCAATTGTAGAAAATCCCTCCACAAACCTTTTATAGTAACCGGCTAAACCCAAGAAACTTCTAATATCTGAAGGAGTTAGAGGTATAGGCCAACTTTTGACCACATCCGTTATCTTAGGATCTACCTCTATACCCTTACTCGAAACAATATGACCAAGTAAAGCTACGGACCTAAAAAAAATTCACATTTGCTAAACCTCTTAAAAAGTTGTTGGTCCTTAAGAAATTGCAACACGATCCTCAAATGATCAATATGTGCATCCCCACTCCTTGAGTAAATCAAAGTATCATCAATGAATATATTCACAAACATGTCAAGGTATTGTCTAAGCACCCTCTTCATCAAATCCATAAACACCGCCAGAGCATTAGTCAACCCAAACAACATTACAAACAATTCATAATGACCATACCGAGTTCAAAAAGCAATGTTCGGAATGTCATCTTCCTTCACCCTCAATTTGTGATAACCCGATTGAAAATCAATCTTATAGAAATAACTTGCTTCTTGAAGTTTGTCGAATAAATCATCTATCCTTGGAAGAGGACAGTTATTCTTAATGGTTACCTTTTTCAACCGTCGATAATCAATACACATACGAAGAGAACCTTCTTTCTTTCTCAAAAACAAAACTAGAGTACACCATGGAGATATACTCGATAGGATAAACCATAATCCAACAAATCTTTCAATTATTCTTTCAACTCTTTCAGTTCAATCGAAGCCATTTGGTAAGCAGGAATAGAAATAGGTTGCATATCTGGGAGAAGGTCAATACCGAAGTCTATTTTTTGCTTGGGAGGAATACCGGGTAGATCATCTGGGAACACTTTCAAAAACTCATTAACAACTAGAATCGACTCGAGAGAAGGGGTTTCAGAATTTAGATCCCTCATCTTGACGAGATGGTAAATGCAACCCTAAGAAATCATCTTTCTAGCTTTAAGATAAGAAATAAACTAACCCTTAGGCATAGAATTTGCCCCCTTCCACTCTAGGATAGGCTCATTTGGGAACTGAAACTTGACTAAGAGAGTTTTACAATCAATAGAAGAATAACATGAGTGCAGCCAATCCATACCCTAGATAATTTCAAAATATAGCGTATCAAGCTCTACCAAGTCAACAAGAGTAACTCTATGGGACAAGGAAACGGGACACTTTCTATAGACCCTCTTAGTCACAATAGAATCACCAACAAGAGTAGAGACAGAAAACAATTCTAACAACACATCCGGGAAAACATAAAACCTCATTGCCACATAAGGTGTTACAAAAGACAAGGTATCACCGGGATAAATTAAAGTATAAACATCAAGTTGGAAAACTTCAACATACCGATAGCCACATCGGGAAAACCCTCTTGTTCATCGCGAGTCAAAAGTGCATAGAAGCGGTTTTGCTTAGGAGTATTGGAACCCATACCACTAGTAGTAACTTGTTTTCCCTCTCTTCCTTTAGCCATAAGCATCGGGAAATACCTCATTTTGTGACCACTCTTACCACAACCAAAGAAACCATCAGTGCCAACTAGTCACTTACCCTCATGCTTCCTTCCACACTTAGTAAAACTAGACCTAGGAAATGAAGATCCAGTACCATTACCTCCTTGAGGCTTAGATTTAGACACCCTATCTTTTTTGAACTTAGGAGGAGCATTGGAGGAATCTTGATAGAAAAACCTTTGTCGTAATCTAGAACGACCTTGTCCACCGAACCTTGCATGTGAGAAATTTCCATCACCAGTTTTGGACCTCTTTACCTCTCTAGAATTTTCCATAAGTTTCTCCTCCTTAATTTGTTGTGCATGAAACATGAGACAAGAGATGTCCATTTCATTAACTAGCATGGCAGTTTGGCACTCTTTAACCACCATTTTGGACACACCCGAAACAACCTTACCCATCTTAGCCCTTGAATTGACAACCATGGTTGGAGCATACTTAGACAATTATGTAAACTTTAGAGCATATTCTTTCACACTTATATTTTATTTTCGAAGGTTTATGAACTCAAGCACCTTAGCAACCCTCATCTCATGGGGAAAGAACCTGTAACACCCATAAATGCTAACAAGTGTCGTATGTCGATTTACCGTTTCTTAATTACTACAATATGTTTTACTCTTATTTTGGGAACTTGAAATGTTGTGATAATTGCTAGCTTGCGTAGCATAAATTGTATCGTAATTTAAGGGTTTGTATCGGGGTATTTACGTAATAGTCTAATTAGAATTTTGTAGACTTTTAAAAGGAGGTGAAGAATATATATATAAGGGTATATGTATGCACTTTGGGCAACACAAAACAATATTTGGGTAGCCTTGAGGGGCAGCTGTGCATTGGGATAAATATCACTTTTGAGCCTATATTTTGAAATATCCTCTAGAGTATTTCGGTTCCTTCAAAGTCTAAGCACCTTAGAACCTTAGGTAACCATTTGTTCATCAATATCACAAGAGAAAAACTTGGTTCTTTTTGCTGGAATTCAAGACACACCCTGCTATTTGGTAAGTAGTCGAAATGTGTTTTGTAGCTGAGTAGTGCGTATTACTTTAAGAATATCTCATTCATTAGAACTCATATTTTGGTGAATAAATATGATTTGGAAAGCTAATTCATATATCTACAGCTCTTATGTTTAGGTAAAACTCTATTTTAGCAGTTATGGATTCGAAATATGGGACGCAACATAGGAGAAGTTTTGTCTAGATTTCGGGTTTGAAAATCCAGTAAGGACAACTGTTAGTGTTTTGAATATATCATTTTGTACAAAATAGATTTTGTAGTGATTCTTGTTTATTTGAAACCTTATGAGAGGTACCTACATCTTTCATAAAGGTTATAAAGTCTAGTTTTGCTGTTTTCATTTTCAAATCTAAGATGCAACATGAGGTACTAGGCTAGCCAAAATCACTGTTTTGGGAGCACAGTCGTTTCTGTACAGGCAAAGCTTACTTGTGATGATAATTCCATTTTAATTCGACATTATTGAGACACTAAGAATTAAACAAGCTATTTAATTGTATTTTTTAAGGTTGTATACACTCGTGGACAAGTTGAGGACCTTGATACATTGTTTGGTCTATAGTTTGAACTTGCGAAGTTATGTGAACTGTTTCTACGATAAAGTATTGAGGTTTGTGTATAAACTTGTACTTGCACTCTTTTAAATAGTGGTATATCTAAAAGTTGATCTTGGCACCTTGGTTACCTCTTGTCACTTTGCATTGTCGTATCGGTATGACGCTTGTGTAACTTGCCCACTTGTACAGATTGTTTGATCACTTGGCACTCTTGTTGGGACCTTGTCCTTCTTGTGGCTGTGAATTTGTCACCATTGTCATGCCTCTTAATTTGGATCATTTGACATCTTGATTCTGGATTTGTAGTCTGTCTTAAGAATGGAAGTTGTCCATTTTAAGTACGAACTAGAAAGCCATTTTTATTATGGTTCTTGGTTCTCTTGATTATTGAGATTTGACCCTTCTTGATATAGGGCGTCGGCCCTTCTTGATACTTGCTTGTGCTTGGTGTGACGACATAATGTATATGTTGGGCGAGTCTTGTTATTGAATCTCTTGGAAAATGGTGCCTTGAACATTCTTGACATTTGGATCTTTAAATATCGAACTTGATACTCTTTATATATTGTTACTTGATGTATTTATTATGTTTCAATTGCACTACTCATGACTTGTTAAAGATTTCTTGGTAAATTTAGAGGGCGTCGAATCTATAGTTTTTACACCACTATGCTATATGCTTAGCTATAGTTGTTTCTATCGTAGGGAATGATCGAGAGGAGGTATAAGGCTGGCCATTGGAGATGGAAATTTTGAGAGCCTTACGGAAGATCACATTTGCATATAGTCATTTATATTTTGTATAATATTTGGGACTTATACATGATCTATGTGTTATGTAATTGCATGAAACTTTGAGGGCTAATTGGATCAGGTCACCATGGTTTGTAATATAAGTATGGCTAAATGTTTTGTTCATTCGGGGTGTGTAAGTTCAAGTCTTGTAATATAATAATTTTACTACCTGTTTTTAAATGGTTGTATGAAGCATGAACCACTTGATTAAGTACTTGGAAGTTTATAATATTGGTTTTATATCATTTTACTACCGTGAGGACAATATATGCGTAAAAACCTCGTAAGTTATAGGCTTATGATACTATGGAAAGGTCGTTACAGAACCTATCAAGAAAAGCGGCCTAAAATTTCTCCGAATCAAGAGGACCCACATCTTCTGGCCTCCCTTCTTTCCTTTAATTATACAATTATGAGCCACACCTTTTAGTTGATAAGCGTCCAACTCTGCCTTTTCCACCGGCGTAACTCCCATGACCATCAAAACCTTATAGACCTCATCAATAAACTCTTGAGGATCTTCCTCAACTTTAGAACCATGAAATTTCAGAGGATTTATCCTTGTGAAGTCCCTCACTCTTAAAGTCGATGTACCCACATTTGGGTTCATGGGAGCCACTACCTCCCTATTGGCTTGGGCCGTCATGGCTCGAAAGAAAACTTGAAAAGTAGCCCTACACTCCGTATTTGATACTTGCTCGGCCACAGGATCTACCGAAACTTGAGGATCTTGGGGAGGAGGTTCTTTTTCCGCATTCTCCCTCACATTCCTTCTAGTATAAGCTATTCGTGTAGCCATATCTTGAATAACATATGATAAGGATTAGGAGTTAGAGTTAAACTCTATCGCACGACTTAAGAGTAATGAAAGAAGTGGAGTTTCCTGATTATCTTGTCGCCTCTCATTCATAAATGTGGAGCGCTTCACACTTATAAACAAGAATCTACAAGATGTGGCTTATGAGACATCTTAGGACCACTCTAAACCTTGTGCTCTGATTACTAATTTTTCCACGACCTAGGGGTACTCCTTAGATGTAATATGGCGTATAGAACCCCGAAGGAATCTATGAAAGCCACTTAGCTTTCATAAAATAAGAAATAGAAAAATAATAGTAAAACAATAGTCTAAGTCCAAAACATTTTATAAAACAAAAGCGGAAGTCTAAAAGACTTGTCTCATCATAGGCATCTAATACAATAGAATAAGATTGGGCCTAGCCCATACATCATGTCCAAAAGAGAAATACATGAAAGAAATTGAAACAATAAAACTCTGCCCTCGAAGCATGAGGACTCACCAAAGCTCGAAAATATCTCAAGTCAACCTCTAGCCACAAAACTGATGACCCTAACTATCGAACCTTGCATTTGGAGAAAAGTAGGCAAGAGTATATGTTAGCAGAAAACAATGTACAAAGTATGATAGCCATACATAAAAAAAAATTAAATCATGCTGAAAGGGATATTTCATTTCATGACATGCAATTGACCAAGCTAAAACATGATAAAAGAGAGTTAGAAAACATAAGTCATAAAACCACGGTCAATGTAAGCTAAAATAACCTTTAAAACCTTTGAACTCATATGTGATACTTCTTGAAGTAGCCTTAGTTCATTATTAATGTTGGGAATTAGCCTTAACCGACATAGAGACCATGTGAGCTATAACATGATCCGCCAGTGTCTCTGATGAGTCCACAATTTGGACTTATTTAAGGTTATATTTTGATAGAATTGGAGTCCTCAAATGCATATTTTGTCTCAATATCTAATGAAAATCCTTAAGTTTCAAGTATTTGGAGTTTGAGGCAAAGCATGGACACTACTTGGATAAAAGAAACAAGGCGGCTGAAAAGAATGAAGAAATAAATGCCTAAAGATCGTCGAGCCTAGTTGGTACGTCGTCGATCAACCTGGAGATCGCCTTTTGTTCTAGTGCGCTAGGCCCTAAAGGAAAAGGTCAAGTTGGCGATGAAATGGAGCAGTTAGTGTGTCGCCGAACAATTCCGCGAAGCAGTACCATATCGCCCAACTACTCAAAACGTGAAGAGGCTAAAGGCTAAAGCGGAAGGTGATGAAATCGACCAAACGGTGGGCCACTAAATATATCGATGATCCCGACTAACTTTGCCAAAGGGTCTTTTGCAGCACATTTTTAAACACTATAAATACTTGTTTAAATTTCTAGCTTAGTATCATATCACTTTTATTATTAGAAATTTTTACAGTTTTTGAGAGAGTTTAAGTTTTAGAGGGTTTTGGAGACTTTGTTCTAATAACTTGAAAATTCAAAGGATTTCAACTCAAAGAAATTGGACTAGAATCTCGAAGATTCTTCACTCTTGACGTGTTTTAAGACTTAATCCTTCATACCCAGTTGATGGAAACTGATATTGGTATAAATTTTTATCTCTTTTGCATGTCTAGCTAAACCCAAAATTCTTGGGGTGTGATTTTGTGAATATGGGTTAGATTATCTATTGGGTCTTTCTTGTTGATGGTTTATTTGTTGTTTAAATATGATTTCATTTAGTAGTCATGTATGAACTTAATGGATTTGTAGTTGCAAATACGATTTCATCTTAGTGTTTTTGGCTTGCTCGAGAGAGAGGTCTTAAAACTAAGACTACTAAATTGATAGCCGGTGGTATTGGGTCGACATGTGTTTAGCTCGAGAGAGTGAATCCTACTCCTTCTCCCACACATTCAACTTGAGAGAGTGAATGGCCTAAGGCAGAGGCTGTGCTTAAAGCGGTAACTCGGTATTTGAGAGAAACAGAGTTGATTCTGGGTAAGTTGCTCGAGAGAGAATTTACCCATAGTCTAGCCTGGTCACAAATACTCAACAATTTACTATCAAAAGCATGTACCCGATAGTTTAGTTTATCCCGTATTCTTATCACATCCTAAGAATCCCGTCTCTCTATCTATTTTTCATATATTTTCACTGTTTGTAGTTGTTAATTAATACAAAACCCCTTATTGATAATTAACACTTATTTCACCCTCTTTAGATTTAGTATGTTTATATTCGATAATGTCTATAGCTATGACTAATTAGAACTAAATTTTATTTTTCTATTAATTCTCAAAACAACTCCCTTAGGACTCGACCCCAACCCTTGGTTGGGTTACTTTTGTACGATCGTAGACACTCGAATTGGAAGTTCTGTCTTGATTACGTAAATATCAAACACAAATATTAGTCTCCAACACCGTAAAGGGTTGTCCTACTTGCCAAGGTAGAATTATGAACTTCTAGATTATGTGGATCCACTAGCTAATCAACCTATGGGGGGACATAGTTAAGGGATAAGGAGATTGCTACTAGAAACCTGACCTCTACTAAAGGGAGAGCTTCCATCTCATGAGATTGCTTCTAGCAACCCGGCCTCTCCTAATGGGAAAGCTTCCATCTCATTATCAACATCCTCTCGGTGCTAAGCATAAATCCCACAGAATAGTCATTTCTTACTTGACTTCATTATACATGGAAAAGTGTCCCTAGACAACCAATCCAAGCTAGTTCAATAGGATAGCTCCTTATCATTGATTCAATTAGGTGAGAAAGCCTTTCAACCTAAGAATCCTTTCTATGTAAAAAAAACCTTCACATCATGCTAGTATGTGTTTATTAGAATATCCTTTCACACTACAACATCATCATTGGTACTTTACTCTTAAAGCACCCATAAAACATTTGCATAGATTTCATAAGAAAATGCATAAATCCGTAGTTTACCACTTGAGATCAAAACCCACTTTCAATCATCAATACTTAGAAAACATGGGTTAGATATGGATTTCATCATATATTAATGTAAACCTTGTAATACATGCTTAATTTCATAAAACTCTTCCTTTAAGATCAACATCCCATATCATATGATTCATAACTTGAAAAATATGGGGGTTACATGGGTGCATGGAGAAATCATCATAAAATCATAGTATTTCATCAATTCATGCATAAGGGATCATAATACAATCATTTAAATCAATAATGCAAAGAACCAATGATAAATAAAGAAAACCCTAACTCAATTAGGGAATTCTAATCTTTGAAATTGAGTAATTTGAGAACTCCATGAATGGAAGGAATCCATGGATGAAAAATACCATACCTTCAATCCATATTCTAGCCTCAATGAAGGAATTGAGACCTTGTGACACGCCCCGAGGCTACCCCTTGATGTAAACACAGAACTTAGAATCACGAGTGACCCCAAGCTAACCTTGCTGGCATAACATAATCTTACTAAGATAAACTGAAATGAGAAATATTGTGCAGAAGCTTAAAACATGGTATGAAGTGAAATGATGGGGAATACCCATTTTAAGTCTGAATATATAACAACTAAGATTTCAATAACTACTGAAAGATCAAACTCAAAACTAAAACTGAATCTAACTATGTCTGAATAAAAGCCTCTAATTGACTAGAGATGCTGGGACATGCCCCCAACTAACTCTAGAGAAACTCAAATAAAAATGTCTGTATATGAAATAAATATGTCCGCCATCCTAGAAGAATGAGGACTCACCACTGATAATGTTGAACTGGAGATTAGGAACCGAGCTATGCGTGATCTCAATGCTGAAGACCTGAACCAACATCACGAGAAGATGTAACACAAAGTATACGTCAGTACTTAAAAGGTACTAAGCATGCAGGATAGGATCAAGCTGACAAAATAAACATAACTAAACATAGTAAAATGAGCAATGACATAATCTAAACATGATGTAAATACTAAAATATAATGAATACTGAACTAACTAAATATAATGACCAAGTACATGACATGCTGAGATGGAATATTGAACTATAACTGATAGCTAGATCAAAATACTAGAATCTGACTGTGGGAGCTATTGTTAACCGACATAATATCACGAGAGCTATTCGTTGAGTTCGATGTATCTCCCCACCGAGAAGACCACATATACCATGCCAAGGGTATAAAGACATGAACGGCATGATCACTAACTATGTTGCTCACGGACTTATCATATGGAGGAACATAGTTTTGGGACGATGAGGATGATTGACCCTTAGTCCACTCGGTATTTAGCCTACTCCCAACTGATTATGTAAGTAACACATTTTGACTGAATGCTGTAATACTAAATAGCTTAAAATACCAACATGTTAACTGAAAATGCAACATTAATATATTGATAATGAAATAAACTTAACTGATGCATGTATATTTGAATAAACTGATGTAGCAAGTGTAATTCATGAACTAAATGAATCTACACAACTAGGGTTCTGAGTTTCATGCAAGAAGCTAAGTAACAATTCCTCAAAGACATGATAATATGATTAGTATTGATCTAATAATTGAATCCCAACAATAATCTGAAGTTCTAGAAATGCTAGGTCTAAACATAATATAGAGAATTAAGAATTTGACTGAATTCTAGGGACCTAGTTGATGAAAGGAACCCACTAGTGAAATCCCAAATACCTGGTGACGAATTTGACAGAGAAATCTTTCGATTTCAGAGTTGGAACAGGAGGAAACCTTGTTGCGTTCTTGGAGAGGCTTGGTCGACTCTTTCTCTTCTTTTTCTTTCAACTTCGTTGAATTTTGGAGAATCAGTTTACTTGGGTAAAGTCTAATTAAGTTACTAGGATAAAACTGACCAAAATGATGTAGTTTAGGGGTTAAACGATGTAGTTTAGGTGTCAAACACATAGGGAAAAGACCAAAATGACCCTAACTTAATATTTGTTAGGCCCAAACCGATGGACCTGACCGACGGTCCATTCTGGTCAACCTCATTTGGCTTCAAAGAGGGGGTTCCAGGGTCTCGATCCACGGACGAGGACATGGCCCGTGGTCTGACCTAAGGTCCATAGGTTCAATCATGGGTCGACCCTAAGATGATTTTGTCTGAGTTTTTGGGGTAGGGCTCCAGATGGCCAAACACGGACCCCACCTACGGACCATGTGTGGTTCCCGTTGGAGGCACCTGAAACTTTTAATTTTCTGCAATATGGTCTTTCTAGCATATGGGGTGTTACATTATCTGCCGTTTGGGAACATTCTTCCTCGAATGAAGGCTAAACTAGCTGAATATGGAGGGAAAGAGTTGCAAACCCTACCATTAAGCACTGGAAACTGATTTCTGACTGAACTATGTTCCAAGATCATGCAATTACACTGAAAATGTAGGTATAACTGAAGGAACATTATACTAAGAGGATTTTACACATGAGTAACTGAAAGACTAGAGAGGAACAATTACCTCAAGCTGGAATTGAATCGGAAGGAAGATGAGGATACTTAGCCTTCATGGCAGCTTCTGCTTCCCAAGTAGCTCTCTCAACGGACTGACTCCTCCACAAAACCTTAACTGAAGCAATTTCTTTATTTCTCAACTTTTGAACCTGACGATCAAGAATCTTAACTTGAACATCTTTATAATAGAGACTATCCTTTACAACCACACTTTCCAATGGTACTATTGATGTTGGGTCACGCACACACTTCTTTAACAACGAAATGTAAAAGACTGCTTGCACCGCTGCTAGTTCTGCTGGCAACCTTAACTCATAATTCACTTTACCAACTCTGTTCAAATCTTGTAAGGGGCTACATATCTAGGACTGAGCTTCCATTTCTTGCTAAATCTCATCACCCCCTTCATAGGTTACAATTTCAAGAAAACCCAATCATCAATTTGGAATTAAGTCTCTTCTCGTTACATCTTTATAACAATTCTGGCGATTATTGGCAATCTTAAGTCTATCTTTGATGAGCTAAACTTTTTCCATATCATCATGCACCAAATCTGGTCTTATTCAGGCTGCTTCACCTACTTCAAACCAACCAACTGGAGATCTACATCTACACACATATAATGCCTCATAAGGAGCCATCTGAATGCTGGAATGGTACTTATTATTTTAGGCGAACTCTATAAGAGGAAGGTGATAATCCCAACTTCTTTTGAAGTCAATCACGCAAGCTCTTAACATGTCTTCTAAGGTCTGAATGGTATGCTTTGCCTGACTGTGCTGAGATTAACTTGAGAACCACGACCTCTTTAAATGATTTCCAGAAATGAGAGGTAAACTGAGGACCTCTATCTGAGATGATAGACAAAGTAACCCCATGCAACTTGAATATCTCATTAGTTTAAAGCTTGGCATAGTCCTCCACCGAATCTGTAGTCTCAGCAGCCAAAAAGTTAGTGGACTTAGTGACTCTCTCTATTATCACCCAAATGGAGTCGTGTTGTCTACGAGTACGAGGTAAACTTGCCATGAAGTCCATGTTTATCACTTCCCACTTCCATGTAGGAATGTTAACCACTTGTGTCATACCTTCTGGTTTCTGATTCTCTACCTTCACTTGCTTACAATTAGGGCACTTAACTACAAAATATGCTATATCCCTTTTCATATCACTCTACCAAAAGACTTCCTGGAGTTATGGGCTTCTATAAGGATCTGATGTCTTAACTCACCAACATTATGAACATATAAACAACCTTGATAGAGAAGCCCACCATCTCCTTCTTGGGAGAAAACCTCAACTTTCTACTGATGAACTGCACCCTTCATTTGAAGAAATATAGGACCACTATCTTCTTTTTCCTTAACCTCCACTACCAATGAAGATTATGACCCAATCTAGACTGTTACAGCACCATCTGATATGCTCATAAGGCAAATGCCCAAATGAGCAAGCAAGTGAACATCTTTTCCTAGTTCTTTCCGTTCTATCTCAGCATGCGTTACCCTACTCATAAATAGTATACTAAGAGCATCAACTACTACATATGCCTTACCAGGATGGTAAAGCAAATTTATATTATATTCCTTCAGGAATTCAAGCCATCTCTGCTAGAGAAGATTCAACTCTCTCTGGGTGAACACATACTGAAGGCTCTTATGGTCTATGAACACATCTGTGTTAACTTTATATAAGTTATGTCTCTAAATCTTTAGGGAAAATACTATGGCTGCAAGCTCAAGGTCATGAGTTGGATAGTTCTTCCTAGGCACCTTAAACTTCCTAGAAGCATAAGCTATAACTTTACTTCTCTACATCAACACAGAACCTAGGCCGACTCTGGACGCATCACAATAGATTACATAATCGTTTGAACCCTCTGGTAGAGTCAAAATAGGAGTTGTAGTCAACCTAGTCTTCAGTTCTGAGAAGGTCTTCTCAAACTCGTCTAACCACTGAAACTTAACATTTTTATGAGTCAACTTAGTCAATGGAGAAGCAATGGATGAAAAATCCTTCCACGAACCTTTTATAATAACCTACTAAACCCAAGAAACTTCTAATATTTATAGGAGAGGTAGGTCTAGTCCATTGCTTCATTTCCTTTATTTTTGTGAGAATCCACTCGAATCACTTCACTATACACAATATGTCCAAGGAAGCCAACAAATTGCAACCAAAACTCACATTTGCTAAACTTAGCGAATAACTGGCGATTTTTGATAGTTTGTAGGACAACCCTCAAATGAGTCACATGTTCTTCCTCATTCCTAGACTAAATGAGGATATCATCAATAAAGACAATAACAAACAAGTCCAAATACTGCTTGAACACCATGTTCATCAAATCCATGAAATTTGGAGGAGCATTGGTTAGTCCAAATGACATAACTACAAATTCATAATGACCCTACCGAGTCTTGAAGGCTATTTTCGAAATGACACTATCTTTGACTCTGATGATAACCGAATATGAGGTTTATCTTCGAAAAATGACTAGCACCCTGAAGTTGGTTGAACAAGACATCAATCCTGGGGATAGGGTACTTATTCTTAATTGTGACTTTGTTCAACTACCAATAGTCAATGTATAACCTGAGAGAACCATCTTTCTTTTTCACGAACAACACTGGTGCACCCCATGAGGAAATATTGGGTCTGAAGAAGCCCTTATCTCGAAGGTATTTCCACTACTCTTTCAATTCTTTAAGCTCAACTGGAGCCAATCTACAAGGATGAATAGAAATAGGCTGGGTATTTGGAAGGAGATCAATTCCGTAGTCGATTTCCTTTTCGTGAGCAACTCCGGGAAGATCTTTTGGAAACACTTTTGTAAAGTCATTAAATACTAGAAATAACTCAATAGTTTGGGTTTCATAGCTTAAATCCTTAACCCAAACTAGATGATAGAGATGCCCCTTAAAGATCATCTTTGTGACCTTAAGGTAAGAAATGAATCGACCCATAAGCATTGAGCTACTATCGTTCAATTGTTAAACTGGATCGCCTGGAAACATAAAATGAATGATCCTAGTTCTATAATCAACTGAGGCATAATGAGAATTACTTCATTATAAACAATATGTCCAAGGAAACCAACAAATTGCAACCAAAACTCATATATGCTAAACTTAGCGAATAACTGGCGATCTTTGAGAATTTGTAGGACAACCCTTAAGTGAGTTGCATGGTCTTCCTCATTCCTAGACTAAATGAGGATTTCATCAATAAAAATGATAACAAACAAGTCCAAATACTGCTTGAACACTATGTTGATCAAATCCATGAAATTTGGAGGAGCATTGGTTAGTCCAACTGACATAACTACAAATTCATAATGACCCTACCGAGTCCTGAAGGCTTTTTTCGAAAGTAACTATCTTTGACTCTGAGCTGATGATAACCCAATCTGAGGTTTATCTTCGAAAAATGACTAGCACCCTGAAGTTGGTTGAACAAGTCATCAATCCTGGGGATAGGGTACTTATTATTAATTCTGACTCTGTTCAACTACTAATAGTCAATGCATAACTTGAGAGAACCATTTTTCTTTTCACGAACAACATTGGTGCACCCCATGAGGAAATATTAGGTCTGAAGAAGCCCTTATCTCGAAGGTCTTCTTACTAATCTTTCAATTATTTAAGCTCAACTGGAGCCAATCTGCAAGGATGAATAGAAATAGGCTGGGTATCTGGAAGGAGATCAATTTTGCAGTCGATTTCCTTTTTGTGAGGAACTCCGGGAATATCTTTTGGAAACACTTTTGTAAAGTCATTAACTACTAGAACTGACTCAAGAGTTGGGGTTTTGGAGCTTGAATGCTTAACCTAAACTAGATGATATATATACCCCTTAAAGATCATCTTTGTCGTCTTAAGGTATGAAATAAATCAACCCATAGGAATTGAGCTACTATCGTTCAATTGTTAGACTGGCTCATCTGGAAACTTAAAATGAACAATCCTAGTTCTATAATCAACTGAGGCATAATGGAATCACTTCGCTATACACAATATGTCCAAGGAAAAAACCAAATTGCAACCAAAACTCATATTTGCTAAAACTTAGCGAATAACTGTCGATCTTTGAGAGTTTGTAGGACAACCCTCAAATGAGTCGCATGTTCTTTCTCATTCCTAGACTAAATGAGGATATCATCAATAAAGACGATAACAAACAAGTCCAAATACTGCTTGAACACCATGTTGATCAAATCTATGAAATTTGGAGGAGCATTAGTTAGTCCAAATGACATAACTACAAATTCATAATGACCCTACTGAGTCCTGAAGGCTTTTCTCAGAATGTCACTATCTTTGACTCTGAGCTGATAATAACCGGATTTGAGGTTTATCTTTGAAAAATGACTAGCACCTTGAAGTTGGTTGAACAAGTCATCAATCCTGGGGATAGGGTAATTATTATTAATTGTGACTTTGTTCAACTACTAATAGTCAATGCATAAACTGAGAGAACCGTCTTTCTTTTTCACCCCATGAGGAAATATTGGGTCTAAAGAAGCCTTTATCTCGAAGGTCTTTTCACTACTCTTTCAATTCTTTGAGCTCAACTGGAGCCAATCTGTAAGGATGAATAGAATTAGGCTGGGTATCTGAAAGGAGATCAATTTCGCAGTTGATTTCCTTTTCGTGAGGAACTCCGTAAAGATCTTTTTGGAACAAATTTGTAAAGTCATTAACTACTAGAATTGACTTAAGATTTGGGGTTTCGGAGCTTGAATCCTTAACCCAAACTAGATGATAGAGATACCTCTTAAAGTTCATCTTTGTGGCCTTAAGGTAAGAAGTGAATCGACCCATAGGCATAGAACTACTATCGTTCAATTGTTAGGCTGGCTCATCTGGAAACTAAAAATGAATGGTCCTAGTTCTATAATCAACTGAGGCATAATGGGAATGTAACCAATCCATGCCTAGAATGACATCGAAGTCTACCATTTCTAATTCTACAAGATCTTCTAAAGTGACTTTTTGAGAGACTGTGATATGGCAATTTTTGTATACCTGTTTAGCTATAATTGGGTCACCTACTAGAGTAGAGATTGGAAAGGATCCTAAGAGAGTTTCTGGACTGACATCGAAGTTCATTGCTATATATAGAGTTACAAAGGAAGAGTAGCCCTTGGATCTAACAAATCATAAACATCTAAATAAAAGACTCGCAACATACTAGTAACCACATCAGGAGAAGCTTCCTGATCCTGGCAAGCCTAGAGAGCATAAAACATATTCTGGCACTATCCGCCACCTGTACCAGATGGAGTACCCCACTGAGTAGAGAGACCTGCTAGTGTTGTTGAAATTGTAGTTTGAGTCTTACTATTGTTACCTCCTTGTCATTGTTTAGATGAAGGGAAATACTTTATCCTGTGACTAGTATGACCACACTCAAAACATCCATCTATCATGCAAGACACTTGCGTGGAGCATTTTTACAACACTTTGAATAAGTTGGGTAGGTTCTAGTAACTGAAACACTCCTTTGAGACTTAGAGCCTGATACCCTACCTTTCTGATCCTGTCGAAACATAGAGGATGGAGCACTAGTTGATGAAGGTTCTGGGGCTGAATATTTTTTCTGAAACACCGAGTGATTTCCACCACCTGATTTCTGCTGAAAGTACTCATAGTTGCATGTCCTAGCCTTTTTGTTGTCCTTAGCCTATTCTCTAAGCTTATCTCCCTCAACCTATTGAGCATGAGTCATGAGCCTAGAGATAGTCATACCCTTTAACAATATCACATTTCTGCACTCTATGTTCATCAGGACAGATACCCCTAATAAGAGCTTACGCATGTGCACCCTAGGATTAGCAATCATATGTGGAGCATACCTGGAGATCTGGGTGAACATAAGTCTATCCTCTTGGACTAACATAGAGCCTTGCCTCAAATTCATTAATTCCTAAGCTTTACCCTCTCTCAACTCCCTTGGAAAGAACCTGTCCATAAAAGCTCTGGTAAAACACTTCTAAGTCACAAGAGCTGCATTGTCACCCCTGTTTTTCTTCCACTGCGTGAACCATATGTGAGCTAATCCTTGATCTGGTAGGACGCCAACTCTACTCTATCATTCCCAGTTACCTGCATCATTTAATATATCTCTTTGACCTTATCAATAAAGTTCTAGGGATCCTCAACAAGGTGCGACCCTAGAAACTCAGGCGGGTTCATCGTAACAAAATCTCAGACCCTAGGTACCACTGATCAACCATTTCTATTAGTAAGAATTGGAACCTGCTGATTGTTCTGGTTGGATACACTCTGGGCCAAATGTTGAATGTCATTCTAAAATTCAACACTCAAAACCTCATGATTTGGGACTGGAGGAGCTGCATTAGCGTTGTAGGCGTTAGCATTACTTGCGTAAGCTCTACAAGGAGGCATGATTTGGAAACGAATAACATCAAGTTAGAAAGGATATCAAAACCACCCATGCTAAGAATAATGAGAAGGTGAAGTTTTTCCTAAAACACTTCGTAGCCTCCCCCTCATAGGTGTGGAACGCTTCACACTAATGAAAGGGACTCTACATAGTGTGGCTTTTCAGACATCCTAGGACCCTTGAACCTAGTGCTTTGATACCAAGTTTGTCACACCTCGAGGCTACCCCCTTACCATAAACACGGTACTTAAGATCACAAGTCACCCCAAACTAGCATAACATAAGCATACTAAGATAAACTAAAATGAGAAATACTCTGTAGAAGCTTAAAACATGGTACGAAGTGAAATAATGGGGAATACCCATTCTAAGTCTGAATATATAATAACTGAGAGTTCAATAACAACTGAAAGATCAAACTTAAAACTAAGACGGAATCTATCTATGTCTGAATAAAAGCCTCTAACTGACTATATATGCTGGGACATGTCCCCATCTAACTCTAGCAAAATGCCAAGAAAAGACACTATAAATGAAAGAAATGTGTCCATCGTCCTCAAAGAATGAGGACTCACCACTGATACTGCTGAACTGGAGATCGAGAACCAATTTATGCGTGATATGAAAGTTGATGACCTAAACCTACATCCTGAGAAACAGTAGCGCACAATATGCATCACTACTTGAAAGGTATAGAGCATGCATGATAGGATCAAGCTGAACAATACAAACATAATCGAACAAAGCAATAAGAGAAATGACATAATCTAAACATGATGTAAATATTGAAATATACAAAATAGTGAACTAACTGAATACACTGACCAAGTACATGACATGTTGAGATTAAATACTGAACTATAACTGATAATGTGATCAAAACACTAGAATTTGACTGTGGGAGCTACTGTTAACCGACATAAAACCATGAGAGCTATCCGTGGAGTCCAATTTATCACCCCATTGAGAGGACCCAGTATACCTTACCAAGGGTATAAAGGCATGACTAGTGTGATCACTAACTATGTATCCCACTGAGGGGACTTATCCTATAAGGGCATGTAATTCTGGGACGATGAGGGTGACTGACCCTTAGTCCACTCGGTATTAAGCCTACTCACAATTGATTATGTAAGCAACATATTATGACTCAATTCTGTAATACTGAATAGCTCAAAATACTGACATGCTAACTGAACTACAACATTAATATACTGATAAAGAAATGAACTTAATTGAGGCATGTATATCTGAATAGACTGACCTATAAAGTGTAATTCATGAACTAAACTAATGTACATAACTAGGTTTCTGAGTTTCATGCAAGAAGCTAAGCAACAATTCCTCAAAGACATGATAATATGATTAGGATTGATCTAACAACTGAATCACAAGAATAAACTGAAGTTCTAGAAACCCTAGGTCTAAACATGATATAGAGAATCAAGAATCTGACTTAATTCTAGTGACCTAGTGGATGAAAGGAATCCACTAGTGAAATCCCACATACATGGTAACGAATTTCACAGAGAATCTTTCAATTTCGAGGCTGGAACTGGATGAAAACTGTTTGCATTCTTGGAGAGGGTTGGTCGACTCTTCCTCCTATTTTTCATTCAAGTTGGATGAATTTTGGAGAATGAGACTTGAGTAAAATCTAATAAAGATACTAGGCTAAACTTGGCAAAAATGACATCATTTTGGGGTTAAACGATGTAGTTTAGTTGTCCAACGCATAGAGAAAAGACCAAAATCACCCTGACTTAAAAGTTGTCGAGGCCAATCGACAGACCGTGGATGGACTGACGGTCTATCCTGGTCAACCGTCATGGTGCTTCAGAGAGGGTGTTCTATGGGTCTCGATCCATGACCCATGATCTAACCTACAATTCGTGGGTCCAGTCATGGGTCAACCCTTAGATGATTATGTTTGAGTTTTTGGGAAGGGTTGTAGGTGGCCAACCACGGACCCTACTACGGTCCGTGGGTGGTGCCCATTTGTGGCACCTATAACTTCTAATTTTCTGCAATCTGGTCTTTCTAGCATACGGGGTGTTACACCTTGACTTGAAACCCTACGTTGAATTTTTCTCTATCTTCAAGTTTCTAGAGAGAGATATTTTAGAGAGGAGAATTGATCTTCTTTTTTGAATTTGGAAGAATGAAGTGAATGAGTTAATTTGGGTGTTGAAAATACTTATATAGGGGTCTTAGTGAAGGGTAAAACGACGTAATATAGGAACTGATTAATTAGGAAAAGACCCAACTAACCCTGAAAATAACTATCAATTGCCATCAACCTACTAACTACGGTCCGTCCAGGTGGACCGTCATTGGTTGTCAGAAACTAGAATTTGGGCTCTTTGGATCACAGATCCCAACCCCATACCGTAGTCTGACCAATGGTCCATTGGTCAGGCTGTGGTTCTGGGCCCTCAGACCATTACTAGGCAGGCCAACCACAGACCACACCTACGGTCCATGGTCCCTTCCACGGGTTGTGGGTGGCCAACATAGGTTGCACCTACAACTTTTGGGAATTGGTTTCATTTCCCTTTTTTGAATACGAGGTATTACAACAGTGCTTTGAAAAGGTGAAGTCACTTAGCCAAATCAACCATACGTTAACTCTCATCCCCATTGCAAGCTCAAAAGACATGAGATCTTGCATATACTAGGTTGTGTGTTGATTGGAAAAAGTGGCGAACCTATGGGACGATAGTTGCATGTATTTCTCTTTTGATATTGCATTGTGAGAACATTATATTGTTCTTGATGTGAGGGAACTTAAATGTATTTGTTGAAACATGGTTTTGCATTAAAAAGAAGCTATAGTGAGCTTGAGCTAGGTTTGACATCGACTAGTCATCATTTGAAGGTTTTTTTTATCATGATTGAGTGTTGCATGTTATTGACATTACCCTAGTAATGGTACTTACATTGTAGCTCTCATTGAAAAATATTGTAGACACCTTTGTTGAATTAATTGTGTTCTAAATTTAGTTGAGGACACGCAAAAGTTTAGTTAGGGTTGTTGATGAGTGGTATATTTACACACATTTAGGATCTATTTAGTTAAATAATTAGTCTCATCAATGCCTTATTATGTCCCATTCTAATGATAATTTATGATTTGCAGCTTCAAAGGCTAAGGGACATGGAAAGGATGAATATTTAAAAGAATGACCAGAAACATGCAAACAAGTGTAAAATCCACATTGTTTGCCTAACAAAAAGGATAGATCAATCAATTGGCACGACCTTATCCAAATGACAGTGCTCAATTCTTGCATTAATTGAGGTAGGTAAACAAACTCAAAGTGGAAGGGTGACTCGCCAAATATAAAGGCAAACTTGTTGACCATCATTGAAGGTGAAAGATTTTGAAGAACAATTAGAGGCTTAAAAGGTGAACAAATGTAGTACTTGATGATCTTATGAATAAGAAAGGCAGACTCGAACGAGATTGGTGAGTGAGGTTCCAACACCCAAACCCTAAAACAAGAGAAAGGCGAGCTAAGGAGGAAATAACGATCCGCTGAATGTGCTTGATGATTCCGACTAACATCAACGAAATGGTCACACAATGAATTTTGGTCCAAATTTTGAGGGAAGTATAAATAGCCCAAAGGAGAGCAAAACATATTTCTAGAGATTGGTTATAACAGTTTTTATCTATAATTTTAGAGTAAGAAACACTTTACCATATGAAGAACATTTTTAGTTTCGGGGTTTTCAACTTTGCTCTTAATATATTCAATTTGAAGTCAAATTCAAAGTTTGTGTTTCTAATAATTAATTAATTTCATGTCACCCATGGTTGTTTTCATGAAAGGTGTAATTTCTTTACAATTTATGATGTGTTGCTAAAACCCCAAAGTCTACGGGTGCATTATGGGGTTGAGTATTGATTTAATGTAGAGTGTATTGTGTTATGCTACATTTTGTTTTTGTTGATGCACAGATTTGGGATAATTAGCATGGTTTTTATTTATGGTTAAGGTTGCAAATTAATTCCTTCTTCTGATCTTCGATAGATGCTCGAATGATATTAATTGGAGTGAGTAATAAATTTGATATTTGCATTTTATATTTGTTGTCTATAATTTTTTTGAAAAAAAAAAATTATAGGTTGGATCTATTTGCCCTATTTTTGCATCATAATAGAGAATAGTGTAAGGTATTGAGTTGTTTAGGTATGCACATAGATGAGACCAAAGTGATTTTCTATGAATTGAAGCTATGAGATCAAAAAAAGACTAGTGTCATTGAAGATTACCCAACCTATTCATGAGTGTTCAGTACTATAGAGAAGCTCAATTACATCTATGTAGTAGCGATTTCCAATCCCCGCACCCCTAGATTACTTTTTAAAAAATTCTAAAATCTTAGTTTAATTGTGACTATTGAAAACAAAATTGTTAGTTGGGTACTTTTTATCGAGTAAGAATTCTTACCCTTTGAATTTGTTTTGTAGAGTAGTTTGAGCATTATAATAGTGTCTTATTGGGAGAGGACTGATGTTAGGGTCACCCCCACCTCCTCTAATTATATTCAGAGGATTCAAGCACATTACTTTATAGATGATGTGGTGAGGAGAAAGCCGCCACCACCAAACATTACCCCTGTGTTAGACCCTACTAGCCTTAAGGCCAAGGCTGTTCAACCTACTCCTTGAATAGAGCTAATAGATACCATTCAACCTTTCTCTTTACCTTCAACCTCTACATCTGGTGCACCGTCCTCGATATGCTAACCTTCATTCACCCACACATTGATCTACCAAATGGGCAACCTTGCATATTCGGTTGATATGAGAGCAACTAAGGTAGAGAGTGAGATGCCCAAGTTTGTTGAGAGGGCAATTGAGAATACATTACTTCAAGTAAGAGGTGATACGGTGAAATTTCAGAACACTTTAGCATCATATAGGGAGAAGTAAGACAACCTTACCACTAGGATAAAGGAGAGGCAGAAGAGTGAGGGTACCTCCAGTGAGTTGATTGAGCTGGAGGAGAGATTACTACACTTCTGCCTGATGTAGATTTAAAACAATCCACTTATATTTTCATTATTTGGGGAGAAGTCCCCTGATGTGCCTCATTTTGTCCCTTCTTTTGAGCTGAGATTTGATGCACGTAGCGATATAGATGAGCAACCTAATGATGGAGCTGATGAGGTTGGAGATAAGGATGAGGAAGAGACTGATAAGGATGAGTTCTTGCGAGTTGATGAGAGATAGACTGTTGAGATGTTGAAAAGTTGCATGCTATAGAGGAGACGACAGTGCATGCCACATTAAAGAGATATCGTATCTAGATATAAGAAGTTGGAACTAGTGGAGTTTCTTTACACTCCACCATTCCTCCTAAATATGTTTTAGGCAATGATGCCTAAGTTGATGCCACTCTGCTGCTTCATGCTCCTATTTATTCCCTCCGAAACTCCATATCAGAGCAATTCACATGCATAGCCTTTCAGGGGGATTTTTTTATATTACTCTCCTCCCGTATATAGATTTTTTATCGTATTGAGGACACTTTAATTTTATTTCGGTGGGGTAAGGGAACTTGTGCATATATTCCTATTTTTGATTGTATTTTGTCATTTTCAGCTTTATTTTGAGATTATTGCAGTGTTTTGGTATTTTGTATTTTGGTTATGATAGTTTATATTTTGATTCATTTTTTCTCTCCCCACCTTTTACCCCATGAGTTTGGTAGTTGATGAAATGCTTAAGTTTTCATTGTGATGTCAGTGGATCGATTGTTGTAAATATCGATCTCTTGGATAGTGTTTATGATGATAAATATGTTTTGTGTGAATGTTTCAAGAAGATCAACATGGCTTCACTTTTGAACAATCTTTTTGATTTTTGTGTTGACTATTTGTGTATGTGAGCCTTGCAATGAACATCGTACACAAGCTTTTTGATTTTGTATATGTGTGCTAAATGATTGTTTTTGAAGTGTGTGGTTAGGCCCTACTTGAAAACATGCTTCTTGAATCCTAGAATTAGCCTTGTTAGTCTAATTTTCTAGATGTGGTGAATGTTAGAAATGATCTTGGAAACATATTTTTAAAGGAAACCCAAATATTTGTACCTTTTATGACTACCCTGTGAGGGTCTGCAACCATCTTGGTACCATTTAATCCTAAACCATTTGTTATTAACCATTGTTGAAATCTCTTGAGATAAATTTTCTATAACTCCTCACCCATAAGTCTTTTTCTAAGAATTGGTTTACTTGAATACCCAACTTAGGCCAAAATCCTAAGTTGGGGTTGTGAAAAAAAGAGAGGAAAGAAACTCAAGTGGAAGGAAAATAAAAAGTGAGACTCAACTTTGAAGTTTGTTACAAAAAGAACGAAGCCCTCCTTATATATAGAAGAATAAGAAAAAGAGAATGAGAAAAGGTTTTGCAATTGAAATAAAAAAAGGAAGGGTAATGAAATAAAAGGGGTTTTATAAATTGAATGAAAAAAATTGAGATTTGCATCTCCAAGTAAAAAGAATGGAAAGAACTTGAGAAGAGGTGAAGATGAGTACAACAATGCTTTGATAAGGTGAAGTCACTAAGACAAATTGACCATAACCTTAACCCTCAACACCATTACAAGCATAAAAAGACCTTTGAGATTTTGCAGGAACTAGGTTGTGTGATGATTGGAAAATATGGGCAAATATATAAGATGAAGATTGCATTGATTTCCTTACAGAGAGTGAGTTTTGTATTGATTCCTTACATTTTTATGATTTGCTTTGTGAAAGCATGGAATCGTTCTTGATTTGAGGGCACTTGAATGCATTAGTTGAACCATGGTTTTGCATTAGAAAGGAAGCACTTGTGAGCTTGAATGTGGATTGATACCGCCTAGTCATCATTTGAAGCTTTTTGATCATGATTGAGTGTTGCATATGCTTGAGAGTAGTCTTCTGACGTCACTTGGATGTTAACTATCATTGAGACCTGCTGTTAACACCCTTGTTGAACTAATTGTGTTCTTAATTTACTTGAGGACAAGCAAAAGTTTAAGTTAGGGGGTGTTGATAAATGGTAGATTAATACTCATTTGAAGCCTTTTTAGTTCAACAATTCATGTCTTCAATGCTTAATTATGTCCTATTCTGATGAGATTTGATGTTCCTCAGCTATGAAGGCTAAAGGATAAGGCAAGAAGGAATATATGAAAAAGTGCCTAAAAAAATTGAAAGGAGTATAAACTCCCTAATGGTAGTCACCTAACAAAAATAGCGGATCTCCCAAGTGGTCTGACCTTGCCCAAAGTGATAGTGCCTACACTTGAAAATATTCAAGGTAGGTTGGTGGATTGAAAATGAAATGGAAACTCACTAAATTAAAATATGAACTAGAAAACCATTGCTGAAGATGAAAGAACTTTGTAGAAAAGTGAAGACATAAAAGGCGAACAAAAGTGGTAATCTGGCATTCGCCGAATGTGAAAGACGAACTTAATATTGAGGTTCAAACACCTAAAGACTAAACCAAGTGAACGGCGAGCTCAGGATCAAATGGTAAACCGCCGAATATGTTTGGTGAACCCAACTAATGTCATAGAGTTGGTCACACAATATATTTTGGGCCAAATTTTGGAAAACTATAAATTGCCCAATGGAGTGAGAAAATATATTAGATGTTTGTATGAGATTTTTGTATAAGCTTTTAGGGGATTTGTGTATGTTACTTTGAAGACATTTTACCTTGTGAGAAATATCATTAAGTTTTGGGATTATTTAGAATATACTCTTGAAATTAAAAAATCAAGACTTGAAATCAAAGTGGGTGTTGATTATAATTGCTTAATTTCAAGACATTCATGGTTGTTATCCCAAGAGGTATAATTTCTTTACTTTTATGATGGGTGGCTAAAACCCAAAGTCTAAGGGCGTAATTATGGGGTTGGGTGTTGATTTAATGTAGTGAGTTTTGTGTTTGTTCTATTTTACTGCTGTGCATTTATGGATTTAAGCTAATTAGCATGGGTTTACTTTTTGGGTTAAGGTTTCTAACTTAATTCTATTCTCGATCTTCGATTGATGCTCGAAAGAGATCAATTTGAGTGGGTAATTACGTAGATGCATACAATTTCGGTTTGATTTCTATGGTTTGCTTGAAAGAGAGATTATGGTTCAGTTCTAGTTTCCTGAATCTTCTCGAAAGAGAGATTCCCGTAAGGTAATAGTTTGATTTTTTATTCACATAGAAAGACGGAAATGAGATTCTATGATTTTGTACTATTAGATCGAAAGAAGATTAGTGTCATTAAAGAAGACCCAACCTATCTATTATTGTTTAGCACTATCGAGCAACACAATTACCCCTATGTGACATTGATACCAATCCCTGCACCCCTAGAGTACTTCTTACTTGTTTGAATTTTTAATTTAGTTTAGTTGTGAAATTTTAAAACTATTTTAGTAAATTTGGTGGAATTATCCACCCACTTACTTTAAAGTGCTACAATGAATAGATCCACATTCTTACCTTGGGGGATTTGACCCCTACTCTTAATTGGGTATTTTGATTAACGACAACTACTTATTCTTTTACTTGTCTTGAGGATAATTTGAGTGCTATCAGTTAAGAAGAAATCGGAGTGGGAATCTTGGAGTGTATGGAAGTACGTATCGATTTCAAAGGTGGGTCAATGTGATTTCTCAATAACCTTACTTACCCATGGTTAGGTTGGGTCAATCTTAAGGACATATCATATTTCTCAATCATAATATACTTATCAAAAGAATTCCTCTCATACACTCTCATGTGTCATCAACTAAACAACTCAATACCTTGACATAAATCTTCTCCCTCAAACAGAGGTGAAACCCCAAAATCCTTTCTCAAGAAAATAATGAATTTCTGAATATTATTCAAGCATCAACTCAGTTACCCACTTCATATATTCTATCTCAAGCAATATACAAAGATAGAAATCTAGAATTATATTTGCAACCTCTATTCATAAATTAAGCATATGATAATCAAATTAAATCCATGAAAATAAAGGTAAAACAGAGCAGGACACATTATCCCACCAATTTAATCAACACTCAACTCCATATGCAAACTCCTAGAATAAGAGTTTTAGCAAATCATATTATAAGTACAAGAAAGTATACCAAAAACATCCTTGGCCATTAGGTTGATGATTTGCAACTTCACTTTAAGCGACTCCCTTCCAAAATCCCAAAAATTATTGGTTACTAGCTTGTTTCTCAAACTACAAATTAGAAATTTCTATTGTAGTATGTCAAAAAAGTTTTAGAACCAATTAATGAGCAAAAATATATATTTTTCTCTCACCTTTAGGCTATTTATAGTTACCTTTAGGCTATTTATAGTTCCCTAAAAATAGCCAAAACTTTATCAAATTTCTTAGTTGGCAATGTTAGTCATGCTCGCCGACACATTAGGCAAGTCGCTGACTTGTTATTCTTCTTGTCTTTCTTGGCTGTAGGTGTTTGAATCAGTATTGACGAGCTCAATGCAGATTTTCATTTACATTCAGCAAGCCACCGATCATCACCAAATTTGGTATTCTTGGCCTTCCGTTTGGCTTAAATGTACTGTCACTTTCGACTAGCACTTTTTGGTTCATTGATTGAGTTCGGGGAGTTACCTTTTAGATCATTTTCTCACTGACCTATCTTGAGAATTTGAGTCAGGGGATCTTTCATATTTGGCTAGATTTGGCTTATTTGGTGATTCATTGAGTGCCTTTTGACGAGCATCAATGTCAAAATGTTGGTCCTTTTCCATGTTTTGCCTATTTTTGTGTGATTTCATCAATGCCTTGTCCTTGAGCCTTCATAGCTACAAAATACAATGAATCATTAGATATGAACTTAAAATGCATTAAGGACACTAATTGTTGAACTAAAAAGGCCTCAAATGAGTCAAAGTATCAAACTCATCAACAAACTTAACTTAAACTTTTGCTTGTCCTCAAGTAAATTAAGAATTCAACCAGTTCAACAATGATATCTACAATAGTGCTTCTTGTGAGCCAACATGCAAGTGCTAACACAAGGATAATCTCATGACAATGCAAATCTCAATTATGCATAACATGCCTTAAATGATGACTAGCACTTCTAATTCTGAATACAAGATCACGATTGCTGACTCAAGATGCAAAATTATGCTTCAACAAAGGTATTCTAGTGCCCTCACAAAAATAAGAAGATGTTTCCATTCCTTCACAAAGTATATCAATAGAAAAGCTAAGGAATCAATACAAACTCTCAGTCTCTCAGAGAGAGATACATGCATGTTTCATTCCATAAGTTTACCTATATTTTCCGATCATCACATCACCTGATTTTAGCAAAATCTCAAAGGACTTTTTCAGGCCTGTGATGGGGTTGAAGGACTAGGGTATGGTCAATTTAGCTTAGTGACTTCACCTCTTCATAGAATTGTAGTTTTCAGCTTCATTGCATCTCATACTATTTCCAATTTTGACCTAGAGACTCAACTCAAATAATTCACAACATTCATTTCTTATCCAATTTATTCGAAGCCCTATTTTATTACCTCAAGTAACTATGATAATCAAGGAATTTCCTTTGAACACATTCTTTTTTTAATATATGGAGAGGTCTCCCTTTTTTCAATTATTTATCAAAGAGTCTCATCATTCTATCTTTTTCACTTGGGATCTCTTCTCCCTGTTTACCACAAACCCAACTTTGGCTTTTGACCTAAGTTGGATATTCAAATAATCAATTCTTCAAAAAAGATTTAAGAGTGAGAAATTAGGGACATTTTTGAATCAAGAGGTTTCAACAAGATTGACAATAAATGGTTTAGGCTCAAATGATACAAACATGGTTGCAAACCCTCACAAGGTAGTCACAAAATAGATATGAAGATTTAGGCTCACTCTCAAAACTTGTGTGCAAGATCAGTTTTTGCATTCACTAAAGCTTAAAGATTTATACCAACAAGGCAAATTCTAGGAATCTACATATATGATTTCAAATAAGTCTTCACCACATAAGGCACTTCGAATACAATCATTGTGAAAAACTTAACAAAATTAAGCTTGCGTGCATTGGTCATTGCAAGACACAGCAAAATATCTAGTCACAATAAAATGCTAAAATATCATGCAAGAGTTGTGCATCATGAAATTCCTTGCAATACCAACATGAACACATCTCTCCTCAAAAATCATTATCAAAGACATCAATATTGATCTTGATTTATACTCGAATGTTTAAAATGAGTGCAAAAGCTCCTCAATCATTTCAAATCATCACAATCATTTCAAAACATTGGGGCTATTGATAGATACGAGAAAATTACTATTTACTCATATATCACAACCAAACAAAAAACCACAAAATGTATCAAAAGATAATATCAAATAAAACCCAAATAAGATTTCAAACTAAAAGACTAAAATCAAAATGGGATAGGCAAATGTCCTCACCCCAGAAAAAAGTAAACTACAATGTCCTCAATGTGGATATAATATGCATAAATAAAGTGTACAAAAATTCCCCTAGACGACAATGCATTCGATGAACTCTGATCATGTGGCTCAACTGTGGAGGCATCAACCTAGTATTAGGGCATGGTGCATCTGGAGGAGGGATGTATTTTGAAGGATGGGTCCCACTCGGACCAATCTCAAAGATCTCCTGATAGGATCACTTTGGAGTGGCATGCATGATTGACTCCTCCAAAATATGTAGCTCTTCAATGGCCTTCGCACTCAACTACTCATCCTCACTAAACTCCTCCCCATCCTCCAGAATGTTGTCCTCATCAACTTCATCTGCCACTCTCTCAGTCTAAAGTGGAGTGACATCCACTCTAGGCATGGTCGGAGGATCATATGTTAGCATCTCAAATGGGGATATCACACCCCAAAGCCTCGAGATATCCCTAGATTTCAGCTAATCCACATCCCTCCCCAGCCCTGCTAAATAAGCTTTCAAGGCTGTGAAATCTAGCGATGCACCCTCCATTTTCTCACGCTCATCAACCTGAGAAGTGAGGGTCTTTAGTGTTAATCCATAATCAACTAACAAAACCTGATGCTCAGCCGACTCAATCCTCACAAGGTCCATGGCTGGCAGCCTCAAGAGTTGGATTTACTATTGGTTTGGTGTCAGTTAGAGGCGGCTTCCTTCAGTTCACATCATTTCTAAGGTAATAAATCTCTGTTCTCTAAATATTACTAGAGGAAGGTGGGGTGATCCTTACATCAGTAGCCTCTCTAAATGGCAGCCCTGCTAACTCACACATTCAAGTGATCAATACTTGGAAGGGCAAGGATGTATGCTGCTAGTGTGCTCTTATGAACATCTCTTCCTCAATGATGCTACTCATGCATATCTTCTCTCTATCAATAATGTACCACACTAAGACCGCCTTAGGCTGCCTGAGGATGGACTCAATTTGTGATGGAATCAAATTACTACTAATGATTCCAAACCAGTACAGGGTAACCACATTCAAATCTTTCTTCTCAATATTTACCCCGTCCACAATCCATGGGTCCATAGCATCCGATAGCAAAGGGGCCAACCAATCCCTCAATTGACCGAGAGGGTATTTTATCCTCTCTTTTTAAAATGATGTATCATTGGTTAACACCCAACATTTCATTTATTGATTCGGACCCATATTGAACCATCTTTCCTTAGATTTCCACCTCCTCAAGTGGCCTCCATATTAATCCCTTCCTTTTCTTTGTGAGTGCTTTGGTGTAGGCTTCTTAGAACTCTCTTAGCTAGGGAGGGACATATGGTGTCTGAACCCAGGTGAACTGCTCAAATAGTGGAGTTTAATAGTGTCCCATACCATCAGGTAGTCCTCATACCCCCGTTGGTAGACAATCTCTTCTCCTCTAGTATTGTCCTCAACCCAGAAACCTTTAACCTTTTATTGCCCGGGGAGCAATGACTAGAAGCACCCTCAATACCATGATGGCAGTATGGTTTGTTATAAGTTTGAAGCAGACGCAGAAAAATCAACTATGTTGGTATCTACCAACCTTGAACTCTTGACATAATGGTCAAGAGAAAACTCTTCAACTAGTGAACCATTATGATCAAGACGGCCAATGTTAATTTACCAATAAATAAAATTATTTATATTTACTAAAAACGTTAAATCAGCCATGCAAATAATATTTTATTACTTAAAAATAAAGTTCAGAATATTTTAATGGCCCAAGATTATATTAGTGTTAATTAAAAATAGCACTATAGAGTTAGCTTAACAATTGCTACATGTAATTAAATTATGGAGCAATTAAATTTTTTGATAAATATAAAATGTTTACAAGCAAAAACATCAAAAGTATGAAGATAAATTAATTGAAAATAATTTGTGCCTATTCAAATACAACAAAAAGTAAATTTAATAAGTTTTCAAATTTCTACAATAGAAAACAAAAAACAATAATTTGTAATCATATAGAGAAAATATTCTTTAAAAAAAGTTTAAAAAGGAATTATAAAATGCCTAATAACATTAATTTTCTTTAGTTTACCAGCCTTGAACCCTTGACATGGTGGTTAGGAAAAAATTCCTCAACCAATAAACCATTGTTATCAAGAAGGCCGTTATTAATTTACCAACAAGTAAAATTATTTATATTTACCAAAAACATGAAATGAGTCATGCCTACAATATTTATTATTCAAATAAAATATAATTACCTAAATCCCATAGAAAAAAATATATTCTTATTGATAGATCGATAGTGATTAAAGTTATTTGGAATAAATTAAACTTCAAAAAATAAACAATTCATGTTCTTAACCGACTAGAAAAAGACAAAATTAATATACAACTATGATTATAATTATCCTAGATTTATCATTTTTAGTGGTCATGCCGCAAAGTATAAAATAGATCTTAATTAGACATTTTAAAAGAAAAAAAAAAAAAAAAAAAAAACTAGGTTTCATCAATACCTCAATTAATCATTTAAGTGTCTCTACATAAGAATTATATTTATGGGCCTCCTTCGTAGAACACAAAGAAAAAACTAAAAATAAATTAAAAAAGAACATTAACTCTTTTTTATTATGTCAAAAAATAGTGAAAACGGTAACTCTTTTTATTTTCTTTCTTATCCTTTAATGAAATTAAGTGAAGCACTAAAATTTTGTTGAAACATATATGAAACAAAATATTTTTACGCCTATTTATTTGGGTCATTAAGATATTTTGTAATTTATTTTTAAGTAATTAAATATCGTTGACCTAACTCATTTTATGTATTTAGTAAATATAAATAATTTTACCTATTGATAAATTAACATCGGCCTTCTTGGTCAGAATGGTTGACTGGTTGAGGAGTTTTCTCCTGACCACTGGGTAAAGGGTTCAAGACTGGTAAGCTGACGAAAATCATTGGTTAATATAGGTATTCTAAATACCTTTTTGAATTTTTTAAAAATATATTTTTTATTTGATTACATACTACTATTGTTTTTTGTTATTTTTATAAAAAGAAATTAAAAAGGTATTATAGAATACTTCAATATTGTTGGGTTTTTTCTGTTTATCAGCCTTGAACTCTTGACCTAGTGGTCAGGAGTAAGCTCCTCACTAGTCCACCATTATGACCAAGAAGGTCGATGTTAATTTACCAACAAATAAAATTATTTATATAAACTCAATTGCAAAATATCTTAATTGCCCAAATAAATAGCCCTACAAATATTTTGGTCTTCATATTTTAACAAAATTTCAATGCTTTACTTAATTTAATCAAAGTATTAGAAAGAAAATAAAAAAGAGTAACCATTAAAATAAAAAAGAGTTGCCATTTCATTATTTGACATAGTAAAAAGAGTAAATGTTTGTTTTCTAATATATTTATAGTTTTTTCTTAGGATGATGACGGGAGGTTCTTAGATCTACTCTTATGGCAGAGACAATTTTTTTCATATAGTGAAAATATCATAAAACACAACACAATATTCATAATATGAAAATCAAATCTAAACTAACGAAGAAAAACTATCGTAATATAAGTCTGTTATTCCTTGATGATAGGTATTACTGTGTCTTGAGATCGTAATTCCTTTGGTTCAGCTACATCACAAGGAGAAATTATGAGAAATATCTATTCTAAAACAATCTTTTGATTTGGTGCATTCTTTGAGTGCATTTATGTATTGTTAAAATCTATTTATACTTTTGATAGATGTTATCATCGATTGTTTATTGTATTTCACTTATCATATTATTTTGCAGTTGTTACTATTCCTTTTCTGAATATTCGATACTGATTTTCATAATAGTGCAAATTAAGAAAGAGATTCTGGGGGGACAAAAATATGTTGGAACCCTAAATTAAAAATTGTGATGCTAATGCCAATATTGGAAATAATCTGAATATATGCAAGTAAGAGGCACTACTAATCCTCCCTCTCTATAAAACCCTACCTAATGGTGGCCTAGATTAATGGCCAATGTTGATGGAGGTCAACCATTGACGGTGGTTGAACATTTTTTTACTTACAAACCCTACTAATTTCCCATGCCTAAGTGGGAATAATAACTCCTCAAATGCTTCACAGAGGGTGAATAAGAATATTGCTTTCTCTAATGTGAAGATGCAGGAATAAAAACATTTTGAAGGAAATATGGGCAAATCAGAATCACAGGGACAATAAAGTGACATTGTCATGTCAACAAAAATCATTTTAGAGGAAAAAGAAGAGGTTACAACGCAGAATCAACAACAAAGATAACAAGATGAGCAATAACATGTTCGTTCAGTTTAAAAGCAATAGATACAAGCAATCAGAGTTCTTCAGATAACTATCATAGTGGGTCAAGTGAGAAGCATAGGAAAAAACAACATCAACTAGGCACAAAAGATTATAGAGATACAAGGGCAAGCAAATTAAGGATGTGAACATTTGGCAATAATGGAGATTCCAACCATAATGAAATGACAAATCAAGATCATGTGGAAATGAATGGTACTTCACCTCACAAGGTCTTACATGACATTGTGTCACATTTTATAACTGAGGATTCCCCAGAAACAAGCACAATCAAACATTTCAAGTCACAAAAAAGATAGTATTATAAATAGTGAAGGAGTAGATAGTAAAAATGATGGAGAAAGTCAAAGAAAAATCAACAAAATAGTCAGAATGGGGAAGAATGGTGGAAATACAATAGGCTCTCAGCTTACCATAACATTACCAAAGAGGGGATTATGATGTGTCCAAGAGTTGGACTCATTTAAGGCCTTTTTTATACAGAGGTAGTGTCCTCAAATGCTTATTTTGTGACAATAACTGATTTAAAACCCTTGATATTCACATACCAAAAAGGAACAAACAAGATAAACAGATAAAGAAGGGCGAGCTTGACGATCGCCAAGAGCACTCGGTATGTCGCTGAGTGGCTCATCAGACCGCCCAAACTCTAAGGGAGGAAAACACGTCAGCAAGGGAAAGGAGCTATTGACGAAATGCCAAGTATTTCCACGATACAGTGCTATATCACCCAAAGTTACAGACTTTGAGGATGTTGAATGCTAAGACAGAAGGGCGATGGAAATGATAAAAGGGCGACTCGCCAAGTGGTTTAGTGATCCCGACTTACTTCGCCGAGTGACTCTTCGCAGCACATTTTTGGCGACTATAAATACATTTTTGAACATTTAGTTTAGTATCTTATCCTATCTTAGTTCATATATTTTTAATCTATTTTTGAGTTTTGAGTAGTGAGACAAGTTTTCTCTAGTTTTTCCTAAGATTTAAAGAATTGAAGTTTTTCACGTTTGAGAAATTTAAAGTAGGTCTTTGGGATTCTTCGAATTAGAGCATTGTAAGGACGAATCTACTCTTACCCAGTCAATGGATAATCAATTTGGTAACAATTTTTACCTTTTTATAATGTCTAGCTAAAACACAAATTCTTGGGGTGTGATTATGTACTAATTTAGTTTATGGGTATTGCTAATTGTTAGTTTAAATGCTATTTAGAAGTGAGTTTAATCATTAATTATGGTTTAATTTAAGAATTATAGTTTCAAATGTAGTTCTAACTTTGTTTTCTTGGCTTTCTCGAGAGAGAGGTTTTAGAACTAAGGTTCTTGATTGATGGTGAGTAGGTATTGGGTTGACCTGGGTTCAGCTCGAGAGAGTGAATCCTAAACCCAATCCCACATATTCAGTTCGAGAGAGTGAATGGACTAAGGTGTCGTCTGTTCTTATTTTTCATGCTTGTTGATGTTCGAGAGAAATCAACTAGATTCAAGGTAAATTGTTCGAGAGAATGTTTATCTCTTCTATAGCCTAGCTTACTTACTAATATCTAGCTATTTACTAATAGTTGCAATTACACATTTGTCTATATTAGCCTATAATCGATCACATCCCAATAATCCGTCTCATTATTATTATTTTGTATTGTTTACCACTTTTTGTAGTTGATAATCACAACCAAAAGTCCACATTGACATCCATGGGAAGAGCTCAGTATCGCATTTCAAGTGTGATTCATTCCCACTTCGAAGATAATGACTCTTCGGGACAACATTCAAAGCTTCGAGCGTTTGATGGGTGAGCCAATCCATGAGACTTCGCTAAGATTTAAGAAGTTGGTGCTACAATGCCCAACTCATGGATTGCCCAACAATATTTTTCTTCAATACTTTTACCGAAGCCTTGATTCGGTGAACAAGGGAGAAACTAATTAACTTCCTTTGGGAGGTTTAATACAACAACTTTACGTTATTGCAGCCCATCTTTTCGATGACAAGACCAAGATTAACCAAGCATGGTACACCTGTGAAGATCAGGTCTCCCCTCACACTTTTAAATTGACCAAAGAATAGATTGAAAAAGATCAAGAGAGGGACCAAAACATGGAAAAGATGATGACTCAGCTCGATATTTTGGCCAAGAACGTCATACATGCTGGTACTAGAAGTGTAAATGCTATCAGTGTTGGTAATGTGAACCCCGAAGAAGCCAAGTTTGAAGCGATGTACAAAGAGAAGGTAAACTTCTTAGCCAACCTAGGAGGTGGTTATCATGCAAACTACTCAAGGCCGGGTGGAAACCAATGTTGAAATAGAGATGAGGGCAGGAGAGATCGTGATAGATATTGGATGGATTGTAACCCCACTTGGAAGGAAATAGATGGGGAGAAGGATAGGTATGTTTCTCCCCACGAGCGTCAAAAGCCAAAAGATTTTGAGAGAGGCCGAGCTGAGGATATACTCTCTCGTATTCTTAAAAGGGTTAAACGGTCCAATAAAATTTTGAAGAAGATGAAGGAAAATGTATCGACTCTTAACCAGACAATGACCTCTCCTTCCGTCTCTATCAACCAGTTGGAGACCCAAATGAGTCAAATTTCTTATCATTTAAACTCGAGAAAACAAGAGGGGTTACCTAGTGATACTATGAAAAACCCCAAGAATGAAGTTTGATTGGGGACTTCCATCGTGCCACGACGTTAACTAAGGCGCTGCTTGGGAGGCAACCCAAGTTTTTATTTGCTTTCTTTTTGTTTTTGGAATAATCGATTGAAAGTGAAAAAGGTGGAATGTGTCTGAATATATAGTTTGGCGATCCAAAATTCCAGTCATTAACTCGTCGAAGAAGTCGGCGAGCCTGACTTCGACAGTCGTTGGACTCAAGAAATCATGAAGATGGAATCTGTAAAACTCGGTGGTGAATCAACGAAGAGGTCAGAGAGCCCGACTTTGTCCACCATTTGGAACCCCATATTAGCTAGAGGTCCTGTAAAACTCAGTGAGGTAAGTAACACCTCAGTGTGTCGCCGAGTGGTTCGGCGAGGAAAAATAATATTGCCAAAAGGGCGAGAACAGAACGGTTTTAAAAGGCCAAAGGTTTAAAATTTTAAACTCCTTCACATTCCCGCACTCTTTAACTTCATACAATGACACCCACACTATATATTTCCTATATTTTTACATTTTTCTGCTTTTTGGTCGTCGATCTTGTGTTCAAAGTTGGATATTTTGCTGCCTAGCTTTACAAATTCATCTTTCAGCATAGAGGTTGATTTTTCCGTACCCAAAACTCATAAATAGCGGTTGAACTCAATTGTGTAGTTCTTATTGATGTGTGTTGGGACTCTCTAAATTCATAAATATGTGCTTGTGTGCCTATTTTAATTTCGATATTATGCCTAAATTGCCTAAATTGTTGATTCCTTGATTTTTGTGCTTTAAAAGTAATTGTAATCTTGTGGGTTGTGCTTATTTGTTGTTAAGTCTAGTCGGGTGAGGTATGAGTAACCCAAATTGTGCTAAATGACGTGCTTTGCCCAATGATAGAGCGTTTGATGTCATTTTTAAGAGCTAAAGTCATCAAATGACAAATTTTGGCCAAATCGAGGGAAGTCTGATTATCCCTATGGCGTGGATCTGAGCTTAATTGAGAATGTGTGCTGTTTGATATTGTTTTCGAGGGATATAAGGTTGATTTTTTATGTCGGGTTGAAAATAGGTATGTTAGGAAGTTTGGTGAGTTGGGTTGACTCACCGAACCACTCGATCGTTCACCGAAATCCCCCTTGATCACCTTTAATTTTGTGATTTTGTTGAGTTTGGTTCTGTAACTTTTGCCGAGAAGCTAAGTTCGCCGAGTGCACTCGGTGACTCACCGAAAGTCTTTTTTCATCGCCATTTCTTTGCTCCTAACCCCTAAAATGCACTGTGAATTTTGGTGGGCTATTATGTGCTCGCCGAATGATGTTGGCAATTAACTGAAAGTCCCTTCTCATTGCTGATATGTCATTTTTCTGGGAAGTTTAAGAGTCAGTCCATTCGACGAACTAGATCTGGCTCGCCTAAGTTACTCCTCGATTCGCCGATCAGTTCGGTGAGTCGTTCTGCAGCCTATTTTTCTGTACTTTTCTTGAAGTATTTCTAATATTCTTCATTGTTTTCGCAAATATGGCTAGAACCAACTTCGATACCCTGCAAAATATCATGGAGCATAGTTATTAATGAGGGGGCAGATACCCCTTCTAAAATGAGAGAAAAGGCACCTCCCAAGGGAGGCAAGGGTAAGGGCAAAGGCAAAGGGCCCGTATTAGAAGTACCAGAGAACAACTCTGGCAGTGAAGGAGGATACTTTGACTCCCAATTCTTTGAACCTGAGGATGACCAGCCTCTACAATCCCATCGTGAGGAGATTTGTTCCTAAGTTCGCTAGGATTCGTCCAGGATCCCAAAGGCTGCACCTCCTGTTGATAATATAGTGCCAGCTCCGGCATATTCGGTGGTTTCAGAACCACCGACTCAGGGTCCTCCTCCCCGGCTACTTAATAGACTTATCAAGGGATTGAAGATGATTTTGGAAGAAAAGCTTCAGTCTACTGAGAGTTTAGTGGGCAGATATTCCACTGTAAGGGACACTCTCCAGTTTCACAGGTTCGAGCAGTTCACCAGGCCTCGAGGCCCCTATATTCCTATATGGGTCCAGGAATTCTACACAGCATACAATGACCTAGTACCTAAAGGCAAGAAGAAGGCCAACGCCTTCAGACCGGTGAAGTCCATCGTGGTCCAAGCGATAGGATTGGGGTGCAACAGTGATCACATCAATGATATGCTTCACAAATCCATGGGGTTTAAGTACAAGAATGAAAGTCTAGCTACAGCTCAGTCCTTAGATGATCTAAATGGCTGGTTTTCCCCCTTGATTTCTGATACCACCCCGAGGTGGATTGATGCAGGACCTCCAATAAATAAGAAGGAATTGAATGTAGCTACACGGTATTGGTTTGGATTCATCCGCAGCTCTATCATGCCTTCACTGAAAGAGTCCATCCTTTGCCACCTAAAGGCGGCCTGGCTCAGATCATCAGAGCTAGGAAGACGCTCAACTTGGGACTTATTATGGATAAGGATATGGACATGAGGGCCAAGCAGCGCCAGACGTCTTTTTCCTTTTCGATCCTAATCAAAGAGTTATGACGGAATGCGGGAGTTCCTCGTGATGAGAAAAGGGACATCGATGTCAACAATTACATCCTTCATAGACATCCAGCGTATAGAGGCTGAGTACACTCAAGAGAAGGCAGATAAGAGGAGAGTAGCTCTGGTGGACACATCCCAGTGGTTGATCCTGAGATGATACTTATAGAAGCATCTTTGCCTTTTCTAGCCTCCAAGACTTCAGGTACACCTACTTCCAGTTCCTTCCAGGCTCTTGGTGCTTCTACTACTTCCCAGCCCATAAGGATAATTTAGGCCAAGATTGTGAAGATGGGGCACTTAGCCCATTCTGCTGATGTACGGGCTACCCGATTGTAGGCTGAGGTACTTGGGATGATTACAGGGCCATCCTAGCTGTATTGACACCCCTTCAAATATCTATTGACATTTTCACGGCGAGAGTAGAGACTTGTGAGAGTCAACAGGGGGCTACTTCAGAGGTTATGGCTTTAAAAGCTGAGGTTGCTGATTTGAGAAAGGATGTGGACTACTTGAAGTCCACATACTTCAAATCACTCTTGGAGGCAGCTAATGAGCTAATGATATGGATGCCCCGGCTACTTCTGATATTCCTCTGGCCACCACAGGAGATGTGCCGATTGATGATATGGCAGCTGATTAGTCGGAGGTAGAGACAGACGAGGAGCAGATAGAGGTGCCAAAGGATACCATCTATGGAGACCTGCTAGACCTATGGGAGATGATTGTACAGTCAGTGATTCAGACATCGCTAATAGAGACATCCATGACAGGCCCTAGTGGAGCCAGTAGTGCTGATGTTGCACTGGGCATTGATTCCCCAACAGATAGAGTGACTGTGTAGATATGAAGTTTCTTTACCTCCTTCTCTATCGTTTTTATTGACTTTTTACTAGTTTGTTGCATTTGAGGACAACTGCATTTTTATTTGTGGTAGGGTGGGGTATTTCCATACCTACCTCTTGTGTCTATTTTTTTGTACATATTGTTGGGTTTTTCTGTTTTAATTGTGTTTCAATATTGTTTTGTGGATGTTTGAGATTGTGGCTCCTTATGATGAATGTAAATGGTTTTTCACCCTTCTAAAAATGTTGCCACCTCTTGTATGTAATTGAGGTTGTTCTTGTGCAAATTTGAGTGTCGGTCATGATCAATACCGATGACTTGAATAGTGCTCTTAATTGAAAAAAAAAAAGAATGTGGTACTACAATGAGGCCAAATGAAGTTGCATAGACAATGTGTGAACTTTGTGCATCTCATTGTAACTAGTTGATTATTGAATGATTCTCTTGTGATAAACATTGCACACTAGTGAAAGTGTGGAGTGTTGTTTGATATTTGTGCCAACGCTTTGTGTGATGAGCTTACTGTGAACCTTTTGTGATGACACCTAGAATTTTCCCCATTGGTCTAGTTGACTAAGTGATGCAAGTTCTTGAAATGATCTTAGGCAACAATTTTGAAGAGTGAAACAATTTGACAATACACCTCTTTTGTGGCCAACCTTGTGAGTGAGTGAACTTTTCTTGAACCCTTTTTGGGCCTAATCATTTTCTTGGAAGAAACTTGATGCCATAGTAGCCCCTCTTTTTTTCCATTCACCCATAATCCTCATGTAGTGTGGTGTGTTTGAATAGCCAACTTAGGCCAAAAGCCTAAGTTAGGGGTGTGGTGAAAAGAGAAGGTAAATCAAGAAGTGCAAAGAAATCCCCCTTGACACATGGTTTTGAAAAGAGATGGAACCCCTCTATACAAAAAAAGAGAGAAACAAAAGAAGAATGAAAAAGTTGTGAAATAAAGTTGTGAAAGTTGCAAAAGAAATGGGGTGTTCGGTATCCCATGGAAATGAATAATGAGGTGAATTTTTAGCATGAGTGACAATGGTGAAGAAAAGGAAGGAAAAATTATGTGCATACCACATTTCATGAGGATACCTACCACTGAGCCTAAATGACCATACCTTTACACTTAGCCCCGTTACAAACCTTGAAAAGACCTTTTTGATCTTGAGAGAGTTTAACGAATGTTGATTGGAAAATAAGGGCAAGCCTATGGCTGAAGTCATGCATGTGTTCATCTTTGTGGGTATGAGAGTTGTATATGATTCCGAAGCTATAATTTGTTGAAAAATTATGTGTGAATATGGAACCATTCTTGCTGTGAGGGAACTTGAGTACCTTTGTTAAGTTTGAACTTGCATTTGAAGAAAGTATTATGAACTTAAGAGTCTTTGATAATGGTGAGTCACAACTTGAATCTTTGAGTACATAATTGATCCTTGTATGAGTAAGTTGAGTCTTGTTGTGTCCATTCATGATTGAGTCTTTTGTAGCACTATTTGAGAAATTATTTTTGAACTTTTGAACTTAAGTTTTACTTGATGACAAGCAAAAATTTTAGTTGGGGGTGTTGATGAGTCCAAGATTTTTAATCATTTAGGGCTTTATTTATATAGAAGTAGTGTCCTCAAATGCATATATTGTGCCAATAACAAATGTAAAACTATTGATGTTCATGTATATGGATTGAGGAACAAAGAAAGGACACTAACAGGGTAAAAGAAATAAACAAGCTGAACAGATGAAGAAGGGTGTGCCTGACAATTGCCAAGAGCACTCGGCGTGTCCCCGACTGGCTCATCAGAAAGCCTAAAGTTCCAGTGTGCCAAACCCTCAGGGAAGAAAAAAAGTCATTGAGAGAAACGAGCAATCGGCGAAACACCGAGTAGTTCCGTGATGCAGTGGTAGATCGCCCAAAGTTACAGACCTTGAGGATGCTAAATTCCAAGGCAAAAGGGAGATGGAAGTGACCAAAGGGCGGCTCACCCAATGGTTCGGCAAGCCCGACTTACTTCGCTGAGTGACTCTTCACAGAACATTTTTGGCGACAATAAATACACTTTTGAACATTTAGTTTAGTATCTTATCATATCTTAGTTGATATATTTTTAATCTATTTTTGAGTTTTGAACTGTGAGACAAGTTTTCTATAGTTTTTCGTAAGCTTAGAAGAATTGAAGTTTTTCAACTTTGAGAAATTAGAAGTGGGTCTTTGGGATTCTTCGAATTGGAGCATTGTAAGGACGAATCTTCTCTTATCCAGTTGATGGATTATCAATTTGGTAACAATTTTTACCTTTTAATGATGTCTAGCTAAACCCCCAATTCTTGAAGTGTGATTATGTGATTATGGGCTAATTTAGTTTATGAGTATTACTAATTGTTTGTTTAAATGCTATTTAGAAGTGAGTTTAATCATTAATTGTGCTTTAATTTAAGAATTGTAGTTACAAATGCAGTTCTAACTTTGTGTACTTAGCTTGAGAGAGAGAGAGGTTTTAGAACTAAGGTTTTTGATTGATGGTGAGTCGGTATTGGGTTGACCTGTGTTCAGCTCGAGAGAGTGAATCCTAAACCCAATCCCACACATTCATATTGAGAGAGTGAGTGGACTAAGGTGTGGGCTTTTCTTATTTTGCATGCTTGTTGATGTTCGAGAGAAATCAACTTGATTCTGGGTAAATTGTTCAAGAGAAAGTTTATCTCCTCTATATACTAACTTACTCACTAATATCTAGCTACTTACTAATAGTGCAATTACCTATTTGTCTATATTAGCCTATAATCTATCACTTCCCAAGAATTTATCTCATTATTGTTATTTTGTATTGTTTACCAGTATTTGTATTTGATAATCAAAACCAAAACCCCCTATTTGACATTCGTGTTACCCTCTGATCTGAATGATGTCTTTATTCAATAACTTTTATTCCTATGACTTGTTGGAACATGTTTATACTTGCCACTTGAATTTGGAACACATACTGCTCCCTGTGGAATCTGACCCCAACTCATTAGTCGGGTTTTATACTGACTAACAATCATTGACATTTAGAATTTGATGAAGTGTCCTTTATACATTAAATCAGGTTACAAAAGAATAAGTCTCATTGATGAAGTATTTCTTTTGGAATATTAGCTCCATAAAGACTCAAAAAGCATTTCACGGAGTTCAAATGTTGAATAGAGAACATTAATTCAGTTTTATTACTTAAATGGAACCTTTTCAAAATGCTTGTCACATCAACAAATATATAAGGAGATTGGGGATGGATTTTGCCAAAGCTAATTGTAATGGAAAAATCTGGTTTTTTGAGAAGGAGGGAAATCAAGTGGATATTATAGTGGATTCAACCAAAAAAATTACTCTAAAGCTTAATGATACTCATTTAAACAAATCTTTCTATGTTACAATAGTTTATGCAAAATGTGATAGCTTGGAGAGATTTCAGCTGTGGGAGGGTCTATTTCGATTGTCCAATTCCTCTACTTTGCCATGGATAATTGGTGGGGATTTTAGTGCAGTATTGAATGAGGAAGAGAAGATTGATGGGGTCCCTATGTAGCCAAGTGATACTGAGGAATTTGCAAATTGCATTGGATCATGTGACCTTACAGAGGTAAATTACAAAGGTAGCCCATTTACTTTGTGAAATAATAGAGAGGTGGAGGATTACATTTTTGTAAGACTAGACATAATCTTAGTAAATCAAGAGATGCAAAATTGGTTTAATCAATTGGAAGTTGAACATCTTTCAAGAATTGGATCTGATCATGCTCCTATACTTCTATCATGTGAAGAAAATTCTGTAAATATTATCAAGGCCTTCAGATTATTGAATTTTTGGGTAGAACATGATCATTCAATCGGGTGGTTGCTTAGACTTGGTCAAGTTCTCAATTTGAGAACCTTTTCTTTGATTTTAAGAACAAATTAAAAAAGTAAAACTTGTCTCATGTCATAGAGCAGAGAGGTGTTTGGTGATATTTTCAAACAATTAATTATCAGAGAAGACATTGTCAAAATCAAGGAGAGTTTTTCGAAAATGACCCATCCAGTGGGAATAGAGAAGTCACGCAGAAAGCATAAGCAGAGTTTAAGAAATATCTATACTATGAGAAGGAGTACTGGAACCAAAAAGTAGAAACTATGTGGTTTGAGAAAAAAGACAGAAATACAAGATTCTTTTATAGTCTAGTGATGAAGAGAAGAAAAAGATTAATTTGAAGAAAAAAAAATCATAATGAGCAAGGTGAACTGCTAGAGAATATAATAGATTTTTTATAAAGTTGTTAAGTTTTATCAAACACAATTTACTCAAGAAAGGGATGCTGCAGAGTTTTTTCTTCTAAATCACATTCCACATATTTTGACAGAAGGGGATAGTGTTTCTCTTGGCATTATGCCTACAAAGGAACAGGTGAAAAATGTTGTATTTAATATTAGTAGGGACAGTGTAAGTGGTCCAGATTGTTTTACAAGTCTTTTTGATCAGTATTACTGGGATATAATTGGTGATGATGTATGAAAATTGGTCTTTGACTTCTTTGAAGCAAATACATTACCAAAATCTATTACTCATTCTAACATTGTGTTGATGCCTTAAAAAATTACCCGCACTCTTTCTGTGACCTAAGGCCTAAAAGCTTGATTAATTTCATCAATAAAGTTATTTCCAGGGTGGTGCATGAATGATTGGAGATGGTAATTCCAAGATTGATCTCTTTCAACCAATTGTGATTTGTAAAAGGAAGGAACATTATTGAGAATATTTTGCTTACTCTTGAGATTGCATATGATATCACCAAAAAGTGAAAACAAGCCAATATTATTATTATTAATCTTGATATTATCAAGGCTTATCATAGGGTATCATGGTTCTTTTTGATGAAAGTCTAAAGGAAAATGGAATTCTCAAAGAGCTTTGTTGATATCATCTGGGGGATTATAGCTCACAGTTGGTTAATGGGTAGACTAAAGGCTTCATTCACTCTACTAGGGGGTAAAACAGGGGGACCTTTATATCTTACTTTATTTATTCTCAGTGCTGAAGTTCTGTCTAGGGCTTTAAATTCTTTATTTGATGATAGCCAATATGTTGGTTATGGTATGCCGAAATACAGTTAAAACTTAACCACCTAGCTTATGCAAATGAAAAAAATTATTTTTGCTGCTGCACATGAAAAATCCTTTCGAATAATAATGAAGGTATTTGACAGATATAAATCTCAATCAGGGCAATTAATCAACAAAGCTCCTCGTACATGCATTAGAATACTAGTGCACAACTAGGAGGTTTAGTTGATAGATTTACAGGTATCTCAAGAGGCCAATTATTTAGTTAGCCCTATCATGCATTCTAAGAAGAAAAACTCATCAAGAAGGTGAAGAATAAGCTCCAAACATGGAAAGGAAAGATGTTATCGTTCGGTGGCACTTATATGGTGGAAAATTATCAGGATATGCCATCAATAGCTAAGAAAATACTCAACATGGATAAAATAAATATGCATTTCTTGAGGATGATACATCTGGAAAATTGATGAAGTGCGGTCATAGGTTTCAGTCATATAGTTTCTATTGGAACAGAGGATAATTTTCTCTCTTATAGATTTGCCTGAAATGAGTTCAAAAAGCCTAATTACTATGCCACCTGGTGAGAGTTTAAGTTGTACAATTGTAATAGTCTTAGGCAAAATTATGGGTGAATCTCTTTCCTGTTCTAATTACTTCTAAGTGATTTTTTCATATTTAGGGGTCACATTTACTAATTGGTAACTTTTTTATTTTCTAATGTCTCCTTTAGATATGTGGTATTAATGTCTTAAAGGTTCAGTCTATCATAGGATAAAATTAGGAGCAAATTCAATATCTATTAGTGACTTGTTATCCGCTACTTTCAGTAATAATATAGTGGAAAATTAGGTTTAAATCAAGAACCTAGAGTTTCTCATTTGATGTGTGGTATTAGCTTCTATGAGGCTTATTCTATTGAAGATTAACAACAACAAGAAGATTTGATGCTATTTTACTACTAAGTTATGGGATTTTTTCTGATCACAATAGGGCTTGAATTTCAGTTCATAGATTTACAAATCTACTATCAGAAAGCTATAATTAAAGAAATTTGGGTAAGGAAAAAATATCTAGATAGTAGCTTATCATTCATGAGCAAGCTCTAGATTTGCAAGTCCAGAACACAAATAATAGAATTGAGTGAGTGAGAAAGTCACCTACAGTTAACATAGCTGGAGAATCTCCGAAGGAACCATCTGGTCTTGTCAACTCTACGGGCGTTTGTCGCCGACCATGAGGTCTCGAGAAGGCCAACTTTTGAAATTTCACTTACCCCAGTTGTCTACTTTTATAACAATTGATTGGTTGTTTTTTTGTTTTTTGTTTTTCATTCTTTTATTTAATTTTATTTTTATTTCTTTGGGATAGGTCATTTAAGGCTAAGTCTATGTTGATTCATTTTGTTTTAATATATGAGGCCCGTGAGCCTCACCTCTTCAATTAAAAAAATGAAAAAAAAAAAAAGCAAAATGCAATGTTGATTAAGAAATACTCATCGAAAAGACTTCATTCATTATTCCTTAGTAATAACACCTTTTGGAGTTGACTCTAATAACACAAAAACTTTCCTTCTGTGGTTAAAAGGTTAGTTATATATATAATGTCATAGACATAATAAGTTTAGTGTATGGACCCCCTTGTCAGTGTGCCCACAATTAAAGATTTTAAGGCCATATCCCAGCCCTGCATAATAAGGTTAACAAAATGAACCTTTCTAGTATACGATTTTCCTAGTTTATCTGCCTCCTACAGGTGATAGGCACACATTGGTTGAGCTAAGAAAATATTGGGGGCATTAAAAACCTCTTGTTTTAGTCCTTCCTTCACCAGCTTAACGGCAACCATGTTTTGTCTCCTTTAGGTTTGTATTAGTGCTGGTGTGTCTAGCATTTACATTAATGACCTACACTCAATAATTAAATTTAGTATTAGATAAATAATCTTAGTCCATCTAGCTAACGATGTTTGAATAGTCAATGTTGATGACTAATGGGGATAGGTTGTGTTCTACTCCAAGTTTAAGGCCCATTCTTAGGGCTTGTAATTCTGCCATAGCAGGAGTTTTCTTTTTTGGGTTGTATTCATTGAAACCCATGACTCAGTTGCTAGTGTCATCTTTGAAGACACCTCCAATTCCTCCCATCCCAAGATGTTTTTTACTACCCCATCGATGTTGAGTTTATAGGTCCCCCTGTCGGGGGGTTCTCATTTAACTCGGATGGTGTTTTTCTTAAGAGTGTCTTTATCCTTTTGGACCACAACAAATGATATTCCATGCATTGACTAATGGTGTTGTCGCTATTGATATGGTGTGTAACATTGTTAAACATATTACTGTTTCTTGTAAACCAACAGTTCCATAAGCAAAATGGAGAAAGGGTTCCCCAATTGATGGGGTTGTTAAAGGGCTTATTCCTGATGTGGCTCTAAAAGGGGACGCAGTTGCTAGTGTTGACATTTATAGCCTGGATATTCTTGTTGTGTCTAATAATGTTGTTCCAGAAAGTATAGTGTTAAGGCACTCAAAGAAGATGTGGTTGATATCTTATTTTGAGGAACTACAACAATAGCAGCTAGGTGTCACGGGGCTATTTTTCGAGCCTCGTGGGACAGCAAAGGAAGGTATCCACAACCTTCGTGAGCTTCAGTCCTACACAAAGAAACAACAATAAACGCAGTAGCACATCGCCCTAAAACAGTCCACAAATGCAGCCAACAAAGATGGAAAATAAAGGAACAAGAGTTTGGGATGCCAAAGCCAATTTTCTCATATATCAATGTGTTCTCTCTTTACAAGCATTTGTCTCTACTCTTTACAACTACTGTCAAATGCTTATATAAAGGAAAAAATGAAATGGGGACAAAGATCCCTAAGAAAAGGCTTCTAGACAACAAAGTCAAAGGGGTAGGTGGGAGATGTTGGCAAGCTTTCCTACAAGTCATCCATGACCCATCCTGTGGGACCCCTCTTGGCTCCAAGTCAAATCTTATAGTTTCCCACCAAGGAATTCGAATTTGCTTGCCAAGGACGAAATAAAATCGGAACCCGAAACGCGACCCGATGCTTCGCAAAACGTCTCTGCCGCATGTTTGAAACTGCGGGGTGGGACATGCTCCCCCACCTGAGTTGACGCCGACCACGGCGCCACACAATTGCAAGTAGGAGTGGACCTTGTCGCGAAATTGCCGCAAGTCTTCATACTTATCCCAAGTCGCCTCCTCCGGTGCCGTCCCTTTCCAATGCATAAGGAATTGTGATATCGAATTATTCCACCCTTTCCCGTGAACTAGTTGATGATCAATCATGGCTTCGATTTTCTTGTCCATGGTAGGTGGCGTGACAAAAATTTGAGCTCTCTCGGCATGTCCCCAATTGTGGTTCTCCAAATCTTCGAAATGTGGCTTCAATTGGCTTGCATGGAAGGCCGGATGAATTTTCAAATGATGGGGCATATCCACCCTATATGAAATCTTGCCAGCCTTAGCAATAATCTTGAACGGCCCCTCGTAGCGACGAATCAAATTTTGGCTCACTTTCCGCAATGGCTTGAACTACCATGGATTGAGTTTCACCATAACTCTATCCCCAATTCTATAGTCAATCGGACGCCGTTTTCGATCCACAAATGTCTTCATCTTCCGGGCTGCCTTATCATGATATGAACGAGCAAGATTGACCTACTCCTCCTATGCTTTGGCCATTTGATAGGCCCCCGGGATTTTTAATCCGGCATCGACGGGTAACGACTGTGGCGTGTTGGGCTGCGGCCTAGTTGCCAGCTCAAACAGACTCCTTTCCGTTGCCTCACTCTACTGTAGATTGTAAGAGAATTGGGCAATGTCCAGTAGTCTTGCCCAATCCTTTTGATTGGCACTAACATAGTGCCGCAAGTAGCATTCCAAAAGTGCGTTTGTCCTCTCCGTTTGCCCATCCATTTGGGGATGAAAGCTGGTTGAAAAATGCAATTCGAAACCAAGAAAACTGAATAATTCCCTCCAAAATGCACCTATAAACTGCGGGTCTCGATCGCTGATGATATGCTTTGGGATGCCCAAATATTTAACAATGTCCCGTAAGAACACCCGAGCTGCGTCTTTGGCTTTGCAGCTGGCCGAAGTGGCAGTGAATGTGGCATACTTGGAGAAGCGATCAACGATGACCATGATTGCCTCAAAACCCTCCGAAGTCGGCAAGCAAGTAATAAAGTCCATGGTGATGTTGTCCCATGGCCTCTTGGCAACCGGCAGTGGCTCCAACAATCCACCCGGCACTTTTGTCTCGACCTTGTCTTGTTGGTACACAAGACAAGTGCGGACATAGACCTCAATATCATCTTTCATCCGAGGCCAATAATATAATGACTCTAGCAGTGCCATCATCCCCTTTTGCCCCAGGTGACCAGCCCAAGCGGCATCGTGACCCTCCTTAATCAGCTTTCGCCTCAGACCAGCCCACTTTGGGACGTACACACGTCTGCCCATGGTGTACAATACGCCGTCTTCTTCACAAAACTTTTTCGTTTTGCCTTATTGGGCTAAAACGAGGAGTTGTTTAGCAATGGGATCCTGCTGCATACCTTTCTTGATGTCGTCAATAATGGTTCTGCATGTTGAACTCACGATCGCAACTAAGGCAGCCTTGCGGCTCAGAGCATCGGCAACAACATTGGCCTTTCCCGGCTTATATTAAAACGTGAAATCAAACTCAGCCAGGAAGTCTTGCCAATGAGCTTGCTTGACAGTCAGCTTCTTCTAGGACTGAAAGTATGTTGTTGCAATATTGTCCGTTTTCACAACAAAATGAGCCCCCAACACATAGTGACGCCAAGTCCGTAAGCAATGGACAACGACAGTCATTTCCTTCTCATGAGCCGAATAACGCCTCTCCGCATCATTTAAATTCCAGCTCTCAAAAGCAATCGGATGACCCTCTTGTATAAGAACACCACCAATGGCATAATCGGACGCATCAGTGTGCACTTCGAACGCCTTTGAGAAATCAGGCAGGGCTAAGACTGGCTCATCGGTAATTGCTGCCTTCAACTTTTTGAATGCTTCCATACATAAATCAGTTCACTCCCACTCCCAATTCTTTTTCAATAAATCAGTGAGTGGAGCGGCAATAGCAAAATACCCGAATATGAAATGCCAATAATAATTGGCAAGGCCGAGGAAGGACCGCAACTCGAGTACCTTCGTTGGGGCCTCCCAATCACGAATTGCTTCCACCTTTTGGCTGTCCATCCTGATCTCTCTGTGGCTAATAAATGCCCTAAAAACTGGACAGTCGGCTGAGCAAAATTGCACTTATAATGCTTCACATATAAGTCATTGTCGCGTAGAATTTTGAACACCTTGCTCAAGTGTTCGACGTGTTCTTCCATGCTGTTGTTGTACACGACAATATCATCCAAATAAAGGACAACAAACTGATCCAAATACGGATGGAATAGTTTGTTCATCAAGGTGCAAAAAGTAGCCGGAGCATTGGTCAAACCCAAAGGCATGACCAGCCATTCAAATGCTCTATAACGGGTGACACAAGTTGTCTTTGGCTCGTCCTTGTCAGCAATCCGGACTTGATAATACCCCTTCCGCAAGTCCATCTTTCTGAACACTTTGGCTTGTCCCAACCTGTCGAACAAATCAACAATCAAAGGGATCGGGTACTTGTCTTTTATCGTGACTTTGTTAAGTGCCCGGTATTCTATACACAACCGTAATGTCCCTTCTTTCTTCTTCTGGAATAAGACAGGTTCACCAAAAGGTGCCTTAGATGGCCTAATATGTCCAGCGTCAAGAAACTCCTTGAGTTGGTTCCGAAGCTCCTCTAACTCTGGTGGTGCCATACGATAAGGCGTCATAGCAGGCGGCTTGGCACCCAAAACTAGTTCTATTTGATGATCAACTTCCCTTCGGGGTGGCAACCGCTGGGGAAGTTCCTCTGGCATCACGTCTCGATTCTCCTCAAGGACACTTTCAATGAAAAGAGGCAAGGCAATTGTCTCCACGGACTCATCAATGCCAGCAAGGGCAGCAAGAAAGGTTGGCTCTCCTCTCTTGAAGCCTTTGACAAGTTGCATTGCCGATAGTTGCATCCCTCTTTGTGGTACCCAACTAAGGGGTACCACGACAGACCCTCCCTCATCACTAATGTGCAGCTGATTGAGGCATGGCGAAATAAACGCGTTCACCTCGTACCAAAAGTGTAGTCCCAATATGATGTCAAACATATCCATCGGTGCAATCGTGAAGTCCGTCAATCCCATCCATTCTCCTAAATTAATAGGAACTTTAGGAGCAACACCTTGGACAGTAGTGGGGAGTGCATTAACGGTCTTCAACATGGTATCACTAGCAACATAAGTCAAGCCAAGATTTTTGGCTCTCTCCTCCGTTATAAAGTTATAAGTTGCCCCGGTATCTACCATAATTTGCACATCTATGCCATTCAACTTGGCTTCGACAAATAGGGACTCTCTCGGCCTCATAGTAGCAGGTTTAACAGCCAACGCAGTAATAGACATATGATTGAATAAAGCCATATGATTAAACATGCCAACTGCTATGTAAGATACCTTTTTCTGTTGCCTTGGCCTGCCTGCCTTGGTCTCCGGAGGGCCCTGATGTCTAAGAGGCAGCCTGTTCTTGCTGTTTTTGAGCAACAACCATGGCATTCAGCTTTCCTAGTGATGGACAATTTTGAGCATAGTGGGATGTCTCCCCACAAAGATAGCAACCTTTACGGCTTGGCGCAGCCTTCTTCCTATCTTCGTAACTCTTTCGGAAGTTGAAAGATTGGTCACGAGCATTGCCCTTCGAACTGCTGCTTCGGTTGGGAACTGATCGGCCCTTGGCCCTGTTGTTGTCACCTTTAGGAGAAAAATTTTTGCTCCTGTTGTCCCTCTCCTTCGCGGCATCAGCCCAAAAGTCTGTGAGCGATTCAGCCACTACAATCGCCTCGTCAATGTCATTCACCTGCCTTCGTTGAAGTTCTTGTTTGGCCCAATTTTGGAGGCTATCCAAGAAATAGAAAAGCAAGTCTTCACTGGTAAGGCTTGGAATTTGGAGAGTTAGCCTTGTGAATTCTTTCACATACTCCCGAATAGAGGACGTTTGCTTCAAGTTCCTCAACTTTCGACAAGCTTCGTGCACGACATTTTGAGGATAAAATTGGCATTTCAGCTCACCCTTGAACTGACCCCAATCTTCAATTGAGCAAACCCCCCTCTCCATATCAGCCTTCTTTCTATGCCACCACAACATGGCTGTATCGGTCAAATACATTGTGGCTGTCTGAATCTTGGCAGCCTCATTAGCAACACTAACATGCTTAAAGTAGGCTTCCATTTGCCACAAGAAGTTCTCTACATCCTGAGCATTTCTTTCCCCCGAAATTCCTTCAAGTCCCTCAACAGCTCCTGCTCCAACAGTCTCCTCCACTAGCTGCTTCAAAGCCTCCAACTCTCGATGTAGTGAAAAGAACGCTTCGGTGAGTTTGAGTTCGAGGTTGGTCAACTCCTCTTTGCTCACCTCTTCAAGCTCAACGATATTACCCTTCACTTCATCGAGACCTTCAAAAGCAACCGACTCAAGAGAAGTGACGTTGTTTTCAAAAACATCAAATCTTTGATTCACGGCCATCAACTCGGTCTCAACTTCCACAATCTTCTCATCAAGTTGGCTAGTGTTGGAATTTTCCCCTTCTTCTCCCGCACTTCTACTAGCTACAAAAGGGTTGGAGGAAGGATCCCTCACTTTGCTCCGGTCCCTTTTTCTGGCAGTGTCCTTTCGGACCTGCAGCTCCTTGTCTTGTGCAACTTTATCATGTTGTGACCTTGACGCCATTGCTTTAAAACTGCGCTCTGATACCACTTGTTACGGGGCTATTTTTCGAGCCTCATGGGACAACAAAGGAGGGTATCCACAACCTTCGTGAGCTTCAGTCCTACACAAAGAAACAAGAATAACCGTAGCAGCACAACGCCCTAAAACAGTCCACAAATGCAGCCAACAAAGATGGAAAATAAAGGAACAAGAGTTTTGGAGGCCAAAGCCAATTTTCTCATATATCAAAGTGTTCTCTGTTTACAAGTACTACTCTCTACTCTTTACAACTACTGTCAAATGCTTATATAAAGGAAAAAACAAAATGGGGACAAAGATCCCAAAGAAAAGGCTTTTAGACATCAAAGTCAAAGGGCTAGGTGGGAGTTGTTGGCAAGCTTTCCCACAAGTCATCCATGACCTTTCTGGTGGGACCCCTCTTGGCTCCAAGTCAAATCTTCTAGTTTCCCACCAAGGAATTCAAATTTGCTTTCGAAGGACAAAATAAAATCTAAACCCGAAACACGACCCGATGCTCCGTAAAATGTCTCTGTCGCACGTCTGAAACTGCTGTCCACCTCAGCTGCATCCATAGACTTGCTAGAAATTAACGTTGGTCCCAATGGGGTGGGACATAGGGTTCACATTGAGCCCCTTTTTGTGGAGAGAGTGACTTGTAGGAAGTATCCCAAGTTGGAAGAGCCCGAGAAAGGTTCTAATTTTGTTGAGGACTTTGGTAGTCAAGATCTAGTCAAAGTGGGTCCCTTATGTTTGGCTCTTGCTCAAGCTATCATAGGAGATGAGGTCATAAGCACTACCAATTGAGAAAAATCTATCCCTAGTAAGGCCTTAGATCAGGGAGTCTTTTTTAGGGCTATTGCGTGGGATGTGGTAGTCTCTAATGGAAGCTTTGTGCTCCTCACTCATATTGAAAGAGAGGATGTTGAAATTCCATTTTCCATTCTCATAAACGTCCCTAACTTTGAGGTTTCCTCTTCTTCTATAAAGGGCCCAAATATGATTTCATCAAGGGAAGGGGAATGAGGAATCCAGATGTCCTTAATGAAGGAGACTTTCTCTCCATTATGGACTACCCATCTAGATTCCTTTCAACAAACTTCCTATCAATTTTGAATGTTTTTCCAAGTCCTAGAGACCACATTTTTCCTACCTAGGACGTTTACATTTTTATGGTATTTACTAGTGAGGACTCTGCTCCAAAGGCTATTTGGGTTGTTAAAGGTTCTCCATGCCAAAGCTAAGTGCAATACTTTATTCCTGTGGTCACACTCTTAAATGTCGAGTCCCCCATTTTCCTTGTTCCTAGTGACAACATCCCACCCAATAAGGTGCATTTTCCTTTTCTAAGATGGGGTGCCCCAAATGAAATCCCTTTGGATTTTGTTAATGGATTTTGTGGTTCTAGAGGGAAGGCTAATATATTGCACAAGATTTGAGGGAATACTACTCAACATTGCCTTAGTTAGACCTGATTTGTCTGCTAACCTAAGTTACTTGGTTTTCCATCCTACCAGCTTGATGTTCATTAATTATTGCACAATTCCATATGTCAGCTTTGGCGAAAAGTGTCAGGTTATCTCCGAAAGAAAGATGAGATACTTTTGGCCTAGAGGTGGTTGCTTTGATGGGATCCATTACTTAGCCTTGACTTTGTGGTCAATACTCCTAGACTGCCTTTTCATGCACAAGATGATGAGGTACATAGATGTGGGATCCTCCTGCAGGATGCATCTACTAGGACTAAAAGAGTCAATTTTCCCCCATTTACGATGACTGAGATGAAATTTGAGCAGACACCAAACAAGATGAGAGAAATGAGTTTTTGGGGGAATTGAAGAATAGCAAGGTGTTACTTATGAGTGACTACTCTAACCTATCGAAGGCTTTTTCCAAATCAATTTTTAGGATCAGATTAGGGTTTCCCTTTCATATTTTTGAGGTGGGAGATGTACTCCTGGACTATAATGGCGTGATTTGAGGCTCTTCTGGATGAGAGGAAACTAGCTTGACTAGGACCAATAATATCTTAGAGGTGGGGTTTTATGCGATTTAGAATAATTTTGTCACCACTTTATAGCTCGTGTTATAAATGGCATTTTGGCTTTTAGGAATAAGGCATAGAAGGGTTTGGTTAACCTTTGGGGGAATAGTGGAAGTATGGAAGACTTCCTAACAGAAGGTGATTGTTTTCTCCCCAACTAGGTCACAATATTTTTGATAGCGAAGAGGGTGGAGGCCATCTAGCCCCATGGTTTTCAAGGGATTGAAAGACTTGAGTGCATTGAATACTTCTATGTCAGTGATTGGGAGATCCAAGAGGTCTTTGTATTCTTGGGAAATGCAGCTTGTTTGAGATTTCTCCCAATAGAGCTTGATGAAATAGTTAGTTGTGTTATCCCTAATGTCCTTATTATCCATGTATGTAGTTCCAGATTCCTTTTTAAGGGTGGTGATTATGTTCCTCATCCTAAGGTTCAGGGTGGAGGTGTGGAAGAACTTGGTATTGGCATCCCTTTCACCAAACCAATTGATTCTTGACTTGGTTCTCCTAAAAACATCTTCTGCTTTGAGTAGGTGTTAATAATAAAGGAGGAGTTCATTCTCTAGGTCTTGAAGGAAGGGGCTATTGTGGTACCTAGGAGAGTTTTGGATGCCTATGAGTCTGGCAAGAATTCTCTTCATACACCTGAAGAAATTGCCAAATGTATATTTTTCCATGTGATCACCTCTTCCTTAAAAGGCTAACAACTTTCTCAAGGGTATTGTTGCTGTCATAAAAAAAATTAACAATGCTTTGGAAAGATGGATGCCCGCACCACACGGGTTCCATTCTGTTGGGCTTGTTATTGGCATTGACAACACTTCTTGGGAGATTAACAAGAAGTGGGTAGTGGTCAGATTTTGTTCTGGGTAGGTGGAAGACTAGGGCCTTTGAAAACTGGTTTATCCAATGGGTATTAGCCATACACCTATCAAATCTTTCCAAAATGACACCATTTTTATTCCTATAACTCTTATTATTCAAGTGTATTTATAACCTTTATATCCCAGGTCCACCATCCCACACTTATTTAGGCAATTCCTCAAATGGGTAATTCAAGAATTATTTATGCTTGACCCACAAAGTTTTTCTTTGGCATGCAGAACATCGTTGAAGTGTCCTCCAATTAGCTAATCAATTTTGTGAGTCTCAGCAATTTGGAACACTTCATCCCAAAGATTCGTTCTCAAATTTAAATCCTAACAAGCATCAATAGCAAAGAAAAGCCATGAATGTAAGTTAGGAAGTAACTTCACCATCACATGGATACCCTATTAGGTAATAGTTAGGTTGTCCATCTTCACAATATCTTCCTTTACATAATGACGATGCCACTAGAGAGTCAACTCGCCGCAGACTGGATATGTGTATCAAATTTAAGAGTCTCTGTAAGTTGCTTATGGTTAGTCATTTTTTTCTACCAAAAGCAACATAGCTGGTTTGTGGGTTTGGAGCATAGCGTCACATGGATGCCTGAACTTAGCACTATTGGCCCCTCTCGCATTATAGAAAATGAACTTTATTAGTGCTTATTTATATGTGGTTGTTCTAGTCATCTCTTTGCCTTCTCTACCTGGGTTGGCTCCTTCACATCTGTCAATGGATTGAGGTATATGGCAACTAGTACCACCTCTTGTTCGTTCCTTAAGTTTAAGGTGTATTTGGTAATTTTTTTGGGGCATTGGACCACAATCTCTCTGCTGGTTGCTTCCTTGAATTGTTTGAGGATCATTTTCTCCAAATGTAAACGTCTTCGTATTTTGCTCCCAAAGAATTTCAAAAATTTCCTCTAATTCCTTATTGTTTTGCCTTAACAGTTCTTATGTTGAGGTTTTTCCTCTTTCCCTATATCCTATCATGCCTCATTCCTATTCCTAGGTGTTATAGGTTTGCGCTATGATTTCAGGAGGTATCCATAGCATCAAAGTAAAAATCTAGGAACTATCTAGGTATGTCATAAGCAGAAAAAATAGAGGATCTAGAATGTCTGGCCAATATGTACAATAAGGTAAAAAAAATTGGGATGACCAATCTCTGGAAAATTAAAATGAAAAAAAGAGTTTGGTGAAATAAAAAAGGGTTTCAAATAAAATGATTGACAAATCAAAGTTTAAGTTCTCAAATGAAAAAGGATGAAAAGAACTTGAGAAGAGGTGAATATGATTGCAACAATGCTTTGAAAATGTGCAGTCACTTAGCCAAATTAACCATATGTTAACTCTTAGCCCCAAAATCTCTCGAGGACAAATGTTCCCAATGGGGACATATTGTAACATCCCATCATAGAAAAATCTAAAATTAGAAATAACTTATTTGGAAATAGCAAATTTGAGGTTTGCTCAAGTTAAGCTTAAGTTGTGAGTTTTGGGTCAACATCAAATGACCATAACTTTCAGTACAAGATAAGTTAGGTGGCCCATAAGATATCAAATGAAAGTTCTTGGAACCCTCTTTCCAATGCCACCAAGTGTTTGAAGTTTTGAGTTTGGATGAGCTAGATATGCCCGTTTGAAGTCAAACCGTCTAGTTAAGGAAATTTACTCGAATTAATAAGTGGTATTTCCGTGTTTTCCTTACCCCATCAGCTTTAAATGTTTCTAGTAATATTTTTGGGGTCAAAACTAATTTGGGTCAGTTTTAACAATCCCAAATACGCTTAGGGTTTTGAGAAGTTCAAGATGAGAAAAGAGGAAAGTTCAAGGTGTTCATCAAGATTCGTGAGATTTGTCGAGATATATTACACCAAATTAAGGTATGTAAGCTTCAATAGTGATGGATTTGTTCACCACACACCAATAATGATTTACATATTTGAATTCATCCATAAAAATTGAGAAATTTAAATTCTTGATGAGTATTCTTGAAATGTTGTTCTTCTTGAATTTTGATGGTTGGTTGAGTTCTTGAAGCGAGTATCTTGTTAATGAATATCATTCTTGAAGATTTTGAGTAGATTTCATGCAGTTAAGTTGGGTAAACGAATCTAAGAGTGTTTGGAAGAAACAATTCGATTATAGGTGAATTAGGCTAAAAAAATGATAGAACAACATTTTTTGGGTTTTATGGGAAGGGGTTGGAGTGCCGCGCCGGCAGTGCACCTGAAGTGACCCTCTGAAGTTTGAGGGCAAGCACCCTGCACCACTCAGTGCCTAGGGTCACCTGCCCCTTCCTGTTTTTAGTTGTTTGCTCTGTCTGAGTTCCTTTTGGTATACTTTACTCCTTTCTGATTCTAACTACTCTAAACTACATATAAACATCTAAAGATCACTCATAACATAAATCATAACCCTTGAATTCATAATTTAAATTCAAGGTAGAGTTAAAAGTAAATTCTTTAGAGTTTTTTCGAGTCATTTTGAGAAGTCTTTTATAATCATTTAAAACTTATTTTAAGACTTGAGTACTTGAGTTTGAGGATGAGGAGAGTTGAGTTTCATTTTTCAAAATGAATATAAAGAAACTAAGTATTCTAATAGCAAATGTTTTCACATTTAAAAAAAAGAGGAAACATCGATTTCCAAATGAAATTACGAGGAGTTTTTGAGTATAATCTCTTTTAAGAGAACCTTTTCAGTAATAATCTCAAAGCCTAAGAATGAGGAAATGTTTTTTTAAACATATGAGCTAAGTATATTTTTTGGAGTAGTATTGAGCACCAATATAGAGATGAGACCATACAACTAAAAGTTCTCATAAACCATGTAGTCAATGTTGGTAGAAAGGGTCATACTTTTTAGATGAATCTTTATTGATTTTTAAGCATAGCTTAGTGGATCCACTTAATTGAGGATGTCTTATACTCCAACGAGGTATAGGACAGTTCTGAAAGCTTGGGGCGAGACGTTGTATCATCACATAAGTCACACTGATGATTGTCAGTTAAAGAATCTCCCAAATTGAGTTATTTTGTATCTTTACATCCAAAAATGAGTTATTATTGTATTTTTAAATACATTGAATTGTTATCTACTATTTTAAATGCTTTATATAAACTGCATCTTTATTGAAGTTTTTATACTTTATTGAGTTCAGTATGCTTGAGTTGAGGTTGAGGTTAGTATATTTCCTTATTTCTATGCTCAAGCTTTTATGCTATGTTCAATGTTCCCCTTACATGCTTGTACATTCAATTTTATGATGCCATTTGGCCTACATCATTTCATGAAACAGATACAAGAGATCAACATGCATTTTGTTAATACCACTTGTAGTCCCAGAGTTGTTTGGTGAGCCTCCTTGCTTCTAGAGGCTTGCTTATTTATTATTTTATTTTTATTTGGATGATCAGGGGTATTTTCTCGACATCCATTATAGTATTAGAGGCTTCATTGACAATAGCAGTTAAGAAGCCTATTTCATTTTCTTTTGTTAATGTTCTAGACTTGAGTTGCCCGTGTGGCCAGTTTTAATCTTTTTAAATGTTCTAAGTTATGTATTTGAGATATTTGAGTTAAAAATTTACTTTTGAGTTCATCTAATCTTGAGTAAGACTTCTGATGAAAGTTTAGCCTCGACAAGGGATCTCTTGGGGCCAACAATGGTTCTCAATTGCCTGCCATGTCCCGGGAATAGGCTCTGGCTATGAAAAACATGGTATCAGGCACATAATTCAAGAGTTCTAGGGTGTCTATTAAGTCCTAGTTATTGATCTAAAGTGTGCCACATCTATATTTAAGAGAATGAGACATTTAGGAACTATCTCACTTCTTTTATACACTTTTCGTACAATAGAATTCAACTCTATAGTGTTTTTTCTAATTCGTGCTTGAGCGTAACTTTCAGATCATGCCTCCATGAAAAGTTATACAACGTCGTCCTGCTATAGGGAATGTTGATCCGCATGATTTAGGGGTTCCCAATTCACCAAAAGTACAACCCCAATGAGAGGTCACTAATGCATAGTTCTAGGATACTATTCGAATGTTGAGTCATGTGGTGACCAACCTAGCTAGGAAGAAAAGAGATAATCAATAGGATGTGGATGATATATCTAGGATCCGTGAGTTCTTGATGATGAATCCTTCCAACTTCACCGGTTCAACTTTCACTAAGGATTCGGAAAACTTTGTGGAATATTTGTAGAAAGTATTTGAGGTTATGCATGTTGGTGATGTTGAGCATGTGAAACTAGCTACATACCAATTGAAGGGTGCTGCTAGAATCTAGTTTGACCCATGGAAGAAGAGTAGAGCTGAAGGAACACCAATTGTGAGTTGAGCTGCGTTTGAAAGTTCCTTCATAGGGCTTTTCTTTCTCGTGAGATGAGAGAGGCAAAGGTAAGAGAATTTCTAAGAGTACAGTCTCAAGTTCACTCAACTTCCCATTATGCTTCGTAGATGGTTGTTGATATAGGAGCATGATAAGCCTGTTTCTGTTTGGGTTGTCTCATTGTCAAGCAAAAAGGGTAATGGTACGATGTTGATAGGGAAAATGTACATAGAAAGGATGATGATCCGTGTGCAATAGGTTGAGGAAGACAAGCTTAGGGATAGAGAAGAGTTCCGATACAAAAGGGCTAAGACAATAAAAAATGAGTTGAGGGAGTAGAAGAGTAATGCAAACTAGTCATCCTTTCCACAAAAGCCAAATGGACCTGCTCCACCGTCTGCTAGTCCACCTTCACCAAAGAACAGAGGCGAGTTCAGGAATTGGATTTTGCAAAACTTCAGAGCTAGACCTGCACTATCTCAAGCTAGTGTGTCACAATAAGGTAATTGGACTCCTTCATTTGCTAAGTGTGGTAGGAACCACCCAAGAGCATGTCGTGATGGCTCTACTGGTTTCTTCAAGTGTGATCAGATAGGTAAATTCATGATAGAGTGCCCTAAGAATAGGCATGGAAATGGTAATGGGGGCAATAGAGCATAATCTTCTTCAGCAGATAAAGCTACACCTAGAGAAGCTACTTTAGGGACATGCAGAGGAGGAAACCACCTGTATGTTATCACCAGTCATCAAGAGTAAGAGAATTAACCATATGCTGTCACTGTTATAAATAAAGTCTTTACTTTTGACGTGTATGCATTGTTAGATCCAGGTGCAAGTCTATCTTTTATGACTCCATATATTACTATGAGATTTAATATCCTTCCTGAGTGAATTCTTGAGCCCTTCAACATTTCTACACTTGTTGGTGAGTCTATTCTAGCTGAGAGAGTTTATCGTGATTGTACCATTTCTGTCAATCACAAGGACACCATGGCTAATTTAGTCAAGCTAGATAAGGTGGACTTTGATGTAATTCAAGGTATGGACTGGATTTATGATTTTTATGCATTAGTTGATTATAGAACTCCAATAGTTAAGTTCTAGTTTCCTAATGAGCTAGTTATTGAGTGGAGGAGTAGTTCAACAGTGTCTAAGGGTCATTTTATTTCGTATCTTAAGGCAAGAAAGTTAGTTTCTCTAGTGATGAGACATCACTGATTTAGTCAGTTCTATTTGTGAGTGAGTATCCAGAGGCCTTTCCAGATGATCTTCTCTGAGTTCCTCCTGAGAGAGAAATAGACTTTGATATAGATGTTCTTCATGATACTTGTCCTATATCTATTCCACCATATAGAATGGCTCTCGTTGAGTTGAAAGAGTTAAAAGAATAATTGAAAGACCTCTTTGATAAAGGTTTTGTTCGACCAAGTGTTTCACCTTAGGGTGCTCCATTCTTATTTGTGAGGAATAAAGATGGTTCTCTTCAAATGTATAGTGATTACCACAAATAGGTTACTATCAAGAATAACTATCCCCTTTCGAGAATTGATGATTTTTTTTTATTAACTTCAGGGTGCCAATTGTTTTTCTAAGATAGACCTTAGATCTCGCTATCATCAGTTGAGAGTAAGAGAGAGTGATATTTCAAAGACTTCATTTAGGACCCTATATGGTCATTATGAGTTTCTTGTAATGTCTTCTGGTTTGACTAATCCTCCTACAATGTTAACGGATCTTTTGTATAGAGTGTTTATTCCTTATCTTGATATGTTTGTTATCATATTTATTGATGACATGTTGACTACTCGAGGAATAAAGCGAATCATGCTAGTCTTCTCAAAGTAGTTCTTCAAATCCTTAGAGATAGAGAGTTGTATGCCATATTTTCCAACTGTGAATTTTGGCTTGATTATGTGGCATTTTTATGCAACATTGTTTTCGGTGATAGGATTCAAGTTGACACTCAAAAGATTGACGTAGTGCAAAACTGTCCTAGACCCACATCTCTAATAGATATTAAGAGTTCCTTGAGATTGGCTGGTTATTATAGAAGTTTTGTCGAGGGGTTTTCATCTATTTCATCCCTTTTGACTAAGTTGACTCATAAGACAACAAAGTTTCAATGTTTTGAAGCTTGTGAGAAAAGATTTCAGGAATTGAAAACTGAGTTGACTACTATCCCAGTTTTGATCTTACTAGAAGGTTCGCAAGGTTTAGTTATGTATTGTGATGCGTCCAGAGTGGGAATGGGTTTTGTATTTATGTATAATTGCAAGGTTATAGCTTATTCCTCTAGACAACTAAAGATTCACGAGAGGAATTACCCAATCTATGATCTAGATTTGGTTGTTATAGTGTTTCTTCGAAAATATGGTGTCACTATCTTTACGGTTTTCATGTCGATGTGTTCACCGATCACAAGAGTCTTCAGTATGTGTTGAGTGAGAAAGATAAATCTCAGACAGAGGAGGTGGTTGGAGTTACTCAAGGATTATGACATGAGTATTCTCTATCACCCAGGTAAGGCTAATGTTGTTGTTGATGCTTTGAGCAGGTTATCTATGGGTAGTACTCCCATACTAAGGAAGGCAAGAAAGAGTTAGCAAAACATGTGCACAGACTTGCACGATTGGGAGATCGATTGATGGATTCTAATGCAGGAGAAGTAGTGGTGATGAATGGGGATGAATTATCACTAGTGTCAGAAGTGAAAGAGAAAAGACCAAGACCCTATTTTTCTTGAAGGCAAATGTTCATAAGAAAAAATGATGGCTTTTGAACAAGGGGGAGATAGTGTATTGAGGTATCAAGGTAGATTGTGTGTACCAAGGGTGTATGAACTCCAAGAAAGGATCATGGAGGAAGCTTATAGCTCCAGATACTCTATCCACCGGGGTTCTACAAAGATGTATCGTGACTTGAGGGAAGTTTATTGGTGGAGTAGTATAAAGAGGTGTATTGTAGAGTACATTACTAGGTGCCCGAAATGCCAACAAGTCAAAGTAGAGCACCAGAGGCATAGTGGTGTGGCACAGAACATAGATCTTTCGGAATGGATGTGGGAGATGATCAATATGGATTTAATTACTGGTTTACCGAGGTCTCGCAAGCAGCATAATTTAATTTCGGTGATTGTAGATCAGATGAATAAATCAACCCATTTCTTATTGGTAAAGACTACCTTTTCAGCAGATGATTATACAAAATTATATATTTAAGAGGTACTCAGACTTCATGGAGTTTTGGTGTCCATCATTTTAGATAGAAGTGCCTGATTCACCGCATAGTTCTGGAAGTCTTTCTAAAAAGATTCGGGTTATAAGTTAAATTTGAGTATTGTTTTTTTATCCTCATATTGACAGTCAAGTAGAACGTATGATTCAGACTTTAGAGGATATGTTGAGGGCGTATATGATTGATTTCAAGGGCAATTTGGTTGATAGGACCAGACTTGGTTCATCAAACCATAGATAAAGTGAAAAGTATTCATGAACGATTGAGAATAGTGCAGAGTCGTCAGAAATCCTATACCGATGTTAGGAGAAGATCCTTGGAGTTTGAGGTGGATGATTGGGTTTATTTCAAGGTTTCACCCATTAAGGGTGTTTTGAGGTTTGGCAAGAAAGGGAAGCTTAGTCCCTAGAATATTGGTCCTTACAAGATATGAAGTAGGATTGGCAATGTAGCCTATGAGTTGGAGCTACCGTTAGAGTTAGCAGCAGTCCATTCGGTGTTTCACATTTTAATGTTGAAGAAGGGTATAGACGATCCTTCACTTATTATACCTACTGAATAAATTGGTATTAAGGACATCCTATCTTACAAGAAGGATCATCAAGCTCGCAAGTTAAGGACCAAGAAGGAACCATCGGTCAAGGTCTTATGGAGGAATCAGTTTGTTGAGAAAGCTACTTAGGAGGCTGAGGAGGACATGAAGAAGAGGTACCGACATCTCTTTGAGTACGGAGAAATTGCAAATCAAGGTACTAATATTTTTCTTGGTACTCTTTAAATTGGTATGCTGAGTGTGCTAAATTGCTTATGGGGTTTGAGAAAAGTTCAAGAGGAGAAAAAAGGAAAGGTTCAAGGCGTTCGTTAAGATACGTGAGATTTGTTGAGGAATTATGCCAAATTAAGGTATGTAAGCTCCCATAGTGATGGGTTTGTTCACCCACACAACAACCATGATTTACATATTCGAATTCATCTATAAAGATTGAGAAATTTAAGTTCTCAATGAGTGTTCTTGAAGTGTTGTTCTTCATTCTTGAATTTTGATGTTTGGTTGAGCTCCTGAGGCGAGAATCTTGTTAATGAGTATTGTTCTTGAGGGATTTTTAGTATATTTTCACGTAGTTAAGTTGGGTAAGCGAATCTAAGAGTTTTTGGAATAAAATCATCCGATTCTAGGCGAAGTAAGATCAGAAAATGAGAAAACAAAATTCATCTGGTTTCTGGCCAAGGGCTAGCGCGCCATGCCAGCAATATGCCAGAAGTGACCCTCTGAAGTTTAAGGGCTAGCACCCGCGCCAGTGCGCCGGGTCCCCTTCCTCATCTTGTTTTCAGTCGTTTGCTCCATCTGAGGTCTTTTAACATGTACTTTACTCCTTGCTGATTCTAACTACTCTAAACTACATCTAAACATCAAGAGATAATTCATAAAATGAATCATATCGCTTGTATTCATAATTAAAATTCAAGGTAGATTTAAGGGTAAAGTATTAAGAGTTCTTTCAAGTCAATTTGAGAAGTCTTTTACATTCTTTTAAAACTTGTTTTAAGACTTGAGTACTTGAGTTTGAGGATGAGGAGAGTTGAGTTTCATTTTTAAAAATGAATATATAGGAACTAAGCATTCCCATGAGTAAATGTTTTCACATTTAAAAAGAGAGCAAGCATCTATTTCTAAATGAGTTCATCAGCAGTTTTTGAGTATAATCTCTTTTAAGAGAACCTTTTGTATAATAATATCAAAGCTTGAGGATGAGGAAATGATTTTTAAACATATGAGCTCAATATATTTTTAGGAGTAGTATTGAGCACCAATATGGGGACGAGTTCATGCAACTAAAATTTCTTATAAACCATGTAGCTAACATGGGTAGAAAGGGTCATACTTTTTAGATGATTCCTTATTTATTTTTAAGCATATCTTAATGGAACCACTTAGTTGAGGATGTCTTATAATATGGCAAGATATAGGACAGTTCTAGCAGCGCGGGTGAGATATTGTATCATCACATAGCTTATAATGATGGTTGTTGGTTAGAGAATCTCCCAAATTGGGTTATTTTGTATCTTTACATACACACTGAATTATTATTGTGTTTTTAAATACATTGAGTTGTTGTCTATTGTTGTAAATGATCTATATAAACTGGATCTTTATTGTTGTTTTTATACCGCATTGAGTTGACATTGAGGTGAGTATGTTTCTTTCTTTCAAAGTTCATGCTTTTATTTTATGTTAAGTGTTCCCTTTACATAATCGTACATTCAATGTACTGATGTCATTTGGCTTACATCATTTCATGATGCAAATACCAGAGATCAGGGTCATCAATAGGTATTTCATTAATACCACTTGCAATGCTAGAGTTGTTTGGTGAGCTTCATTGCTTCCGGAGGATCCCTTATTTATTATTTGAATTTTTTCGGATGATCGGGGGTCTTGTCCCAAAATTCCTCATAGTATCAGAGGCTTCATAGACAATACCCAGTTGAGAAGTCTTGTTCATTTTCTAGTGTTAATGTTCTAGAATTGAGTTGCCCTTATGGCTAGCTAGAATATTTTTAAATGTTCTAAGTTAAGTATTTGATAGAGTTGAGTTAAAAATTTACTTTTGAGTCCATCTAATGTTGAGTTAGTATTCCGTTGAGAGTTGAACCAGGCCAAAAGTTCGCTTGGGGCCAGCAATGGTTCTCGAGTACCAGCCACGTCCAGGGTATAGGCTCGGGCAGTGACAAGTATGCTGGCATGAGAAACTTCTTATGTTGTTTTCTATTCATGCATTTTAATCTATTGTTACTACAAGAGTAATTGTCTTCCTTATCCAAAAATATAATAAAAGAGGTAATAGATGACATCTGGAAAAATAAAATATCTTCTCTAGCTTGTCTTTTTTTTTATTACCTAATATTTGATATTCATAAAGCTTGTGTTTCCTTTGTTATCCATAGTCCATGTTCTTAAGTTTACATGAATTGCACACACACACACACACACACACACACATATATATATATATATAATTTTTATCTTTATCTCTTTAATAAGGTGATTCCAATTTCCAATATTACTGCATGTCTATTTCTTGCATTGATTTTGTATGTATACGAAATTATTGAGCTAACTTTTAGCCAAAGTGTCATGGACGAGTCACAAATTTTGCCAAATGATGTTTTTCATAAGGTTTAAGGAAAAGAGCACTATGAAAGGGTTAGATGTTTGGGATTAAGAGTTATCCCCAGTAATGTTGTTAAACAAGTAAGACCTCGTTTTGGTTGTACAAGATCTTCAAGTAGTGAAGGCTCATGTTCATCCCAATGCCAAGAGAACCACAATAAATTGATGAATGCTCATAATCAAATGATGAATGCTTTCAAGCCATATATGATAAAGAAGGGACAATACCAAAACAATTTACAGGGTTCTTTGCTTCTCCTTCGACAAATTCTCCTTCAACAATTGTAAGTAAAGTTCTTAATTTTTTTTCATATGAATCATGGAACATTGTTATAAAAAATTTATAATAACATATCAATGCATTCATTTGATGAAAGAATTCACACAAGGCCTATTTAAATTGCCATTGATTCAAGAATAACCAAACCTAAGTCACAAAAGCAATGACGACATCAACAACTACAACATATTGTATGATGTGGTAACCTACTTAAGGAGATCCATATAAATGCAGTGAACTTACATAGAACTACAACCCCTTTTCCTTTGATGTATTAGTAATAGTAGTAGCCTCAGACTCTAGAGGGCGAGGGCATAAGATAAGTCTTCATGACATCACGATGTACACCAATATTAGAAACATACTGGCTGACATAGTAAACACCATAACCCACAACAGCTAGACCAGAAACATTTGTAGTTAGAAAGCGCAGTTGTGATGAAACAATAACAATTGTGGTTGCTAAAAAATTGCTTCCTGCCCACTCTGGCCTACACTAACATTTGTAAAGACTAGAAAACTTGTCTTGTAGTAGTATGCAAAATCCTCACAGTTGTTCTTGAATATGTTATATAACCTAAAAGCTTTTTGAAGGAAAAATTTAGCTCGATGCAGGACATGCTCGAGTGGATCAGAAGGGGAAATTGTGCATGTTCCCCTTCAAGTCTTAGTAATAAAAACTCCTTGTAAGTCACCATGCATAAAAAGATACAACTCACACCCACAAAGAAAATACTCAAGGCATGATAAGATAACACCTTCGGTCCTTGATTTATCACCACATCTAGGACATGGGGAGCTCGAGGGATATGAAGGCGATGAGTTGAATATGAAACGGTCTAAAATAGTTCCAGTTCCAATATCTTGGGATGTGACACTTTGCTTAGTCTTTACGAATGGTAGATTTGGTTCCTTATTTGTAGTAGTTTATTAACTTCCCAAAGTGTAACTAAAGTTCCTAAATTTGTAATTTCGCTTGATTTGTATATTGCCTTTCCCTCCTTTAATTCATTTTTGGTTGACATATATGGATTGATGACAAGTATAGTTTGAAACATAACATTTGTCAGGAAATCACATCTCCAAATATCACTTGATTAATTTTATATTTATTTTTTTATGAAGCCAAGTGAGGCTACTAGTGAACCAATTCTGCCTATGAACACAAGAAGATCATACAGTGGTGATAGTAATCCTAGTCATGACAACCGTTGATCACATTGTAGTTATCTTAGCTAATTAATTATGATGACAATATTGTGTGATTGGAGGGACAGTTAAAATGTTGGATTGGATATTTTTTGTTTTGATTTAGTGTTTGACTCTGATTAAGATATTTGATGTTGACAATTTAATTTAAATGACTAATGATCATGCAATATTTTTGTGATTTTATGATATGTCGTTAAAGGATATATATTTCTTGACCTTGAGATATTTTTTGGGTTTTTATGATTTATAGCTAAATTAGTGATTCTGTAAATAGTATATGAATAAAAAAATATTTAATTAACTGTACAGGTTATGATTGACCAGATCTTTAAATATAAGGAATTTTAAATATTTGTCGAGGTTTTACTATTTGTAACTGAAAAATAATAATTTTAAATTAATGTGGGTTGACTTTTGCAAAGTAACTCCCGCTAATTTTTTGTATGGGTCAAAACTGCCACAAATTGGTTGTGACAATTCTTATTGTGGAAGTTTCGATAAATGCCACAATACTAGATTGCAGGGGTTTTAAACCCCCATAAACAGTAAAATTAACCCCCGTTATTCAAGCATTTTTTTTGTAGTCCGTTCGGGTTTTATTTAAGCATGTGCATGAGTATACCTTCTGGGTATATAGGGGACAAGTTAGGTTTAGTTTAGCAGTAATTATATTTACTTTTTGCATGCTCCTGTGTTTTTCTTTCTTTACCACACTTTGACATTTGTTTATGTCAAGATACCATCTTTTTAGATAATATTTACCTTCTTTGCTTAAATGGCCTTTGATTCCTACTGGGTACCTTTCTTTTGGTACATACGCTACACTCTGCATTTTTTTGTGATGTAGGTCCTAGTACTAGTTACCGGCGGTGATCGTTCGTGCCATCTTTTGAAACTTTTCGGGGATTAGAGACAAGGGTGAGTACTTGGCATCCTGGATCAGCTTGTCTCCTTCGGTAAATATGCTTAGCTAGTCTTTTGCCTTTGAGATGGCCTGTTGTGGTCCACTTTTGGGTTCTGTATTTTCATATTGGAAATCTCTCTACTCGTGACATCCAAGTTTGGGGAGGGATTCTATAGTATATATATATATATATATATTCCGCTTCTGTCTTTTTATGTTGTTTAGTGGTAATTTTGTTTAGTTTTGTCCTCATACTCATTACATGTCGTTTTGTGTATGGTTTGACTAACGTTATAGTGGGGTATAGTAGCTGGCATTATGACTTGTGGAATCAGGTCGTGACAGTTAAATGACTCGATGATATTATAACTACACTTTACAACGCTTTTATAGTGCTACTGTTATAATTTTATATATGATCTAGCTTATATAGGATAAATTATATATAAATATGTTTGAGTGGAAATGTTTGCCTTAAAATCTTATATCTAATCACGTTATATATTATGCTAATGAAATCGATATTGTATTTGCGATGAAAAAATCTAATTTTAGAGAATCCAAACTAATAGCTTGGTGTTTTTTGCATGAAAGAAAAAATTGAATACAAATGGCTACGTCAAACTCAAACTGGAGATATTTCTTTTGAAGGAATCTTTAGAGATGATCAAGGCAATTGGTACATGGTATATTCAAATAAGATGAATCCAACCCTAAATTTAATGACAGAGTAATTGAGTATCAAATAGGAGTTGAAATTGGCTGACGAAATTGAAAGTAAGGATAAGATAGTGGATACACAGATTACCTACTAGATGTTAAGCTTATGAAAGAAGAGGATATACAAGTTCACCCTGTAGGGATACTATTACACACGATAAACATATGTTGAAGTTCAATAGGGCTATCATTAAACATATTTGGAGGGAGGTAAACAGTAACGCCCCGTATCCTAGATAGACCAGTTTGCATAAATCAAAAGTTGTAGGTGCCACCGACAGGCACCACCAATAGACCGTAGGGTGACCCACAGACGTGGGTGGTGGTCCATGTGGCAACCTGCAACCTCTCAACCCATGAACCATAGGTCAGGCCACGTGCCGTGGTACTCGTCCATGGATTAGACCCCTGAACATCCCTTTTCTGAAAGCCAAAGATAGTTGACAGGACGGACCGTGGTTCAGTCCATACACTATCAGTCAGTCCGTCGGTTAGCCCCGACAACTTTTAAGTTAGGGGTCGTTGGGTCTTTTCCTTAAGCATTGGACCCCTAAACTACATCGTTTAACCCCTAAACTATGTAGTTTTGGTCAGTTTTAGCCTAGTAACTTGATTAAAATTTACCTTAGTCAACTCACTCACCAAAAATTCATCAAGTTAAACAAAAAGAAGGAGAAAGAGTCGAACAAGCCCTAGTCCAAGAACGTAGTAGATTTTCATCAGTTTCAGGCCCAAAATCAAAATATTTCTCCAAGGAATTCGTCACCAAGTATGTGGGATTTTACTAGTGGGTTCCTTTCACCTATAGGTCCCTAGATTTCAGTCAGATTCTTGATTCTCAACATCACGTTAGATTTAAGGTTTTTAGAATTTCAAAATATATGTTGTGATTTAGTTGTTAGACTAATCCAAATCAGATTAACATGTTTTCGTGGAATTGTTGCTTAGTTCTTGCTTGAAACTCAGAGCCCTAGATTCGTTTAGTTTATGAATTACAGTTGCTAGGTAAGCTATTTCAGATATATATGCTTCAGTTTTTGAATGTGTCGTTATCAGTATATTAATGTTGCATTTTCAGTAAGCATGTCAGTATTTTGAGCTATCTATTATTACAGAAACTTAGTCATAATGTGTTAATTACATAATCAATTGGGAGTAGTCTTAATACCGAGTGGACTAGGGTCAGCCACCCTCAATTCCCAAAACTACGTGCCCCCGTAGGTTATAAGTCCCCTCTATGGGCTTCAATTTAGTGATCACGCCAGTCATGCCTCTATACCTCTAGAGGTATATTGGGTCCTCTCGATGAGGCATATACATCGGACTCCACATTTAGCTAATATAGTTTTATGTCAGTTATTAGTAGCTCCCACAGTCAGATTCTAGTGTATTGACCAGGTTATCAATTATAGTTCATAATTCAGTTTCAACATGTATTAACTTGGCCTTTGTGTTCACTTAGTTCAAGTTCAATATTTTCAGTATAGTATCATGCTGACCTTATGTCACTACTCACTTATAAACTTTGTTCAGTCATGTATTTTGTTTAGTTTTATTCTATCCTGGAAGCTCAATACCTTTCAAGTACTAACGCATACTCTACGCTACATCTTCTCCTGATCGGTTCCTGATCTCCAATTTAGCAGCATCAGTGGTGAGACATCATTCTTCCAGGATGATTGACATGATTTTCTTTCTACTTTATGTCTTTAGTTTCAGTTCTTGCTAGATTTAGCTGGGTTAGTTAGAGGATTTATTTCAGACATAGTTAGATCCAATTTTAGCTTTGGAGTTTGATATTTCAATTTTCATTAAACTATCAGTTTATTTATTCAGATAATTTTGGGTATTCCCCATCATTTTATTTTATGATATATTTCTAGCTTCCGCACAATATGACTATTATGTTGAAAATATTTAAGTATGCTTATGATATGCCAGCAGGTTTAGCTTGGGGTCACTCGTGATCCTGCGTCTCATGTCCGCGTCCTGGTGGTAGCTTCGGGGAGTGAAAAACTTGGTATCAGAGCACTCGGTTTAAGAGTCCTAGGATATCTGAAAAGCCGCACTAAGTAGAGTCCTTTGCATGCGTGTTAAGTTCACCACATCTAATGAGAAGGAGGTTGCGAAGTGTTTTGGGGAAATCTCCATTTTTCTTGTTACACTTATCGTGCATATGGTATTATCTCTCTTTAATCCATCATTATGCATTTCAATGATCATGCCTCTTCGTATATCTTATGGAAGGAATGCGAATGGATGGATGCTAACACAGCTCCTCCAGTCCGAGATCAGAAAGTTTTGAATGCTGAGTGTCGAAATGCCATTCAGCTTTTGGCTCAGAGTGTGACCAACTAGAATAACCAGAAGGTTCTAGTTCCTAAAAATGCTAGTGGTGTATTAGTGGCAGCCAGGGTTCGTGCTTTTTTTAGGATGAATGCTCTGAGTTTTTAGGGTCACAGATTGGTGAGGATCTCCAAAAATTCATAAATGATTTCAAGAAGATATTTGGAGTGATGCAAGTGACTGGAAATGATAGGGTGGAGTTAGCATCCTACCATCTTAAGGATGTATCTTACATCTTGTATACTTAATGGAAAGAAAACAGAGGTACGGATGCGGCTCCTATCACCTAGGAGTGCTTTAATGAGACGTTTATGGACAGGTTTTTCCCAAGTAAGTTGAGTAAGGCAAAAGCTTAGGAATTCATGAATTTGAGGCAAGGTAGCATGTCAATCAAAGAGTACTCAAGTTCACCCAACTCTCCAAGTATACTCGTCACATGGTTGTCGGTTCAAGGGCTCAAATAAAGAATTTTCTATAGTATTTGACTTAGTGAAAATAGAGTGCGGGGACGCTATGTCGCTGGAAAATATAAACATCTCTAGGCTCATGACTCATTCTCAGTAGGTTGAGGGAGATAAGATTAAGGAACGGGCTACGGATAATAGCAAGGCTAGAACAAGCAACTATGAGTATTCTCAACAGAAATCAGGTGGTGGAAATCGCTCGCAGTTTTAGCAAAAGTCTTCAGCTCCAGTACCTTCATCAACTAGAGTTCAATCTTCTAGGTTCCAACCGGATCAGAAAGGTAGGGCATCAAGCTCTAAGTGTCAAGGAAGTGTTTCAATCACCATAACCTACCCTACTTGTCCAAAGTGTGGTAAGAACCATCTGGGCGAGTGTCTTGCCGGAAAGGAAGGATGCTTTGGGTGTGGTCAATCTGGTCACAAATTGAGAGATTGTCCTTCTGCTAAATAGGGTCAAGGAGGCTACAATTGTAGGGCTCAGTCTATAACATCAGTAGCACTAGCAGGTCGCCCGACTAAGCGGGGTAACTCATCTGGTACAGGTGGCAGTCAGTGCCAAAACTGGTTGTATGCTTTTTAGGCTCGCCAGGATCAGGAAGATTCTCCTAATATAGTCACTGGTATGTTACGAGTCTTTCAATTAGATGTTTAATCTTTGTTACACCTAGGGTCTACTCATTCTTTTGTAACTCCTTATATAGCAGTCAACTTCAATGTTAGTCCAGAAACTCTTTCAAAACCCTTCTCAGTCTCTATTCCAGTTTGTGACCATGTTATAGCTAGACGGCTATAAAGAAATTGCCCTATCATAGTCTCTCAGAAAGTCATCTCAGCAAATTTTGTAGAGTTAGAAATGGTAGACTTTGATATCATTCTAGGAATAGATTGGTTACATTCCTATTATGCCTCAATCAATTGTAAAACTAGGATTGTTCTTTTTCAGTTTCATGTTGAGCCAATCTTAGAATGGAAGGGTAGTTGCTTAGTGCCTATGGGTCGATTCATTGTTTACCTTAAGGCCAGAAGATGATTTCTAAGGGTTGTTTCTATCATCTATTTTGGGTTAAGTATTCAAGCTCCAAAACCACAACTATTGAGTCAGTTCCAGTAGTTAATGGTTTCCAGAAGTGTTTCCAGAATATCTTCTCAAAGTTCCTCCCGAAAAGGAAATCGACTTGGAATTGATCTCTTTCGACATACCCAGCCTATTTTTATTCCTCCTTACATAATGGCTCCAGTAGAACTTAAGAAGTTGAAAGACCTTCTAGATAAGGGCTTCATCAGACCTTGTATTTCCCTATGGGGTGCCCCAGTATTGTTCATGAAAAATAAAGATGGTTCTCTTAGTATGTGTATTATCTATCGATAGTCGAACAAAGTCACAATCAAGAATAAGTACCGTATCCCCAGGTTTGATGACTTGTTCGACCAACTTCAGGGTGCTAGTCATTTCTCGAAGATAGACCTCATATTCAGTTATTGTTAGCTTAGAGTCAGAGATAGTGACATCCCATAAACAACCTTCAGAACTCGGTATGTTCATTATAAATTTGTAGTTATGTAATTTAGACTAACCAATGCTCTTTCATGGATTTGATGAACAGGTGTTCAAGAAGTATTTGGACTTGTTCGTTATCGTCTTTATTTATGATATCCTCATTTACTCTAGGAATGAGGAAGAACATGCAACTTATTTAAGAGTTGTCCTGCAAAGTCTCAAAGATCGCCAATTATTTGCTAAGTTTAGCAAATGTGAGTTTTGGTTGAAACCAGTTGCTTTCCTTAGGCATATTATGTCTAGCGAAGGGATTTGAGTTGATTCTCAAAAAATAGAAATAGTGAAATAATGGCCCAGACCTACCACTCCTATAGATATCAGAAGCTTCTTGGGTTTGGCAGGTTATAACAAAAGGTTCATGGAAAGAGTTTCATCCATAGCTTCTCCATTGACTAAGTTGGCTCAGCAAAAGGTTAAGTTTCAATGATTAGATGATTATGAGAAGAGCTTATCAGAACTAAAAACTAGGTTGACTACAACTCCTAGTTTGACTCTACCAGATAGTTACACGATTATGCTATCTATTGTGATGCATCCAGAGTCGGCCTAGGTTGTATGTTGATTCAGAGAGGAAAGGTTATAGCTTATGCTTCTAGACAACTTAAGGTTCATGAGAAGAATTATCAGACTTATGGCCTCGAGTCTTGCAGTAGTGGTGTTTGCGCTTAAGATTTTGAGACATTACTTGTATGGTGTTCAGATAGATGTGTTCACAGACCATAAGAGCCTTCAGTAAGTGTTCACCCAGAAAAACTTGAATCTTCACCAGAGGAAATGGCTTGTGTTCCTCAAGGATTATGATATGAGTGTGCATTACCATCCTGGTAAGGCCAATGTAGTAGTAGATGCCCTTAGTAGACTATATATGGGTAGTGTAGCACATGTTGAGGAAGAAAGAAAAGAACTAGCAAACGACGTTCACAAGCTTACTCATATGGGAGTTCGCCTTATAAGCATATCAGATGCTAGTGTAACAATTCAGAATGGGTCACAAACTTCATTGGTAGTGGAGGTTAAGGATAAACAAGATAGTGATTCAACTAAAAGGTGCAGTTATTAGCAGAGAGTTCAGGTTTTCTCCCAAGAGGGAGATGGTGTGCTTCGCTATCAGGGTCGATTATGTGTTCCTAAGGTGGGTGAGTTGAGACAGTAGATTCTTGCAGAAGCCCATAACTCAAGGTATTCTATTCATCCAGGCGCCACTAAGATGTACCATGATCTGTAGGAAGTCATTTGGTGGAATGACATAAAAAGGAATATAGCAGATTTTGTGGCTATGTGCCCTAATTGTCAAAAAGTGAAGGTAGAACATTAGAAACCAGGAGGTATGACTCAAAAGATCAACATTCCTACTTGGAAGTGGGAAGTTATCAAATTGAACTCCATTACAGGTTTACCTCATACTCGCAGACACCATGACTCCATTTGGGTGATAGTTGATAGAGTTACAAAGTCTGCACGCTTTTTTGGCTATTAAGACTACATATTCAGTGGAGGCCTACACCAAGCTTTACATTAATGATATAGTCAGGTTGCATGGAGTCCTTTATCTATCATCTCCGATAGAGGTCCTTAGATTACCTCTCATTTTTGGAAGTCATTTTAGAAAGGTCTTGGTACTCAGATTAATTTTAGCACAGTATTTCATCCACATGCAGATGGTCAGGTAGAGCTTACCATTTAGACCTTAGAAGACATGTTAAGAACATGTGTAATAGATTTCAAAGGTAGTTGGGATGATCACCTTTCTCTTATAGAGTTCGCCTTCAATAATAGCTACCATTCCAACATTCAAATGGCCCTTTATGAGACATTATATGGGCATAGGTGTAGATCTCCAGTCGGTTGATTTGAAATAGGTGAAGCCTCCTTTATAGGACCAGATTCGGTTCATGATGCCATGGAAAAACTTCAGCTCATTAGAGATAGACTTAAGATAGCCCAAAGTCTCAGGAAATCCTATGCAGATGTAAGGAGAAAGGACATGGAGTTCCAAGTTAATGATTCGGTTTTTCGGAAAGTGTCACTAAAAAGGGGATGATGAGATTTGGCAAGAAAGGGAAGCTCAGTTCTAGATATTAAGGCCCTTACAAGATCTTGAAAAGGGTTGGTAAGGTGGCTTACGAGTTAGAGTTGCCAGAAAAACTAGCAGTAGTCCATCCAGTCTTTCATATTTCCTTGTTGAAGAAGTGTGTAGGTGATCTAGCATGTATAGTGCCATTAGAAAGTGTGGTTGTGAAGGATAGTCTCACTTATGAGGATGTTCCAATTGCGATCTTGATCGTTAGGTTCAAATGTTGAGAAACAAAGAAGCCGCTTCAGTTAAGGTTTTGTGGGGGAGTCAGCCCTAAAGGGAGCTACTTAGAAAGTAGAAGAAGCCATGAAGGCCAAGTACTCTCACCTCTTTCCTTCCCATTCTATTCTAGCTTGAGGTAATAGTTCCTCTCTAGGTCTTTAGTCATTCATGCAAAACTTCATTCTTAGTATCATGTTCTTTCAGTTTCTACCTGTATTTTCAGCGTATTTGTATGTTCTTGGAATTTAGTTCAGTTAGAAATTAGTTTATAGTAATTAGTGGTAGGTTTTGCAACTCTTTCCCTCTATATTCAGCTAGCTTTTTCTTCATTTGAGGACGAATGTTTCTAAGGGGGAGATAATGTAACACCCCGTGTCCTAAATAGACCAGTTTGCAGCTATCAAAAGTTGCAAGTACCACTGAGGGGCACCACCCACGGACCCTAGGGTGACCCACATACCGTAGGTGGTGGTTCGTGGTTGACCACCTGTAACCCCTCCCCAAAAAACCCATAAGATTTGTGTAGGGGTCGACCCGCAACCGGACCAATGGACCGTAGGTCAGGCCACAGGTCGTGGTCCTTGTCCGTTGATCAGACCCCTCAACAGCCCCTCTCTGAAAGCCAACGATGACTGATAGGACGAACCGTGGGTTAGTCCATGGATCGTCGGTCAGTGTGTGGGTTAGCCCTGACAACTTTTAAGTCAGGGGTCATTTAGTCTCGTTCTTATGCATTGGACCCCTAAACTACGTCATTTAACCCCTAAACTATGTAGTTTTGGTCAATTTTAGCCTAGTAACTTTATTAGAACTTACCTTAGTCAACTCATTCTTCAAAAATTCATCAAGTTGAACAAAAATAAGGAGAAAGAGTCGACCAAACCTTAGTCTAAGAACACAACAGATTTTCATCAGTTTAGACCCCGATATCGAAAGATTTCTCCGTGGAATTTTTCACCAGGTATGTGGGATTTTACTAGTGGGTTCCTTTCACCCATGAGGTCCCTATATTTCAGTCAAATTCTTGCTTCTCTACATTGTGTTACACCTATGGTTTCTAAAATTTCAGAATTTATATTGACATTTAGTTTTTAGACTAATCCAAATCCAATTATCATGTATTTTTGGAATTGTTTTTTAGTTCTTGCTTAAAACTCAGAACCCTAGTTGTGTATATTCTTAATTAGTTCATGAATTACACTTGCTAGGTCAGCTATTTCAGATAGTCATGCCTCTGTTTTTGAATGTTTCATTATCAGTATATTAATGTTGCATTTTCAGTAAGCATGTTAGTATTTTGAGCTATCTAGTATTATAGAAATTCAGTCACAATGTGTTAATTACATAATCAATTGGGAATAGGCTTAATACCGAGTGGACTAAGGTTTGTCATCCTCAAGTCCCAGAACTACATGCCTCCGTAGGTTATTAGTCCCCTCTGTGGGCATCAGTTTAGTGATCACACCACTCATGCCTCTATACCTCTGGCACGGTATATTGAGTCCTCTCAATGAGGTGTATACATCGGACTCCACATTTAGCTCATGTGGTTTTATGTTGGTTATTAGTAGCTCCCACAGTCATATTCTAGTGTATTGACCATGTTATCAGTTATAGTTCAGTATTCAGTTTCATCATGTAGAAAGTTGGCCATTGTATTTAGTTAGTTCATGTTTAATATTTTTAGTATAGTATCATGCTAACCTTATATAATGGCTCACTTATATGCTTTGTTTAATTATGTATATTGTTCAGCTTAATCTATCTTTCATGCTCAGTACCTTTCAAGTACTGAAGCATACTCTGCACTACATCTTCTCATGATGTAGGTTCAGGTCCTCAGCTTTCAAATCACGCATAGATCGGTTCTCAATCTCCAGTTCAGCAACATCAGTGGTGAGTCCTCATTCTTCGGGGACGATTGACATGATTTTCTTTCTACTTTCAGTCTTTAGTTTCAGTTCTTGCTAGATTTAGCTGGGGCATGTCCCAGCATCTCTAGTCAGGTAGAGGCTTTATTTCAGACATAGTTAGATGCAGTTTTAACTTTGGAGTTTTATATTTAAGTTGTCATTAAACTCACAGATTATTTATTTAGATAGTTTTGAGTATTCCCCACCATTTCATTTTATGATATGTTTCTCGCTTTCGCACAGTATGAATATTATGTTGAAAATCTTTAAGTATGCTTATGATATGCCAGCAGGGTTAGCTTGGGGTCACTCGTGATCCTAGATCTTGTGTCCGCGTCCTGGGGGTAGCTTCGGGGTGTGACATAAACTTATGTGCAGAACTTTGTAGCAAATGATACTAGCATGAGGAAGATATGATAATATATGAAGTATTTCTCCAAGAACTGGATTTCTTTCTCCTTGCAAAATTTTTCCATGCTTAATATATGAAGTATTTCTCCAAGAACTTGCTAAATTTATAGAAGTTACTATATTTTTTACATTCATACTTCCTTAACTTGCTAAAAATATTCACATCGACCAATTATTTTATTGGTTTATTTAACATAATTTTTTGGGTTGAAGTTGTGTACTTATAAAAGGTTTCTGTATGCGTAAATAAACTAATGAATCCCTACACATAAAAAAAAAAAAAAAAAAAAAAAAAAAAAAAAAAAAAAAAAAAAAAAAAACTAAGCAAAGGTGGATGAAAATAAAATTAAGTTGGAAGTTTGAATTTCATGTGTGATATTATTTAATTTTATTGTAAGAATTAATACATATCTCAGCATTGCCACCATAGATATGGTTAATGAAAAATGCAACAAACATTGGGAGAAACAATAATAAATATGGTGTATCCTCATATGAGTGATTACCCAAATTTCAATTGAAGTGAAGTCTTTGACATAAATTAATATCATTTACAAGATATCACAAAAATTGTAATAGTTTACTAGGTTAACTTTTGTCAGGATCCAAAGTACACTCTAATCGTAACATGGCGTATAGAACCTCAGGCGACCCTATACAAGCTGCTTAACATGCATATACAAGATAATAGAATCATAAAGAGTTCACAAGAATTTTTATATCATAGCGAGTTTGACAACAGTAGTAAAAGTCTTACATAAGTCTCAAAGTCATCTATTACATCATAGGAGGGATTAGGACATAAATCATACATCACATACACAATCTGAAATGAATATACATGAAAGCAGTAAAAGAGTCTCGGTCCTCAGAACATGAGGACTCACTAATCTTCAAAGTTTAAAAGGTATCACTAGCCACGAGTATGAGATGTAGGAGCGTTGGACCCTACATTAGTGAAACGATGTTGACAAGAGTATGCATTAGTACATAAAATGTACCAAGTATGATAGTATTGAATAAAATTCATAAAATCATTCTAAAATAACTTTACATGACATGAAACGACTAATCTAAATCATAAAATAATATGTTTGAAAACACAAGTCATAATCATGGTCAATGCACGCTAAACATCTTTCAAACATATTTGAGATACTTATAGAAGTAACCTTAGTTCAATATTTTGGGAAGTTTTCCTTTAACCGACATATAGACCATGTTAGCTATAACATAGAATCCGGTGTTTATCCCACACCAAAAAGAAATTCCTTACTTTCAAAGGTAAGAACCATAAACTTCTAGCTTAAGTGGATCAACTAGCTAATATCTATCTAAGAAAAAACTATGGTGGCCCATAGTTATGAGATATGGGTACTCATCACTTGTCTACTAGGTGCTAAGCATAAAACCCATAAAGAAGTCATTAATCTTAACTTGTCTTATCATGTTGGTACATGGGTAATCACTGCTTGTCTTATCATCCATGGAAGGGCACATCAAGTAGCCAATCCAAGCTAGAATTATATTAGAATAGCTTCGTAATCTTAATTCATCTTAGGTGAGAAATTGTTTAAAACTTATGAATCCTTTATGGGAGAAAATTATTTCACGATCATGTTTGAGTAGTACGTAAGAAATCATTTCACAACAACAACAACAATATGAATGCTTAATTCTCAAAGCATCCTCAAATACTTTTCATCATTTTCATAAAGAAACATGCATATCATCATAAATTCATATTTCATAGTTCAAAACCAACATCATGTCATCATAGTCTAGAAATCATGGGTCATGCATGGGTTCATAGGGCCTCAACTTAAAAACATGAAATTTCTTCAATTCATGCATAAAAAGACATAAAATCATCAATAGATCATCGTTGGAAGGAACTCATGAGATAGATTGAATAAAACCCAAATTTCAATTGGAGATTCTATCTTATAAAATTGGAGAATTTAGGAACCCTATGGAGGAAAGAACTCCATAGGTGAATACTATCATACCTTGATATCAAAATCCCACGATCAATGGAGAATTAGATACTTGACCTTGAAACCCTAGACTTCTTCTTCTTAGAGTTTTAGAGAGACAAATATTTGGGGAAGAACTTTCGAGGGATTTGGGGAAATTAGAAGAATGATTTAGAATAGTTAGACTTTAGGTCCAGAAGACTTATACGTGGTCTAGGATTAGGATCAAAACGACCTAGTTCAGACATTACTAAATTACGAAAAAGACCAAAAAACCCCTTAAAATAATTGCCGACCACTATATACGGTTTGACGTATGGTCCATAGGTCCTACTATGGACTATCTTGATCAACCTTAAGTGGGGTTCAAGAACTATGTTTATGACCCCTAACAATGGGACCAATGTATGGTCTATTGGTGAACCTACGATCCTTACATGGCCACTATTGGTCAAACTTTAAGCTTTAAAATTTTCTCTAAGTCTGGGGTCACCTACAAGACCTATCTATGACAAAGTACATGCGAGACCTATCTACGACTAGTACAGTGAACGATTGAATGTCCTGGTGAACCATAAACAGGGTACTTGAGCTTGTTTTTACAAAATATTTACCCCTACCACCTATGGTTCTCACCTACAACCTTTAAGTGAACCTATGGTGTGTTGATACAGAGACCAGCTAAGAAAATTAGAAAATATTTCTTCTTTTCAAATTTGAGGTATTACAATATCTCCCCTTTTGGAACATTCGGCCTCGAATGGAACTCGAGACACCACAAAAAGGGTAGAAACTAGATCTAACAGCCCAACATGCATAGAATTACATAAGTGCACATATCCGAGGAGAAAAATAAACTCCAAGCTAAAACAATCCAAAACATCATCTCATGAGTTCTATATGCAACTCAAACACAAACGCACATAATATTGATAAAATCAATTAACTTCACTGATATTTCTCAAGATTTAAACTTTTTATGAATATACATAAATGAGGAATCATGAGAATAACTAGGACACAACAAACCAAAAGAGTAAACCATTAGTAAATAAATACCTCAAGCTACTGTAGGAACATAGGGAAAGAGATGAGGATAATGAGATGTTATATCGGCCTCAGCCTCCCAATTAGCACCCTCGACTAACTAATTCCTCCAAAGAACCTATACTTAAGAAACTTCTTTGTTTCTCAACTTTTGAACTTGCCGGTCCAAAATCTCAATCGTAATTTCTTTACAAGAAAGATTGTCCTTTATACCAAAACTATCCAATGGTACTATGGATGTCAGATCACCAACATATTTCTTTATTAAGGAGACATGCAAAACCGGATGAACTGACGCCAAGTCATTAGGTAAATCAAGTTCATAAGCAGTTTTACTTATACACCTCAAATTTGATATAGGCCTAGATAACAAGGACTACGTTCACCTTTCTTTCAAAATCTCATCACACCCTTTATGGGTGAAATTTTCAAATTGACCTAATCATTCACATCAAACTCAAGATCTCTTCTTCTAATATCGACATATGACTTTTGTCGACTTTGAGCTATTTTCAACCTTTCTTTTATAGGCCAAACTTTCTCCATATCTTCATCTACGAATTCATGACCTATCAAAGCAAATTTATGCACATCAAACCAACATATAAGATATATACACCTCCTACCATATAGAGCCTCATATGTGTGTTATCCCAATGTTTGAGTGATAGCTCTTTAATTACGCAAATTCAATCAAAGGAAAATGAACATCCCAATTTCCCTTGAAGTCAATTACACAATCTCTTAATGTATCTTACAAAGTTTGGATTGTATGCTCCAGTTGCCCATAAGTTTTAGAATGAAAGGTCGTACTAATTTTAACACGAGTACCAAGCCCTTTGTGGAAGTAATTCCAAAACTTAAAAGTGAAATGGCTTCCACGATAGGATATAATAGCTAGGGGCACTCCATGCAACCAAACTGATCTCCCATAGCTAAAACTTAGCATAGTTTTTCGACAAATAAGAAACCTTGACATGGATGAAATGAGCTGATTTCATCATTCAATTCACAATAACCCAAATCGAGTGATGTTTTCACCGGGTACGGGGTAAACCCACAAGAAAGTCCATTCAAATATTTCCACTCCAACTAGGGATACTCATATGTTAGGACAAAACTCCTATCTTTTGATGCTCAACTTTTACTTGTTGACAATTAGGACACTTCGCCACAAATTATGCAATATCCTTCTTCATCCCATTCCATCAATAGACCTCACACAAGTCACGATACAACTAGGTGGCTCCTGGGTGAATGGAATATCGAGAACGATGGGCTTCTGGTAATATTTTCTCTCTCAGGTCATCTACATTAGGAACACACAAACAACATTAATATCTAAGCACTCCATCTCCCCCTTTGGAGAAAGCCTCAACTGACTTTTTGAGCAGCGCTTCCCATAACTCAATCAAGATCAGGTCAAGGCTTTGCTTTGCTTTCACTTATGCTACAAAAGATGATTCGGAACCAATGTGAACAATAGCACTACCTCTGGTGGAATCAACTACTCAAACACCCAATCAGGCTAATCCATGAACATCTCAAACCAACTCCCTCTTACTGTTCTCAATATAAGCATTAATACCTATTGATAACATATTGAGAGCATCCGCCGCCACATTTGCTTTGACAGTGTGATACAGAACACTCATGTCCTAATCCTTTAGTAACTCAAGCCACCTATTTTGGTGAAGATATAGATCTTATTGTTTAAACACATATTGCAAACTTTTGTGGTTGGTAAAGACATCAACTTAAACACCATATAAGTAATGCCTCAAAATATTTAAAGAAAACACAATTGCCGTTAGGTCTAAATCATGGGTAGGATAGTTCTTTTTGTGATTCTTAAGTTGCCTTGAAGCATACTCAGTGAATTTTCCATTTTGAATAAGGACACATCCTAACCCTATTCTTGAAGCATCTCAATAAACCACAAACCCATTGTTCCATTCAGTAAATTCAATACTAGAGCTGAAGTAAGTCTATCTTTCAATTCCTAAAATCTACTTTCACAAGCTTTCGACCATAAGAATTTGTCTTTCTTTCATGTCAATGACGTCAATGGTGAGGCAATTAAAGAAATCCATCCACAAACCCTTTATAGTAACCGGCTAAACCAAAGAAGCTTCTAATATTCGAAGGGGACAGAGGTCTAGGCCAACTTTTAACTGCATCAGTCTTCTTAGGATCTACCGCAATTCCCTTTCCAGAAACAATATGACCAAGAAAACCACAGATCCTTACTAAAACACACACTTACTATACTTTGCAAAGAGTTGTTTGTCCTTAAGGACTTGCAACACAATACTCAAATGATCGATATGCTCCTCTTCACTCCTTGAACACATCAACATATAATCAATTAACACAATTATTAACATATCCAATTATTGTCTAAAATCCCTATCTATCAAATCCATAAATGTGAACAGAGCATTAGCAAACCTGGATGACATTACCCAAAACTCATAGTGACCATATTGAGTCTAAAAAATAGTCTTCAGAATATCATATTCCTTCACCCTCAATTGGTGATAACTCGATCGAAGGTCGATCTTAGAAAAGTGAATTGCCCCTTGAAAGTGATCAACTTAGTCATCTATACTTGGAAGAGGATACTTATTTTTATTGTAACCGTGTTCAACTAGTGGTAGTCGATGCACATGCAAACTAAACCATCTTTATTTCAAACAAATAGGATAGGAGCACCCATAGAGAAACACTCGGTCAGTTGAAACACTTATCTGACAAATCTTTCAATTGCTCCTTTAATTCCTTAAGTTCTGCCGAAGTCATTCAGTAATAAGGAATAGAGATAGGTTTCGTATCTAGGAGAAGGTCAATGTCGAAGTCTATTTCCCTTTCCGGGGAACACCCGATAGATTATTGGGAAACATATTCATAAACTCATTAACAATAGGGACCGACTCAAGAGTAGGGGTTTCAGAATCCATATCCCTAACCCAAACAAGATGATATATGCAACCCATAAAAATTATTTTTCTAAGTTTAAGACAAGAGACAAATTGACTCTTAGGTATACAATTTCCCCCTTTCCACTCTCGAATGGGTTAACTTGGAAACTAAAACTTGACTTCTCGAGTTCTATATTCAATATAAGCCTAACATGAATGCAACAAATCGATACCAAGGATAATATGGAAATCTAAAATATCAAGCTCTGCAAGATTAACATAAGCGACTCTATCATTTAAGGATAAGGGACAATTTCTATAGACTCTCTTCGCCACAATAGATTCACCAATAGGAGTAAAGACACAAAAAAGGGTCTAATAACACATCTAGAAGAATATCAAACCTCATAGCCATATATGAGGTCACAAAATACAAGTTAGCAACGGGTTCAAGCAAAGCATAAACGTCAAGATAAAAGAGTTTGAACATACTGGTAACCACATCAAGAGAACCCTTTTTTTCATGATGACAAGTCTAGAGTTCATAAAATCCATTGTGCTTCTACCTCCTACTAGAACCCAAAGAAGGGTAAGGTCTAACCTATCGATGATTATCTCCTTCATTCTTAGCAACTGAGGAATAGTCCCTTATCTTATAATCTATCTTGCCAGAGCTAAAACATGTATTAGAACCGACTTGGGATATTCTCTCATACTTCCTTCCACATTTAACATAAGTAGATGAGAAAGATCCACCACCATCTCCTCCTTGAGGTTTAGGGTTACAGTATATCTTTATTGAATTTGGAAGAACATTGGAGGAACATTGAACTGAAAACCTTTATTGAAACTTAGAATGGTCATGTCCATCGAACCTTGAATGTGAAAAGTCGCCATCACCAGTCCTAGCCTTCTTTGTCTCGCTAGATATTTTCGTAAGTTTATCTTCTTGTATTTGTTGAGCATGCACCATTAAGTGATAAATGTCCATGTCATTGATGTTCAAGGCGATACAACATTTTTTACTACCATCTTAGACACTCGCGAAACAAGCTTACCCATCTTTGCCCTAGGATCGACAATCATTGTAGAGCATATCTAAACAATTGTGTGAACTTCAAAACATATTCCTTCACACTCATGTTTTTTGATAAAGATTGATGAATGCAAATACTGTTGCCTCCCTTATCTCAAGGGGAAAGAACCTATCAAGAAAAGTGACCTTAAACTTTTCCCAATCAAGAAGACATGTATCAACTGCCCTCTCTCCTTTCCATTGGTTGAACCAAACTTGAGAAACACCCTTAAGTTGATAAGCGGCTAATTCTTCCTTTTTCACTGGAGTCACTCCCATGATCATCAACACCTTATACACTTCATCAATGAACTCTTAAGGATCTTCCTCAACCTTAGAACCATGAAACTCTAGAGGATTCATTCTAGTGAAGTCCCTCACTCTAGATACCGCCGTACCCTCATTTGGGTTCATGGGGACCATAACCTCCCTATTGGCTTGAGGCGTCATGGCTTGGGCCAATACTTGAAAAGTAGTCCTAAACTTCACATTAGTCACTTGCTCAGCCAAAGGAATGAAGAGAACTTGAGTAGCTTGAGGTGCTTCTCATTTCATGTTCTCATTTGAATTCCTCCTAACGTATGCTCTTTGAGGGGCCATATCTTGGAAAACATCGGATATGGATTATGATAAAGATACATAGAGATACACTATCGCACGGCTTTAGAATAATGAAAGAAGTTGAGTTTCTTAATCATCTTATAGCTTGTTATTAATAAATGTGGCATGTTTTACACTCATGAACAATACTCTACTTGACGTGGCTTAGAGGCTAATAGGACCTATCTTAATTGTGTGCTATGAATACCAAGATTATCATGGCCCAAAGTACACCCTAGTCATAACATGGTGTATAGGACCCTGGGCAATCCTATACAAGCAGCTTAGCATGTAAATACAAGAGAATAGTATCTTAATGAATTCAAAAGCATTTTTATATCATAAAGAGTTTGAGAAAAGTAGCAGAAGTCTAACATAAGTCTCAAAGTCATCTATTACATAGTAGGAGTAATTGAGACATAACTCATACCTCACTTACACAATCTAAAATTCATAGATATGAAAGCAATAAAAAAGTCCTGGTCCTCGAAACATGAGGACTCACCAATCTTCAAAGTATAAAAGGTATCACTAGCCACGAGTGTGGGAGGTAGGAGCGTCGGACCCTACATTAGTGAAATAATATTGGCAAAAGTATGTGTTAGTATATAGAATTTACCAAGTATGATAGAAATACATAAGAGTCATGAAATCATTCTAAAAGGACTTTGTATGACATGTAATCACCAAACTAAATCATAAAATAACATATTTGAAAACACAAGTAATAATCATTGTCAATGCAAGCTAAACATCTTCAAAATATATTTAAGATACTTCTAGAAGTAACCTTAGCTCATTATTGTGGGAAGCTTTTATTTAACTAACATATAGACAATGTGAGCTAAAACATGGAATCTAGTGTTTATCCCATACCAAAAAGAGATGTCCTTACTTGCCAAGGTAAGAACCCTAAACTTCTAGCTTAAGTGGATCAACTAGGTAATATCTATCTAAGACCAACCTTTAGTGGCACATAGTTATGGGACATGGATAATCGCCACTTTTCCACTCGGTGATAAGAATAAATTTCGCAGAAAAGTTATTAATCTTAACTTGTCTTATCATTTTGGGCCATGGGTAATCGTAGGTTGTCTTATCATCCATGGAAGCGGACATAGCTAATCCAAGGTAGAATTCATTAGAATAGCTCTTTAATCTTGATTCATCTTAGGGGAGAAAACCTTTCAACCTTATGAATCCTTTATGTAAGAAAATCTTTTCATAATCATGTTTTAGTAGTATGTGAGAATTCCTTCTCAACAACAACACTAATGCTTTACTCTCAAAGAAATCTCAAATCATTTTCATCAATTTCATAAAGAAACATGCATATCTTCATAAATTAATCTTTCATAGTCCAAAACCCAAATTGTATCATCATAGTCTAGAAATTATAGGTCATATATGGGTTCGTGGGATTAAACTTAAAAACATGCAATTACTTCAATTCATGCATAAAAAGACAAAAAACCATCAATTAGATCATGGTTGAAAGGAACCCATGACATTGAAGAAAACTCTAATTTCAAATGGAGATTTTATCTTGTAAAATTGGAGAATTTAATAACCCTGTGGTGGAAAGAACTCCATAGGTGAATACTATTATAACTTGATATCAAAACGCCCACAATCGATGGAGAATTGGAGACTTTATCTTGAAACCTAGACTTCTTCTTCTTCTTCATCAAGCCTTAGAGAGAGAAATATTGGGCGAAGGACTTCGGAGGGATTTAGGAAAATTTGAAGAATAATTTAGAATAGTTAGATTTTAGGCTTAGAATACTTATATAGGTTCTAGGATTAGAATCAAAATGTCCTGACCACCCAACGCTATACATTAAATATTTAAAATAGTAACTATAAAAAATATTTACACAAGTAGGTTACTTATAAGGTAATTATAAATATTTATTCTACCTTAATATAACGAAGATTCTAAATATTTTAGATACAATGAGCAAACACAACATTTTCCTCACAGGTTAAAACAAAACAAGAAATGAAAATTGCTTTTAGCGTTGGTGGAGACTTGAGTCATGCTCCCACAATTAATAGAAAAATCATTCAACAAAAAAATGGAGATGTCAAGCCTCATCATTTTGATCCAGTTCTCTTAGTTTAAATTACTCATATACACATAAGAATAATTAACAAGTTAAGAAAGCACAACAATGATTTATCAGATGACTATTGTAGTTTGTTTCCTAGTTCTCATGTCTCATTGCAATTGTTTGTGCTTTCTTCAAAATGTTTGTCAAAGTGAAACAAAAAAACGACCATTCATTCACAGAGGAAGTAAAAGAAAGAAAAATACTGTTAGAAAGAGAAAATAAACAATGTGACACAATATACTACTAATAAAAGTTATTACTAGTTTGCAGTTTTAATTTATATATCTTTTGTTCTCATTCAAAGTGTTTGTAATTTCATCACAACATTTTCGAGAGTTTAAGAAGATTCGACCATTGATTCATGAATGAAAATATTATCAAACAGGTAAAATTAATAGCATGACATGATATACTAGTAATAGAAATTTCACTAACTACTAGGTTGCATCATTGCTTCCTAAATCTCGTGTTCTCATTAAAGTTATGCCTTTTAAACCTCCGTTCAAGACATCAATTACATCCTCTGCTAGAAATATAAAACCAATATACTATAACCTAATGATAACTTTGATAACTTTGTTTCATGTAAGGAGTAATTTTTATAAGGACCCGCACAGTACAAGAATATTAAAAATAACAACACTTCGATAGTCACCAGGTAACTCATCAAACACATTAAAAATAACGATATTTTCTTATTCTCGTGTAACTCATCAAACACATTGAAAATAACGAGATTTTTTTATTCTCGTGTAACTCATCAAACACATTGAAAATAAAAATAATTTTATTTTATCATGTAACTCATCAAAAACATTAAAAATAATGATTATTTTATATTCAACATGTAACTCATCAAGCATGTTAAAAATAATGAAGATTGTATATTCGTAACTTATCAACTACATTGGAAATAACAACAATTCTTTTGTTCATCTTGTAACTAATCAAACACATTGAAAATAATAACAATGCAATATTCATCATCTAACTCATCAAACACATTGAAAGTAAGGAAAATTTTATATTCATCATATGACTCATCAAACATATTTAAACTAACAAAAATATTATTCATCAGGTAACTCATCAAACTCATTGATAATAACCATAATTTTATATTCATATATCATGCAAATCTTCATACACATTGAAAATAATGACAATTTTATGTTTATAATGTAACTATTTAATTTATATCCAAAATCATATCAAAAAGAGGTATAGGAAATCTAGCTAAATGTAACTTCTTGCCTTATTTTGCATTTCCTACTCTAAATACATCATCAACTCATATTTGGTTATTTTTTGGCTACCATAGAGAAATAATTAAAGAGAACCTATAACATAATATCATATGAAAAAATTGCTCCAAAGAACATTTGATCATCATAGTGAAATGTTGATATAGAGGAGGACAATTGTATAATGATATCATCTAGCAGAACGAGCCCGAACCTTTAGCCTTGTTACTTATCATATCTTTATCATGTTGCAACAACTCCCTGAGATTAGAGAACAACCTTAAAATAATCATACATTGGTTATTTTATTTTTCATTGGGTTGAGAGAGAAGCATAAGCAACCCCCCCCCCCCCCCCACCCAAAAAAATATTGTCTCCTAAACCCCCGCTTTGGTATAGTTTTTCATGTTGTTAAATCGATCTAGAAAACAATGACAATCATGACAATCACAAACGTAGACAATTTTCCCTTCACTTCAGAAAGGAAAGACTATAATTGACCTTAAAATGTGAATCCAATGAGAGCAAAGGAAAGAGCACCAAGTCTATGAAGTCTTCGAATCTTTTTCTCCAATGAAGGGCATGTCTAGCAACAAAGTTTTCCAAATATCAAGAGAAACCTTTTACCCCTACCACTTCCACCCAATTTTTCACATACACGGGAATTTAGTTATTTGAGGCTACAATGGATCTTGAAACATACTTGAGTTACAATATAAAAGTGATTTGAGGGTAAGCTTTAAGTGATTTGAGGGGGAGATTTGATGATTTCTTGGGGAAAGGGAAGGGATTTTCGTTTTCTGCCATTGTAGCAATGCACAAGGCACAAACTAAATCAATGTGGCAGTTGGGTTCATTTATGGTTTTTATAATTGAACCAATTACATAGATAGTCCTTTTTCCTGGATATTTAGCCAATATCGTCCTTTATTTATTTGAGTTGGTTTTTTTATCATTTAAATATAATTCTAAGCATATTTGGTTCCTATTAGTGGAGCACCTTTTACCAAACAATAGAATGGACCTAAAATTAAAAAAAAAAAAAAAAATTATAAAAAACACGATAATATCAATCCAACTGGATCAATTTTATTAAAAATTAGGAACAAAATATTCTTGGGAATATATTTGAAGGTTAAGTAGATTAATGGAACAATTTTGAATAAAGAACTCTACTTTTTGATTCAGAAATCAAATATTAGTCACCATAAAATGTATAATTAAAAAGTTGTCGATCCTTAATGTAAAATTTAAAAGTAATATTGCTACCACTTAAATTTTCTTATACAATTTTTTACAACACGTTTACACTTAAACCTAATAAGGTAAAGACAATATATAAATGTATCTTTTAATTTGGCCTAAACTTGCATTTATGCCCTCATGTCGCATTATATATAAAAATATTACAAACATTGTTATTTTTCATATTTTTTAATATTTAATTTCCATGTAGAAAATTGCTACATTCTCCTCTATGGTATAAATAATACTCAGAAGGATGTGAGAAAGGAAGCAAAAATCATTTTTATTTTTCAACATGACATCTAACAAATCAGTCTCATATTTTACCCTTCATAAAAAAATAATATTGAGTATTTCAAATTTTACGAAGTCTTGAAAAAAGATTCGCAAGTCTTTAGGTAGAAACTGCCAGAGACATAAGGACAAAGCTTCCTTTTTATTGAACTTTCTTGCTCAATTATATCATTGATACCTCATAAATAATGTGAAATTTCATATTTTAACATTCATACTTGAGAAATAATGTGACATTTCATTTGATATCATTCATACCTGAAAAAGAATGTGACATTTCTTGTTCTATTATATCATTCATATATACCTGAGAAAGAACGTGATATTTCTGGTTCTTTTGTATCTTCATATATACCTAAGAAAGAATGTGATATTTCTTATTCTATTATATCATTCATATATACCTGAGGAAGAATGTGTCATTTTTCGTTCTATTTTATCATTCTTATTTACGTGAGAAAGAATATGACATTTCTGATTCTATTTTATCATTTTAAAAAATTAAATTCCTCAATACAAGTTGATGCTTGCATCGGAATGGAGAATTTGAAGAGGGGCACATAAGGCCACAAAACCACTGCACTAGTATCACAAAATAAAAAAGGAAATATCAAAGAAATGCACTGCTAATCCAATAGGTTTTGAAAGAAAGACTTCTTCCGCCAAAGAAATTCACGGTCAAAATCTTCATTTATCACCTTCATGGTGTCTCATAGAACCATACCAATTGTTTTGCTTATTTTAACCTAAAAGAGGCAAGGTTTAGTTTATTCATCCTTATAGGTCATCTAGTAGTATTAGGCATGTCTTCTTCTCAGGAGTACTTCTCATCTATCTCTCCTGTGATGGAATATCTAGGAAGGGAATCAGCAACTGAATTTGCCTCCTTGAAGCAATGAATGACCTTACATTGCAAGTTTCTAACATTTCCTTCAATCTTGTATACAATCTTTTTTAATGTCCGGGTAGATTGTAACAAACTTTTAATTATGTTTACTTCCATGAGACTATCCATCTCCAATGTAACGTGGACATTAAAGTTGTCTTTGCACCATTCCATTTGATGCAATGCTACTTGTAGCTCACATATGTTGTTATTAGTGAACTTGATAGTTTTCACAAACGCCATAATCAACTCTACATTTCTTTTTCTAACAATACCCTATGATTACATTAAGACCTTGTCTGAACATAAAGCTTTTATCTGTATTAATTTTCAGTTCCTACTTGCAGTCTTTTTTCCAGTAAACGAAAGTTCAACTGATCCTCGACTCGTAGTTTTTTGAGATTTGTTTCTACTTATTGTTGTAGTTTTTAACAAAAAAAAGTTTGTTTGTCTTAAGATAATTTGAATTTTGAATTTTAGCTAGATTGTTTGAGTTGTGAGATATTTTAGGTTGTTTTAAATTATAAATTATGCGGTATTTTATATTAGATATTCAAATACCTCAATGCCTAATGAAATTATTGAAAGCTATTGAAGCCATTTAAATCCAAAGATACACATTTTCAAACCTTTTTCGTTGCCTCGTCTCTTAGAAACATCAACAGCAGTATTAAGGCCTTCATGAATTTTAAGAGATCTGTGTGTTCTTTCGAAGAACAACCATACCATTTTCAACCCGTAAGGGCAATCTTTTTAACCTGTCAAGGCTATCCATTTTAATTTGTCAGAGTTACTATTTTCAATCCGTGCTTATAGCATGGCTATTTTCAAAAGATATCAATGTTAAGAAGCAGTTTCTCTTTAAATGCCAAAAAAAGTTCACTAATAAAAATTATTAGATTTGGTCACTGAAATGAAATCATATTTTATATCCTATGTCATATATGTTGTTGTGAGGGAATAAAAATACTTACAACAACACTTTGCAACTCCTATATTTGACCAAATTAAATCAGTTTCAAAAGAATTTTTACACAAGACAATGTAATGGAAGATGTTTTTGAAGAAAAAAATAAAAAGAAGAAAGAGAAATATTGGCATTTAAAAAATGTGAAGTTCAAGAAAATTAAGAAAAAATCAACATCAACTGCTTAGAGCAAAAATTCAAGAGGAGCAGTTTTTAAAATTACAGTGACTAAAACAAAGGAGGAGTTATGATATTTGCTTTTAGTCACTGCAGTACTTTTAACAAAATAATTTTTTTTTAAAGATAATAAGAACTTTAGATAGTTTGTTTGAGTTGTTGATATATTGGTTGTTTTAAATTTCAAATTATGTAGTATTTTATGTTCGCTACTTAAAGCCCTCAATGCTTAAAAAAATTATTGAAAGCGATTGAAGTCATTTCAATATAATGAGAGACATTTTCGATCCTTTTTCGCTGCCCCATCTTTAAAAAAACAACAAGTTTTCTACTACCAGCAAGTAGTAGACTATCATCAATTGCTATTCATCTTGCTGATTTTTTTTAAATAGCCACCTGCACGTTAAAAAAAACTGGTCAGTAATTCTTAGAAGAGTAACTTTTTTCTTTTCAAACCTTGTGGCATTCTTTGCTTTCCAAATTTCTCATTGATTGAAACAAGGAGTTATATATAGCAACATCTTATGAACATCATTATGAGAAGCAAATTTCCACAAATTATCTATCAACTTAAGACAATCTAAGTAATCTCTTGGACCATATTATCAGAGAGAATTTTTCTTAAAGAATCCTGATTCTAAATGGTTGTCACTATGAAACAATCTCAAAGCATTACTCCCATGTTTTCTATGTAAAAGAACTATATTGGCTAACTGACCGTTGGAAGGCCAGTTATCCCACAAGAAATACATATGAACCTCATTAATCTCCTGGACCATATTATCAGAGAGAATTTTTCTTAAAGAATCCTGATTCTAAATGGTTGTCACTATGAAACAATCTCAAAGCATTACTCCCATGTTTTCTATGTAAAAGAACTATATTGGCTAACTGACCGTTGGAAGGCCAGTTATCCAACAAGAAATACATATGAACCTCATTAATCTCCAAAGTAATATATTTTTCCACAACATGTCTAATATGCAACAGTTTTCTCCAAGAATTGGAATTTTTAGAGTAAATGACTTTTGCCACCAAGTTAGTTCTAGGACAATACTTTGTTGTTTCACAAATTTCATCTATAAGTTGTCCATAGTGTTTAATCTTGACCATGACTTAGCTGTGAAGGATTTACAAATATCTCCATCTTCATTAGCGGGAAAACACATTTTCTTCCTGGAGCTCCAATGGTACTTAAATTTAACTTCCATTTGATCTAAGAAGAAACTAGAGAAATCTTCCTGTATTTGATAAAGCACCTTCTTAGGGTGTTCCAGAGTAGCAAAGAAATGCAGTTTTGAGACTGAAGAATATATTTAATAATGAAAGCTTTCCCCTACAAACATGAGATTGTTCTGCCACCCACTTATTTGGTTAATGACCTTTGTGGCTAAGTCTGTAAAAATACTCGTTATCTTCCTTTCTGTGTAAACGGGACATCCCAGATATTGGAAATTGAACTTTTCTTAATTATAACTAGCCCATCTTTTGATCTTAATGATAATCCTGAAGTCTACATTCTTATGAGTGATGAAGCAATTTTTACCCTTGTTGATCTCTTTCCCAAAAGCTTCTTGACACTTCTTGAATATCTTCATGATAAATTTAATAGAATATTTCTCAATAGCGCTAAAAGTACTATATCATCAGCATGACAAAGATAGTTAATTTCAGGCCATTGTTACTTATGAAAAATCCCTTGAAATCTTCGCTTTTATGAAGTTTATTAAGATCTTTAGATAGACCCTCCGCACCTAAATTAAATAGGGGTGGAGACAAAGAATACCCTTTCTTGAGACCTCTAGATGAACAGAAAAATCTCTTTCCGGCCCCATTCACTATTATAGAGTACCAATTGTTTGAAATGAGTCTATGGATAAGCTCAATAAAATATTCTCTTAAACCCAATTTTCTCAAAACAGATATATGGAAAGCATAGGAAACCTTATCATAGGCTTTAACATATCTGATTTGAACACCAAGTTACCACGCTCATTTAAATCTTCGATGCCATGGACAGTCTCTTGAGCAAGAAGAATATTTCAAGTGATCGACCTTCCTTTAATAAATACTGATTGGCTTTCAGAAATTAATTGAGGAAGGATAAGAGCAAATCTCATGGAAATAATCTTTTTAGTAAAGTTCCTCAGGTTTATAAGCTAAGTTAAGAGGATTGATCTGTAGCCTTTACTTTTGGAACTATCACTAGACAAGAGTGGGTTCAAAAATGGAGAGTTCAAAATAAGCTAAAAAACTTGTCCAAAGCTCAGTAAATGGTCCAAAATTTGCATTGGTAGGTATGCATCATGTCAAGATTTTACTAATTGATATGATATGAAATGTCAAGTTTTTTCTCTGGCATACCAATGCAATTTTTGGACCATTTTGAGAGCTCTGGAAGAGCTCTTCAGCTTGTTTAGGTATAATATGAAATGTCCCATTCAATTGGTCATTACTAATTGATAAGGACAAAAATGGGATACAAGATGTTCATGGTCATTACAAATTGATAATCAGAAAAATGATTTTTTTTTAATCCAAAAAAAATGTATAAACTCAACAATTGGTTTCACTGGCATTTGCCAATGAGAGACATAATTCAGAGAATTATAGTTATCTTTGGGCCACACTTTTTTCAATTTAAAATGGATTCATTTTAATAAAAAGCACAAAAAAAGAAAAAAAAAAGAGACAAATTTAAAAATAAAAAATAAAAATGTGAAATGGAGAAAAGCCAAAAAACAAATATTTTTAAAATTTCGGATACAAGTTGGTTGAAATTTTTATGGACCAGCATTGATTTCAAATAAAGTAACAAAAGAATGAATAGTTATTATGACCAAACTGTTCATTAATATTTCATGATTAAATGAAAAAAATAAATAAAGAGTTAATCTCATTTCATTAAGTAATTACTTTCTTTAGTTTCATTTATGTTGGGTTTATTCTGAAGAAGAGTGATCCTTCTGCAATGATCTAAACTTATGGCCTCCGACTACACTGAGAAATCCATTGTTGAAGAAAAAAATTGGAGTAATCAAAACCCTAGATTGTATTAGTCAGTTGTCAAACTCATTTTTAGTCAAATTCTCTCCCTTCTACCACCCCAGGAGGCATGCACAACCTCTATCTCTATGGCTACCTTCTATTGACAACTTCAATTTAAATAATAATAAAAAGTTGAAAACAAAAGACTTTGTATCCTTTGGTGACTATGTATTATCTCGTTCCCCTTCTTCCAAAATAAAAAGATTAGAGTTCGACCTGTACTTACCTGTATGCATATAAAGCACATATTAGTCGATGCATTAGTTTTTGTGTTGAAATTAATGTGGAAGATTTTGTATATCGCTCAATTTCCAATAGGAAAGGTTGCAGATTGCCTAAATCTTTTATGCTTTTTTATCGTTGGTATCATAACGGTTTACATTTTATGATTTCCATTCTAGAGCGGCTATTAAGTAGAAGTCTCAAAAGAGTATAAAGTTGATATATGTGGTGTTATCTGATGAAAACATTGTCAACTTATTGTATGCATGTCTTACTTTAGACACTATGGAATTTGATATAGTTGGGGGATTTCGTCGACTCATGATTATTTCTTTTTAATTGAAGAGGCTTAAATGGCTTACATTATCCTAGTATTGCTAAATGATCTGTCAAGACCCGATTCTCTAAATCATGATTGTACCTACTATAGCGCAGTAGGTAACCCAACCAATAACTCAAAACGACAGCCAATGGGTGTAAGGGTAGAAACAAGGTGGAAACAACTATTTAAAAGAAATAATAAGAGAAAAATGGAAGCAAAACAATATATATTATATAAATATATATTCAGTCCCAAAATATGGAAGTCATAAGTATATACTCGCAACCCGCCCCGCCACGCATTAGTTTTTTTTTAAAAAAAAACATTTCAACCCGCCCTGCATCCCACCTGCCCCACACAACCTCAAATCCTCCCTGCACTTCATAGACATAAACCCGCCCCGCCCCGCCCCATTGTCATCCCTAATTCAAATATTACTTCATGCCTATTTGTGGCATTTATTTTGTATGTATAGGAAAAAATTGAGCTAACTTTGAGCCAAAAGTACCATACACGATTCTCAAATTTCACCAAATGATGTTGTTGGTTAGATTTTAGGAAAAGAGCACTCTGGAAGGGTTAGATGTTTGGGATTAAGAGTCGTCCCCAGTAAAGTTTTTAAACAAGTTAGACCTCATTTTGATGGTGCAAGTGCTTCAAGTAGTGAAACTTCATGTTCGTCCCAATGCCAAGAGAACCACAATCAAATGATGAATGCTTGTAACCAAATGATGAATGTTTCCAAGGAATATATGATAATGAAAGAAGGGATGATATCAGAACAATTTGCGGGGTTCTTTGCTTTTCCTTCGACAAATTCCCCTACAACAATGGTAAGTAAACTTCTTTTTTTTTTTTTTCCCATATGAACCATGGAACATTATTGTTGTAAAAAATTTGTAATAACATATCAAGGCATTCATTTGATGAAACAAAGCACATAAAGGCAAATTTAAATGACCATTGTTTCAATAATAACCAAACCTAAGTCACAAAAGCAATGGCAACATCAACACCTACAACATATAGTATGTTGTAGTAACCTACTTGAAGAGAACCATATAAATGCAGTCAAATTACATAGAACTGCAACCTGTTTTCCTTTGATGTATCTGTAATAGTAGCAGCCTCATACTCTAGCGGAGGATGGCATAGAATAAGTCTTCATTCATTTTTGGTTGATATATATTGACAGATGACAAGTATAAATTGAAACATAACATTTGTCAAGAAAATCACATTTTGCTAATATTACTTGATTAATTTTATACTTTATTTTTTTTATGTAGCCAACTGATGCTACTAGTGAACCAATTCTGCCTATAAACACAAGAAGATCATATGGTGGTGATAGTAATCCTAGCCATGACAACCGTTGATTACATTGTTGTTTTCTTAGCTAATTAATTATGATGACAAGATTGTGTGATATTTTTTGTTTAGATTTAGAGTTTGACTCTGGTGAATATATTTGATGTTGAGAATTTAATTTAAATGGCTAATTATCATGCAATATTTTTGTGATTTTATGATATGAAGTTAAAGAATATATATTTCTTGACCTTGAGATATTTTTTGGATTTGATTATGATTTAAAGCTTAATTAGTTATGCTATAAATAATATATGAATAAACAAATATTCCATGAACTATACAGGTTATGATTGCCCAGATCTTTAAATATAAGGAACTTTTAAAAATTTGTGAAGGTTTTAAACCCCCCACTATTTGTAATTGAAAATAATTTTAAAAGATTTAATTTTAAATTAGCGTGGGTTGACTTCTACAAAGTAACCCCTGCTATTTTTTTGCATGGGTCAAAAATATGCCACAAATTGGTTACGACAATTCTTATTGTGGGAGTTTCAATAAATGCCGCAATACTAGATTGTGGGGGTCTTAAACCCCCCACAAACAATAAAATTAACCCTCGTTATTCAAGCGTTTTTTTGTAGTCCATTCGGGTTTTATTTAAATATGTGCAATAGTGTACCTTATGGGCCGATAGGGGACAAGTTAGGTTTAGTTTAGCTGTAGTTAGATTTACTATTGGTATCCTCATGTGTTTTCTTTCTTTAACATTTTGACCTTTGTGCTTGTCTAGATACCATCTTTTTAGATAATTTTTACCTTCTTTGCTCAGATGATCTTTGATTCCTGCCGAGTACTTTTGTTTTGGTACATATGCTACACTCTGCATTTTTTTGTGATGCGGGTCCTAGTACAAGTTTCCAGCGTGATCATTCATGTCATCGTTTGCAACTTTTGGGGATTGGAGGCGAGAGTGAGCACTAGGCATACTGGATTAGCCAGTCTCCTTTAGTATATATGCTTATTTAGTCTTTTGCCTTTGAGATGTCTTCTTGTGGTCCACTTTTGAAATTTGTATTTTCATATTGGAAATCACTGTACTCGTGACTTTCAGGTTTGGGGAGGAATTTTATAGTATATATATATATATCTTTGGGTTGTTGTCCCTTCCGTCTTTTTATGTTGTTTAGTGTTATTTTTGTTTAGTTCTGTCCTCATACTCATTACTTGTTGTTTTGGGTACTGGTATGTTATGGTGGGTTATAGTAGGTGCCATTATGACCTGTGAAATTGGGTCGACTGTTAAATAACTCGATGATATTATAACTACACTTTACAACCCTTTTGTAGTTCTGTTGTTATAATTTTATATATTATTTGGCATATATGGGGAAAATGATATATTTGTTTGAGTGGAAATTATTACCTTTAAATCTTATATCTAAACACGTTATATATTATGCTAACGAAATTGATATTATATCTCCGATGCAAAAATTTAATTTCAGAGAATCCAAACTAATAGCTTGGTGTTCTTGTCATGAAAGCAAAAATTGAATACAAATGACAACATCAAACTCAAACTGGAGATACTGCTTTTGGAGGAATCTTTAGAGATGATCAAGGAAATTGGTACTTGGTATATTCAAATAAGATGAAGCCGACCTCAAATTTCATGAAAGAGTTATGGAGTATAAAATAAGAGTTGAAATTGGCCAATGAAATAGAAAGTTAGGATATGATAGTACAGACATATATTTCCTACTTGATGTCAAGCTTATCAAAGAGAAGGATATACAAGTTCACCCTGCTAAGGATTTTATTAAACACGATAAACATATGTTGAAGTTCAATAGGTCTATCATTAAACATATTTGGAGGGAGGTAAACTAATGTGAAGAATTTTGTCGCAAATGACACAAGTATGAGGAAGATATGATAATATAGGAAGTATTGCTCAAAGAAATGGATTTCTTTCTCCTTGCAAAATTTAGCCACGTTTAGGGTGTGTTTGGTATGGAGGAAAACATTTCTTGAAAATGTTTACCAATTTTCCCATGTTTGGTCGACCTAAATGTTTGGAAAATATTTTTCAAATCAACATATTTTCCTCAAATCTAAGGAAAATGACTTCCTTTCCAATAGTAAGGAAAACATTTTTCCGAACTCTACTTAATCCTTTAATTTTTTTTCTTATCTTACCCATACTCCATACCCAACCTTACTCGTTCGAAATAATTAAATTTCAAAATTTAGTAATTATTTTTGAAAAATGTTTCAAATTTTATGATTTGTTTTTACCTCAACCAACCCCTACCACCCCTACCCCTTAATCCCCCCTAAAAAAAAGTTACTTTCGAAAAATATTTCAAATTTGATTTTTTAAAAAGTTTTTTTATGTCACTCCCCCTCCACCACCAAGGGCACCTCCACCCATCCCACCCTGATCATTTTTTGAGAAAAAATTTTTTTGAAAAAATATTTAAAATTTAAAAAAAAAAAAATTTTATGCCATCCTACCACACCCCTAGCCGCGCCCTACCCAATCCATCCGAGCCAATTTTTTTTTTTAAAAAAATTGTTTTCAAAATTCAAATTATTATTTTTTTCATTTTAACGCCAACCCCTACCCCTAACCCTCCTCCACCACCCCATACCCCCGACCCAGGCCATTCCCGGAAAATATTTCAAATTTTAAAAAATTTCATTTTTTATTCCACTCCTACCCCCTACCCCCGTGTCACCCCCACCCAGTCCACCCCCATAAAAAAATTAAAAATTTGTTTTTGAAAAATATTTCAAATTGTTTTAAAAATTATTTTTTATGCTACCCCCACTCCTATCCCAACCCCAGCCGCCACCCCCCCTTAACACGGCCTTGTCAAATATTATTTTTAATAAATAAAATTATTTTTGAAACAAAATATTTTGGGTCAGATCTCAGGGTCATATTTTGGAACTGTCATCATGGTCTTTTCCTAGTATGGATGTTGCGGTCGGTCCTATATCAATTATCAGGGTTGATTTTTGGATCAGAAATTATTTTCCTAAAGAGTAGTTTTTAGTCTCAAGTAAAAAATAAAAGATATTTTATGAAAAATATTTTTCATTAACCAACCAAACACTAAAAAATATTTTCCAGAATATATTTTCTACTCCCCTACCAAACATGAGAAAATAAGTTAGAAATCTACTTGGTTTCCAAGAAAACATTTTGTAGGATAACATTTTCCATGGAAACTATTTTCCCTCATAACAAACACACCTTTAATTTGAAATGTTTTAAGTAGTTCATTTAGTTTTTTCCACCGTACCTAAATACAAAAGATGTGAAGAACTTGCTAAAAATATTCCCATCGACCAATTATTTTAGTGCTTTATTTCACATGATTTTGTGGGGTGAAGTTGTGTACTTATAAAAGGTTACTATACACTTACAAATAAATTAATGAATCCCTTCACATGAAAAAAAAAATGTGTTTAAGTGAACCTACAGTTCATCAGGAGAGACACTAGTTAAGAAAATCAGAAAATTTTCTTTCTTTTCAAATCTGAGGTGTTACAATATCTGCCTCTTGGGAACATTCGTCCTCGAATGGAACTCTACACATTATAAGGTGGGTAGGAACTAGATCTAGCAGCCCAAAAAGCATGCAATCACATAAATGCACTTATCCGAGGAGGAAAATAAACTCCAAGTTGAAACAATCCAAAACATCATCTCATGAGGTCTGTATGCAACTCATACTCAAATGTACATAAACATACAGAAAATCAATTAAGGTAACTCATTTTTCTAAAGATTTAAACATTTTTTTGAATATACATAAATGAGGAATCATAAGAATAACGAGGACATATAGGGAAAGAGATAAGGATAATGGGATGTCAAATCGGCTTCAGCCTCCCAAGTAGCACTCTCAACTAACTGATTCCTCCAAAGAACCTATATAGAAGCAACTTCTTTGTTTCTCAACCTCCAAACTTGCCAGTCCAAAATCTCAACCATAATTTCTTCATAAGAAAGACTGTCCTTTATACCAAGACTCTCCAATGGTACTATAGATGTCAGATCACCAAAATATTTCTTCATCAGGGAGACATGGAACACTGGATGAACTGATGCCAAGTCATTAGGTAAATCAAGTTCATAAGCAACTTTACATATATGCCTTAAATCTGATATGGGCCCATATAACAAGGAGTAAGTTTCCCTTCTTTTCCAAATCACATCACATCCTTCATGGGTGAAATTTTCAAATAGACCCAATCATTCACATCAAACTAAAGATCTCTTCTTCTAACATGCAGATAGGACTTTTGTCGACTTTGAGTCATTTTCAACCTTTCTCTTATAAGCCGAACTTTCTCCAAAGCTTCATAAACCAATTCACGACCAATCAAAGCAAATTAATCCAATTCAAACTAACCTATTGGAGATCTACACCTCCTAACGTATAGAGCCTCAAATGGAACCATACCAATGTTTGAGTGATAACTATTTATGTACGCAAGTTCAATCAAAGTCAAATGATTATCCCAATAATTCTCATACTGAATGGGAATATCTCTCAAAAAGGACCCTTGAAGTCAATTACACAAGCTCTCAAGATATCTTCCAAAGATAGTATGCTCCGCTCGCCCATCGATTTTAGAATGAAAGGTCGTACTAAGTTTATCATGAGTACCAACCCCTTTTGGAAGGATTTCCAAAACTAGGAAGTCAATTGGTTTCCACTATCGGAGATAGTAGATAGGGGCACTCCATGCCACCTAGCCATCTCTTATAGGTACAACTTAGCATAGTTTTCCGCCAAATAAGAAATCTTGACATGGATAAAATGAACTGATTTCGTCATTCGATCCAAAATAACCCAAATCGAGTCATGTTTTCACCGGGTACGGGGTAAACCCACAATAAAGTCTATCTTCAAATATTTAAACTTCAAAGTAGGGATACTGATATCTTAGTATAAACCTCACAAATTTTAATGCTCAACTTCCACTTGCTTATAATTAGGATACTTAGCCACAAATTCCACAATATCCTTATTCATCCCATTCCATTAATAGACCTCACGCAAGTCACAGCACATCTTGGTGGCTCCTGGGTGTATGGAATATCGAGAACTATATGCTTCTGATAAGATTTTCTCTCTTAAGTCATCTATATTAGGAACACATAAATAATCTTGATATATAAGCACTCCATCTCCCCCTTGGGAGAAAGCCTCAACTGACTTTTTGAGCACCTCTTCCCTTAACTCAATCAAGATCAGGTAAAGGCTTTTCTTTTGTTTCACTTATGACACAAAAGACGATCCGGAACCATTGTGAACCATACCACCACCTCTGGTGGAATCAACTAATCGAGCCAATCCATGAATATCTCGAACCAACTCCTTCCTACCATCCTCAATATGAGCAATACTACCCATTGATAACCTACTAAGAGCATCCACAATCACATTTACTTTGACAGGGTGATAGAGAACACTCATGTCATAATCCTTTAGTAAGTCAAGCCACCTCATTTTGCAAATATATAGATCTTTCTATTTAAACACATTGCAAACATTTGTGGTTGGTAAAGACATCAACATGAACACCATATAAGTAATGCCTCCAAATCATTAAAGCATACACAACTGCCGCTAGGTCTAAATCATGGGTAAGATAGTTCTTTTCATGATTCTTAAGTTGACTTGAAGCATAGGCAAGGACTTTCCCATTTTTCATAAGGACACATCCTAACCCAATTCTTGAAGCACACAATAAACCACAAACCAATTGGATCCCTTCGATAAAGTCAACACTAGAGCAGAAGTAAGTCTATCTTTTAATTCATGAAAACTCTTTTCAAAAGCTTCTGGCCATAAGAATTTGGCTTTCTTTTTTGTCAATTTCGTCAATATAGAAGCAATCAAAGAAAATCCTTCCACAAACCTTCTATAGTAACAGATTAAAACCAAGAAACTTCTAATATCCGAAGGAGATAGAGCTCTAGACCAACTCTTAATTGCATCCGTCTTCTTAGAATCTACCTCAATACCCTTTCTAGAAACAATGTGACCAAGAAAAAGCCTTAGATCTTAGCCAAAAGTCAAACTTACTAAACTTTGAAAACAGTTGTTTGTCCTTGAGGTCTTGCAACACAATCCTCAAATGATCGGTATGCTCCTCTTCCCTCCTTGAATAGATAAACATATCGTCAATTAACATGATTATGAACATATCGAGGTATTTTCTAAACACCCTATTCATCAAATCCATAAATAAGATCGGAGCATTAGTCAACCTGAATGACATTACCGAAAACTCATAGTGAGCATATCGAGTTCGAAAAATAGTCTTCAGAATGTCACATTCCTTCACCCTCAATTTGTGATAACTGGATCAAATATTGATCTTAGAAAAGTGAATTACCCTTTGAAGTTGATCAAACTAGTCATCTATCCTTGGAAGAAGATACTTATTCTTAATGGTAACCATGTTCAACTGACGGTGGTCAATGCACATTCGAACAAAACCATCTTTCTTTCGAACAAATAAGACTAGAGCACCCCATGGAGAAGTACTCAATCTGTTGAAACCCTTATCCAACAAATCTTTCAATTGCTCCTTTAATTCCTTAAATTCTGCCAAAGTCATTCGGTAAGAAGGAATAGATATAGGTTGCGTATCTGGGAGAAGGTTAATGGCAAAGTTTATTTCCCTTTCAGGGGGAACACGCAATAGATAATCGGGAAAACTTTCGAAAACTCATTAACAGTAGGGACCGACTCAAGAGTAGGGGTTTAGGGATCCATATCCCTAACTCGAACAAGATGATATATGCAACCCTTAGAAATAATTTTTCTAGCTTTAAGACAAGATACAAACTGACTCTGAACATATATTCCCCCTTTCCACTCTAGGATGGGTTAACTTGAAAACTGAAACTTAACTACTCGGGTTCTACATTCAATAGAAGCATAACAAGAATGCAACCAACCCATACCAAGGATAAAATCTAAATCTAATATATCAAGCTCTACAAGATCAGCATGCGTGACTCTATTGGATAAGGAGACAGGACAATTTCTATAGACTCTCTTAGCCCCAATAGATTCACCAATAGAAGTAGAGACAAAAAAAAGATCTAATAACACATCTAGAAGAATATCAAGGCCACATATGGAGTCACAAAAGACAAGGTAGCACCGGGTTCAAGGAAAGCATAAACATCAAAATGAAATAGTTTGAACATACTGGTAACCATAGTGGGAGAACACTCTTGCTCATGATGAATCTGGAGTGCATACAATCTATTTTGCTTCTAACTCCCAATAAAAATGGAAGAAGGATAAGTTCTAGTCCATCGATAATTATCTTATTCATTCTTAGCAAGTAAGGAACAATCCCTTATCTTATGATTCGTCTTGCCAGAGCTAAAACATGCATTAGAACTAGCTTGGCATTCTCCTTCATGCTTTCTTCTATATTTAACACAAGTAGATAATCAAGCCCCACCACAATTTCCTCCTTGAGGTTTAGGGTTAGACATTGTATCTTTATTGAATTTAGGAGGAGAATTGGAGAAACCTTGACCGGAAAATCTTTATTGGAACATAGAACGACCATGTCCATCGGACGTTGAATGTGAAAAGTCACCATCACCGGTCCTTGCCTTCTTAGTCTCCCTAGATCTTTCCTTAAGTTTCTCTTCTTGTATTTTTTCAGCATGCACCATTAAGCTAAAAATGTCCATATCATTGATGAGCAAGGCGGTACAAAATTTTTGACTACCATCTTGGACACTCACTAAAAAAACTTACTCATCCTTGCCCTTGGATTGATAGTCATAGTAGGGGCATATCTAGACAATTGTGTGAACTTCAAAGAATATTACTTCATACTTATGTTTACTTGACGAAGGTTGATGAATTCAAGTAGCATTGCCTCCCTCATCTCAAGGGGAAAGAACCTATCAAAGAAAGCGACCTTAGACTTTACCCAATCAATAGGACCCGCATCAACTGCCCTTTATCTTTTCTTTTGGTTGAACCAAACTTGAGAAACACCTTTATGTTGATAAGCTGCCAATTCTGCCTTTTGCACTAGCGTCACTCCTTTGACTAACAATACCTTTTACACTTCATTTAACACCCTGAAAACTAGTATACTAGACTAGAGATAAACTAGAACTAATCGTTATGGTTAGAGTCAAGGAATAGGGGCAAGAAACAAGGCAAAAGGGCAAGGGACAAGGCTGCCCAAGCCTTACCAAGGTACTGCCCCAAGACGACGAGTGGTGGTCATCACGATTTGTGGTGCCACTTATGGGGGTGGAGGCAGTAGCCTTCTTAGGCTGCCCCAAAAGTTACCCCTCCACATGAGCCACTTCATGGCTCATGAAGCCTTAGACGACTTGTGGGAGTGATTTTGTACTTGCCTTAGTGGAATGGACATGGAGGGTGGCTTGACCTAGACACTGCCTCAAGGTCCACGATAGGGACCACGACTTGTGGCTTGCTCCATGGCTCGTGGAGCTCCTCGTCAAGATGCCTTGGGCTTGTTAGCTAAAGGTAACACTTGCCATGCCACTGCCTTAAGACCACAGATGGGACCACGGCTCATGGAGCCCCACGTGGTCCCTGACGGCCCACTTTAACTGAGGGCTATTTTGGGGATTTCATTCTTAAGTCCAATTGAACTGGAGTTGTTATGGTTAAGTTTAGGGTCACTATATAAGTCATTTGAAGTCAAATTCACCTAAACTAAGTCATATTTTCACAATACCCAAATATTTCAAAAACTTCATCTCCTCCACAAAAGTTTCTCTCTAGAACTCAAGGAAGAAGTACAGGAAAGTTGAAACTAGGGCTTGAAGAAACAATACTTTTTCACTCAATTTCTTTGGAGAATCATAGCTAAGTTATGGTAGTCCTTCATCCATGGAGCCCCTCAAACTTTCAATTTCAAAGTTAGAAATCCCTAAAAGCTTTTGACTCCAAGTCATGGATTTTTCTCAAAAATGATTTTTATGATTTAATTACCTTCTATGATGATTGACTTGATGATTATTGTGGTTTTTATGAAAATATCCCATGAATCCATGATAAACCCCATATTCCCCAATTTATGTCTTTGTGATATGGGTGAATTGATGCAAGGAGAATACTATGAGATAATGATTATGGTAGTTGAGTTATTTGAATCATGCTATTATCCATGTGTATTGTAGTAATTCTAGATATTGTTGATTGCATGTGATCCTTGATCCAAGAAGGGTGAGGCATGAGAATTATGCATGATTAAGGGCTCTTTGTATGTGCTCTATGAACATTAATATATTCTAATTGTTGTGTTGTTAAAAGGTCATTCTCATATACACACTTATGTATGAACATGACATGATGTGAAAGGTTTTCTCACAATATGATGATTCTACAGTTGAAAGGCTATTCTCACCTATTGAATCTATGATCTATTTTATGAATTATGTTGTGTTGAATGTCAAGGCATTCTTCCATAAATATAATCTTAAGTCAAGACTAAATATGAAATTATGGGAAGTAATGCTTAGCACCGAGTGGATATTGAATATGAGATGGAAGATTTTACGCAAGTTGAGTCCAGCTTCCAATGGGAGCTTCTGAGCAAGTTGAGTCCAGGTGCCCAAAGTATGTATCTCATGAGATGGAAGCCTTCTACCACAGTTGAGTCCGGGTGTCTAGTAACTATCTCCTTATTCCATAACTACATTCCCCCCATAGGATATTTATCTAATGGATCTACCTAAAGCTAATAAACCATGGTCTTACCTTAAGCAAGTAGGACAACCCTTTTCGGTGTGGGTAACACCGAATTCCCTGTTATGCTCACATGGTCTATGTTGATTAAGGCTTATTCCCACTATGACATATGAACTATGAATAAGAACATGAACTATGAACTATAATTACTCAAGAAGCTTTACTTAGTATGGGTGAGATTATGGGATCTTATTCATGCATTGCACAAGTATACTTTTAGGGTACTTATGATATGATGACATATATGTTAATTATGCTTATGGCTTGTGTTGTTCCACTATTTTCAAAATGATGCTTTAACTTAGTAAATTGGATGCATTCAACTAAAACGTCCCTTTTAGCATATTTAAAGGTTTTCATGCATGACTATCATACTTGGTGCATTTTTGTACTAACCCATATTTCTTCTACATTTTTATTAAGTGTAGGGTCCGGTTCTTAAGGAAGTCTTCATTTGGTCCAAGCTTGGATTCGACTATTCTCCTTACTTGTGGTGAGTCCTCATGAGTCGAGGATGGATGTTTCATTTTGATTATTATTTCTAGATTTCCTTCCGACTTATGTTGTAAGGGCTGTGACCCTATTTGATTTGACTAATGTAATAGAGGCTAACTGAGACAAGTCTAGACTTCCGCTTTTCCTTTATAAAGATTATTTTGGACTTGAATGTGTTTTACTCTTTATTGTTCTAATTCTTTATGTTATTATATGCTAAGTGGCTTACATGGTTCCTTTTGGGGTTCTATGTACTTTGTTACATCTAGGGGGTACCCCTGGGTCGTGACACTTCATCAACGACCTCTTGAGGATCTTCCTCAACCTTGTAACAAAGAAACTCCAGAGGATTCATTCTAGTGACCCTCATTCTAAATGTCGTTGTACCCATATTTTTGTTCACGAGGACCACAACCTCCCTATTGGCTGAAACTGTTATGGCTTGTGTCAATACTTGAAAAACAGTCCTAAACTTTGCATTAGTCACTTGCTCAGCCAAAGGGTTAACTCAAACTTGAGGAGCTTCTCGTTACACATTCTCATTCGCATGCGTCCAAATGTATGCTCTTTGAGGGGTGATATCTTGAAAAACATCAAATAGGGATTAGAAGAAGGACACATAAAGATACATTATCACACAACTTTAGAGTAATGAAAGAAGTAGAGTTTCCTAATCATCTTATAACTTCTTATTCATAAATGTGGCACATTTTACACTCATGAACAAGACTCTACTCGACGTGCCTTAGAAACCTCTAGGGCCTATCTAAACATTTTTCTATGAATACCAAGCTTATCACAACCCAAAGTGAACCCTAGTTGTATCATGGTGCATAGGACCCTATGCGACTCTATACAAGCCACTTAGCATGTAAATATAAGATAATAGAATCATAAAGAATTCAAAAGCATTTTTATATCATAAAGAGTTTGAAAAAAGTAGCAAAAGTCTAACATAAGTCTCAAAGCCATCTATTACATAGTAGAAGTGATTGGAACGTAACTCATACATCACATACACAATCTAAAATGAATAGATATGAAGGAATTAAAAGAGTCTCCCTCCTCGAAACATAAGGACTCACCAATATTCAATGTATAAAAAGGATCACTAGCCATGAGCATGTGAGGTAGGAGCATCGGATTCTACATTAGTTAAACAATATATGCAACAACCTGTGTTCGTATATAGATTGTACCAAATTTTCTAGCAATGCATAAGAGCTATGAAATAATGTTAAAAAGACTTTATATGACATGTAATGACCAAGCTAAATCATAAAATAACATGTTTGAAAACACAAGTCATAATCATGGTCAATGCAAGTTAAACATCTTTAAAACATATTTGATGTACTTCTAGAAGAAACCTTAGCTCATTATTGTGGTTGATTTGCATTTAACCGACATATAGACCATGTGAGATATTACATGGAATCCAGTGTATATCCCAAACCGAATACAGATGTCCTTACTGCCAAGGTAAGAACCATAAGTTTCTAGCTTAAGTGGATCCACTAGGTAATGTCTATCTAAGACAAACCTATGGCAGCACATAGTGATGGGACATGGATAATCCCCATTTGTCCACTCAGTGCTAATAATAAGTTCCATAGAAAAGTCATTAATTTTATTTTGTCTTATCATTTTGGGGGCATGGGCAATTGACGCTTGTCTTATCATCCATGGAAGGACACATAGCCAATCCAAGGTAGATATCATTAGAATAGCTCTTTAATCTTGATTTATCTTTTGTGAGAAAACCTTTCAACCTTATGAATGCAGGTGACCCCAAGATTTGAAGATTTGGGGGGGGGGGGGGGGGGCACCACTAAAAGTGGCTCAAGGGTAAGGTTGGGAGTATCTTAAGGGTAAGGTTAGCGAAGCGTAGGACTTTAATTATACAGTGAAGAATGCTTGTAAGCTATAGATTTTCTACAAGTTTTTTGTTTAGAATTTTGTTAGGGATTTTATTTGTTTTTAATTTCAATTAAGAAAAGAACGGGGTCAAAGGAGATGTCAAAAAAAGTGGTTAAGAAAGGGGATGGGGCTAATGAGGTGGAAAAAATGAGTTTTAATAGAAAAAAAAATTTAAAAAAGGTTAACTGTGAAGAAAAAATTGATTTTTAAGTTCAAAAAAGGTATCGTTCGTAGGATTGAACCTGCGCAGCTGCGGTCCTATTGGAGCCTTCGACCATTGAACCCAGGTGCGTTTTAGTTATAAGGGTGCACAATTAAATATATCATCATTTTACCAACAATCTATACATAAATGCGATTTATATTAAAAAGTTACCGGGCGCATATGGGGCTGCCTTGCTTATGAATCCTTTATTTAAGAAAATTCTTTCACAATCATGGTTGAGTAGTATGTGAGAAATCCTTCACAACAACAACACTGATTCTTTACTCTCAAAGCAACCTACAATCATTTTCATCAATAATATTATGAAACACACATATCTTCTTAAATTCATCTTTCATAATCCAAAATCCACTTTGTGTCATCATAGTCTAGAAATTGTGGGTCATGTATGGATTCATATTATTCAACTTAAAAACATGCGGTTACTTCAATTCATATATAAAAAGACATAAAACCATCAATTAGATCATAATTTATTGGAACCGATGAGATTGAGAAAACCTTAATTTCAAATGGAGATTCTATCTTGTAAAATTGGAGAATTTAGGAACCCTATGGAGGAAAGAACTCCATAGGTGAATACTATTATAACTAGATATCAAATGCCACAATCACTAAAGAATTGGAGTTTTGATCTTGAAACCTAGACTTCTTCTTCTTCTTTTTCAAGCTTTAGAGCGAGAAATATTAGGGGAAGAACTTCCATGGAATTTGGGGAAATTTGAAGAATAATTTAGAATAGTTAGATTTTAGGCTTAGAATACTTATATAGGGTCTTATATTAGGATCAAACCAACCAAGTTTAAACATTAATCAATTAGGGAAAAGACCCAAAAAAATCGTTAAAAATAACTACTGACAACCATCTATAGTTAGATCGACGGTACGTGGTCCTACTACGGACCGTCCTGGTTGACCATAGGTGGGGTTTAGTAACTAAGTTTTGTACCCCTAATGATTGGACCAATATACGGTCCAGTGTTCAACCTACTGTCCACATATGGCCACCGTAGGTCCAACTTTAAGCTTTAAAAATATCTCTAAGTCTGGGGTCACCTACAAAACCTATCTAGGACTAGTACATTGAATGAAGGACCATCTCGATAAACCATAAAAAATGTTTTCGGAACTTGTCTTTACAAAATATTTACCCCTACCACCTATGGTTCCCCTTACGACGTATAAGTGAACCTACGGTCTGTTGGTAGGGTCCGTCGGTACAGACACCAACTAAGAAAATCTAAAATTTTTCCTTCTTTTCAAATTCAAGGTGTTACTACTGTCTATATTAAAGTATAAACACATGGTAGAGATCGTGTGTCACGCCCCGAGGATACCCCTAGACGTGGACACAAGACCTAGGATCACGAGTGACCAAGCTAACCCTGCTGGCATATCATAAGCATACTAATTAAACAGAAGTAAGGAAATACTATACGTAAGCTTAAAGCATCATATAAATTGAAATGATGGGGAATACCCAATATATAAAAACTGAGAAGAGTTTAAGCTACTAAAATAAAACTCAAACACTAAAGTTGAATCTATCTAGGTCTGAAATAAGCATCTAACTGACTAAATATGTTGGGACATGCCCCAGCTAAATATACCAAAAATAAAACTAAAGACTAAAAGTAAAGGAAACATGTATGTCATCCTTGGATAATGAGAACTCACCACTGATATTGTTGGGTTGAAGATCGGGAACCGATCTTGCATGATCTAGAAGTTGGGGACCTGAACCTACATCACGAGAAGATGTAGCGTAGAGTATACGTCAGTACTTGAAAGGTACTGAGCATGCAGGATAAAGTAAAGCTGAACAATATACATAATTGAACAAAGCATATAACTAAGCAATGATATGAGATAAGCATGACACTATACTGAAAATACTGAACATGACCTAACTGAATGCAATGACAAGTTTATAACATGCTGAGACTGAATACTGGCTGTAACTGATAACCTGTTTAATGCACTAGAATCTGACTGTGGGAGCTACTAATAACCAACATAAAACTACATGAACTAAATATGGAGTCTGATGTATACACCTTATCGAGAGGGCCCAATATATACTGGCAGATGTATAAAGGCATGACTGGCGTGATCACTAAACAGATCCCACATAGGGGACTTACAACCTATGGGGGCACATAGTTCTAGGACTTGAGGGTGACTAATGCTAGAACAACTCGGTCTAAAGCCTACTCCTAACTGAATATATGAAATTTGTAACATACTGAAGTAAACTGCATAGCTCAATAATCTGACATGCAAATCTGAAAATGCAACAGTTATATCTGACAATGAAACATTCAAAAATTGAGGCATTTATATTTGTTTATCTGTCCTAGCTAATGTAATTCATGAACTAAAAGAACTAAATAACTAGGGTTCTAAATTTATGCAAGAATCTATGCAAAACAATACTAAAATCATGATAATCAAAGTAGGAACATTAAAGTAACTAATTCATAATAATCTACTGAAATTCTAGAAGCCCTAGGTCAAGATAAAATGAAGGGAATCAAGAATCTGACTGAAAATTCTAGAGACCTAATGGGTGAAAGGAACCCACTAGTTAAATCCCATATACTTGGTGACGAATTCCACGGAGAAATCTTTCGATTTCGAGCTGAAGCTGATGAAAACCTTGATGCATGTTCTTGAGGGTTACTCGACTTTCTGCTCTATTTTGCTCTAAGTTTTGCTTGATTTTGTTGAATCGTTTATTATGTTAGGTTGTAATTAGTTTACCAGGCTAAAACAGACCAAAACCACATAGTTTATGGGTTAAACGACGTAGTTTAGGGGTCCAATGCATAAGGAAAAGACCAAACGACCCCTTACTTAAAAGTCTGACGCAGCTGACCACGGGCTGACTGGCGGTCCATGGACTAACCCAGTCCGTCCTATCAACTGTGGATTAGCTTCAAAGAGGAGCTGTCGAGGGGTTTGATCCACGGGTCATGGTCTTACCTACGGTTCGTGGGTCTGATTGTGGGTCGACACTTAGACATTTTTTTCTTAGCTGATTCTGGGGAGGGCTTCATGGGCACTACCACGGGTTATCGTTATGACCACAACCCATGAAGGGTCCCATGGTTTGACGTCTGGGCCAAGTGATCTCTGCCTGACAACCACGGGTGCCTGTATGGTTCGTGACATGGTCTATGGCCCGTGAAGTGTCCTATGGTCCACCTCTACTGGGAAGGGGATAAGTCCATGGGAAGGTCAACAAACCGTGGACCCTATCACGGTCCGTGAAACATGTCGTGGTTCACTGGTTCAGGTGATCTTCCTGATGCATTTTCTAAGTCTGGTTTCCAACGTGTTACATCGCGAGAAAAGATTATCAAGTTAGGGTGCCTTAGCTGAAAGCCAAGGAGTGATGGAGAAAAAGTTTGGCTCTGGGCAGAACAACATATTTGCTTTGGGTATAAAGGTGATTAAGGGTGCTAACTTGACCACCCACATTTTCATCACAGGTTGAAACCAAATAATAAATGGAAACTGCATTTAGCTCCGGTGGAGACGTCGAGTCATGCTCCCACACTTTATAGAAAAATCATTCAAAAAAAAATAGAGATGTCAAGCCTCATCATTTTGATCTAGTTCTCTTTGTTCAAATTACTCATATACACATAAACTTTGACTTCCTTGAAGTTCAAGAATAATTAACAAGTTAAGAAAGTACACCAATGATTTATCACATGACTACTGTAGTTTATTTCCTAGATCTCAGGTCTCATTGAAATTGTTTGTGCTTTCATCACAATATTTGTCAAAGTGAAACAAAAATCAACCATTCATACACATAAGAAGTAAAAGAAAGAAAAATATTGTTAGAAAGAGAAAATAAACAACGTGACACAATATATGTAACATCCTGCTATAGAAAGAACTAGAAATAGAAGGAAACCATTTTTTTTGGAAATAATCAAATATGGAAAGTTTGATAAATTAAGTATGAGTCTTGGGTCAACTTCAAATGACCATAAATCCTAGCTCAGGATGAGTTAGGTGTTCTACAGATACCGTATAAAATATCTTTGAATTATCTTTCCAACGCCACTGAGTTTGCGCAATTTCGAGTTTGTATGAGGGAGATATTCCCATTTGAAGTTGGGTAATCTAGATAAGAAAAGTCAACCGATTTTAGGAGGACATTATGTTCTTTTCACCACCCATTTAATTAATTTCATATTTGGTAATTAATTTTGGGTCTAAACTAATTTGATTCAGTTTACGCTTTATCAAAATAAGTTAGGGTTTTGAGAGAAGAGAAAAGAAGAGGAGAGGAAGCAATGAATCGCCAAGTTCTTGAAGAATTGCTTGAGGATTTCATCAAGGGGTGATCCCTACAAGGTATGTGATATCACATAGCATGGGATTAGTTCACCCACACATCAATTATGATTTATTTCAGTGAATTTATATTCTTGAAGGTTTAGAAATTAATTTATTCATGGATTTGTTTGAAGCTTCTATTGGGTTCTCGATTGATAGAGTTATTGAGGAGTTCTTGATTTAGATTCATGAAATTAGATGTTGTTCTGAGTAGATTCTTGCATACTTTAATTATGTAGTTGAATCTAAGTGTTTGGGGAAGGAACCAAATGAATCTAGAGAGTTTAGAATTGAAAAACGAGCAAGAAAAATTGGGGATTTTCTAAGCAGGAGCATGGGGGGCCACACCACTCAGAGCGCCGCACTTCACTGTCAGCAGTTGGGCCTCTTGGGCACCGTGCCACTCAGAGCACCCCAACCCAGACTCTAAAGTTTGGACTCTGGTGCCCAGCGCCACTCAGAGCGCCAAGGACGCCAAATCTTCTATCTTTTCACACTTCTTTCCGATTAAGTTTGTTATACGTACCTATGTTTCCTAGTTGATCTCGACACTCTAAGGTACTTCTAAAGAACATTAAATCATCCATAACATGATACCATGAGCCTTGAATCCATAATTAAATTCAAGGAAATTTAAGAGTCAGGTCAAGAAAATTTCATAGAATTTTCCAAAAGTCTTTTACAAACGTTTTAACGTTGTTTTATTACTTGAGTTTTGAGTTGAGTAAGGATTAAAGGTTGAAGTTAATTTCTTCAAAAGAGTGTATGGGGACTATGTATTCCCAAAGAGTTTAAAATGTTTTCACATTTAAATAAGAAAGGAAACTGAGATTTCCAAAAGAGTCTTTGAGCTAATTTTCAGAAAAGAGTAAATGCTTTCACGGAGGAAACTTTGATTTCCAAGAGGAGCCTTTGAGCTAAGTTTTGACCAATTATCTTGAATCATAGAAAGAAGTATGTTGTAAACATAAGAGCTAGTGCTATATTTTGGGAGTAGTATTAAGCACCGATATGGGGAAGAGTTCAGACAATTTCGAGCCCCTATAAACCATGTATCCACCATGGGTAGAAAAAGGTCATACTTTTTAGATGATTCCTTAGTTCTTTTTAGCATAGACTAGTAGATCTACTTAGTAGTAATGTTCTATACCCTCGGGAAGGTGTAGGACGGCCCTAGAAGCATGGGGCAAAATGGTGTATCATCATAATAGCTCTTAAGTGATGGTTTTCGGTTAGAGAAACTCCCACAAAAGTATTTTTTGTTCTTATATACACAAATTATTTGTATTTTCATATACATCCAGAGTTTTATTGTATCATTACATACATACAGAGTTACTATTGTATTTCTAAATACATAGATTTGTTAAGCATGTTTTAAAAGCTTTTCATTATACTGCACTTATTTAGATTGATTTATATTGAAATGAGTTCAATTCAGTTGAGTTGAGTTAAGACAAGGTTTGTTCTTTAAGTTCCTTTCAAGCTTATGTCTTGTTTTAGTATTCCCCTCGCATGCTCGTACATTCAATGTACTGATGTCGAATTATTTCATGATGCAGATACAGTTAACCAGGATTAGTATCCAGTGCATCGTTGAACCAGTTGGGCACTCAGAATCTTGTGGTGAGCCTCCTTGCTTTACGAAGGATCCCTTTTATTGCTTTCAGTATTGTTAGTTCATTAGGATGTCGTGGGTCTTATCCCGACGTCTATCTTAGTTGTTTGGAGGCTTCATAGATAGTAAAGTGATGTTAGTTCTTGAGTCTTCTATTTCCTATTTAATTGTTGATACTTGAGTTGCCAGTTTGGCCAGTGAATGTTATTTTAGTACATTCTAAGTATCTACTGAGCAGTTCAGTTTACTTTTAAAGTTTTTTATTCATGAGTTGAGTCTTCCCCTGACTAAGTAAGCTAGTCCAAGGGTTCGCTTAGGGCCAACAATGGTTCTCGAGTGCGAGTCCCGCCCATGGTATAGGCTCATGGCGTGAAAAACTTGATATCAGAGCACAAAGTTCAAGAGTCCTAGAGAGTCTATAAATTCGTGTCTTCAGAGTCCTATTGATTGGTGTGAAGCTTGCCACATTTATAATTAGAAGGTTGCAACACTTAGAAAATTATCTCACTTCTTTCATACTCATTTCGTTCATTAGAGTTTGATCTCTAAAATGTTTCTTCTAATTCTTGCTTGCGATTGTCTTTGAATCATGCCTCCACAATGAGCGGTCAGAGGTCATCTGGCTAGGAGAAATGTTGACCCACAGGAACTAAGGGTACCTAATACACCAGAAGTGCAACCCCAAAGAGAAGTCACCAATGTTGAATTCTGTGAAGCTATATGGATGTTGAGACAAGTTTTAACTAATCAAGCTGGGCAATAGATAGGGAATCGATAGGAAATGGCTGATATTTCAAGGATTTGTGAGTTCTTAAGAATGAATGCACCAAGCTTCACAGATTCCAGTGTTAATGAGGATCCAAAAAACTTTGTTGAGAAGCTTCAGAAGGTTTTTGAGATCATGCATGTCCGTGATACTGAGAGGGTGGAACTAGTTGCATACCAAATGAAGGGTGCCACTAGAATCTAGTTCGATCAATGGAAGAAGAATCGAGCTAAAGGTGCACCATTCGTGAGTTGGGCTTGTTTTGAGAAGGCCTTCTTGAGTCGTTTCTTTTCTCAAGAATTGAGTGAAGCAAAGGTATGAGAGTTCCTCACATTTAAGCAGGATTCCTTGAGCGTTCATAAGTACAGTTTGAAGTTCACACAACTTTTCCGCTATGCTCTGGAGATGGTTGTTGACATAAGGAGCAGGATGAGTTTATTCTTTGCTAGGTTGTCTTGTCTTTCAAGCAAGGAAGGCAAGGCAACTATTCTGATAGGGGATATGGACATAGCAAGGCTAATTATCCATGTGCAACAGGTTGAGGAGGACAAGCTGAGGGAGAAAGAAGAGTTTAAGAATAAGAGGGCAAAGACGTCAAAGAATGAGTCCGGGCAGCAAAAGAGTAATTCGAACCGATCTTCCTTCAAATAGAAACAAAAGGAGCCTGCTCCATTATCTGCTAGTGCACATGTACCAAAGAACAAAGGTGATGGGAAAGTTATAGCTTATGCCTCCAGACAGGTGAAAGTTCATAAGAATAATTACCCAACTCATGACCTAGAGTTGGCAGCTGTAGTTTTTCTTTGAAAATATGGCGTCATTATATTTATGGTGCTCATGTAGATGTGTTCACCAATCAAAAGAGTCTTCAGTATGTGTTTAGCTAGAAAGAGATTAATCTCAGACAGAGGAGGTGGTTAGAATTACTCAAGGATTATGACATGAGTATATTTTATCACCCAGTTAAGGCTAATGTTATTGTTGATGCCTTAAGTAGATTATCTATGGGTTGTCCCGCCCATTTTGAGGAACATAAGAAAGACTTAGCAAAGGATGTGCATAGACTTGTAGGATTAGGAGTTCGACTAATGGATTCCACATAAGGAGTAGTAGTAGTGATGAATGGGGCTGAATCCTTATTAGTGTCAGAAGTAAAAGAAAAGAAATACCAAGATCCTATATTGCATGAATTGATGGCAAATGTTCATAACCAAATATTAATGGTTTATGAATAGGTGGAGATGGTTTATTGAGGTATCAAGGTAGATTGTGTGTACCAAGGGTGGATGAACTCCAAGAGAGGATCATGGAGGAAGCTTATAGCTCTAGATATTCTATCCATTCGAGTTCCAAAAAGATGTATAGTAACATGAGAGAAGTTAATTGGTGGAGTTGTATGAAAAAGGACATTGCATAATTTGTTGCTAAGTGCCCGAATTGTCAACAAGTTAAAGTAGACCACCAAATGCCCGGTGGTATGGGTCAGAATATAGAACTTCTAGAATGGAAGTGGAAAATGATCAATATGGATTACATCATAGGTTTAACAAGGTCTCGTAGGCAACATGATTTTATTTGGGTGATTGTTGATAGAATGACAAAATCATCCAAACTTTTGCTGATAAAGACTACCCATTCAGTAGAGGACTATGACAAGTTGTATATTCGAGAAGTAGTCAGACTTCATGGAGTTCCTTTTTCCATTATTTCAGACCGTGGTGCATAATTTATTGCACAATTTTAGAAGTCATTCCAGAAAGGTTTGGGTTCAAAGGTGAACTTGAGTACTGATTTTCATCCTCAGACAGATGATCAAGCAGAGCGCACTATTCAGACTTTAGAAGATATGTTGAGGGCCTGCGTGATTGATTTCAAAGGTAATTGAGATGATTACGTACCTCTCATTGAGTTTGCTTACAATAATAGTGATCACTCTAGCATTCAGATGGCTCCTTATGAAGCTTTTTATTGGAGAGGATGTAGATCTCCTATTGGATGGTTTGAAGTTGGTAAAGCTTGTTTGATAGGACCAGACTTAGTTCATTAAGCTATGGAGAAAGTGAAAGTTATTTAAGAAAGGTTGAAAATAGCCCAAAGTCGCAGAAGTCCTACACAGATATTAGGAGAAGGGACTTAGAGTTTGAAGTAGATGATTGGGTTTACTTGAAAGTTTCACCATGAAGGGTGTTATGAGATTTGGCAAGAATGGGAATCTTAGTCCCCAATATATTAGCCCTTACCAGGTATCCATAAGGATTGGTAATGTACCTTATGGGTTGGAGCTACCACAAGAGTTAGCAACGGTCCATCCGGTATTCATATTTACATGTTGAAGAAGTGCATGGGAGATCCTTCACTTATCATACCTACTGAATCAAGGATAGCTTTTCTTATGAGGAGATTTCGGTTCAGATTTTAGACCGCCATGTTTGCAAGTTGAGAACAAAAGAGGTAGCAGCAGTCAAAGTCCTTTAGAAGAATCAGTTTATTGAAGAAACCACTTAGGAAGCTTTGGAGAATATGAAGAAGAGATACCCACATCTCTTCAAATCTGGAGAAGACCCAAATTAAGGATTAATCCTTTTCTTGGTATTTATTTATAAGTTGGCGTGTTGTATTTGTTTTTTCTTGTTGGGTGTTTGAGTTGAATATTAGATGTTATGCCCTTAGCCTACTAAGAGTAATTGAATTCGAGGTTGAATGTTCCTAAGGTGGAGATATTGTAACATCCCTCTTTATAAAGAACTATAAATAGAAGGAACTCGTTTTTTGGAAATAATCAAATTTGGAAAGTTTGACAAATTAAGCGAAGTATGAGTCTTGGGTCAACTTCAAACGACCACGACTCCTACATTAGGATGAGTTAGTTGTGCTACAAGATATCTAAGGAAATATCTTTGAATTATCTTTCCAACGCCGCCAAGTTTGCGCGATTTCGAGTTTGTATAAGGGAGATATGTCCATATGAAGTTAGTTTGTCTAGATAAGAAAAGTCAAAATTGGATTTTAGGAGGGCATTATGGTCTTTTCACCACCCAATTAATTAATTTCATTTTTGATAATTAAGTTGGGGTCTAAACCGATTGGATTCAGTTAACACTTTATTAAACAAGTAAGGATTTTGAGAGAAGAGGAAAGAAGAGGATAAAAGAGGAGAAGAAGTAAGGAATCACCAAGTTCTTGAAGAATTGCTTGTGGATTTCGTTAAGAGGTGATCACTATGAGGTATGTGAGATAACATAGCATTGGGTTAGTTCACCCATGCACCAGTCATGATTTATTTCAGCAAATATATATTCTTGAAGGTTTAGAAATTGAGTTCTTGATAAATTTGTTTGAAGCTTCTATTGGGTTCTTGATTGTTGGAGTTGTTAAGGAATTCTTGACTTAGATTGATGAAATTAGATGTCATTTTGAGTAGATTCTTGTATAATTTGATTATGTGCTCGAATCTAAGTGTTTGGGGGAAGGAACCAACTGAATATAGAGGGTGTAAAATTGAAAATCGAGCAAGAAAAATTGAGGATTTTATGGGGAGGGGCATGGGGCGCCGCACCACTCAGAGCGCCTTACTTCATTGTCTAAAGTTTGGACTCTGGGGCACCACGCCACTCAGAGCGCCCCAGTCCAGACTCTGAAGTTTAGGCTCTGGCTCCCCACACCACTCAGAGCGCTAGGGACGCCAGGTCTTCTACCTTTTCCCATTTCTTTCTAATTAAGTTCCCTTGTAATGTACCTATGTTTCCTAGTTGATTCATACACTCAAAGTTACGTTTAAACAAAGTGAAATCATCCATAACATGAGATCATGAGCCTTTAATCAATAATTCAATTCTAGGAAAGTTAAGAGTCAAGTCAAGAGAAGTTCATAGAGTTTTCCAAAAGTCTTTTACAAAGGGTTTAATTTTGTTTTAAGACTTCAGTTTTGAGTTAAGTAAAGAGTAAAAGTTGAAGTTCATTTATTCAAAAGAGTGTATGGGGACTATGTATTCTCAAAGAGTTTAAAATGTTTTCACATTTAAATAAGAAAGAAAACTGAGATTTCCAAAAGCGCCCTTTGAGCTAGTTTTCAGAAAAGAGTAAATACTTTCACAATTAACCAAGAGAGGAAACTTTTATTTCTAAGAGGATTCTTTGAGATAAGTTTTTAGCAATTATCTCAAACCACATAAAGAATTATGTTTTTAAACATAAGAGCTAGTATTATATTTTAGAAGTAGTATTGAGCATCGATATTGAGGAGAGTTCAGACAACTCCCTGCCCCCATAAACCATGTAGCCACCATGGGTAGAAAAGGGTCATACTTTTTAGATGATCCCTTAGTGCTTTTTAGCATAGACTATTGAATCCACTTAGTAGTCAAGTTCTATACCCTTTGCAAGGTATAGGACAGCCCTGGCCGCGTGAGGGCTAGGGATTTAGTGAAAATATGGAACTTGTGGGATTTCAAGGTGCGCCAGATCTATGGATATCTATCCACCACACCGTTTGTGGACAATCTCTTCTCCTCAATAAAAGTCCTCAGTCTATCGGCCTTTAGTTTGTTGAGAGATCGGGGAGGAGGACCCTGTGCAGGTGGTGCTCGAACCACAACTTGGTATGGAATAGGAGGAAGAGTAGGGGTCTCAAGCACCTTGATCCTAGAAGGATCATGCATTTTTTTAGAGCATAGGTTAGCTCTCCGAGCCAATAACAGCTGATCATCCTCAGGCTCAGATATGTCAGCCTGAGGGTCCAGGTGCTCTCCCTCGCTCTCAGAAGTGGTAAGGTGAGTAATGTAAACTTCCTCATTGTCGAAGCTGACCTCTGGTGACTCAGCAACGAGCATCTTGCCCTTTTCTTTACCCTTCCTACTTGTGGTAAGAAGTTTCGTTGCTTTTGCTTTGGATGCACTTGCATCCTCCTCAATTGTGATTCCATTTGCCCGCTTGCAGGGCCACATGTCTCGTCTTGCTACATTTGGTCTAGCCATATTTTCAAAACACACCAAAAAGAGTTAGAAATAATTCAAGTAAATAATCAAAACTTAGTTGCAGAATAATTCGCTGAACTGATTGGTGAGTCGCTGAGTCTCTTTGACGAGCCAAAACGGGCTCATCGAAACGAATGGCTTGAAAATATCCCAGAAAAATGGCAGGTTAGTGAAGTGCAGTGCCCTTTCGCTATTCACCAATACCACTCAATGAGCTCAAACTAGCCCGCTGAAAGTTACAATGTATTTTAGGGGTTAGGGGTGCATAAAAGGCGATCAAGGGGATCTTTCGGCTAGTCGTTGTGTGAACTCGGGGAGCTCATGCTTTTTGCCAAAAGTTGCTGACTCTAAACTAGCCAACAACACAAAATTAAGGGCAATCTAAGGGGACGTTGGCGAACCGCCGACCAGTTCGGTTGGCTCGATCCAGCTCGCCAAACTGCCCAACATGCCAATTATCAATCCTGTTTCCTAAAATCAAGCCTGCAGCCCCCAAAATCAAAATCAAACAACACATTTATCCAATTAGACTCAAACCCATACGACCCATGCCATCGGGGTACTCAAACTTGACGGTTTTTGCCTTTAAGAATGACGTCAAACTTCCATCATTGGGCAAAGTATGTCATTTAGCACAATTGGGGTTACTTAGATTTCACCCGACTAGACCCAACAACCAATTTAATGCAACCAAACAAATTCTGATCAATTTTAAAGCACAAAACTAGGGAAATCAACAATTTAGGCATTTTAAGCACATTTACAAAACTAAAGTAGGAAAACTAGCACAACAACTACGATTTAAGTACAGTCTCAGCACATATCAATAAGATTTAAAAAATTTCATTCAAGTTCAACCACTATTCAAGTGTTCGGGGTTCGAAAAACCAACCTTAATGCCAAAATAAGAGTTTTAAACGCTAGGCGGCAAAGAAATCCAACTCTGAGCACGAGATCAATGATTAAAAAGCGATAAAAATAATAAAAGATCGAAATTTGCAAGTGTACAAGTCAAAAATTGAGGGAATATGAAAGATTTTGGAATTTTAAACCTTTGGCCTTTAAAAACCTTTCAATTTGTGGCCCATTCGCTGGTATTAGTTGTCCTCACCAAACCACTCAGCGATTCATCGAGTGGTAACTTACCTCACCGAGTTTTACAGGACCTCCAGTTGATTTGGGGGTCCAAACGAAGGACAAAGTCGAGCTCGTCGACATGTTCAGCCAGTCATCGATTCATCCATGGGCCCACCAAGTTTTATAGGCTCCCACCTAAAATATTGGTGAGTCCAATGGTGGTCCAAGTCAGGCTCACCAACCTCCATTTTCAAACACAATCCACTTTTCAACCTGTAGAAACAACACCCATTATTCAAAAACAAACACAAAGCATTAAAAACTTAGGTTGCCTCCCACGAAGCGCCTTGGTTAATGTCGTGGTACGATGCAAGTACCCATTAAAGCTTCATTCCTAGGGTTCACCATATTATCACTAGGCAGCCCCCCTTTCTGTCTTTTGTTAAGATGATATGAAATATGGTCCATTTGGGTCTCTAGTAGCTTAATATATATGGAATGAGAAGAGATCATCTGATTTTAAATTGAGACATTCTCTTTTATCTCTTTCAATACTCTATCATGTTCTTCAACTTTGTTGAGAAAGCGTGAGAGCATCTCTTCTATCTGTCCACCCTCATAATCCTTGGGGTTTTTACGCTCATGTGGGTGGGGGATATATCTATCTTTCTTTTTGTACAACACTTCAAATTCCATGATAATTTTGGCCAAGATATCCAGATGGGTCATCATTTTGGCTATATTCTGGTCCTCATCTTGATCCTTGTTGATCTTGGTCATGCGATAGAGGAGTTTGGATGATATTGCATAGGGTTGTCACATTATACCACCTAGAGAAAGTTGGTCAGCCACTCCTCTGTTCGCAGGACCAAGACCTCTATAGAAACAATCCAGTGGCATCTTATCTGGGATTCCATGAGTTGGGCACTACAACAAGAGTTTCTTAAATCTTTGCCACGTCTCATGGATTGGCTCACCCTCCAAGCTCTTGAAATCTAGGATGTTATCCCTAAGAATCATCATCTTCAAAGTAGGGTGGCCCACATGGTTACTATTGCTACCATTGACACGCATCTCCTCTGTTTTAACATAAGCAACACAAAAACCAAAACTAAAAGTAAGTAGATTAAACTCTAACTAAAAAGAACACAATTCAACTTCACCAAAATAATTACAAACAACACCACTCCCCGACAGAGGAACCCTTTTTATTTAACATTTCAAGCACACCTCATCCAATTCTAGGTGTCAACGATTGTAAATCAAAATAAAACCCAACTAAATGAGTTGGGGTCGAATCCCACAGAGAGTAGTACGTGTTTCAAATTTGATTGGAAAGTATAAATGCGGTCAAATCAGCCATAGAAATAAAAATTATCTAACAAAGACATCATTCAAATTAAGGGGTGACACGAATGTCAAATAGGGGGGGGGGGGTTAGTTTTAGATTATAAACTAAAAACAGTCACAAATACTAATAGTTAACAATGATGAGACAGGTTCTTGGGATGTGATCGATTATAGGTAGATATAAACATATGAGTAATTGAAACTATTAGTAAATAGGTAGATATTAGTAAGTAGGCTAGGATATAAAGGAAGTAATTTTCCCTCGAACAATTACCCCGAATTAAGTGATTTTTATCGAACACCAACAAGCAATACAATTAAGAGCAGCCCACACCTTAATCAATTCACTCTCTCGAGCTGAATGTGCGGGATTAGGTTTAGGATTCACTCTCGGAGTAGCGGGTGAAGCCTATAAAGATGCAGTGGATCTAGTGAAAGATCTCGTCTCCAGCCCACTTGAACAATTTGAAATAATTCCATTGATTCCTATGAAAATAGGAAACTTATATTTCTCATTCACAAATCCATCTTTGTTTATGCTACTAACTCTCAGTTTGGTCCTACTTTTGGTTTATTTTGTTACTAAAAAGGGAGGAGGAAACTTAATACCAAATGCTTGGCAATCCCTGGTAGAGCTTATATATGATTTCGTGCTGAACCCGGTAAACAAACAAATAGTTGGTCTTTCCGAAAATGTTAAACAAAAGATTTCCCCTCGCATCTCGGTCACTTTTACTTTTTCGTTATTTTGTAATCCCCAGGGTATGATACCTTATAGCTTCACAGTTACAAGTCATTTTCTCATTACTTTGGGTCTCTCATTTTCGATTTTTATTGGCATTACTATAGTGGGATTTCAAAAAAATGGGCTTCATTTTTTAAGCTTCTTATTACCCGCGGGAGTCCCACTGCCATTAGCACCTTTTTTAGTACTCCTTGAGCTAATCCCTTATTGTTTTCAAGCATTAAGCTCAGGAATACGTTTATTTGCTAATATGATGGCCGGCCATAGTTCAGTAAAGATTTTAAGTGGGTTCGCTTGGACTATGCTATGTATGAATGATCTTTTCTATCTTAGGCGGTCAGCTGAGCCACTTGTCGACACGCCGAGATCTCTTAGCGATCCTCAGGCTCGCCCTTCTTTATTTCTTCAGCTTGTTTTGTTCCTTTTTGCCTGTTAGTGTCCTTGCTTTGTTCCTCAATTCATATACCTAAAAATCAACGATTTAACATCAGTTATAGGCACAAATTAAACATTTGAGGACACTAAATCTATATAAACAAAGCCCTAAATGAGTCCAAATCTTGGACTCATCAACACTCTGAAGTGAACAACTAATTAGGTGTCTCATAATGAGAATTCCTGCAAGAAGTACATGTAGTACCAACCCAAATGCCATGATTTAAAACAATACTTTCAACAAGAAGCTTCTTTTTAAAAATTCTTGAAAATGGTTTTGGTTGGTTATTTCTTCCTTTTGAAAGACCAAAAAGAAGAACAAGAGAATATTATATCTGAAGGGAGAGACCATATGCACATTAGAAAATTCCATATTTCTAGATGTTTTTAAATACTATGTAAAGTATGTAACGGAAAGGTAGTCATTATTTTATAGAATATGTGTTGTAAAAAAAGACAATAGTGGTTGGATATGTATGGTCCTCTACTTACTTTGAAAAAGCTTATGTATTTATATATATATATATATATATGTGTGTGTGTGTATGCCTTTTGAAATCTAAATATGAATGAAAATTACCTCTGCTGAACCTTGTATTTTCTCTAAAGTTTCAAATCCTAACAGTGGTATCAGAGCCCTTCTTCTTGAGGGATCCTTGAAGCTAAGAAAACTAAGGTTTTTGCCCCAGTTCTTCTAAGGTTAGAGTTGAATAGCAGTAACATGGCATCCCCCAGCTTCTTGGTTCAAGGCTCTAATATGTTTATCTGAGAAAATTACCACATATGGGTAATAAATATGAAGACTTATCTCAAAGATCTTAGTCTATGGGAAACAATTGAAACTGAGATTATCCTCTTCCAGTTGGACCAGATCAAACAGCTGCATAAATGAAGATTTATGAAGATGCAAAGTCAAGGAAACCCAAGGCTCTCACATGTCTTCATTCAGCACTTTCACATGTGATTTTCACAAGAATAATGGCTTAAACTCCAAAAGAAATATGGGTGAAGTTAAAAGTGGAGTTCAATGGAAGTGAAAGAGTGAAGACTGTCAAACACTTAACTCTCAAAAGAGAATTTAAGATGTTAAGGATGAATGAAGGAAATACTGTGAAAGAGTATTCTGCCAAAGTTGTGGAGATTGTAAACAAAGTAAGGTTATTTGGTGAAACCTTTCAAGATTCGAAAGTGGTGGAGAAGATGATGATAAGCCTACCATCAAGGTTTGAGTCTAAGATTTCAGTAATAGAAAAATCTTCTGATCTAAAGACTTTATCGATAGTGGAACTGATCAACAGGTTACAGGCTCAAGAACAACGATCAAATATAAGAATTGATGAAGATAAAGTAGCAAAGGGGAAACATGGAAGGAACCTTCAAACAAAGGAAAGTTTTCACCTTGCAACCATTGTAAAAGAACCAATCATCAAGAAAAGGATTGTTGGTTCAAAGGAAAGCCATTGATTCAATGCAAGTTTTGTAGAAAAAATGGGTCATATTGAGAAGAATTGTAGTGCAAGCAGAATCAACCACAACAATGCCATGTCTAGCAAGAAAATTTTATTGAAGAGTCCAAAAAGGAAGAAGAAAGCTTGTTTATGGCTTCTCATGAAGAAAACACAACCAAAAAATCCTCATGGTTCATAGACAGTGGATGTACAAGCCATATGTCACACAATGAGCTCATGTTTCATACACTTGACAAGTTAATCAAAACTAAAATAAAGATGGAAAATGGTGATACGGTAGATGCAATTGGAAAGGGTTCAGTTGCCTTTCAGACTAGACAAGGTACAAAGCTTATACATAATGTGTTGTATGTTCCTTCTTTAGCATGTAACTTGTTAAGTGTGGCCCAAATAATGTCTAAAGGCTATTCCTTATTTGTTAAGGATAAACATTGTTTTATTTTGACTCTCAAGATAGTTTGATTGTTAAAGTAGAAATGGTGGATAAAACTTTTCCTTTAGATGGGAGGTTCGATAGTGCAAATTTCGCAAGTAAGGATGAGTTCACAAAAGATATGGTAATTTTAACTATGCTACTTTAAAGTCTATTTATGAAAAGGGATTGAATAAGGATTTACTGAAGATTTCACTGTCTAAAGAAGTTTGTGAGTCATATCAGATGGGTAAGGTACACAGGAAATCATTTCTTACCGAATGATTCCGCGAAGCCATGAAAAATCGCCCAAAGTTACAGACCTTGAAAATACTAAATGCCAAGGCAAAAGGGTGATGGAAGAGACCAATGGGAAGCTCGCCGAATGGATCGACGAGCCCGACTTACTTCGCCAAAGGGGCTTTCATAGCCTATTTATTCAGTGACTATAAATATATTTTTGAACATTTAGTTCATTATCTAATCTTGGATCAAATCTTTACTATTATATTTTGATCTTGAGACATCTTTAGAGATTTTCCATAACTTTGAAAGATCGAAGAAAATTCACTTTTGCGAAATTAGAAATGGGTCTTTGAGATGTATCAAATTGGAGCATTGTAAGGACGAAATTACTCTTACTCAGTTGATAGCTAATTAATTTGGTAACTATTTTTACCTTTTTATGATATCTAGCTAAAATCCCAATTCTTGGGGTGTGATCATGTAATTATGGACTGGTTTAGTTTATGGGTATTGCTAACTGTTAGTTTAAAAGCAAGTTTAATCATTAGTTGTGGTTAATTTAAGAATTGTAGTTGTGAATGCAATTCTATGATTGTGTTCTTGATATGCTATTCTCATGTTCCTTTTGTCAAATAAATAGCAAACATGAATCAAAAGATGAACTGGGGATTTTTATTGGTTATTCATCACAAGACAAGGGTTATAGAGTTTTCAACTTGCAAACAAAAAGTATTTCAATCCAAAGAGATGTAGTCGTGGATGAGCATGCTTATTGAAACTTGGATAAGGAGAAAATTGAGAAAGATAACATAGTTTCAAAACTTGAATCTGTTGCCTAAAATCCAATCATTTGGGTCTGAAACTCTGGAAGAAGATGAAGAATCAGACGGGGAATCCTCACTTGATTCTCCAATTTTGAAGACAAGGTCCCTTTTTGAGATATATGAAAGATGTAATGTTGCAATCTTAGAACAAAATAGCTATTAAGAAGCATCAAGAGATGAAGTTTGGATTGAAGCTATGAAGGAGGAGATTGGTATGATAGAAAAGAATGATATTTAGAATTGGTTGATAAACCCAAAAATAGAAATGTGATCGGGGTGAAGTGGGTTTATAGAACCAAACTTAATCCAGATAGCTCAGTTTATAAATAAAAAGCAAGTATTATTGTGAAAGGTTACGCGCAAGTTGTAGGTTTGGATTATGGAGACACGTTTGAACCTGTTGCACGACATTATACAATAAGGCTGTTATTTGCTTTGGCAGCTCAGTCAAATTGGCAGTTGTATCATTTGGATATGAAATCGACATTCTTGAATGGACTGTTGTGGGAGGATATCTAAGTTGATCAACTAGAAGGCTTTCAAGTTGCAGGAATAGAGGATAAAGTCTACCGACTTCATAAGTCTATAGATTAAAGCAGGCTCCTCAATAATGGTACGGAAAGATTGATGATCATCTCATTCATTATGTCTTCAAGAGAAGTGAAAATGAAGCCACTTTATATCTGAAGAAGGCTAAATGAGGAGATGTGTTTGTGGTGTCACTCTATGTTGATGATCTTCTGGTAACAAGAAGCAATAAAGCTATGGTGAATCAGTTCATGCAAGAAATGGAGACCAAGTTTGAAATGTCAGAATTGGGTGAAATATGTTACTTTCTGGGAATGGAGATTCATCATGCTACTTTTGGAATCTTGATGTGAGCCAAATATATATATTTTTATCATTATTTGCCTTACATATATTATTTTTATTTACCCTTTTTGAGCATGATTTTTATGAATTGTGCTAAATAGTATATTAATTTGTAGGATTAAATTGGTGGGAAAATAAGGAAATTTGGAGCTAAAATGAATTAAGGATGGAAGGTTGAAGAAGGAAATCAAGCAGGAAGCTTAATGGATTAAATGGAATATAATAATATATAAACATATAAGGTACATATTTGCTGCAAATTGTGAACTACAAAATAGAATAAGCTATATACAAAGTCAACCAGGGTAATGAGGACGAAGATGAATTGCTGCCTTCTGGGGTTGTTAATGTGAACGCTCAAGTACAAGGTGGTAATCTACTCGCAAATGTAGAGAGCGTACAAAATTCGCCAGCATCGAGGTTACGTGATAACTACAAGGTTGACTTCAATACAGTTGAATCAGAAGGGCCCATTGTTCTTCCTCCTCTACCTCCAGGGCATACATTTGTGGTAACCAGCAGTCTTATGCAGATGCTTACAATGAGAGGGTTGTTTTCTTGTCTAGCTTCTAAGGATCCGCATGGTCGCGTGGCTAAATTGAGAAGTATCTGCAAGAGTTGTGTGAAGGATGAAAAACCGAGGTTGATCAGATGGGTATTGATGTGACAAGAGTTCAATTTTGAGGTGAAGGATAGAAAGAAGACAGAAAATCAGGTTGCTGATCATTTGTCCAGATTAAAAGAGGAAGCGATGCTCAAGTTAGGAGATAGGATTGCGATTAATGATGCATTCCCAAATGAACAAGTATTGGTTGCTTCTTATGATCTTATTCCTTGGTTCACATTTTTTGCTAACTACTTGGCAAGTGATTTGGTTCCATCAGATTTGTCATTCCACCAAAGGAAAAAGTTTATGCATGATGTGAAAAAGTTCTTTTGGGATGAGCCTTACTTGTTTCATATTTGTGCTGATGGGATTATTCGTCGTTGTGTGCCAGAGGTTGAGATGATTAGTATACTAGAGGTGTGTCATTCATCGCATGTTGGTGGGCACCATAGTGGTATTTAGATTGCTCATAAAATCTTGCAATGTGGGTATAACTGACCTACCATCCACCAAGATGCTTATAATTTCGCCAAGTCTTGTGACCGTTGCCAAAGAGAAGGAGGAATTTCAAAGAAGCAAGAGCTACCTATGAATCCAATATTGGCGATTGAGTTATTTGATGTTTGGGGTCTTGACTTCATAGGTCCTTTGTAAGTTCACATGGGATGAAGTATATTCTAGTTTCAGTTGACTATGTACCGAAAAGGGTGGAAGCAATTGCGCTTTCAAACAATGAGGGAAAGAGTGTCACCGCATTCCTGAAAAAGAGTATCTTCTCTAGATTTGTTACACCTAGGGCGATTATCAGCGATGGAGGTTCTCACTTTTGTAATAAGTTGTTCAAGGCGTTGCTAGATAAATAAGGAGTTCGTTGCAATGTAGCTACTCTTTACCATTTGCAGTCTTGTGGGCAAGTTGAAGTTTCCAACAGAGAGATCAAGCAAATCCTTGCAAAGACTGTGAACTGAACAGAACGGATTGGTCAAGAAGGCTTGATGATTCTCTATAGGCCTATCACACCGCTTTCATGACTCCCATAGGTATACCCCCTTACCAACTTGTATTTCGGAAGTCATGCCATTTGTCGGTAGAGCTAGAGCATAAGGCCATGTGGGTGCTAAAAAAGTTAAATTTGGATTGGGGCGCCACATCGAATCAGAGATTGAATGACATGAATGAGCTTGATGAGTTTCGCCTAAAAGCATATGAATGTTTTGCCTTGTACAAGGAGAATATGAAGAAGTATCATGATCAAAAGATTGAAAAGTATGAATTTGTTGTGAGTGATCTGGTGTTTTTATTCAACTCATGGTTGTGTTTGTTCCCTATCAAGCTCAAGTCCAAGTGGATCAGGCCATTCAGATTCACACAAGTATTTCCACATGGAGCGATCAAGCTCGAGAATAAGTAGGGAACAAGGTTCTAAGTGAACGGGCATAGAATCAAGGTCTACATGGGGAAGTCGGAGAGTTTGCAAGAAGTGATTGAGGTCACAGATGAAAAACCGAGGTCACGGATATATATATACAATCATCAATATCGCTCCCAAAATATGGAAGTCACAAGTATAGAGGTGTTAAATATTGGATACAAGTCACAAAACTTGACCCAAAATACAAAAAGCATCTCAAAATACGAAAGATTCATCATCAAAATACATATGGAAACACATAAAGTCCAGAACGACATGTGCTCACCCTAGCCACCTAATCCAACAATGTAGACTCGATCTTAACACAAATAACTAGGACTTGGACCAACATCATGAACACATGAATTACGTAGCATGAGTACCAAAGGAACAGGTACTTAGTAGACATTAAAGACTGTTGAGCGCAAAAAGTAAAGCAATATGAAATGTTATCATTTCAATAGAACAAAAGTCAAAGAATATAAAGCTAGAAAGGAATGCATATGAGTGTACTAAGAATTATAAATGAGGTAGATACAACTAAGTAAACCTAAATAGACCCCAATAAGCCCAGAAGTAACACTCGTACACAATTTTAAGTAAAAGACAAATGGACCCCTAAAAGCCCAACATGTACACATAACAGATAAGAACTAAAGATAGAACTTATGGGTATTACAAGAACTATCAAAACCTTTCCCAGACTATACCTGCGGTCAAGGCATCCAATAATCTAATGAAATAACCAAATCAAACTTTAATTGGATGAAAGTGGATTTACAGTAGAGTCATCAAGTTAGAACTTGAATCAGATCTAAGTGGATTCACGATAGAGTCGTCTAGTCAGAGCTTGAATCAGATCAAGGGGAGTATAATACTAGTAAGGATTTGAAACTGATCAAAGGGGAAATACAAGTGGAGACTGAACCCGGCTAAACAGATTCATATGAGGGCCTTAAAATTGAGTAATAACAGGGTATACATAGATGAATCGTAGCAAACAAACTCCAATGACTCCAAATCCTTTACGATCTCAAAAATTTCCTAAATCATTGAACATGAGAACCTAAGACTAATAAGGGACCCACTCCACATCTAACTCAATAATTCGATGCCAGATAACTAATATGCCCGACATAAACATCAAGTATATAATAAGGATTAAATCAAGAAAGAAAAGGAAAGAAGAATAGAGTTGTCGGTTAACTAAGAATCATACTATAAGAATTGAGTCTTTTATATCAATCAAGAGGGAGCTAAGCTATCTAAAGCAATGTTAGAGATATTTTAAGGTTTATTGGCTCCAAACTAAGCAACTCTAAGGAAACCACTAGTCTAAGCCTAGACTATGGGCAAACATTCATAAATAACAACCAAAACACACCACAAGGTAAGGGTGATCTTAGGCAATACAACGAACATGCTCTCAATCCCCCAAAAACCCAATAACCAATCTAAAACATGATTTCTAATAGGCTAAGCATGATCAACTAGATACTCGCCCCATGATCACACAAACAGATATATATTTACACATTCAAACTCAACCTATGAATCTATAAGTCATAGCCTACCTTAAGGCCAACTGTACGTGTTTTAAATTATTATTTTAGAGCTCTTCCTTTTTGAATGGCCTCCAAATTCCACCACACTATCAAAAATAGAATCACATTATTAATACAGTCATTTAGACACCAAAAAAAAAATAATCAGAGATGAACCCATATTACAGTTAAAATGGAAAATATGGGGCCCGTACCAAAAATTTAGAATTGACTCTATCAAAAGATCCATTTGCCCTCTCCAAACTAGTATTCTAAAATAGGACACAATTCGGGGTCGAATCAGCCCAAACCAACACATGCATAAAATTCATCAACATAGCAAAGACAACGGAGTGTTGGTAGCCCATTCAGGGCCAAAGTTACATCAAACGAAGGTTCCCCGTAGTTACCAAGAATCCCCCACTTAGCCCTAAGCCTCCCAATCATGTTGGTCTTCAAATCACCTCAATTAAAGTCTTGTGGCTCAAAAATGACCAAAACAAATTTCAATTATGTGTTGATCGAGGTCTAGTCTTTGTTTGAAAAGAAAAGAAAAATCACTCTTCAAGAACACAGCTAGGAGGGGCTTCAATCACCGAGGTCAATGAAATTGTCCAATGTAAATATGGGTAGGGCATAGCGATTTCCACCAAGAGGCCCATGAATGCGTAGGGCAAATAACCAAACCTCACGAAAGAGTTAGGCCCACATGATCGTGGAGAATAAAAACTTGTCATTTGGGAAAGTGGCTAAGGGCCCTGCAAACATGAATGGTAAAAGGGTCTTGCACCAGCTAATGCATATCAGCTTAGTTTGGCCAATAAAAAAATCCTGAACAAGGTGTTAGGGATACATTAAGAACCCTGTGCCTGCACACAACATACTCTACCCTACCAAACTCGACATTCATAAATTATAAAGCAGCCGAAACTTCCAACCGATGTATCTCAATAAAAGTAGGTCCCACATCCAAGTTTCATTTTAGGCCAAATTCTAAAAATGGGCTCGGTGTTAGGCCCGAATCATTAGGATCTGCAAGAAAGTTCACTCAACACCAAATTCATCATTTTGGAGCTAACGGGACTGTCAAAATTTCATTCTGAGGACTTCTTGAAATTTTCATCGAAGTCAATTATTCAAGATTTAGAAGTTCTAGAAATGGAAACTTGCACAAATCCAAACGAACAACGTGGTGACAAACTATTTGTCCTAACAAGTCATAAATGAGTTGGAGTCCCTATAGAAATTCTCTAAATGAAAAAAAAAGGAATCTACACATAAATAACTTGCAGGGTCATTACATCATGCACTTGTAAAAAGGTTTTTCATCAACAAAAGTAAGAGTCAAAAATTACCTGAAGGTGTACACAAGCTAGTAAACTTCTCTCACATCTCATTCTTGGTCTCCTACATAGACTCCTCAAAATAGACAATGCCTCCAATAGAGCTTTACCATAGTAATGCCCTTGAATGCAACTGCCACACATTTGTTGGTAGAATAGAAACTAGCTCTTCCACTAAGGTCAAACAATCATCCAACTCAATCGAATCATTCCAGCAGACATGAGATTCATTCGGAACATATGACACTAAATCAAAACATGAAAAACTCAATGAGAAGCTTAAAATATATAAGGTAGGAACAACTCATAAGAGACGTCACCAACTGTTCAAAGAATCTTAAAAGATTTAATATATCTGGGGCTAAGCTTGCCCTGCCTCCCAAACCTTATCACGCCCTTTATGGGTGAAACACCAAGGAATACCAGATCACCAACTCTTAACATGACCAAGCTAAACATAGTAAAAACCTTTAATGAAGAATCATAATCATGACTATGGTTAATGTGTGTTAAACTAATAAGGAAAGCTTCATAAAACATTTTGAAAGTAACTTCGTTCTTTATGAGATATTTACAATTAACCGACATAGTCAAGGTGAACTATAACATGGAATGTGGTGTCTTGCTACCACACTAATAAGCGATGTCCCTAATTGCCAAGCTAGGGACCTTAACTTTTAGATTAGGTCGATCCATTAAATATGTCACTTAAGATAACCTACTGGGGCACGTAGTTTAGGACAAAGAAATTTCAACTATAGACCCGTCCTTTTATTAATGGGAGAGCCTTCATCTAGATATTTTCTCAGTGCTAAGTAAAATCCCAATGGAATTAGTCATAAACATTAGCATATTATCATCCATGGAAAAAATTTAAGGTACTTATCCTAGCTAAAAACATCATAGAATAGCTCCTTGAATCCTAAATCATGTATGAGTAATAAAACCTTTGACCAAACCATGATCCCTTAATGTGAGAAAACTTTTCCCAATTCATACATAGGTGAGAAAATCCTTTCACAATTAATCAATGCTTATCTTAAGGCAAGCTAAATCATAAAAAATCCTTTTTTTTTATATATATATCATGCATAAGTTCATGAAAACATCATTCATATCATGATAGCTTTTCTTCTAATTCATGCAAGTTTAGTGTTCATTGTCAAAATTATGAATAATGCATGATTTCATATGCAATTGATGTCACAACCTAAGGTACACCCTAGGCGTAACATGGCATTTAGAAACCCAAGAGGTCCTACAAAATTGACTTACCAAACATCATACAACATGATAAAAATAAATCTTTCAAATGAAAGTCTTATATAATAAAAGAGTTTGACAAAGCGAAAGTCTAAGAAAAGTTCCAATAAGCCATCTACCAACTCAAAAGAAGTGGTTGGAATGTAACCCATATATCACGTCGAAAGTCTGAAAATTATAATAAAAGAAAGCTAGAAAAATGTCTCTGCCCTCGGATCATGAGAACTAACCAATCTTCATGTGCCAAATGAGTCAACTAGCCAAGAGTGTGAGAGGAAGGAGTGTTGAATCCTACATTAGTGAAATAATGTAGACACAAGTATGCATTAGTAAATAGAATGTACTATGTATGATCGCAATGAATAAAAGCTATGAAATCATGCTAAAAGAATGTTGCATGACATGCAATGACGAAGATAAATATTAGAAAATGTAAGTCATAATCAAGGTCAATGCAACCTTAACATCTTTAAAACACTTGTGAGATGCTTTAAAAAAGTAACCTTGGTTCATTATTGTGGGAAGTTTAAAAACTAACCAACATAGACCATGTGAGCTATAACATGGAATCCAGTGTCTATCCCACACCAAAAAGGAGTGTCCTTACATGCCAAGGTATGTTACATGAGTCTAAGATAAAGTGGATCCACTGGCTAATGCTTATCTGAGAAAAAATCCTATGGTGGCACATCTTTATTGAACAAGGAGAGTGCTATTAGAGACATGGACTTTACTAAGGAGAGATCCTCCATCTCAATATCCTTGTAGTGCTAAGTATAAATCCCACGGAATAGTCATTAATCATCTTTATTTCATCATCCATGGAAGGGCACATTTAAGAAACCAATCCAAGCTAAAGCTCATTTAGAATTGCTCCTAAAACTTGATTCCACTTAGATGAGAAAAACTTTTAACCTAATAAACCCTTATGTGAGAGAACCTTTCACAATCACATTATTATTTGTATGTGAGAAATCCCTTTACAACAACATTGATAATTTACTCTCAAAGAATCCTCAAATTAATTACATCAACTTCCTAAAAACATGCACATCTTCATAAACTCAACTTTCATAGTTCATAAACATTTTTTTGTGTTCATAGTTTAAAGATCATGGATCATGCATGAGTTCATAGAAATTCAACTAAAAATTATGTAAGTATGCTCAACTCTTGCATTAGAAGATAGCAAACAAGTAATTGAGTTATAATTGAAAAGAACCCGTGAAAATTGAATAAAACCCTAACTTTGATTGAGAATTCAACTTGTAAAACATGAAGATTTTAGGAACCCTATGGAGGAAAGGACTCCATAGGTGAATACTAACATACCTTAGAGATAAATGCCCAAAATCTATGGTGAATTGTAGTTCTTTAAGTGAAACCTTAACTTCTTTTTCCTAAGCTTTTGAGAGGATTTTGGGTGGTAATACTGGAGGGAAATTTAGAAATGAGGTGAATGATTCAGAACGGATAGTTTTAGGACTTCAATCACTTATATAGGTCTTGAAATAGGGGTTAATACAACATAGCTTAGGTACCAAACACATAGGGGAAACAAAATATGATTTTAACTTAGATAGCTAATGATGATTGACATAAAAGGACCCCTTAATAGGTCGTACAGATGTTCACTGGCCGTTTAGGGTCCTTCCCAGGAGACCCTGAATCCTAGCTGCTCAGGACGGCTCGGTTGTCTGCCCTACATTGTTTATACAACTTATACTGGCCTTTTAGGAGGCCGTCCAGGTGATCCAAAGTCTTTGCAGCCATAAGCGGTCAGTCAACTTGCCTTTAAAGACCAATGGTGCCCTGAATGGACTGTTTAGGGTTTTGTGAAGGGTCCTAGGCCTATTTTAGGCTTGAGGAATTGCCTATTAGCTCACTTTAACCATTTTAAAGCCTAAGGTGTTACAATTTATTTGTAAGCATGTAATTGAATCTAAATAATAATAATTTGATCTATATATAACATTTTAAACCCATACAAATAAAACCCATGATGAATTGAATGAAAATCCAACCAATTAAGGGAAATTTAATTGGAGAATCTTTTAGGACTCAATGGATGAATGGAACCCATTGATGAACTCCCTACATACCTTGATCATAAGCTCAAAACAATGGAGGAATTGGAGAGTTGAAAACTTAAAGAATCCTAGAATCTCTTGTGTGCCATGGAGAGGAAAACTTGGGAGAGCTTTTGAGTATTTTGGGGAATCAAAGGGAATAGGTTGTTTTGTAGGAGCAAAAATAGGTTATATGGTATATTTATTAGGTAAAACAATCTAGTATATATATTAGATGCCTCGGAAAACACCCAAATGCAATTATAAATAACTATCGGATGGTTCCTACGGGTGTGACCTACGGCTCGTAAAAATTCCTATTATTAGTCCTAGTCAAAAATACAACTAACTTTAGAAACCCAAATTTCTCCTTACTTCATATGAGACCTTTCTACTGTCCTTCTTAATTCCTACGGCCCATAGATCTCATTAGTAGGACTCAACTTTCAGTCCAACATTTCACTAAGTCTGAACCCTTTTCATGATAGTATCCTATGACTCTTTTAACCAACTACGACCCTTCATTTCCTTTCATAGAACTGAGCTCTTAAATAAAATCTATGAGTAATCCATACAAATCAATCTTACAATCGGTTGAAAATCCTACACCTCGTCTTGTAAAGTCGTAGGTTCAAAATAATGAATTTGAACTTCTAATACTCAAATTAGCTTCCAACGATTTCCTTTTTACAGCCTGTAGGAATCTCTACAGTCCGTAGATAGTACTCGTAGTTCACTACATCATCAATTTTTTTGCATTTATTTATTTAGACATGACTTTCCAATTTATGAGGTAATATACTTTATGGGCAGTTCAAGGTTTTATACATCATATAATGTCTAGGGATTACTTTGGGTCGTGATAGTGAACCTCTAAACAGATCGTTCGGGGTTCTATGAACGGTCCATGGTCCTTTTTGGTTTGGAGGACATGCCCATTGGCCTTGGTTAGCCTTTCTCGATGTCTAAGGTGCTGCATTAGAAAAGTCACAAACTTTTTAAAAGGTCAAAACTCTACAGAAAATAATTTTGGTTACTTATAATAATGATTCGATTTTCCTTTAGTGTTTTTTGGTCACATAATATACAAAAAACTAAATATTTAACTTTTGAAATAACCTGATGGTCTAACAAGACAAGTACACTATTATTGCTCAAAATTTAAACTCTATTTTTATTGTAAATAATTCACACTATTTATTTTTCGACATCTAAATATATAAAAGTAGTTTTTGTTTAAAAAATAATCAGTATAAAATTCAAATAAAAATAAAATCTATCTAATAGTAATGATTAAAATATTTTAAAATTTTATATGACAATTGAAAGTAGTGGTTACTAACAATGTTGATTGTGTCTGCTGATTTTGAATGGTATTGAGTGATGATGTTGGGAGTGAGTAGTATCTTATGGTATAGTGGTTGACATTAGTGATTAGTTATGGTTGTTGGTGGTTCTAGTTGGTAATTAGTAGTGGAATTATGCTATAGCAAACAGTGGTTGTGAATGACGGTGGCGGAGCCAGAAATTTTACTAAGGGTGTCAAAGAATAATGGTTTATTGGTGTCAAAATAAAGTAAAAAATATTATGCTATTTGGAGTTCGAACCCAAAACTCCTTCATTAATATGGACACCCAATACCACTGCGCCAAAGGTGTAGCTTTTGTCTTGCGTGTCAAAATTTAAATCTATATCCTTTATATGTAGAATTTTACATATATACAACGTAATTTTCCAATGAAGGATATCCAATTGGATAGTCTGGGTTGCTCTAGCTACGCCAGTGAATGATAATGATAGTTAGCTATATAAAATGATGGTAATTATCGATAGTGATAAGTGAATGTACTAATGGTCGGTGATGATTGCAAATGTTGATTAATGATGACAGTGATTGATTTTGTTGATTGATGATACAAGAAACTTATTATGGGGAAAAACAATAAAATAAATGAGTCTTAATCTATATAGTAAGAGTTCAATAGTTTTTTCTTATCAATACTTCTGTATTATTTTATATGCTGAAGTAATTTGTTCATCAATCTAAGTATAAATGAATTCTTTAATACAAATTTCATTTGTCATTCTGCCTACAGATATTATCCGAATATAATATATTTTTTTGTCTCTCATGCATTGAAAATTTAATGATATCCACAACAACAATTCAAAAGTTGATATCCTTTATGTCATTGTTACAGGTAAAAGTTACCTAATAATATTATTTACTCAGGACCTTTAAAGTTAATTAAAGACCAGGAAAATTTAGTAGCTAAGTTGGTTAGCTACTTGAACTTCCGCCTAGTTGGTGAGGGCATAGACTTCTTGTACGTTTTCTACATTTATACGTTTTCTTTTTATTTTGATTTTATTTCAAATCGTCTTTTTGCATCCACCATCATCCTGTTTTTTCTATCTTTAATGATTATATATGAATTATATGCATGCTTAACAATCCCGCCTAGTTGGTGAGGGCATAGACTTCTTCTACGTTTTCTACATTTATATATTTTCTCTTTATTTTGATTTTATTTCAAATCATCTTTTTGCATCCACCATCATCCTATTTTTTCTATCTTTAATGATTATTTATGAATTATATACATGCTTACAATTGATAATGATTCTCCACTTTTGATAATTTCTCATGTTTTTCTTTCAGTTAAAAATTACGATAAAAGAATTGGACGAAACAAGCATGTTATCACCAAATAGTGCCAAAAAAAATCAAAGGTTTGTGTTTATTGGTTGATGTAACACACGTGCATAGTACTCACACTAAACTAGTATAAAAATAATGAGCATGGAAACTTAAGATGTCGTAAGTTTTCTTTTGCTTCCGCTGAAATTACTTGTTTGTTAATGTAAGTTGTTAATAATTTAATTTATATAAGTAGAAAAGGAAATGGAATGAAACAAAGAAAAAATCAAATAAATGTATACTCATTGAGGAGAACAAATTCCCTAGTATCTTTTTGATTTTTGGAACCTGCCTTTTTCTTTTCATTTACTTTCTTTATCATATAAATCCCTTTCATCTCTTCCCCTTAATCTTTATTCTTAACAACTTCATCTTTAGTCACACCCCTTAAATATAAATGAGTTTAAATAAAGTATAAAGGATGTCAAATATGTAAGTGTTAAATATAAATGAGTTTAAATAAAGTATAAAGGATGTCAAATATGTAAGTGTTTAAATATAAATGAGTTTAAATAAAGTATAAAGGATGTAAATAAAATTGACAGATTAAAATAAGCAGATGTAAATAGATTAAATACCAGATATGATGCAAATCCTACTCAGTACTCTCTCTCTGTTTGAATTTTTTCATGTTTATTTATGATGAAATTCCCTAATTTTCCCATTTTTACTTTTTTTTTTTTATCCCTTTCATCTCTTCTCCTTAATCTTTAATCTTGACAACTTCATCTTTAGCCACACCCTGGATATAATTATGGCAACAAATTTGTCATTTCATTTAACGAACTATCAAGGCTAACAATCCTAGGAATTTACAGGCTAATCCATAGTTATTGTCAAGAAATTAAGAGGCTAACCATATACTAAGGATAGTTATTTTATAGCATTTACAGTAATTTACATAGTACCAAATATAACAAGCAAATAAAAGATAACATATTTTTTGGGGGATTTCGGGATATTATCAACATAGAACTTACATGATAATTAGAGAGAGGTTTCCCTTTCGGGAACCCCCGAAGAACTTTGCAAACCTTGAAGGCTTAAAACTCAAACACACTTATTTTATTTCACAACTTTAACTTACAATAGAGAATTTTGGACCAAGAATGAAGGACATGAAGAGGATTATAGGTTTCTCAAAGTTTTTCTTAGGACTCTCGATTTTTTCTCACCTCCTTTTTCTACTTCCATCTTACAATCTTATATAGGCCAAGGAAAATTAAAAGAACGGTCCTAAACACTCTACGTGGCCTCTATTATTGATGGCCGACACGACTTGATAAGACTCCATTAATAATGCACATCGGGTGCTCATTGGGCCCTATCGTCACATGCATCATAAATGTTATCTTCTTTACTTTTTTACAGACGCAAGACGCGTGTTGTCAACAGTTTTTCCCTCTTTTAGAGGGTAGTGACAAAGTGACTACACTCACATGACTTTACACTACATTAGTGGGCATACCAACATAGCACACGTGACACACTTATTATTATTTATAATGACTGACGCTACTTTCTTCTAATTTAGTCTTATCTCTTTTGGATCTTGTCTTCTTGTCTTTGATAGTCTTATCTCTTTCTTTTGATGAGTGATTAAGTATCCAAATTGTGTAGTGTTGTGGAGTTGAAACTCATTCCCAAATCTTTGTATTGTGCATTCTGATCATTATCACTTTCATATTCATCTCCTGAGCTTATTGGACTGCTGTTATTGTCTTCTGAATTATGAACTACTCCATCATTAGTTGGTCTTGGAACTTCTTCATTAACAATGTGCTTGTCTTTAGTTTTATTTTGGAAAAATTGTTCCAAAGTCTGTTTAATTATAACTTTTCTTTTATCATTTTTTTTGAAGCTATAGTCTTTTATGAAATATTAGTCTGAAATGATTTAGGTAATCTCCTTCATGAGGAAGAAGACTCCTCTTTTTCACTTTTTGGCAAAGTGACTGCCTTTAACGAGTTTGATAAGTCTTTACCGGCTACCGTTTGAATCAGATTAGCTGTATCTTCCTCCGATACAGTAGAGTTCTTAGCATTCAGAGGGGAATGCACACCCATCTCATCCATTTTTAAGTGTGATGGAGAAATCATGTTTTTCTTCTGAATATCGAGATCTTGTCTTAGAGCACACTTGCTTTGAAATGTCTCTAGTTGCTTCATGAGTCTCATGTTTTCTTGGATAAGGATTTCATTTTTAGCATTAAGTCTTTTGAAACCCTCAGTCATGGATGAACAATGATCACAAAATATTATTTTATCTGAGTCTTTTTGGATATTGTATTGAGGTGTTTGGGTTGGACTTTGTCTAAGACATGGTGAAATGTAATAATTAGGCCCAAGTATTCCCCTAGCATAATCTAAAGCTTCAGTGAAAGTATTAAAACCTTTAAAAAGTGGGTTTTTTATCCCATTTATAGAATCAACTACTTATATCCAGGTTTGAAAAACGCCATTAGTCTTATCATGTATAACTACATAATATTTCAATTTTTTGTCTCTATTTTTGTCTGGAAAGTATTGACAAAAAGCATTTGAAGCCAGAACAAAATATTTAATGTCTTGTTTATGCTATATCTATTAAACATTGTTGAGATTTTTCTAAGGTTCAACCTGGATTTACTCTAAATGATAGATTACACTTACGGTATGAAGTTAAATTATACTTACTGAAATGGATTCTTTCCATTACAATGTCTGTTGAATTTAACGGTCTGAAATTTTGTCTTACTAATAAAGTATGCGCATAAGTGTCTGGCTGGGCAATGCCCTTGCCTTTGTCTGTTGGCTGTTGGCCAGTAGGTCTCATACCTGGTCTCATATTGAAATAAATATTAGTTAGCTTTAAGTTGTAATTGACTTAACTTATCATCTAAGTCATTGTCTTTTCCTTTAACATATTCAAAAACAATGTTATTATAAATAGATAATATATCCATAAAGTTTAACTATCTATATAACTAATTTTTTCATGGAATTCAACTATTGCTTCACAGTCTGTTCTTACTAATACTTCCTTTTTGATTAAAATATATAATTTAAAACTATTTAGTCCATATATTACAGCTAATACTTCAGTATTTATACTACTCATATTTCCTTTTTCTTTATATTGTACACTTTGATATGCACAATTTTTTTCTTCGATTTTAGGGCTATATTTATTTGGTCTTGATTTTAGTATAGCACCCCATCCTAATTTGCTTCCGTTTGTTTGGACTATTAAGTAATCTGATTCTACGGGTATTTGTAAGTCGGGTATATTTTTGATTTTGTCTTTAATATGTTGGACTAATTTTATATCTTCTATGTTAAAATGTTTTTGGCCTTTGCTACCTGTCTTAGCATATAATGGTCCTGCTATTTTTCCTAAGTCTTGGACAAAATTTCTAGCATAATTTACTAATCCTAAGAACTTTTGTAGTTCTTTTGTATTATCTAATTTATCTGGCATTTCTAACACCTTTTTGGCTATATGTGGTTGTAGTTTTATTTTTCTTTCTCCTAAAGATACTCCTAAGAAATTTATGTGTGTCTTACACAGTTCCATTTTCTTTTTACTAATAATTATTCCATATTTTACGACTAATCTAAAGAATGTTTGTAGGTGTCCTAAGTATTCTTGTATGTCTTTACTAAATACTAAAATATCATCTACATATACTAATACAAAATTCTTATAGTCTCCAAACATTTCATCAATTTTTCTTTGGTAGATAGGTGGAGCTGTTTTTAAACCAAAAGGCATAGCAAGCCATTCAAAATAATCTTCTGGACAAGTAAAAGTTGTTCATTCTATACTTTCTGGGTACATTTTTACCTACCAATATCCTTACTTACAATCAAATTTACTGTAAATTCTTTTACCTTGAATTCTATTAATTAACTCATTCTTATCGGGTTATTTGTATGCATCTGTTCTAGTATTATCATTTAATCTTTTATAATTTATTACCATGCGAGTTTTTCCTCTTATTTGTTCGCTATGGTTTCTAACCATAAAAGCTGTTGATCTATGTCTAGATTTGGATCTTCTTATTACTTCTAATTCTAGTAACTCTTTAATTTGTTTAGCAAATTCTTCCGTATCTTCATTATTTGCTTCTAGTGTAGCTGTTTTTATGGTATATTCTGAATTTATTATATCTAAATTACATATAATTTTATTACTTTCCCAATGTATTAAAGGTTTTTCTCTTATTATTTCCATTTCATCTTATATTGCTACTATATTTTATAAGTCTTTAGGATTTTTTATTTTTCCTATAGTATTTATTCTTTTTTGGAAATTGTAAAATTCTGTTTCAATATTTATTAAAGTATAATTCTTTCCTATGTCTTCTATGTATATGTCTTCTAACTTTTCTTCATATAGGTTATTTGAACAACAACCACCATTGTCGTTACAATCATCACAACATGGGGTTGTATTTTCTGTATATACTTTATTGACTTTATTTAATTCCTTGGTTGGAATTTTTCTAGTTTGTACAGGAGTATATGTTGTATATCTAAACATCATTATTCCATCTCTGGAGAATAAACAACTTCCGCTATTTTGTATAAGAAATTGTAAACCTGATACTAGGTTAGTTTTAATATTAAGATCTCTTACAAATATCTTATATATATTGTATGAAGGTTTATAGAACTCACTGCATGTGTTTATAAAACTTATTTGTGCTTTTTCTATATATTGGTCATAACGATTATAAGTTCCATTCATTTGTATTGATTGTATTAGTTCCTTTAATGTTTTTAAAGTTGGTAGGAGATTGTGTGGTAGTATCTTTTTATTAAGAAGGCAGCTAGTACATGTCTACTAATGCTAATGTTTCTATTTCTACTTCTTTTATTTTTATTCTTACTAATATTTTTATTGTTCCAAACTTTTTGTCTTCATTGCATATAAAGCTAGTATTATTTTCTTCTATGTTCATCAATTCACTTTCCATTTGGTCTAGATGTATTGTACCTTGTGACTATGTATTATCGGTGTCTATTTTTTCTTTTCCTTTTTCTATCTTAATTATTCTTTGTTCCAAATCATTTACTCTTGTTTCTAAAGTTATTAATCTTAGATTGGTAGCCTGGTCTTTTATATGGGTTTGATCTTGATGCTTATCTACTTTTTGTTTTAATTTGTTTTCTATACAACTAATACAAGTTTCCATATAACAATTTTTACATTTGGCTCTATTTATTTTACTAGGGTACCATTTACATATATTACACTGATTACTATATATTCCTTTTAGTCTCTCGAACTCATGATTACAGTCTTGGTAAATATTCATCATGGTATTCATCAGTATATTGTCTAAAAAATCTTCATTTCTTTCTACTCCTATTTTGTTAATTAAATTGTCATTCTCTGAGTCAGATGAGTCTGATTGATTTTTTTCTTCTATTGTATCTATACTGACAACTGAATATATACTTTCTATATCTGATATATATTCATCTGCATTTAATAGAGTTTCTTGAAAGTCTTATATTAACTAAGAATTTCTCGTTTTCATATTATCTTTTTAGGGCATGTATTTGCTAAGTGTTATATACTTCTGCAAGTATAACATTCTAACTTATTTTTGTAGTTTCTATCATTTCTGTATTTTCTAACATGTCTATCCTTATTTAAATAAGGTTTTCTAGCTGAAGATTTTCATAAGAAATATTTTTTATGTCTATAAGGTTTTCGATTATATTTAGTTCTTCTTTTATATTTCCTTGTTTTACTAGGTTCTTTGTCATAACTTTGGGCAGTATATATCATTGCTTTGCAAAAATTCATTTCATTTTGTTTTAATTGTTTTTGTATTTGTATATTTGTACATTTTTCTATTAGTATTTCCATTATATGATTTATTTTTTGTTCTATTAGCCATAGGAAAGTGGGATTTTGAATTACTCCTTCTCTTTTGTACCATCTTTCCTCTATTTCTCTTCCTAAAGCTCTTGGTAATTTATTGAATAATTTTGTACCTAACTCTTCATTAAATGTATTTCCGCTTATAATATAGTAGTAAAAATAATCTTTAAGGAAATTCTTTATATGCATCCAATTTGATATACTTAATTGTTCTAACTTTATTACAACATTACTTTATAATGCTACTAAGCCACTATTTGGATCTTCTTCTGTTAATAAAACATGTATTTTATTTGTAAAATTATATGGATTAGATCCTAATTCTATTAATCTTTGAAATTCTTATGGGTAGGTTCTTTTGTAAGATTCCCATACTGCTTTACATGATTCTCCTAAAAAGGTTTCTAAGTATCTATACATCGTTTCTGCATCAGTTTCATGATAATTTTTAATAAAGTCTGCTACCACTATTCCTTTCCACAAGTCTATTGCAGTATTCCACATTTGTGGATCATGAGCAGCTATATTTAATATTTTTTCTTTATTTCCTCCTTCTTGTAACCTAATAGGTTCTTCTATAGGCATTCTTTTTCCTATTGGTCTGATATTATCTCTTATTTCTTGGTCAGATCTAATCCATGGTCTTCTAGGTAAATTACTTGTACTGTAACTAACACTTGGGGTTGTAGTCGTTCTTTGGAAAGGATTTGCACTATGTGAACTAGTTGCTTCTTTCATTAGTTCTGTATAACTAGTTATTGATAAATTATCTTCTTTTTCTTCTCTATTGTTTTCTTGTTCGTTCATCCTATATGCTAAATTATCATCTCTTTCTTGGCATATTCTAAAATGTTCTATTGTTTCCATTATATCCATTTTACATTTTTTACATCCTTTACACTGAAAGACTTTTATATTACTGTCTTGATATTGTCTTTTTGCTTCTTCTATAGCTTTTTCTACCTCGTTTCCTTCTTATATTAGTTCTATATTCATGAATTGTTCTTGTTCTATTTCTATGGTACTTTCTGTTTCATTATCATCTAAATCTCTTTAACTAGTGTAATTATAGTTTGTAAACCTAATTGATGTTTCTCCTCTAGAGCTAGTATACATTAAATGTTGCTCGGGAGCTAAAACCTTTGGTTTTCTTAATTTATCTAAGTTCCATTCTAATCAAGCATATTCTTCTGGGTTTATTTTTATTGGTTTGATTGGTTTTATTCCTTTATTACCCATTATATCTACCACATCGCTTACCCGAAGTTTAAATTTTGTATTGCTACTTAAGGTCATTTTTCCTATGAAACCTATACACATTAGTAAATTATTTCCACTATTCATTTCTTCATATCCTTTTGCCTGGATTCCTATTTTAATATGTTTTCCAAATTCTTTTAGATAATTAAAAAGTCTGGGCTAATATAGAAACTTCCTCCATTATTAGTCATGTCTACTTCCGTTAATCCTATGATAGATTTCTTTAGGTCTGTCCATCTATCATCATATAGTACAATTAATACTTTAGATCCTAAATTTTTTCTAGTTAATCCTTTTATTCCTATGACTATTAGTCCCATATGCATTAGCATTAGGTTTGGCTTTTTTATCGTTTTTATGAAAGCTGGGTTTACTAAGTCTAAAACTGCAAAGTCTTCTCCTATTGCTGATATTTGTTCTTCTCTATAGTGTCTATATAATTGATTGTCTCTAGAGAAATATTTTACATCGTATAATGTTTTTGGATTTAACAATTTAAGTTGATTTTGATGGAAAATCTGTAAATCTTTATCGATGTCTATTATTTCATTTAATTCTTGATTTTCTTCTATAGTTGATGGCTTTCTAGATAATATTCGTGAAATTAAGTTGTTTCCTATTCTATTTTCTGAGAAACTTGGTCTGCTTTCTTGGGTTGTTCGTTTATTTGAAAGAAATTCCATTTTTGAGGTGTTCTAGTTAATTTGTGTTTTTCTTGTTTGGGAGTTATTTCTATTTTCTTAAGTTGAGTAATTAATTCATCAATTTATGTATTTTTATGACTTTGTTCAGGTTGTTTTTCTTTTAATATTTTATCTATTTTTATATTTAATTCTATTAGTAATGTTATTATTGTATTGTTTTGTTTTAGAATTACTTTGTCTGTTTGGCTAGAGGGAATGTGACTAGAATATCCTATTGGTTCTTGATGGAAGTTGGTTGTATATTCTAATGCTCTTTTATAATTTATATCTTCTTCACCCATGAGAGTGAGATCCTTTCAAGTCTTATAATTATTTCTTTTAAATGACTAATTTCAATAGTTATTTTTTCTACTTGTTCTATTATTTTTGTTACTACTTGGGTATTTTTAATTTCTAGATCTTTTGGTTTTTCTATTATAGTTTTTACTAGTTTTTCTATTTCTATTTTTGTAGGTATTTTTTCTAAATTAAATTTTGTATTTAAGTATTGAATTTTTCTATCTATTTCTAGTTCTTGTGCTTTTTAAAAAGAAAAATTCTTTTATAATCTATCTAATGTTTTAAATTGTTTGCTTTGTACTACTTATATTGCTTCTAACAGTTTTATTATTATTTTGTCTTGTTGTTGAATTTTTTCACTAAAATTTATTGTTAAATCTACTAGAATATTATACTGCTTATCTTCAGAGTGTAGTATATGTTCTCATTCAGCAAAATTACACTTCATAATATTATTTTTGTTTAAAGATCTATATTTTTTCTCCGGGTGTATCCTTAATTCTAAGTATTCTACATGTCTTAACGAATCTATTTTTTCTATCCTAGCGTACTTCTAATTAAACAAATCATTTTATAGTATTTTATCTTATTAGTAGTATATTTTATATCTAATTTAATGTTATTTATTTCTTTAATAAGATTATTTTTATGTTCTACTAATGAATCTATAAGATATTTGTCTTCTATTAATGAATCTATAATATATTTATCTTCTATAAGATATTTATCTAATTGTTCTTCTGCCCAATTTAAATACTCTATTAGGACTTTTAAAGTATTTCTAAGCTCAAATCTATATTGGATTTCATCGTATAGCCATCTATATCTCAATCTTATTCTCTTTATATATTCTAAAGGAATCTATTTTATCCAAAGTGTATATATTCAAGTTTCTTTTTGTATCTTTTTATTCTTAATTTAGAGTTGTCTATTTGTCTTATAGTATAATCTAATCTTCTAATAAGATATTTTTTATTTTGTTCTGATTCTTTCGTTGCTAGTTGTTTTTCCAAAATTATTTGTTGTTCGATTTTGCATTCGGTAGTACCTAGTTTGTCTTTATGAATTCTTTCTTCGTGAAGCCACAGATCTAGCTGTCTATATCTTTTAAATAAAGCTTGCATTAATTATCCTAATAAAATTGCTTCCTTTTTTAAATTTCTATATATCCAATCTATTCTATTATTACCCCAAGTTATGTCACTATAGTAACCTAGTATCTCCCACCTTCTACTATGAATGAATTTTGGATCTAATATGTTATCTAAATCTTCGGTAGTCTTTATATTATTTTTATTTTCTATCTGTCTCTTCCTTTTTACGGCTACTTTTTTAAGATTATATTCTCTATATAATGTCTAATATATAAATCTTATATTCCTAAATGAAGGGTGTCTTTTCATGTACTCAATTTTTCCCAAGATCTCGAACCCGTGTGTTGTACGTGTATCTCATGCTAATTAGTATTAATGTTCTAAAATAATATTGAAGTATGTATATGATGAAAATCGTAGGAGGAACATTCAAGGGTGGGTTAATTGACGAGTGATATACTTCAGTTTGTTCACCAACTTTTCCTTGTCTTATACTTCAAATTTCATTGAACTTTCAGCATAATCAATTGTTACAAATCACACTTAAGATTTTTTTAAAAGTAGAAGAGAACAAAACCTTAAAATTTCATAGTTTAAAATGTGAGGAAAAGCCTTCATTTATAGCTGACAAAGGATAGTAGGAATAACCCCTAATTTTGGCTTATCTCAAAAGTCGACACCCTTAGTAAAACTAACAACTTAGTGAAAAAGTTGTAATCCATTAGAAAAGTCACAACTCATTGGAAAGTTACTACCCTTTGAAAAGGTCACAATTATTTAAAAAAAATCACAACCTTTAAGAAAAGTCACAACTCATTAGAAAAGTAAAAATACTTTGAAACAGTCACAACCCTTCAGGAAAGTTACAACTCCTCGAAAAAAGTTATAACTCATTAGAAAAGTCACAACCATTTAAAAGTCGCAAATTCACAAAAAATAATATTCCTTCAGTTATTTTTGTTCACAAAATATATGCAAAGATAAATATTTAACCTTTAAAATAACATGATGGCTTACAAAGTCTAGTACATTGATAGTGCACAAAATTTCAACTCTATTTTTATAGTAAAATTATAATGATCTCTAGGTCATGTATGTGTTTAGGCCTCCTGTTCGACGTTTGCAGCTTTCCTGTAGCGATCCCAAGTCATTTATGACTTGCTTGGACTAACAGTTCTGATACTAGGTCTCTTGAGTTGTTTTTATCCGAGTTTTAGTGTTTTGGATCTTTTTAACCTTGAACGGTAACTTTTGACAAAAAGTTTGAGAAGATGAACTCAAACTCTAATTCAGAAGATTACATTAGCTCCTAAAGGGTCATTTTAGGTTGGTAGCATGGTCACCATGACTCTCGAGGCTTTCAGTGCGAGTATGTGCGATTAGACATTTTTAATTTCAAATTGAGGCCTAAGTTTGGCTTTAGTCAACATTTTGAGTAAACGAGTTAGGATGAGAATTCATCAGCGTGGTTAGCTTTGTAATATTGAATTTGGCCAAGAACTACTATTCGTTTGGATCCCAAGTCTTCTCGATTAATTCTAAGCCCCTTTTAGATTACGACTTAAAATGTAGTTTGGGTGTAGGACCCTTTTTTTGTCTAGATAACCTCATATGGTAATTTTTACTGGTCTGTTGAATCTGTGATATCAAATTTTTTAGGGTTGCATATCTTATTTACATGCATGGGGTTCTAAAGGAATTCAGAATGCCCCATCAGGATTTTTTAACTTTCCGAAACCAACAAATATGCATCAGTTGGTGCAAGCCACTTTTCTCCTTCGTGTTTACAGAGCTTTGGTAGCGATTACAGAGGTCAATTGACCTATAGGCCATGTTTGCAAGACCTCTACCGCAATTTTGGCATTTTATGTCGTTGTTGTCCATTTTAGTAGGGCCTCCTCCCCGCATTCTAAGTTCACGAAGAAGAGAAAGGTCTGGTCTTATTTAAAGACCATATGTGAAGGCAACTTATTGTTGGAAGTCAAAATTGTGATTTCTCCATCGTTTCTTGTAAGAATTCGGTGATTCGAAACACCAAATATCAGTAATTGTCGAGGCTACATGGTGGAGTTATCGAATTGATTTTGTGAACCTCTGTTTGTGGTAAATTTTTCCTTGATATTGCTATCTTATCTTAATTTCTTGATTTAAATTACAAGTTTGTGCTTCCACAGTTTTGGGTCTCAAATATAGTTCAATTTTGGAGCACAAGCTCAAAGAGTAGTTTAGGACCTCCTGACAGTGTCAATCCCTAAAATTCAATCATGGGTCGCACAATTCACGTTTTACTCTAAAATTGGCCCTTCTCCATTTGATGCATTTTTTTATGTAAATGACCATACTTACATTGTGATCCTATTTTTGATAGTGTGCAACATTCATAGACCGTTCGGAAAGGAAAAACTCTGGTCTCTTTATTTGGTGTGCACACAATCAGCCTTTAGGTAGGCTACGACTTTCTTTCTATTTATATTGAGCCTAAATATGTGAATTCATGATGATTCAGGTGAATAAGGGGGTGGGTTCCTAGTTATTCCTGTTTTTCTTTTTAGAAATCATGCTTTAGGATGGATTGAGGTTGTTTAAGGAGTAGTACCATGCTTGTTGGGGTTGTTTCTGTGTTGCATGTTGTGTGAATAACTTATGTTTTACTTGCTTCCTGAAGCATGTTTGGCCTTAGTCTAGGATAGACTAGTGATGCTTTAGACTCTAAGCCTTGTAATTTTATTATGTTTCTGACGTCGTATTTTATGGAATAGGTCCTTTTTTACTGGAATAATAGACTTTAGTATGATAGTATGTGCCTTAGCTTGGGCGTTTACGCAACTTGTTAGACATTTTCTCCTATTTCTCTATCTCTTTGTCTTTGATGTGTTACCAGAGGCTGTGTGCTTTCTCGGGATTAGTGTACTTCAAACTGAGAGCCTTTTGTGATGTCTTTGGGAGTAGATGTTGTTCCATGATGACTTGGTTTTGATATTGGAATCTTCTTTAGAGTCGACTTCAATCTTTTCACTCTTGCTACCTTTGCTTGCAGTTGACTAGATATTATGATTATTTCTGATTCGAAGCTGATGTTCATGGTTTGAGGTCGTTATCTCTAGTTTAAGGCTAATGTTCATGGTTTGAGGTCGTTATCGCTAGTTTAAGGCTAATGTTCATGGTTCAAGGCCATATTCCCAGTCTGAGGCTGATGTTTACGGTTTGAAGTTGTTATCTCTAGTTAGAGGCTATCACATGGGGTTGGAGGTCCATCATACACTTGTTAGCTATTATATATACCTATTGGCTTATGAGAGGTCCGTTTGAATTATATTTAAACTTTCACACGAGTTATCCTTAAGGGATTAAAGTCTAGTTGGGTTTACTAGTAGTACTTAAATTTATCTTCAGTATACTCGTGTGTTTTCCTTCTTTTACAGCTTTGGCCTTTGTTTGTGTCTTGATTCAATTATTCTTGATTGTATTTACCTTTCTTGCTCAGTCAGCCTATAATGCAACCTCAGTCCTTTGTTTTTGTACTTATGTTATACTGTGCATCATTTTGGTGATACAGGTCCTAGTACCTGCTACCGGCGGTGACCGTTTGTTCCATCTTTTGCAACTTGTGGATATTAGAGACGAGAGTATGCACTTGGCGTCCTAGACCAACATGTCTACTTTGCTTATGTTAGCTAGTTTTTTACATTTGAGACATCTTGTTGTGATCAACTTTTGGGATTTGTATTTTTGCTTATAAGATAGCTCTATACTTGTGACTTGTAGGTTCTTGGAGGGTTCCAGTGGTATATATTTAGTCGTTTGCTTCTATTTCTATCTTTTCTTTTGTTTGTGTTATTTCAGTTTCACTCTACCCTTGTACTCATTACTTGTCGTTCTAGGTACGGGTTGTCTTACCTACCAGCGGGTTACAGTAGATGCTATCATGACTCGAGGGATTGGGTCATGACAAACTTTTTGCTTTAAATAATTTAGACTCTTTTTTTTTCAACATCTAAATATATAAATGTAGTTTTTGTTTAAAAAGTAATCAATATAAATTCAAATAAAACTTAAATTGATCTAAAATTAATTAATAAAATATTTTCAAAACTTGATATGACAATTGATAGTAGTGATGACTAACGATGTTGATTGTGTCTGCTTATTTGGGATGATGTTGACTGATGATCTTTGGTGTGGGCACTATCTTATGATATAGTAGTTTGCAGTAGTAATTAATTATGGTGGTTGGTGGTGGTAATTGATAATTAGTAGTGGATTGATACTGATAGCTAATGGTGGTTGTGAATGATGCGACTGTTAGATGATTGGAAACGATGATTAATGATGATGGTGATTGATTTTGTTTATTGATGATACTAGAGACTTACTATGGGGAAAAAAATAAATTTATTGAGTCTTAAAATATATAGTAATAGTTCGAAAAAAAAAAATCTTATCAATACGCGTGTATTTTTTTATATGCTTACGTTATTTTTTCATCAATCTAAGTATAAAATAGTTCTCTAACTCAAATTTCATATGTCATATCGTCTACATATATTGTCCAAATATTATATCCTTTTTTGTCTCTCATGCATTAAAAATGTATTATTATTCATTAGAAAACTTGAGAAGTTGATATCCTTTATCTAATTGTTACAAATAAAAATTACCTAATTATAATATATATTCTAGACCTTTAAATTAAAGTTAATTAAAGTTCGAGGAATCTTAGTAGCTCAGTTGAATTGCTACTTGAACTCCCACCTTGTTTGTGAGGGCATAAACTTCTTCAACGTTTTCTAAATTTATACGTTTTTATTTTATTTTAATTTTAATTAATATTGACTTTTTGCATCCCACCATCATCATCGTTTTTTGTCTTTCTTTATTTCTTTAAGTAAATAGTTCTAAAGATTATATATGAATTATATACATGCTTAACAATTGATGATGATTCTCCACTTTTGATAATTACTCGTGTTTTTCTTTCGTTTCTAATTTTTGATCAAAAATTGAACAAAACATTGTCAGCAAATGTTGCTAAAAATCAAAGATTTATGTTTTCATTGATTGAGGTAATACACATGCAAAACACATACACTAAAATAATATAAAATAATGAGCAAGAAAACTTAATAGGTAGTAAGTTTTTTTTTTTTGCATTTTGTAAAATTACTTGTTTTTTAATTTAAGTTGTTAATAATTTTATTTATATAAGTAGAAAAAAGAAATGGAATGAAACAAAGAACATATCAAATAAATGTATAATCATTGATGAGATAAAATTTCCTAGTTTTTATATTTATTTTTTGGCACTTGCCTTTTTCTTTTCATTTACTTTCTTTACTATTTTATTTATTAATTTTCTGTTTAACTTCAATATTTTAATATCTAAGATATAATCTGAAGAAAGAAGAAGGGACAAGATAGAACACTTGCAACAACATTGATGACGCACCATAAAATTATAAAAGTAACATTACCAAATTATTTTAAGGATGAGGAGAGTCTAGTTTCATTTTTCAAAATTATTAAAAGGGAACTAAGTATTCCTAAGAATATATACTTCTACATTTAACGTGAAAGGAAACCTTGATTTTCGAATGAGTTCAGTTATAGCAAATAATCAATTTTAAGAGAATCTTTTGGGTAATAATCTCAAAGTATGAGAATGAGGAAATATTTTTAAACATATGATCATGAGTTCTATTATTGAGAGTAGTATTGAGAACCGATATAGGGACGAGTTCAGACAACTCAAAGACCTCATAAAGTATGTATGCCAACATGGGTAAAGGGTTATACTTTTTAGATGATTCCTTATTGATTTTTAAGCATAGCATAGTGGATCCACTTAGTTGATAATGTCATATACTCCGGCAAGGTATAGGAAAGTACTGGTAGTGTGGGCAAGACATTATATTATCATATTTCTCAAAGTGATTGTTGCTAGTTAAGGAATCTCCCAAATAAGAATATAGAGTTATTATTATATTTTCATATACATTTGAGTTATTGTCTACTGTTTTACAAGTTTCACGTATATAGCATCTTTTATTGTTGTCTATTGCTTTTGAGTAATTTTTCTGCTGAGAGTTGAGTTAGTCCAAGTGTTAGCTTGAGGCCATCAATGGTTCTCGAGTATCGGCCACGTCCAGGGTGTTGGCTTGAGGCATGACAAACGTGGTATCAGAGCATAAAGTTCAAGTTTCCTAGGTTGTCTATAAAGTTGTATATGTAGGGTCCTAGTTATTGGTGTGAAGCGCCGCATCTATAATTAGGAGGCTGCGACATTTAGGAACTACATCACTTATTTCATACTCTTTTCATACGATAGAATTCAACTCTATAAAGTTTATTTAATTCATACTTGCACGTACCTTTCAGATAATGCCTCCAAGAAGAGTTGTTCGAGGCTGTCCCACAAGGAGAAATATTGATCCCCAAGATCAAGGGGTTCCCAATGCACCAGAAGTGCAACCCCACTAATGCTAAGTTCCGGGATGCTATTTGGATGTTGAGTAGAGTTGTTACCAACCAAGCTGGGTAGTAAAGAGGGAATCGACAAGATGCGGCTGATACATCAAGAATTTGTGAGTTCTTAAGGATGAATCCTCCAAACTTCACTTGTTCAAGTGTCACTGGGGATCCCAAAAAAATTGTGAAATAGATGTAGAAAATATTTGAGGTGATACATGTTGCAGATGCTGAACGTGTGGAACTAGTTGCATACCAACTGAAGGGTGTTTCTAGAGTCTAGTACGAATAATGGAAGAAGAGTAGAGCTGAAGGTGCACCAATTGTGAGTTGGGTTATGTTCGAAGAGGCCTTGATAGGGCGTTCCTTTCCCCGTGAACTGAAGGAGGCGAAGGTAAGAGAATTCACCACTGTTAAGTAGGTATCCATGCGTGTGCATGAGTACAACCTCAAGTTCACTTAGCTTTCCCATTATTCTCTGAAGATGGTTGTTGATATGAGGATCAGGTTGAGCTTATTTGTATCTAAGTTGTCTTGTCGGTCAAGCAAAGAGGTTAAGGCTACGATATTGATAGGTGACATTGACATAGCAAAGCTGATGATCCATGTGCAAAAAGTTGAGGAATATAAATTGAGATATAAAGAATAGTTCCGACATAAAAAGGTTAAGACAATAGGAAATGAGTCCAAGCAGCAGAAGAGTAATGTGAACCGGTCATCTTTTCAACAAAAGCAAAATGGACCTGCTCCATTATCTGGTAGTGCACCTGCACAAAAGAACAGAGGTGAGTTCAAGAACCAGAATTCTCAAAACTTCAGAGCTATACTTGCATAATATCAAGGTAGTATTGCACAATGAGTTAATTGGACTCCTACATGTGCTAAGTGTGGTAGGCACCACCCAAGAGAGTGTCTTGATGGCTCCACTGGTTGCTTTAAGTGTGGTCAGAATGGTCACTTCATGAGAGAGTGCCCTAAGAACAGGCATGGTAGTGGTAATTGGGGCAATATAGCCCAATCTTTTTCAGTGACTCCTCCATGCAAAATTGCACCTAGAGGAGCTACTTCAGGGATAGACGGAGGAGCAAGCCATTGGTATGCTATCATCAGTCGTCAAGAACAAGATAAATCACCAGATGTTGGCACTAGTATGATCAAAGTCTTCACTTTTGATGTTTATGCTTTACTTGATCCTGGCGCGAGTCTATCTTTTGTGACTCCATATGTTGTTATGTGGTTCGATATTATTCCCGAACAACTTCTTGAGCCCTTCAGTGTTTCCACACCTATTGGTGAGTCTATTCTAGCTAAGAGAGTTTATCATGATTGTACCATTTTTTTCAATCACAAGTACACCATGGCTGACTTAGTCGAGTTAGATATGGTGGACTTTAACATTATTCTAGGTATGGACGGGCTTCATGCTTTTTATGCCTTAGTTGATTGTAGAACTTGAGTAGTTAAGTTCCAAATTCCTAATGAGCAAGTTATAGAGTAGAGGAGTAGTTCAGCAGTGCCTAAGGGTAGTTTTATTTCATACATTAAGGTGAGAAAGATAGTTTCAAAGGGGTGAATTTATCACTCAGTCTGAGTTAATAACTCCAGTCTTGAGACACCGAATATTCAGTCAGTTCCTGTTGTGAGTGAGTTTCCAGAGGTCTTTCAAGATGATCTTCCTAGAGTCCCTCCTAAGAGAGAAATAAACTTATATATAGATATTATTCCTGATACACATCATATCTCTAATCTGCCATATATAATGGTTCCAGTTGAGTTGAAAGAGTTAAAAGAGAAGTTGAAAGACCTTCTTGATAAGAGGTTTCATTCAACCAAGTGTCTCACCTTAGGGCGCTTTGTTCTCGTTTATGAGGAAGAAAGATGGTTTTCTTAGGATGTGTATTGACTACAACCAATTGAATAAGGTTACTATAAAAATAAGTATCCCCTTCTAAGAATTGATGATATATTTGATCAACTTCAAGGTGCCCCCTATTTTTCTATGATAGGACTCACGTCTAGCTATCATCAGTTGAGCGTAAGAGAGAGTGATATTCCAAAGGCTGCATTTAGGACCCGCTATGGTCATTATGAGTTTCTAGTTATGCTTTTTGGCTTGACTAATACTCATGCAACGTTCATGGATCTTAATGGAATTTTTAAGCCCTAATTTGATATGTTTGTTATTGTATTCATTGATAACATTCTAATTTATTCGAGGAATGAAGAGGATCATGCTAGTCATCTTAGAGTACTTCTTCAAACTCTTAGATATAAAGAGTTGTATGCCAAATTTTCCAAGTGTGAGTTTTGGCTTGAGCCAGTGGCGTTCTTAGTCCATATTATTTCTTATAATGGGATTCAAGTGAGGCAGTGCATAACTAGCCTAGACCCACATCCCCACTAATATTAGGAGTTTTTTGGGGTTGGCTGGTTATTATAAGAGGATTGTCAAGGTGTTTTCATCTATTTCATCCTCGTTGATTAAGTTAACTCAGAATGCAACAAAGTTTCAATGGTTTGAAGCTTGTGAGAAGAGCATTCAAAAATTCAAAACTAGGTTGACTACTACCTAGTGTTGACCTTACCAGAGGGACACAAGGCTTTGTTATGTATTGTGATGCACCAAAAGTTGGATTGGGTTGTGTATTGATGCAGAATGGAAAAGTTATAGCTTATGCCTCAAGACAGCTTAAGATTCACGAGAGGAATTGTCCAACCCATGATCCAGAGTTGGTTGATGTAGTATTCATTTTGAAAATATGGCATCACTATCTCTATGGTGTTCATGTTAATTTGTTCACTGATCACAACAGTCTTCAGTATGTGTACAGAGGTGGTGGTTGGAGTTACTCAAGGATTACGACATGAGTATTCTCTATCACCCAGGTAAGGCTAATGTTGTTGCTGATGCATTGAGCAGGTTGTCTATGGGTATTAATTCCCATATTGAGGAAGGCAAGAAAGAATTAACCAGAGAAATGCACATACTTGCATGATTAGGAGTCCGGTTAATAGATTCTAATGAAAGAGAAGTGGTGGTGATGAATGGAGTTGAATTACCACTAGTGTCCTAAGTGAAAGAGAAACAATACCACCACCCAATTTTTCTTAAATTGTAGGCAAATGTTCACAAGTAAAAAGTGATTGCTTTTGACCAAGGGGGATGGTGTTTTGAGGTTTCAAAGTAGATTGTGTGTACCAAAGGTTGATGAAATTCAAGATAAGATCATGGAAGAAGTTCATAGCTCCATACACTTTATCCATTTGGATTCCACAAAGATGTATCATGACTAAAAATAACTCTATTGGTGGAGTAGTATGAAGAGGTGTACCGCAGAGTTCATCGCTAAGTGCCAGAATTGCGAACAAGTCAAGGTCGAGCACCAAAGGTGCGGTGGTATGGCCCACAATATAGAGATTCCAGAATAAAAGTGGGAGATGATCAATATGGATTTCATTACTGGTTTACCACGGTCCTGCAGACAACATGATTCAATTTGGGTGATTATAGATTGAATGACTAAATTAGTCTATTTCTTACTGGTAAAGACTACCTTTTCAACAAAAGATTATGACAAGTTATATATTCAAGAGGTAGTCAGGCTTCATAGAGTTCTAGTGTCCATCATTTCAGATAAAGGTACGCAACTCACCACACAATTTTGGAAGTCTTTCTAGAAAGGTTTTCGTTCGAAGGTAAATTTGAGCACTGCTTTCCATCCTCAACTGATGGTCAAGAAGAGCGCACAATTCAGAATTTAGACGATATGTTGAGGGAGTGTGTGATTGATTTCAAGGGTAATTGGGATGATCACTTACCTCTCATTGGTTTTCTTACAATAATAGTTACCACTCTAGCATTCAGATGGCTCCTCATGAGGATTTTTATGGGAGATGTCGATCAACTATTGGATGGATTGAGGTTGGTGAAACTAGGTTGATAGGACTTGACTTGGTTCATCAAGCTATGGAGAAAGTGCAGATCATTCAAGAAAGGTTGAAAATAGCCCAAACTTTTCAAAAATCCTATATTGATGTTAGGAGAAGAAACTTGGAGTTTGAGGTGGATGATTGGGTTTATCTAAAGGTTTCACCCATGAAGTGTATTAGTCCCTGGTATATTGGTCCTTAAGGGATATCCAAGAGGATTGGAAATGTAGCCTATGAGTTGGAGCTACCATTAGAGTTAGCAGCTTCCATCCGGTATTCCACATTTCAATGTTGAAGAAGTGTATGGGCGATCCTTCACTTATCATACCGACTAAAGATATTGGTATTAAGGACAATCTATCTTATCCGGAGATTCCCATTCAGATTCTGGATTGTCCGGTTCGCATGTTGAGAACCAAGGAGGTAGCATCAGTTAAGGTATTATGGAAGAATCAGTTTGTTGAGGAAGCTACTTGGGAGGCAGAGGAGGATATGAAGAACAGATACCTGCATCTCTTCGGTACTCTTTAATTGATATGTTGAGTGTGTTAAATTGCATGTTGGGTGGTTGAGCAAAATGCTAGATATTGCCACCCTTAGTCTACTTAGAGTAATCTCATTTGAGGACGAATGTTCCCAATGGGGAGATACTGTAACATCTCACCTTAGAAAAAGCTAAATTTATAAACAACTAATTTGGAAAGAGCAAATTTGAGATTTGCTCTAGTTAAGCCTAAGGTGTGAGTTTTGGGTCAACTTCAAACGACCACAACTTTCAGTACAGGATAAGTTAGGTAGCCCATTAGATATCAAATAAAAGGTCTTTGAATCCTCTTTCCAACGCCACTGAGTTTGTTAAATTTTGAGTTTAGATGAGGAATATATACCTATTTGAAGTCAGCTTATCTAGTTAAGGAAAGTTACCTGAATTAATGAGGGGTATTTTGGTCTTTTCCTTACCCCATCAACTATAAACATTTTTAGTAATATTTTAGGGATCAAAACTGATCTGGATCAGTTTCTACAATCCTAAATATGCTTATAGTTTTAAGAAGAGTTCAAGAGCTGAAAAGAGGAAAGGTTCAAGGCGTTTGTCAAGATTCGTGAGATTTGTCGGGGAATTATGCAAAATTAAGGTATGTAAGCTCTCATAGTGTTGGGTTCATTCACACACATGCCAATCATGTGATTTTAAATCCGTAATTTTGTTCTTGAGGTTGAATGGTTTTCTTGAAGTTTCGTTCTTAAATCGTTAATGATGAGTTTGATGAGTACTTGAGATGAATGTTAGGAGTTTGAGGGTTGTTTTTTAGTAGATTTTCATGTACTTATGTAGGGTATTTGAATCTAAGTGACTTGGGAAGACACCATTCGATTCTAAGTGAATTAGTGCCTAAAATTAAAGAAGAAAATTCATCAGAATGTTTTGGGGAGGGGCTGCGACGGCGCGCCCCAAATGCACAAGGAGGGTTGGGGTGGCACATCAGCAGTGCACCACATTTGAGTCTCTGAAGTTTAGGGGCTGGCGCCCAGCGCTAGCATTATGCCAGAGTCACTTGCCTCCACCCTATTTTCATAGTTTGCTCTGTCTAAGTTATTTTCAAGTGTACCTTTACTCCCTTTTAATTCTAACTACTCTAAACTACATATAATCATCGAGAGATCATTCATAAAATAAATCATAACCCTTGAATTTATAATTCAAATTCAAGGTAGAGTTAAGATTAAAGTCTTGAGAATTCTTTCGAGTAATTTTGAGAAGTTTTTTACAATCTTTTAAAACTTTTTTTAAGACTTTAGTACTTGAGTTTGAGGATGAGGAGAGTTGAGTTTTATTTTTCGAAATGAATATATGGTAACTAAGTATTCCCAAGAGTAAATGGCTTTACAGTTAAAATGAGAGGAAACATCAATTTCCAAATGTGTTCATGAGGAGTTTTTGAGTAAAATATCTTTTAAGAAAAACTTTTGAGTAATAATCTCAAAGCCTGAGAATGAGGAAATATTTTTAAACATATGAGCTGACTATATTTTTGGGAGTAGTATTGAGCACCAATATGGGGAATGAGTTCATACAACTCAAAGTCCTTATAAACCATGTAGCCAACGTGGGTAGAAAGAATCATACTTTTTAGATGATTCCTTATTATCTTTTAAGCATATCTTAGTGGATCCACGTAGTTGAGGATGTCTTTTACTCTGGCTAGTTATAGGAAAGTTCTGGAAGCGTGGACGAGATGTTATATCATCACATAGCTCATAGTGATGGTTGTCGGTTAGAGAATATCCCAAATTGAATTATTTTGTATTTTTACATACAAACTGAGTTATTATTGTATTTTTAAATACATTGAGTTTTTATCTACTATTTTAAATGCTTTATATAAACTGCATCTTTATTGTTATTTTTATGATGTATTGAGTTGAGTATCCATGAGTTGAGGTTCAATTGAGTAGAGTTGAGGTGAGTATGTTTCCTTCTTTCCAAGTTCAAGATTGTATGTTATGTCCAGTGTTCCCCTTACATGCTCATACATTTAATATACTGAGGTCATTTGGCCCGCATCATTTCGTGATGAAGATATAGGAGATCGAGGTCATCAACAGGCTCTTCATTGATACCATAGCAGTTCGAGTTAGCTTTGGTGAGCCTCTTTGCTTCCGGAGGATATCTTATTTATTTCAATTATTTTAGTTTTGTTAGGATGATCAGGGTCTTGTCGTGACATCCCTCGTAGTATTAGAGGCTTCATGGATAGATAGTAGTATTTAAGGAGTCTTTCTTTCATTTCCCTTGTTAATGTTTTAAAGACTATGAGTTGAACATTTATGTTTATTTGAGTATTTTGAGTTACATACTTTATTCATGAGTTGAGTTGTTCGTGTAATTCTATTTCACTTAAGTAAGTCTTCTGCTGAGAGTCGAGTCAGGCCAAGGGTTCGCTTGTAGCCAACAATGGTTCTCGAGGGCCAACCACGCCCAATGTGTAGGCTCAAGGTGTGACAGCTTAGTCGGAATTGGTGTACTTCAAATTGAGAACCTTTTGTGATGTTTTTGTGAGTATATATAGTTCCACAATGATTTTGTCTTGCTATGATTATTTCTGGTTAGAGGCTGATGTTCATGGTTCGAGGTCGTTATCTCTAGTTTAAGGATAACGTTCAAGGTTGCTGGACATAATCCCATTTTGAGGATGATTTTTTACGGTTTGAGAATGTTACCTCTAATTAGAGGCTATCACATTGGGTTGGAGGCGGAGCATACACTTGTTAGCTATTTTGTGTACCTATTGGCTTATGGGAGGTCCGTTTGGATAATATTTAAACTTGCACATGAGTTTACCTTCAGGGATTAAATGGGGTCTAGTTGGGTTTAGTTTTAGTAGTACTTAATTCATCTTCGGTATGCTCGTGTATTTTCATTCTTTTCCCGCTTTGACCTTTGTTTGTGTCTAGATTCACTCATTTCTATTTGTATTTACTGTAACACCTCGGTCTTATAAAGATCTCTTTTTAGAAAGAACTAAATTGGAAAGAGCCAAATTGAGAATTTTGCAAGGTAGCTTTAAATTGTGAGTTGTGGGTCAACTTCAAATAACCATAACTTTCATAGCAGGACGATTTAGGTGCCCCATAAGATATCAAATGAAAGAACTTTGAATCCTCTTTTCAATGCCACCGAGTTTGCTAAATTTTGAACTCGGATGAGGGAGATATGCATGTTTGAGTTGAGTTTGTCCGATTAAGGAAAGTTCACCCAAATTAAAGAGGGGTATTTTGATCTTTTCCTTACCCCATTAGTTTTAAACTTTTTTTTCACCCAAAATAGGGGTATAAACTGATTTATATTAGTTTTCACAATTCTAAAACATGCTTAGGGTTTTAGAGAGAAGTTCAATAGGAGTTAAAGGAGAAAGTTCAAGCGTTGTTCAAGATTCTTGTAACTTTTGAGGAGTTGCTAAGGATTTAATCCTTAAGAGGTATGTAAGCTTCCATAGTGTTGGGTTTTGTTCGCCCTCACTCCATTCATGTATTCTTTTACCCATAAATTCATTCTTGAAGATGATTTCTGAGTTCTCGAGAAGTTCTTGAGCTAAATTGATAATTAACGTCTTAGAAGTCCTAGAGGTGAGGATTTTGCGAAATAGTTGAGTTATTTGATTAGTTCCTTTTGTGGGTTTAGATGAATATGATATGGGTTATGAGAATTCGTGTATTTGGACCTTAGATTTGAAGTGAGTATGAGTTAAATCGAGATTGGAGAAGAGAAGAAAAGATCGTTGAGGCACTTAGAATTTCAGTCTCCAGATAAGTACCCCCTCTCCGCTTCATGGAGAGGATACAAAGCCCTCTGCCTTAAAAATTATTCGCGACCAAAAATTTAATTCCCTCTTTGCGTCGTTCCAGTGTTCTTTGAATTGAGTCATCACTCGTTCGTATGATCAACTATCTTAACCTTCCTAGATCATTGAGAGGTCCTACATTCCATAGCATAATTCTTGAATTCACATTTCAAATTCAAGATATATTTAAGAATAAAGTTCAAGGAAGTTCTTTCGAGTCATTTTTAGAAGTCTTTTACAAACTTTTTAAACTTGTTTTAAGACTTGAATACTTGAGTATGAGGATTAGGAGAGTTGAATTTCTTTTTTCCAAAATGAATATATGGGAACTAATTATTCCCAAAAGTAAATGTTTGACATTTAAAATGAGAGGAAACTTTGATTTCCAAATGAGTTATGAAGAGTTTTTTAGCACTGTCACTTTAAGAGAATCCTTTTGAGTGATAATCTCTAAGTTTGAGGATGAGGAAATATTTTTAATCATATGAGCATGAGTTATATTATTTGGAGTAGTATTGAGCATTGATATGGGGATGAGGTCAGACAACTCAAAGTCATCATAAACCATATATGCCAATATGGGTAAAGGGTCATACTTTTTAGATGATTCCTTATTGCTTTTAAGCATATTTTAGTGGATCCACTTAGTTGAGGATGTCTTATACTCCGGTAAGGTATAGGACTGGCAGTGTGCGCGAGACGTTGTATCATCACATAGCTCATGATGATAGTTTTGGGTTAAAGAATCTCCCAAATAAGAGTAAAAGAGTTATTATTGTAATTTAAATACATTGAGTTATTATCTACTTTTAAAAAGTTTTCTTTATAATGCATCTTTATTGTTGCTTTATATTGAACTGAGCTAAGTACTTCTGAGTTTAAGTATCCTTGAGTTGAGTTGAGTTGAGATGAGGTGATTATGTTCTTTTTTTTTTTACAATTCAAGCTTATGTTTGTGCTTTAGTGTTCCCCTTACATGCTCACACATTCCATGTACTGGCGCTATTTGGCCTGCATCTTTTATGATACTAATACAGGCAACCAGGGTTATCAACAGATGCTTCATTGATATCACTTGCAGTTAGAGTTAGGTTAGGTGAGTCTCCTTGCTTCCAAAGGATTCCATTCATATCTTTCAGTTTTGTTATGATGTCGTGGGTCTTGTCCCGACTTCCATCATAGTTATTAGGGGCTTCATAGATAGATAGTAGTTTTTTTAGGAGTCTTTTCATTTCCATTGTTAAATGTTTCAGACTTGAGTGTCTCTTTTGGTAAGTTAAATATTTTTTCTAAATATTTTGATTCAAGTATTTGAGACAGTCAAGTTGAGTTACATTTGAGGTTCACTTATTGTTGATTAAGTCTTCCGCTGGCCAAGGGTTTGCTTGGGGTCAGCAATGGTTCTCCAGTGCCGGCCACGTCCAGGGTGTAGGCTCGGGGTGTGACATTTACCTTTCTTGGTCAGTCGATCTATGATTCCTACCGAGTCCTTTGTTTTTGTACTTATGCTATATTGTGCATCTTTTTGGTGATATAGGTATTAATACCTGCTATCAGCGGTGATCGTTCATTTCATATTTTGTAGCTTGTGGATATAGGAGATGAGAGTGAGCACTTGGCTTCCTAGACCAACATATCTCCTTATGTGCTTATGTTAGCTAGTTTTTTTCCTTTGATGCATCTTGTTGTGGTCCACTTTTGGGACTTGTATTTTTTTCTTATTATACAGCTCTATACCTGTGACTTGTAGGTTTTGAAAGGGTTCTAGTTGTATACAATTTTTGGTTTGCTTCCATTTCTATATTTTCTTTTGTTTGTGTTATTTTTGTTTTTCTCTATCGTTGTACTCGTTACTTGTCATTCTAGGTACACGTTGTCTTGCATACTAGTGGGTTATAGTAAGTGCTATCATGCCTCGAGGGATCGAGTCATGACAAAAAGTTGTTGTAAATAATTTAGACTCTTTGGTTTTTCAACATCTAAATATATAAAAGTAGTATTTGTTTAAAAAGTAATCAATGTGAAATTCAAATAAAACATAAATTGATCTAAAACTTATCAGTAAAATATTTTCAAAACTTGATATGACAATTGATAGTAGTTATGACTAAGTGTGTGTTGATTTGGGATGGTGTTTACTGATGACGTAGGGTGTGGGTACTATCTTCTGGTATAGTAGTTTGCAGTAGTAATTAGTTGTGGTGGTTGGTAGTGATAGTTGAATTAGTAGTAAAATGATACCGATAGCTAATGATGGTGTTGAATGATGATGACATTTAGCTATATATAATGATGGTAATAATTAATAGGTAATAGTGGATGCACTAATTGTTGGTGATGATTAGAAATGATGATTAATGATGGTGATGATGGATTTTGTTTAATGATGATACCATAAACTTACTATGGGCAGAAACAATAAAATTAACGACTCTTAAAATATATAGTAATAGTTTGAAAAAAAAATCTTATCAATACGCATATACGCGCGTATTTTTTTATATGCTTAAGTTATTTGTTCATCAATCTAATTATAAAATATTTCTCTAACTAAAATTTCATAAGTCATTTCGTCTACATATACTGTCCGAATATTATATTCTTTTTGTCTCTCATGCATTGAAAATGTATTGATATTCATTCGAAAACTTGAGAAGTTGATATCCTTTATGTAATTGTTACAAGAAAAAATTACCTAATTATATATATTGAGGACCTTTAAAGTTAAATAAAGTCTGCAGAATATTAGTAGCTCAGTTGATTTGCTACTTGAACTCCCACTTTGTTTGTGGGGCATATACTTCTACGTTTTCTAAATTTCAACATTTTTATTTTATTTTGATTTTAATTAAAATCAACTTTTTGCATCCACCGTCATCATCATTTTTTGTCTTTCTTTATTTCGTTTAGTTAATAGCTTTAAAGATTATATATATGAGTATTATACATGATGCTTAACAAATAACAATTAATGATGATTCTCCACTTTTGATAATTTCTCGTGTTTTTCTTTCACTTCTATGTTTTGATCGAGAAATTGGACAAAACATTGCCGGCGAATGTTGCCTAAAAATAAAAGATATATGTCTTTATTAATTGACGTAATACACACTGCTAAACACGTATACTAAAATAATATAAAATAATAAGCATGAAAATTTATGATGCCGTAAGTTTTTTTTTTTGCTTCCTCTTGTAAATTACTTTTTTGTTAATTTAAGTTGTTTATAATTTTATTTATATAATAAGAAAAAAAGAAATGGAATGAAAAAAAAAAAAAGAAAAGATCAAATAAATGTATAATAATTGATGAGATCAAATTTCCTATTATTATTTTATTTTGTGGCACTTGTCTTTTTCTTTTCATTTGTTTTTCTTAAGTATCTAATTATTTAATTTTCTATTTAACTTCAAAATTTTAATAATTAAGATATTATTTGAAAAATGGAGAAGGGACAATATAGAACACTTGCAACAACATTTATGACATAAAAGTAACATTGCCAAATTATTTTATTATATTTTGTGAATTCAATAATGATTATTATTTTTATTTAGACCTTACCAAAATAAGTGTTATCAATATAGGAATATTGATTGACAAATACATCAATATTAAATCATTAGAGGTAAAAACAAAATGAGTAAAAAGAACTTTCTGATATTGAATTGAAAAAGACCATGAATTATATTATAACAATAACATATATAGTCAAAGGTGAAAGAAGGGTTAAATGTATATATATATATATATAGTCAGTCAAAGATAGGAATGTAGAATGTAAGCAAGATAAGAATATATATATATATATATATATATACTAGTTCTCGAACAAGTGTGTTGCACATGTATCTTATGCTAATTAGTATTAATATTCTAAAATAGTAAAAATAATATTGAAGTATATATGTGATAAAAATTGTAGGAGAAAAATAAAAATTTGAATTGATCTTAGTAGCTCAGTTTGTTGGCTACTTGAACTCTCACCTTGTTGGTGAGGGCATAGACTTCTTCTACATTTTCTACATTTCTATGTTTTCTTTTTATTTTTATTTTAATTCGAAACATCTGTTTGCATCCTCCATCATATTCATTCTTTTGTATTTCTTTATTCATGTTAGTTAGTAAATTTAAAGATTATTTATGAATTATACACATGCTTAACAATGGACAATGATTCTCCACTTTTGATAGTTTCTCATATTTTTCTTTTGGTTAAAATTGTTTATCGATAAAATGGATGAAACAAGCATGTTGTCGCAGAATGTTGCTAAAAAAATCAAAGGTTTATATCTTTATTGATTGATGTAATACACACGTGCAATGTACATGCACTAAACCTGTATAAATAATGAGCATCAAAACTTAGGATGTCTTATGTTTTTTATTCCTTCAAAAATACCTTGTTTGTTATTGTAAGTTATTTATAAGATTATTTATATAAGCAGAAAAAAGAAATTGAATGAAACAAATAAAATATCAAATAAATGTATAGTTATTAATGAGATCAAAATTCCTAGTATCTTTTTGTTTTTTAGGCACTTGCCCTTTTCTTGTCATTTACTTTCTGTAGTGCATAATTATTTAATTTTCTATAAAACTTCAAAATTTAAATATTTAAGATATTATTTGAAGAAAGAGGAAGAGGAAGAGAGAAGATATAACACTTACAATAACATTAATGACACACAATAAAAGGATAAAAGTAACAGTACAAAATTATTTCATTATATTTTGAGAATTCAATAACAATTATTATTATTATGACGTCCCTAAATAAGTGTTATCTATATAGGAATATTGAATGAAAATACATTAATATTTAATCATTGGAGGCAAAATTAAAATAATTAAAGAGAACATTTTGATATTGAATGGTAAAAGTCAATTAATCATATTATAACAAAAACAAATCTAGTCAAAGGTCAAAGAAGGGTTCAATGCGTGTGTGTATATATATTGTCACATTCCGAGCCTACACCCTCGGCGAGACTGACACTCGATAACCATTGTTGACCCCAAGCGAACCCTTGGTCTGGCTTAACTCATAGTGGAAGACCTAAATAACGGGAAATAGTCTCAAAGGACAACTCATGCAAAATCTTAAAGAAATACTCCCTTCGTCCCATTTTATGTGGCACTATTTCCTTTCTGGTCAGTCCCAAAAATAATGTCACATTTCCTTATATGGTAAATATTTAAAGGTACAATTTCTCTTTTACCCTTGTTGGTCCCACTTAATTTTAAAGATAGTACTCTAATACATTTATTAGAAGAGAGAAAAATGAGTCTATTTTTTTGAAAGGCAATTTGGTAAATATTTCAAAGTCTTTATTTATTTCTTAAACTCCGTGCCCGGTCAAATGTTGCCACATAAAACGGGACGACGGGAGTATTAAACTAGCCAAAATCGCAACTCAAGTCTTAACGTATACAACTGAAAACGAAAAGACTAAAGAACTATAACGACTCATCTATAAAGCTTCTAAAACCAAGAGGGATGTTAGGACAAGATCCCCAATCATCCTAATAGCTAAATACTAAAACAAATGATAAAAGGAGTCTTCCGAATAGCGAGGAGGCTCGCCAACTGACTCTAAGTGCTCAACTGGATCAACAAGCCATTGGTTGTTGATCCTGATTACCTGTGTCTGCATCATGAAACGATGAAGGCCAAATGGCGTCAGTATATTGAATGTACGAGTATGCGAGGGGAATGCTAAAATAAGACATAAGCTTCAAAAGAATATGAAGAGAACTCTTACCTTAGATTTACTCAACTCATGAATACTCAACTCAAATGTAAAGTGAAAACAACAATAAGGGTGTAGCTTATACAAATCATTTAAAATAGTAGATGACAAATCAATATATTAAAGAAATACAATGGCAACTCAATTTACATATAAAGTAATATAATACGGTGGGAGTTTCTCTAACCAACAACCACTACTATGAGCCTAAGTGGTGATACAGCGTCTCGCCTACGCTGCCAGAACTGTCCTATACTTTGCCATCCTATAGAATGCCTCAACTAAGTGTATCCACTAGTCTATGCTAAAAAGAACTAAGGAATCATCTAAAAAGTATGATCCTTTCTACCCATGATGGCTACATGGTTTATGGGGACTTGAGTTATTATGAATTCGTCCCCATATCAGTGCTCAATACTACTCCCAAAATATACTCAGGTCATGTTTTAAAAACAAAACTATTTGTGTGATTTGAGATAATTACTCAAAAACTAGCTCAAAGGCTCTCTTGGAAATCGGTGTTTCCTTTCTTGCTCAAATGTGAAAATATTTTAACTCTTGGAAATACTTAATTCCCGTATAATATTTTGAAGAAATGAACTTTGCTCTTACTCTTTACTCAACTCAAAACTCAAGTCTTAAAACAAAGTTAAAATGTTTTTAAAAGACTCTTGGAAAACTCTATGAACTTCTCTTGACTTGACTCTTGACTTACTCTTAAATTTCCGTGAATTGAATTAGGGATTCAAGGTTCATGATCTCATGTTTATGGATGATTTCATGATGTTTAGACATACCTTAGAGTGTAGGAATCAACTACAAAACATAGGTACATTTCTAGGGAACTAGTACTGAAAGAAGTGGGAAAAAGTGGGAGAATTGGCGTCCCTGGCGCTCTGAGAGGTGCAGGGTGCCAGAGTCCGAACTTCAGAGAGCCAGGTTAGGGCACTCTAGCTTGCGCGGCGCCCCAGAGATCAAACTTCAAACTCTGAGTGGGGCGCTATGGGAGGCGCGGCGCCCCAAGCCCCTGTAGAAATTCCTCGATTTTTCTTCTTTGTTTTTCAACTCTAAACCCCCCAAATTCACTTGGTTCTTTCCCCAAACACTTAGAATCAACTATATCATCAATATATGCAAGATTCAACTCAAAATCACACCTAATTTAATGAATCAAACTCAAGAAACTTCAACAACAACAACCCAAAAGATTTCAAATGAATTATCATCAAGAACTCTTAATATTTGCTTTCAAAACGACACAATTTCGTTGAATTAAATCATGATTGGCGTGTGGGTGAACTAACCCAATGCTATGTGATCTCACATACCTTTTAGGGATTACCCCTTGACGAAATCCACGGCCTTCGCTTCAATATTTAGCAATTCTTGCTCCTTCTCCTCTTTTCTCCTATTCTTTGCTCTTCTCTCAAAACCTTAACTCTTTTTTCAAAAGCATAAACTGACCAAGTTCAGTTTAGAGCCCAATTGAACTCCTAAAAATGAAATAAAATAATTGAGTAAGGAAAAGACCAAAATACCCTTCCAAAATCCAGTTTTGACTTTCTTTATCTAGACATCACAACTTCGAATAGGCATATCTCACTCATACGAACTCAGAATTGAGCAAACTTGGTAGCGTTGGAAATATAATTCCAAGATATTTCCTAAGCTATCAATTAGCACACCTAACTCATCCTGATCTAGGAGTTATGATCGTTTGAAGTTGATCCAAAACTCAAACTTAACTTTATCTTGTCAAATTTTCCAGATTTTCTTTCTTTCCATAAATGACTCTTTCTAATTCTAGCTCTTTCTAGTTATGGGGTGTTACAATATCTCCCCCTTAGGAACATTCATCCTCGATTGAGATCAATCTTAGTAGGCTAAGGGCATAACATCTATCATTCAGTTCAAACATCCAACAAGTAAAAATGCAAATACAGTATGCCAATTTAAAAATATAAATGCCAAGAAAAGGATTAGTACCTTAATTTGGAAATTCTCCGGATTCAAAGAGATGTGGATATCTCTTTTTCATATACTCCTCAGCTTCCCAAGTAGCTTCCTCAACAAACTGATTTCTCCAAAGAACTTTGATTGATGCTACTTCCTTGGTCCTCAACTTGCGAACTTGGCAATCTAAAATTTGAATAGGAACCTCTTCATTGGATAATCTATCCTTGGTACCAATATCTTCAGTTGGTATGATTAATGAAGGATCGCCCATACACTTCTTCAACATTAAGATGTGAAATACTGAATGAATCACTGCTAACTCTTGTGGTAGCTCCAACTCATAAACTACATTTCCAACCCTTTTGGATATTCAGTAAGGGCCAATGTACCGAGACTAAGTTTCCCCTTCTTACGAAATCTCATAAAACCTTTCATGGGTGAAACTTTCAAGTAGAACCAATCATCTACTTCAAACTCTAATTCCCTTCTCCTAACATCAGTGTAGGATTTCTGACGACTCTGCATTGTTTTCAACCTCTCCTGAATCACTTTCACCTTCTCCATAGCTTGATGAACTAGGTTTGGTCCTATCAGCCCAGCTTCACCAACTTCAAACCATCCAATAGGAGATCTGCATCTTCTCCCATAAAGCTTCATAGGGAGCCATTTGGATGCTAGAGTGGTAACTATTGTTATAAGCAAACTCAATGAGAGGCATGTGATCATCCCAATTACCTTTGAAGTCAATCACACAAGCCCTTAACGTATCCTCCAAGGTCTGAATAGTGCACTCTGATTGACCATCTGTATGAGGATGAAAAGCAGTACTTAAGTTCACCTTTGAACCAAGCCTTTCTGCAAGGATTTTCAGAACTGCACAGTAAGTTGGGCACTTCTATCAGAAATAATGGAGATCGAAACCCCATGAATTATGACTACTTCTTGAATATACAACTTAGCATAATCCTCTGTTGAGTAGGTAGTCTTTACCGGCAAAAAGTCGACTGATTTTTTCATTCTATCAACACACAACCCATACCAACTCTAGACGCATCACAATACACAACAAAACCTTGAGTACCTTCTGGTAAGGTCAATACTGGGGCAGTAGTCAACCTCTTTTTCAATTCCTGAAAGTTTTTCTCACAAGCTTCAAACCATTGAAACTTCACTGTTTTCTGAGTCAACTTAGTCATAGGACATGAAATATATGAGAACCCCTTGATGAGCCTCCTATAATATCCAGCCAACCCCAAGAAACTACTAATATCAGTTGGAGATGTGGGTCTTGGCCAATTATGCACTGCCTCTATTTTTTGGGTATCCACTCTAATTCCACACCGGAAAAAAATTGCCCTAAGAATGCCATAGACTCAAGCCAAAACTCACATTTCGAGAACTTAGCATAAAACTTTTTATCCTTCAAAGTTTGGATGATTAGCATGATCTTCCTCATTCCTCAAATAGATTAGTATGTCATCAATGAACATGATAACAAACATATCTAAATAAGACTTGAATACTCTATTCATAAGGTCCATGAATGCTGCAGGCACATTAGTTAAACCGAATGACATGACCAGAAACTCATAATGACCATAACGGGTCCTGAAAGTTGTCTATGAAATATCACATTCCCTTAATCTTAACTAATGATAGCTTGATCTGAGGCTTATCTTAGAGAAACAGGTAGCACCCTAAAGCTGATCGAAAAGATCATCAATTCTTGGAAGAGGATACTTCGTTCTTAATGGTAACCTTGTTCAACAGGTGGTAATCTATGCACATCCTAAGGGAACCATCCTTCTTCCTCACAAATAAGACCGGAGCGCCCCAATGTGAGATACTTGGTAGAATGAAACCTTTATCTAAGAGATCTGTCAACTGTTCTTTTAGCTCTTTCAACTCTGTTGGAGCCATTCTATATGGTAGAATAGAAATAGGATGAGTATTAGGAAGATTATCTAAACCAAAGTCTATCTCTCTTAGGAGGGAATATGGGTAGGTCATCAGGAAAGACTTATGGAAACTCACTCACAAATAGAACTAACTCAATAGGAGGTGTCTCAACACTAGAGTCATTAATTCGGACTAAGTCATAGACACAACCCTTGGAAACTAACTTTCTCGCCTTAAGGTACGAAATTAAATGACCCTTAGGCACTACTGAACTACTACTCCACTCTATAACTGGCTCATTAGGAATTTGGAACCTAACAACTTGAGTTCTACAATAAATGGAGGCATAACAAGCATGAAGTCAATCCATACCTAGAATGACATCAAAATCAACCATGTCTAACTCAACTAAATTAGTCGTGGTGCTCTTGTAATTGATGGAAATGACACAATCACGATATACTCGCTCAGCCAAAATAGACTCCCCATTAGGTATAGAAACACAAAAAGGCTTACAAAGTTTCTCATGGAGGACATCAAAATTCATTACAACATAAGGAGTCACAAAAGATAAACTTTCTCCTAGGTCTAGAAAAGCATAAACATCAAGAGTAAAGACTTTGATCATACCAGTGACAACATCTGGAGAATTCTCTTGCTCTTGATGACTAATTTTGCATATAGGCGGTTTGCTCCTCCGCCAGTACCAAAAGTAGCTCCTCTAGGTGTAGCCCTATCTTGTGGAGCAACTGATGAAGATTGGGCCATATTTCCTTGATTTTCATTACCTTTCCGGTTCTTAGGGCACTCTTTCATGAAGTGACCCTCTTGTCCATACTTGAAGCAACCTGTGGAGCCATTGCGACACTTACCTAGGTGGTTCCTACCACACTTAGCACATGTAGGAGCCCAGTTACCTCCTTGTACCACACTACCCTGAGACTGTGCAGGTCTAGCTCTGAAGTTATGTGACTTCTAACCATTGTACTCACCTTTGTTTCTGGGTGCATGTGCACTAGCAGAAGATGGAGCAGGTCCATTTTGCTTTTGGTGAAAGGATGAAAGGTTTACATTATTTCTTTGTTGCCCAGACTCACTCCTTGTCTTAGCCTTATTGTTTCTAAACTCTTCTCTATCTCTCAGCTTCTCTTCCTCAACCTGTTGCACATAAACCATCAACCTTGCTATATCCATATCCCCAATTAGCATAGCTACCTTGCCCTCTTTTCTTGACAGATGAGATATCCCAGCCACAAATAAACTCATCATGCTCCTCATATCCGCAACCATCTATGAAGCCTATCGAGAATATTGGGTGAACTTTAAACTTTACTCATGAACACTTAGTGAATCTTGCTTAAGGGTAAGGAATTCTTGTACCTTGGCTTCTCTCAGTTCTCTCAGAGAAAGAAACGCCCCAAGAAAGCCTCCTCAACTATAGCCCAACTCGAAATTAGTGGATCCTCAGCCCTACCCTTCTTCCACCGGTCAAACCAAGTCTTAGAAACATTCCTCAGTTGATATGCAGCTAGTTTCACTCACTCAGCATCGGCAACATATATAACCTCAAATACCTTTTTCAGTTCCTCAATAAAATTTTCACATCCTCAATAGTACTTGAACCAGTGATGCTTGGAGGATTCATCCTGAAGAACTCATAGATCCTCGAAGTATCAGCCTCTTCTTGTCGAGCCCCTCTTTGTTGCCCAACTTGGTTGGTCACAGCTTGACTTAGCATTCGGATTGCTTCCAAAATTCAGCATTGGTGACCTCTCCTTGGGGTTTCACTTCAAGTGCATTGGATACCACTTGTTCCTCGAAATTACGTCTAGCAGGGTGATCTTTGACAGCTCTTCGTGGAGGTATGATTAACTGAAAGACACGCACAAGCACGAGTTAGAAAGAGACTTTATAGAGATGAACTCTATCTCACGAAATGAATGTGAAAAAGTGAGGATGTTCCTAAATGTCCCAGCCTCCTAGTTATAGATATGGTGCCCTTCACACCGATAACCAGGACTCTATGGACACGACTTCATAGACTCCCTAGGACTCTTGAACTCTGTGCTCTGATACCAAGTTTTTCACGCCCCTAGCCTACACCCTGAGCAGGATTGGCACTCGAGAACCATTGTTGGCCCTAAGCGAACCCTTGGCCTGGCTTAACTCATAATGGAAAACTTAAATAACAAGAAACAATCTCAAAGGACGACTCATGCAAAATCTTAAAGAAATATTAAACTAGCCAAAAGGGCAACTCAAGTCTTAATGTATACAACTGAAAATGAAAAGACTAAAGAACTATAAATACTCATCTATAAAGCCTCTAAAACAAAAAGGGATGTTGGAACAAGACCTCCAATCATCCTAACAAGTGAAATGCTAAAGCAAATGATAAAAGGAGTCCTCCAGATAGCAAGGAGGCTCACCAAATGACTTGAGTGCTCAAATGGATCAACGAGGCACTGGATGCTGATCTTGGTTACGTGTGTCTGCATCATGAAATGATCTAGGCCATATAGCATTAGTAAGAGTTGAAAGAACAATTGAAAGATTTATTGGATAAGGGTTTCATCCAACCAAGTATCTCTCCATAGAGTGCTCCAATTTTGTTTGTTAGAAATAAAGATAGATCTTTTCGTATGTGTATTGACTATGCAAATTTTACACTTTGATTTACTTTTGAATTGTTTCTAACGTATTGGTTTATTCTATATTGTTTTGAAGGTATGGCCAAACCTAAGGTTCAAAGTAGAAATCAACCACCCCGGAAGAAAGCGTGGGGAAAAATGATAAACGAGGGTGATGCGCCCTCACGAGCTACATAAGCAAAACTTACTCCGATAGCGTGGAAGTATGCAGAAAAGGGTAAGGCGTCTATGGTGCAACATCCAGCTGAGGATAGATATGACAGCATGGGCATCTATGACACCTACCTCACCACCTTAGAGTTTGATGGTAAGATCAACTCGAGGTCTAGATCACCACTCTCCATATCCAAGTTGGAGGATGACCAGATCTTGCAAAAGAGAAGAGCTGAGTTGCGCTCTAAAGCGCTACATGATCTGGCCAGGATACCGATGACTCCTACAACTTTTGCATAGACGGTTGAGCAGGTACCTCTAGTACTTCTAGTACAAGCATCTCCACCTCAATCATTGAACAGGTTAAAGTTACTGGGTTGAGGACTATCTTAGAGGAGAAAAGGTTGTCTACAGATACAGTTGTGGACAAATACCCTGAAGTGTGGAACACAATCAAGTTCCACAAGTTTGAGATATTTACACGGCCCCGAGGAGCATACATACCTTCGTGGGTACGATATTTTTATGTTGAATATGGGAAGTTGGTGCCTAAGGGAAAAAATAAAGCCAGCTTATTCGCACCAGTTGATCATGTGATGGTGCATGGTAAGAAGATAAAATGTAGCAGCACCAACATTAATAAGGTGCAAGAGTGTACAATGAATGTGATCCACTACTTGATGGATCAGATACAAAAGAAGACCCTAGATTATTTAAAGGGGTGGTTGGCTCCTTTTCTCTCCAAATCACACCGACATGGATCGAGCCAAGAGCTTAGATAGAGAAGAAGGACTTGAATGTGGTTGCCCGGTATTGGTTTGTATTTATTAGTAGCACCGCGATGCCTTCAAAAAATGAGTCCATATCCGGCATCCTAAGGCAGCTTTGTTGGGGTGCATCATTGATCGGGATAGACTGAATCTCGGGCTAATTATTGAGCAAGAGATGTCCATGAGGGAAAAATAGAGTCAGACCTCACTTTCTTTCCTGGTATTGATCACGAAGTGTGCTGGCGTGCCCAAGTGCCATTGGTGGAAAAGACGGATATGGAAGTGACTCCCACTTCCTCTACTGACATCCGGAGGATCAAGGCCGAGTACACTAGAGACGAGGTGAGAGGAGGAGAACTGTACCGGTGGATACTTCCCCGATTGTTGATGTGGAGATGCTACAGATTGACACCACCCTTCCTACTTAGGCGAGTGAGCCTTTAAGTACCTCTAACACTTCTACTAATGTCCCTTCTACTTCTGTTACTGCTACTACTTCTACTGTTGCTTCTTCCTAGCCCCTATTAACCCAAGCTATGTTATTCAAGATGGGCCATCTAGCCCAATCTGCTAATATATGTGCCTCTCGGGTAGAGGTTGTTATCCCTAGTATGATTGAGAGGGCCATTGCTGCTACCTTAGATCTTATCCAGGCTAAGTTGATTGAGCATCGTGAGCTGATCACCACGTATGGCTTGGCAATAGTCGCCCTCACGGGGAGAGTGAAGGCATGTGAGTAGGGTGGACGCCAGTCTGATGATATGACGGCTTTGAGAACCAATGTTGCTAGACTGAGTTATGATGTGGATAAGCTTAAATCCATCAATGTTTTTCGATATGGTAGACCTTCTCGAGGTCCCAAGTATAGAGTTTTAGCCATTTCTGAGATCCCTCTAGCTGCTATGATCAGAGATGCTTTTGTGGCTGATGAGGATGCCGAGTTTGATGCTCTCGAGACTGATGAGGAGGAACTTGGTACATAAGATGCAGCAGTTTATGATGACCTAGAAAACCTAGAGGGAACGATGGTATAGACAATTATGAAAGCCTCTCTTTGGGATACATCGATGGTAGGCTCTAGTGGAGTGAAAGATGGAGCTAAGCCTAGCACTGATGCCTAGGTTAAGAGAGTCCCGGGTGTGCAGTGTACACCTCAGGCTTAGCCTGACAGGGGATCTTGACTCCCTTTAGTTTTATATTCAATTATGTTACATTGAGGACAACTGTTAGTTTTGTTTGGCGGGTGAGGTATCTTCATACCTGCCTCTTTTAGATTATTTTTGTGATTGTTTGATATTTGATAGTCAATTATGCTTACTTTGTGTGATCATGGCTTTTTGGTTTTAAATGTGAATGTTGGATGGTTGGATGGTTTTTTTATCCAAATTTAAAATTTCACCTCTTGATATGTGTGGATGTGGCTGTTATCTTGCATATTTGAGTATTGGTTGTGATCAATACCGATGACTTAAATAGTGCTCTTGATTGAGTGATATGTTTGGGCAATTCGAATGAGCCAAATTTGAGTTTCATAAGCCATGTGTGAACTCTTAGCATCTCATTGTGACTGGATGGTTGTTGAAATAAATCCTGTGATGATCGTTGCACGCAAGCTAAAATTGTAGAATCTTGATTGATGATTGTGTTGAATGTCATGTGTGGTGAGAATTCCTTGAAATATGTGGTTGGTAATACCTAGAACTTTCCCGGTTAGTCCAATCGACTAATGTAGGCGAATGATAGAGATGATCTTAGGTGAATTTTTTGGAGAGTGAACCAAATTTCTAGTATACCTCTATATGACTACCTTGTGAGAGTGTGAACCTAGCTTGACACTGTTTGATCCTAACCTTTTCTTTGGATGAAACGTGAACTCTTTCGATCTCTTTTCCTCATCACCTAAACCTTTCATGAAACATTGGTCTATTTGAATAGCCAACTTAGGTGTTTCGCCTAAGTTGGTGGTTAGGTGAAAAAGGAGGAAAGTCAAGAAGTTTCTAAAAATTTTCCCTTGATGGATTGTGTTGAAAAGGATTAAACACCTCCATATTAAAAAAATAGAGAAGAGAAGAAAAATATTGAAAAATAAAAAGAATGTTGCAATAAATTTTGTGCAAAGGATGAAAGATCGGGATATCCAATGAATCATGCTCAAAAGAACATAGGGTGGATTCTGAAAATTAAAAGGAGTGAAAGAAAGGGGGAAAATGTGAAATCCGGACCATGCTTCATGAAGGTGGAAGTCATTAAGACAAAATAATCATACCTTTACCCTCACCCCAGTGACACGCTTTTGAAAGACCTTTGTGATATTGATTAAGCTTAATATCATGTTGATTGAAAAATAAAGGCAAGCCTATGGGTAGAATCATAGATGTCTTTATCTTTGAGAGTGAGAGTTTCTTTTGATACTTTAATTCTGAAATTTTGATGACCTTTGTGTGAGCATGGAATCACTCTTGATGTGAGGACATTTGAATATTATTGTTGAGGTTGAATTTGCATTTGAAGCAAGCATTGTGAGCTTTAGTTCTATTTGATGATGGCTAGTCACAGTTTGAAACTTGTAGTGCACAATTGAACATTGCATAGGTAGATTGCACTTCATGTACATTCATGTTGAGTCTTGAGTAGCACTATTTGTAGACATCTCTATTGAACTGATTGATATTGTGTTTTACTTGAGGACAAGCAAAAGTTTAAGTTTGGGGTGTTGATGAGTTGGGGATTTCGACTCATTTAGTTCTTAATAGAGTTTTAATGACTTCAATCCCTATTCTATGCTCTAAACTAATGTTTAAATGCTAATTTACTGCAATGAAGGCAAAAGAGCAAGCCAAGGACATTACCAGGAAAAAAGGAGCAAAAAAGCTGAAAAATTTAAAGAAAAGCAAGTCTCATGCTTGCCAAAGCGTCACCGAGTGACTGTTCAGCTTGCCAAAAGTTCCTACAGGCCAGCCCATAGACAAAGTCAACTCAACGATAGAAAGGGTAATTCGGCGAAGCTCCAGAAATTTTGATCACCTAAAGTCATAGAAGAGAAGTGTGGAACAGCCAAGCCAAGAAGGCTATGGAAAGGAGCACTCAGTGAGTCGCCAACTTGGTCAGTAAAGCTCGACTTACTCCACCAAGTGGCTCCTAAACTGAAAATCTAGAAGTGTATAAATTCGATTTTAAAAAGTGATTTCAAGAGTTCTGAAGTTTTTGAGAGTTCCCATATTGTATATCTTTGAGTTTTTTATCCCTAACACTGTTCTTTATGTTTTTTAGTAGAGTTTTAGGATTTATTTGATTTTGAATTCATTTTTAGGCATTTTGAAGACTTGTGGATTATTACCCAAGCTGACGGAAAACATAGATGGTAACTATTTCTTGCTCTTTATTATGTGTGGCTAAAAGCCCCATCTTGGAGGTGTGATTATGTGATTGAATGCTTCAATTAGCTTATGGGTGTTAGTATTTACTGATTTGATTGTTTATTTGAAGTGGGTCAATTAGTAGTTGAGTTTTAATTGATGAGTTGTAGTTGCAAATACAATTCTAGCCTAGTATTCTAAGCTTCCTTGAGAAAGAGGTTTTAGAGTTAAAACTATTAATTGACAATTGTAGTGATTGGTTATTGCAGACTTGTCTTGAGAAAGTGGGTCTAAATTCAATCCTACCAATCTAGCTTGAAAGAGTAGACTAATTGAAGTATTGGGTTGTTTATTTGTATAATGGTTTTCGAGGTTCAAGATAACTCGCTTGATTCGTAATAGTTGATTGAGAAATGTCTATTACACCTAAATACTAGCCTACCCATTAAGATTCAACGACTTTTAGTAAATAAAAATCACCCATATAGTGAAATTGGCATTCAATCGATCACACTCCCAAGGATCCCTCTCTACTTGATTACCCCTGTGTGTTCGTAGTTGTTGATTATTCACTATAATTCCCCATTCCCAATTGACATTAATTTCAAACCCCTTCCATTTACTTTAATTGTTTTGAAAATGTCTACTTCTACAATCGATTAGAACATTCCTTTCACTTCGTAATCGAATTCTCTACCGTATCACTCCACGTGGGATCGACCCCAAATCTTTGTTGGATTTATACTTGATTGCGACTGCCTACACTTAGAATCATATGAATTTTAGTTGAGTGTTATCAACCATCTAACTTCCTACATTCTATAGACCCTATCCTTAGACCTTAACTTTAACCCAAAAAATTCACCAAGTCTAGATTACCCCTACGAAACCCATCTACGACTCGTCCAATTTACTACGGCTTGTCCTCTTCATTCGTAGGTCTAACTTCAAAAACTTGAAATTCCAAAAAGTCATCTCCAAGTCTACGACTCCCTTCCCACTGCCCGTGGAACTTCCTACAACCGTAGAAAGGACTCGTAGTCACTGCCTCAATGCCAAAATCATATTTTTCCCTTTCATTTTGTCTTTCAAATTTCTAAGGTGTTACAACTCCACTCCTAATTCAGATTATATCTCATCTTAGAATATTGTAGAGAGAAAACTTCTAGAGTTCATATTTTGGGTTGAGACTTTGAAGGCATGTTGTCTCACAATTTATCTTTTGGATTGAAGATTATGTTCTTAACAGTACTCCCTTCATTTAAAAAAGAATGACCTAGTTTGACTTGACACAGAGTTTAAGAAAATAAAGAAGGTTTTTAAATCTTGTGGTCCTAAATTAAAGTTATGTCAAATGTACAAAATTATCCTTTAATCTTGTGGCCTTAAACATGCCACGTGGAAAGCTTAAATTAAAATATTACCAAAAATAAAGAGGTCATTCTTTTTTAAACTGACTAAAAATAAAAGGAGGTCATTCTTTTTTAAACAGAAGGAGTAATATTTATTATCGTATCTTCTCTATCTTGCTTTGTATTACATGAATTGTGGGTGTAATCGCTATTTGAAATTGTGGTTTTGTGCTATAAATAAACAAATCATGTGGGTGTTTGATTTCTCATTCTATTGCTTTTGTAATTGATTACATGCTTCTTATTCATGATATGAGTTTTGTCTAATTATCACGATTTCATTATCATTTAAGAGTGCACCCTCAAATTTAGCTTGGATCTTTGTGGGTTGCTTTCGAGAGAATATTTGAAATGGATGATTAGATTGATAATTGAATGTTAGCTTTAACTCTTAATTTTTATTTAAAGAGAGAGTTAGACTTTCATTGTTAAATGCTAGACATTCTTGAAAGAGGGGTCTATATTAAGGTAGTAGGTTATTTTGTTGAATTACATGATTGAGACTAAAAGAAGATTTCATGATATAGCACAATGAGATCGAAACAAGATTTTTATTTTTAATGTTGACCTAGCCTACCTATGATTGAATTAGCATGTGTTGAGTTGTAATGAATCGTATAAAGGATGATTAACTTCCAAATTTCCCGATTCCCAATTATCCCTTGCTTGGTTAGATCTTTATCCAATTAAAATTTTGTATCTTAAACCAATCTTATTTTGATAATTGTGTATCGGTAGTTTAGATTCAATTTAGTAGCTTGTAATTCTTTTTCTTTTTGATTAACGATAAATTGTTGCTTATGGGATTCAACTCCAACTCTCTTGTTGGATATTTTATATTGATAATGATTGCTTAATCATTAACTTATTTTTTGGGTAATTTGAGTGTTATCAGTGATTGTTGGAAATCAGGGTGGGTTATGTTCTCTTTAACACTACTAGATTCTCGAGACTTCTTTATTTTCTATCTTATTTCCTTCTAGAAAGTTGTTGTAGTTTTTAGATTTATTTTGTATTTGTAGATACTCTTGTACTAGTGTCACTTGGTATTTGGGTAGTTTGATTTTACCTTGTTTATTCTACATTTGTATGAGTTGGTTACTTGATTTAATATTATTTCTGCATTAGTTAAACTTTTAGTTGGTAATAAAGAAACAAGGTTCGCATATTGGGGAATTGGTGCCCTCACGACCTAATGGATTTTTTTATGGTGACAGGTTGTTTGGTTTCCCATTTATGTTATATGTGTCTGTTAACTGCTTCTTTTGTATTGCATGCATAATATATGATTAGGGAAAATACTGAACATGATTTGAAATAATAAGGATAGTTAGTCACATGCAATGAATATGTTTTACTAGGGTGTACAAGTGTGATTGCTATTCATTGTGGTTTTGATTATGATGTGTGTTTGATGGTTGGATCGGGTACCATGTTTGGTACATGATATCCCCATGGTTGGCTTAGATACCACTTATGGTATGTACTAACGGCTGGCTCGAATACCATGTTTGATACAGAGATATCCATATCTAACTGGTTTGGGTACCACATTGGTACACTAATAGTTTGTATGTGCATTATGTGAGACAATTAGGTTAGCTTATTGTGTAGTGGATGTATTTGCTTATTATGCATAGAAACTCATGGTAAGGATGGGGAATATGTGCTATGTTGTACTTGTATTTATAATTGTATGTTATCTATTTTACTAAGTTGAAGTTACCTGTTCATATTTCATATACCGAAACTAGCCAATGATCTTACAAGTACATTGTGCTTGTGTATTGATACTACACTTGCTTTTTCTTTATTGAGTATAGGGCATATTAAGACGGCTGCTTCGAGACCTCAACTGTGAGACGAGTGATATTTGAATCCAAGGGTAAGATATTTCTTTTGGGTTGCCATGGATTCCTCTCATTTTCTTAGTCCATCACTTCAGACTAGACCTTTATACTTGTGTTTTCTTAAGTTTTGGGGTTTCATACCCTTATTGTAGACAACTAGTGTTTGAATATTATGACTTTCAGGTTATAAGGGGTTTCATACCCTTATTCTAGACAACTAGTGTTTGGGTACTATGACTTTCAGGTTATAGGAGGTTTCCTTTCGCGGATGTTGATGATAATGACTTATGCGTATAGGAGAACTTGATTTTGAAATTATAAAACTTGTCTTCCCTTTTTGAAACTTGTTATTTTGGAATGCTTAAGGATGGTGTGTTAGTAGTTAATTAGTTGTTTCTCACATCGGGGGTTAGTGTGGGTGACAGTCACCGCGGGTCAGGATTGTGACACAAATCCTCATCCAAACCCATAGATTCTAGGAGTTAATTTGAGATCATTTATGGAGGATTTCTTGAGGATTATTCATGAGGTAAGTCCCTAATTAGTTGCAACTACTAGAGGAATAATTGGGACTTGTGTAGACTATTGAAGGGTGTTGTTATTGTTGGGTGATTCTCAAAGTTATTATAACATAAACTTTGTTCTAGAAGGATGGGAAACTCATCGAATTTGATTAAAGTTCTAAATATTATCATCATATTGATTGTAGAACTAGCATTAAATGTTACGTTTTTCAGAGTGCTTAGGGATCTTTAAATGAAACTTAAGGTATGTCTCTTTTTAAACATACTTTTGACTATAAAGGTTATTTTCAAACTACCTAGGGTGTTATGTGCATGTACTACAAGCCTGCATTGAACCCTCGTAATTGCAATCTACATGATAAGATATGTATCTGAACATATTATTTCCTGTGATGAGCTTTATTATACTTGATGTCTAAAGTGATATTTTGGAAGAAGTTTTCCTTGTGAATGAGTCAATGACTTAAAATCTTTGGTCGAGTTTGCTTCACTTCCTGAGCCCTCACCAATTCCTACAATAGCTAACAAAGGGATTGAGGACAACTCGTTCATTTTAGGAGGAAAATGGAATCTATCATGAAGACTTAACGTTAATTTAAAACACAATTTCCCAAATCAATTGATGACTTTGTATATCCCTATTATGGAAAGGTAATTTAAATAATAAAGCTATTTGGCAGAAGTGCCATGATTGTTGAATGTTTGTATTTGGGCTTGTATGTGCAAGTTGTGTTATTTCAGAGGATGAATAATCATTATGAATTCTAATGAAACGTTGTGTCAGTCTAGAGGACGATTGATTTCTACGGGTTCTAGATTTGGTGGGAGGAATGAAAATCCTATCCTATTCGAAGGCTTATATAAAAAAAAAGTTTTCATAGTCCTGGTGCATCACTTTGAGCAATGAGATTCTACATATTTCTCCCACCTTTTTTTTTCTTGCTTTGTTGGCATGTGTATACTCCTGATTTTTCCTTCGTAGCGTGCTAATGAGATTGTACTTATTTTTTGCTCTGAACGGTCAATCATGATTTTTGTTTAATAATTTTATTGTTCTTGTATGGTTGGTGATGTTGAAAGTTGTTTTGTACCATGTTCATATATCATTTAATACAATAAACTACCCTTGTAAATTTGTGGAATTGTGAAAAATTTACCATCTCAAGTAAAATATTTGTCTATGTGATTTTTTGGGACATAAACTAAGTAATGTTGCAAAATCTGGTAAATAGATATAGATTTACAAGAGAAAGAAATATTAAAGGCTATAGAAAAAGCAAAATAAAATTGAAGGTTCCATCATTATCTTCTATTTTAGGCCATCTTCATGGACGTACTTGTCTCGAGATTAGTAACATTTATTCTAACGAAGAATCTCTATTAAACAAAAATTTAAAAGAATATAATGGCATAAAATTCCTTTTGTTGGCCCCCAATAATTTTGTCTAAAATATACTACTTAAAGGGGTTGAGGCATATATATGGAAATTAAAAATTCCAAATGGAATCATGATGGTATTGGATTTCATCCCACTGATGATCCTCAAAAGAAGAGGACGGACAAGTGTATTCTCTAACAGGTGATAAAGCGCCGGCTAACTCCATCCACATTTTTGGAGAGTCCAACGGGGATTCATTAATCGCCTGAATTTGACTTGGTGAGAGACCTACTCTCACCGGGCCTGCACCACAGTTGTCTGGATGATCATCAATTGGCCGTTTGAACCTCATTGCCGCTTCATGAGCAGCCATTTGTACATCTTCGGGTCTTGAACTTGAGGGTTTTGGGAATGTATGTATTAATTCAGGGAAATTTAACCTTAAGTTTGGTCTCTCACCTTTTAGATGAAATGCAGCAACATCATAAGCTGCAGCTGCCATTTCTGCTGTCTCATAGCTCCCCAACCATATTCGAGTTTTCTTTCCTGGTTCGCGTATCTCAGACACCCATTTCCCCCATTTTCTCTTCCTTACTCCTCTATACATGTCGATAATATTCTTACTTTCTTGGTCATCTTCCATTTTAAATTTGTCGCTCAAAAATTAATATGGAAGTGAAGTTTGCGGGAAGTAGCATATATATAGTTGAATTATTGATGAATAACTAGGAATGGGTACTTGAAAGTGAGCTTCCACGTAGTTGCATGAAAGTGGATTAAAGTTGTATGACAGAATGAAGCAAAAAACGCTCTTTTTGATTTTTCATGTAACACCATGTGTTTGATTTGGACGCCTATGATTTTATATATATGTGTGTGTCTGTGTGTGTGATGTGACGTGTTAATTTACTTATCTTTTTTTTCTTTATCCATTTTTTAATTTGAATTAATATGATATATGGACCTCGCGGTCCACGTACATATATATGGATATTACTCCCTCCATTTCTAATTAATTAAATTATTGAGTTATTTTTTATTTTTCAAATTAACTTAGTTATTCAATTTTCAACACTACTTATAGAATCTTCTTCCAAATTTATCATTCATTAGTTAGCATTGAAGTTAGTTATTAATCATAAATTTGACAATAATTAATAAGAGTAAAGAATGAAAAGTTATGGCTAATTTTATGTCTTATCTTCATTTTTTAAAGGGTATAAAATAACTCAACAATTTGAAATGGAGGGAGTATTTAATAACATGATTAATATGTATTAAGTACCATACACAAACTTTAAATTAAAATAATGAGGTCTTGGGTAGCTCAACTTCAAAAGGTCAAAGTAGATTTTGGTGTTGACAAAAAAGTTCGCGAAGATAGACAAATTGTGTATCAGGTGGTGAAATGTGGATTTTCAAAAAAGTTTATTAATGTGAACAACTTATATTTTTCTTTCTTGTACTAGATACAAGATGTCATGCTTAATATATGTTATTTTTTCAATTTCAAAATAATTGAATTATAAGACAATGCATATTCATTAAGAAACAAAGTTTAGAACATAAAATAAACATTAATTTTTGCTTTGGTCCTTTTAGTTATTTTTAAACTATTTTTCAAAATATAAATAATTCAAAGTAAAATCATAAATATGAGCAATTAACTCTCTTGAAATTCTTACCTAGATGAAAAAATGAGAGGCAAAAATGGAATAAAGTTTTTAATAACTCTCTTCAACTTTGAACAATTCATGTATTTTAAAGTATGAAAAAAAGCTCAACAATTCACTTATTTTGAAATGGGTGGAGTATTTTATTTGTCTTAAGTTATGTGGCACTGGTGAAATTACAAAAATCAATAAAAATTTTATGTGATTTTAAATATTTTAAATTGTTAATTATTGTGATTCATAATATTTTTAATATAATTTATAAATTAATATATGTTATTCCCTTTGTCTAATTTATGTGGCACATATAAAATTTTGAGAGTCAATATGTTTTTAATATATATATTTTAAATTAATTAATTGTTATTTAAAGTACTATTTTTTCATAATTTTTAAATACATAACCTACTAAAAAGCAAAATAAGATAAATAAATTAAAACAGAAAAAATACTAAATAGAAATAAAGGAGGAGAAATCAGCCAATTCACCGACTGGCCCTAACCTGCTCGATTCCCCCTTCTTCTTTTTCAAGTACGATTAATAGAAATTAAATTTGTTCTTTACTGATTTGAGGGGCATTACCCACCTGAATAGCGTCGGTCGTGATGTGGCCATTTTGTTCACCATTATGGCTTAAAGTTGTTCTAACAAAAGTAGTTCCTAACATGTCTGTAGTTAACATTTTTTCAGCACACACGGGAGGAACTTCAAAAAGGGTGGGGTGTCCCTTCCTATCCTATCTATTTCCCTCCTTGGCCATTGCATCCGCCGCCTTGTTATGTTCCCTGAACACGTGCCTCAGGGTTGCCCCCGTCTCCCTCATCATGTACTTCCCTCTTCTAATATAGAGTAATATTCTCCATCTCCTTGTATTTTTTCCTTGTCTCAATTATTAAAGATAATATTTTCTTCTTACTTATTCATTTTAATTAATCAGATATTTAGAATTTTCTTTTGATTTATCCTTATTATTAAATAATTATATAAAGTATTAGTAGTCAAATTAATCGAATTTTCAAAGCATGATTATTAAAAATAATTTAGTAAAATAAACTCCTAATATATAAATATTGTCTCCATTCCAAAATAAGTGTCACTAACAGTTTTTTGGTCCTAAAATAAGTGTCACCTCAAAAATTTCAAGACAATTAATATAATTTTTCAACGATATCTTTATATCCATCTTCTTAAAAGTATTCAATTTTGAAAAGAAATTTATTAAATAGGGGAAATTTATTAAACTACATATTGTAGTTATAAATTTTTTTGATTAACATAATTTTGCTAAATTGATACTTAAAGTTTGTTTGACATTGTTGTTGGGAGGTCAAAAGTGTTTTTTTTTTTTTTTTGGGACAAAAGAACATTTTTTTAAAAAAAAAAACCAAGTGTTTAGAAAATCCTTCAAACTGTTTTTTAAGTGGTAGCAGAAACAATTTTTGTACTGTTGGGAAGAAGCTAAAAATTTCTGTTTTTTGAAAAAAGAAGAAGTAGAAGCAGAAAAGTATTTTCTTGAAGACTAAAATATTTCTTCCATATATACGTTTTTACCAACATATTCCTTATTAATTAATTAGCATATCTTAAGGTTGGTTAAGTAATTCATTCATGAATTTTATTTTTATATAATAAATTTTTATTTTATTTTATGTTTATATATTATTGTTTTATATTTTATATATTATTTTATGTTTTATTTTACAGAAATATAAATAAAGGTAACAACAATATTTTTGTAGGGTAAAAAATATATAGGACTTTATTAATTTTTTTGTAGTTAATTTTTTGTATGTAGTGATTTAATTTATGGAATGGTTTTTAAATTTATTTATTTTTATATTTTTAATTATTTGATTTTATATTAATATTTAATTTAGTGTTGATTAAATAATTTATTTATTTATTTATGCATAATACTGATTGAAAATTTAATATGTAAATTTTAATTTAATTAAAATAAAATTTTAATTAAAAATATGTAATTGATCTTAAAAATTGTTTCCCTCTATAAAATAATCTTAACAGTAAAGTACATTGATACTTCTCATTTTTCATAATTTGACTCTCAAAAGTATTTTTTTAAAATTGGTTAGTCAAACACAATTTGTTTATCTAAAACACTTTTCAATTGAATTATCGAAACAAATATTTTTTTTTTCAAAAACACTTTTCTAAAAAGTCATTTTTAAGAAATGTTTTCTAGAAATAAGTCGTTTTTAGCAGCAATGCCAAACAAACTCTTATTCTAGAACAAAAGGAGTAACCTTTTTAGGGGTTGGTCAATTCAATATATATATATAATAAAGAAGAAACATAAACAAGGTGATGTGGCACCTCTCTATGACCTCTATTTGCATTTATTTTTTTTCTTTTTTTTTTTTGGCCTTTTTCATATTTAAATTAATTATTGTATTGTAAAAGTAAATTACTTAATTTATTACAAATAAATATTTTATTAATGGAGGAACATTTACAACAAAAACTCTTCATATTTTTTTTTTATTTGTTTGTTTTACTTCTAACCATAAAATGATAATATTATAAGTATTTTTCTCTTTAATATTTAATTTATTCACAAGGAGTTATTACCCATGACTTACACCTCTTTAATTTTTATTTTAATAATATTCATAACTCCCATAATTTTTATATCCATAACCTCCAAACTTAAATTTGTAAGTTTACAATGTCTTATGGTAATCTTCTATTTTCCCTATAATTTCATATTTAGTTTCATGAAGATTCACATTCAAGATTATCCTTTGTCTTCTTCATCATATTGGTTTGTGAATGTACTAACAAGTAACAAAAAAGAAGTACATGAAGGTAAAAAAATATTTCATTTCATTCTCAAGTCTTTATTTTTTCATTTCCTCTATTTCCCTATATAAATTCATATTTTTTTTTTGGTAACTGTAAGCTTTATTACCCGATATATCAATATGTACAAAGGTTTTGAGATTCTGGAGATGGACATTGTCCCACTCTCAGATTTCTTGCTACTATCTTTGCCACTACACTACTCTTCTATGGATAATAATTGAAATTACGAATGAATTCAGCCAGCTTCGGTTGCATACTACTTCTACAATAGATTTCTTGAATGATGCTCCTGATGATCACCTCTGCGGTTCTTTCTTTCTTTTGGAAAATTCTGTAATTCCTCTCTTGCCAGACATAGTATACTGCTGCTGCGAGGGTCATTCTATAAACTTCATCTTGATTTGCTTTTCCTGTGGCATGTGACACAGCCCAATCCATTTCTTCTGTCCAACCTGCCGTGTTCCTGATAATGCTCATCCACTGTAACAGCTTCCGCCATATCCTATCAGCAATATTGCATGAGAAAAAAAGATGTTGGTGTGTCTCTAGCTCTTGCTTACACAATGCACATACTTGATCCGTGTGTATTCCCCATTTAGCCAGCCTATCCATGGTATACAACCTTCTATGTATGGTCAAGTAGAGTATGAAGATCCATTTTGGACTCCTTTGATTATTGCATGTCAATCTTCTCCATGGCACCTTGATGAACTCCCCCCTAAGCTTTTTATACATACCTTTCACAGTGAACTCATCTGCATCCATGATTTCTGTTATTGGTATTCCAACCTCAGCAATCTACTGACCTGCTTGCATGATCTTCCTCACCATCCAAGAGGCTTGTTTCCCTTCTACTTCCCAAGGTCTCCTGCCTTTAATATAGTATGTATGGACCCAAACAATCCATAGCTTATCCTTTAATATAGTATGTATGGACCCAAACAATCCATAGCTTATCCTTTTTTTTTTGCAAGATTCCACAGGTGTTTGAGTATGGCTGCTTTGTTCCATATATACACATCAGTTATATTTAAACCACCAGCAACCTTTGGCCAACATAATGTGTCCCATGCAATGAGGGCTTTGCCTTTGTTTTGTGATTCTCCTTTCCATAAAAACCTCTTACACATTGTTTCTATTGTTTGTAAGATTTTTTTAGGAATGAGAAAGATCTGTGTCCAAAAAGCTTGGATTGATGTTAAGACACTTTGTACCAACTGGAGCCTTCCTGCATATGAAAGAAACCTTACTGTCCATGTGTTGATTCTCCCCACCATCTTATCTATTAAAGGTTGGCATTGCCTAATAGATAACTTCTTTGAACTAAGTGGTACCCCAAGATACTTGAAAGGAAGAGTTCCTTTGGTGAATCCTGTGTATTGCAGAATCTGTTGTTGAATTGGTTCTGGGACTCCACCAAAGTATACACAACTTTTGAATTGATTTGCTACGGGTCCTGATGTTTTGGAGATTTGCTGGAAGCATTCAAACAGCAGTGTAGTTGATGGTATGTCTCCTCTACTGAATAAAAGAAGATCATCTGCAAAACTCAACTGAAAAATCTGTTGCTTTTGACATCTTGGATGGAATTTAAAATCATTTTTGTTCCTCAATGATCTCAATAGTCTTGTCAGATATTCCATAGCCAGCACAAATAGGTAAGGGGATAAAGGATCCCCTTGCCTCACCCCTCTTTTTGCCTGAAATGGATTGCTTGGGCATCCATTAATCATAATTGAGTAAGAGACTGTCCTGACACACTGCATAATCCATATAATAAACCTTTCAGGCATTTGCATACCAACCAGAACCTCCTCTAGAAAATGCCACTCTAAAGAATCATAAGCTTTTTGCATATCAATTTTGAACATACATCTAGGTGATATTCCTTTCCTTCCATATCCCTTAATCAACTCATGACTTAGGATAACATTGTCTGTTAACATTCTACCAAGTACAAAGGCAGCCTGACTAGAGTCCACTAGATATTCCATGACTCCTTTGAGTCTGTGAGTGAACATTTTGGATATGATCTTATACATTGTGGTACAACAAGAAATAGGTCTATATTCTTTAATGGAACTAGGATGTTGTACTTTAGGAATGAGAGTAACTGAAGTCCTGTTAATAGGAGCATACATCTGATTAGTGTTAAAGAATTGAAGAACAGCAGCAGTTACCTCCTCCCCTATAATAGACCAAGCTTGCTTGAAGAAATAAGAGTTGAAACCATCTACACCTGGTGCCTTATTGTCCTCAATACTTTTAAGTGCAATCAGAACATCCTCTTTTGTAAAAGGTTGGATTAATTCTAGCTGTTGAGTTCTAGATAATACAGGTCCATCCCTTAATACTGCTGGCTTGGGGGCTGGCATGAGAGAATTTGATTGTCCTAACAGGTTCTAATAAAACCTCACTGCTTCTCTGATAATTTCTTCTGAATCTCTGATGACTGTATTATCATCTTTGGTTAGCATGGTTATTTGATTTTGGGATTTCCCGTTCTTCATGCTAGCATAGAAATATGATGTGTTTGAATCCCCTAGCTTAAGCCACTGCATTCTGGATTTCTATTTATATATTGCCTCTTCAATCCTGCTCTATTTATTCAGCTGCGTCCTTATCTCCTTTTCTTCATCAATCATGTATTGAGGAATAGGTATAATTCTCATATGACTCTGTATGTCCATCAGCTCATCTCTTAGTTTGTGAACCTTTTCTGATACCCCCATGTATTCTCTTTGACTCAGTTGCTGCAATTCTCTTTGATTCAGTTGCTGCAATTCTCTTCTCACCTTCTTCAAACTCTGCCAGACCCCTTGCATACCTCTTCCTTTGATTTGCCAGCTTGCATTGATCTTATTTTTGAACTCTGGATGTTGTGCTAAACAGTTGAAAAATTTAAAAGGCCTTTTCTTTGCATCCCTCTGCTCCTCCACTGTGATACTCAGAGGAGAATGATCTGAGAATAGTGGATCCATAACCAACACTTGTACTATTGGCATATGCAGTATACACTCAGCATTAACCAGTGCTCTATCAATTCTACTAAACACATGTCCATTTGTCCAGGTGAACATCCTTCCTATTGCAGCCAACTCAATTAAATTACAATTAGTGATGCATTCTTGAAAATCTCTGGTTTCTGCACTTTGTACTTGGCTTCCAATAGGTCTGTCCTCTATTGTCAAAATGGAATTAAAGTCTCCCATAATCAACCATGGATCAGTGATGTTCGTACTTAGCTGATGTATTGCTGTCCACAGAGGGATTCTAGCAGTGATTGAATGCAAGCCATACACTGCTGTAAATTGGAATTTCATTTTGCTCCCTTGTATCTCAACCTGCCCATGAATTTGTTGCTCAGAATTCTCTACAGTAGTGAAATTAATTACATCTGGATTCCAGATCACCCAAATGCGTCCTCTCACATTGTTAACAGAATTAGTGCACCACTCCCAGTTTGGCATTATTTTATTTATAATACTACTCACTCTATCTTCTCTAACTCTATGTTCACATATTGCTATCATATTAACCTTATTCCTCCTCAGAAATAGCCTCATCTCCTTGTGCTTCACTTTCTGATTAAAACCTCTTACATTCCAGGTGACTAACATATTTTATTTAGAGGTTTAGGTTCAATTCTATCTTCCTCTATGTCTTCACTGTGCTGCCCAATTTCAAACATGGATCTCTTTCCCTGTTCATTATTATTGTTCCCTGTAGATTGTAATGTCACTCTTTTGCTAGATGACCTGTATCTCACAATTTGCCAATTTTCTTGTTCTTGTGGACTTTGTTTTTCATTTTGTGCTCCCATTTCAGGTATAGGTTCTGGTTGCTGTTCTGTTTGCTTCTCCTGCTTCTTATCTCCTATTGTTGTTTGCCTCCATTCTTTCCTGTGCCCTTGTCCTTGTCCTCTCTTCATTGGAATTATTTTAGGCTTGTCTACACAAGAATGACCCACTTGTAAACATTTTTGACAAAATATTGGCTTCCAGTCATACCAAACTTGCTGCTCTAGCACTTTCCCCTTTGGACCTCGAATCTTAATCATCTTAGGCAGAGGTCTCGTTACATCCATTTCTATAAGTATTCTCGCAAATGATATTCGACTTACTTGAGTTGTACATTCATCAGCATACAGTGGTTTACCCAAACTACTACATATTTTGCTTAGTGCCACAGAATTCCAGTAGTTAAGGGGAAGATTAGGAAGTTTTATCCACAACGGAATAATGGTTAGGATTTCCTCTTTGAAATTAAACTCTGGACACCAAGGCTTCATTATAATAGGTCTTTTGAGCAAATAATGAGGCCCTGCACACAACACCTTGTCCCTCTCCTCTTCATTTGCAAATCTGACTACAAAATATCCATTAGAGTGGTATAACACCACTGGTTTAGTAGCAAAAGGCCCCTGTTCTATAATAAACCTTTCCATGGCTCCAATAGATGGTGTTACTCCTACAGCATAAACAACCACCGAAGGTGCCCATTTCATATCATCCTCAGCTACATCTTCAGGCAGAATTTCTACTATCTTTTCCCCCTCAACAATTATTGGATCTATATAGTTTAGATTCATACCTCTCGCAGCTAATCGATTTGTGGAAAATAGGTTCGCCCAAGGCTTCTCAGGCGTTACCTCTTGAAGATTTAATTTCCTTTGAGCATTATCCACATTGTTTCCCCAATTTACTGTTCTACTTACCTCAATAGGGTTTTTTTGTGTGCCCCCACCAGATCCTCATTGATGTGTTAATTCCGGCCATTCATCTTCTCTCCCTTGTTTTCCTTTGTCCATATCTAAGATCCCCACCGCCATTCCCTCTGGTGTGCTCAGTTGTATCTCAGTCAGGGGATCTTGGTGTGTTTTCCCTCCATTAGAACTAGTAGAGATTCCATGCAGTATTTCCTCCACTCGATCTTTCTGTGTAAGTTTTCGTGGTCTTCCTCATCCCATTTCCGGCGAGGTGCAAGCTAGTGCACTCTAACGTGCGCCCTGCTCAGAGAGAGAGAGAGAGTCTATTCAAACTTTATATAAATTCATATTTAGTTTCATAAGTATTCATATTCAAGATTATCATTTCTCTTCTTCATCATATTTTTTTGTGATATGTAACAAAAAAGAAGTACATGAAGGTAAGATATATTTCATTCTCAAGTCTTAATTTTTATTGTCATTTACTTTGACATGCTTTCTTAATATTCTATTTCGTATGTATTATCAATCACTAAGCAAGTATGATAAAAAAAAAAAGATTTAATAATGATTAATGTCTTGGCAGTATGTACTTGTTCTTTCTAATAGTCAGTTTTCAAGATATAATGTATTTTAATTATAATATTTGTTAGATTTTAAGAAATTATTATTATTTAGTATTGTTAGTACTATTGAAAAATTAATATATAGTTTAAATTTCTTCTTTATTTTGATATAATTATTTTTTTAATTGGTATATGATATTTTCTTTATTCATAATTTTTTTTATTCAATTGGTAGCAAATGATGAAGCGTTTGAACATATTGTTATGGTCTCCTGATATGGATCTGGTTATGGGGCGTTGTAGTGTGAAATCGAGTGTTTTCTTCCTACGACCTATGATGCTAGTTAGTTAAGAGAGAACCTCCAATCTCTTGAGTTTGAAGTACTCAAAGACTTAGTAATTTTCTGCATAACATTTCACTGAATTCAAATACATTAAATACAACACTGAAACAAAGAAAGTAACTTCCTAATGCTTACTAAAACTGAATGAGAAAGTGGAGGAATAACCTCCTTACTGCAATAACTACTACACAGAAAATGAAAACATAAATACTTAAAAGCTGTAGTAATCTACTGCGAACAACTAAATAACTTATAAGCTAAAGTAATCTATCTTTCTAATTTCCTTAAATCTCCCATGTGTAAACCGTTGGTAGACTAAAGGGGTGTTAACATTACTCCCCCTTTTCAAATCACGCTTGTCCTTAAGCGGGAAGTGTGGAAAGCGTTGCTGCATAGAAGAAACAGTTTCCCATGATGCCTCAGCTGGAGAAGTATGCTGCCAATGTATCAAGGCTTCAGGTACATTACGAACAACCCGATGTTCAAGAACAATTATAAGATGGGGTAAAGGAGCTTCTGGCAAACTTGAAGGAAGAGTAGCAACTGCTGGAAAGTCTCCTTCATGAAAAAGCTTCAATTTGGAGGCATGAAAAACCAGATGAAGTTTTATACCTAGTGGAAACTCTAATTTATAAGCCACAGGCCTAATACGCTGCTCAATTTTGTAAGGACCATAAAACTTGGGCAACAATTTATGGTGGCAACAAGTACCCACAGAAAGTTGTTTATATGGTTGTAGCTTCAACAGAACTCTATCCCCCACCTGAAACTCAACATGTCGATGTTTGGAATCAAAAGTAGCCTTCATTCTCTGTTGATCATGCAATAAATTCTGTCTTAATGACTGCAGAATTTGATCCCAAGCATGTAACGCTATATCCACTGCATCCAATTTGGAAATTCCAGGGGAATAAGGCAAAAGACGTGGCTAAGGACGCCCATACACCACTTCAAAGGGTGTCGTTTTCAAGGAAGAATGAAAATTGGTGTTGTTTGAATATTCTGCCCAGGACAACCAGTCCATCCATTTGGTAGGATGTGCACTGGTAAAGCACCTCAAGTACATCTCCATTGTTCGGTTGACAACTTCAGTTTGGCCATCAAATTGAGGGTGATACGCTGAACTAAAACACAACTTGGTACCACTCAGACGGATGAGTTCTCTCCAAAAAGCACTTGTGAAAGTTACATCCCGATCACTAACTATGCTTATTGGTAAGCCATGTAATTTGAAAATATTGTCAAAGAAGAGTTGGGCAATACTTATTGCAGAGTATGGATAAGCAGTTGACAATAAGTGGCAATATTTAGAGAAACAATCTACCACCACTAAGATTACATTTTTCCCACGTGAAGTAGGTAAGCCTTCTACAAAATCCAATGAAATATCTGACCATATTTGCTCTGAAACTGATAAAGGCTAAAAAAGTCCATCATGTTGCATAGTTTCTGTTTTATGTCGCTGGCAAACACCACAAGCACAAACAAAGTCGCGAATATGACGCTTCATACCTGTCCAATGGAAATCCCTTGCAATTCGAAAAACTACTTTTTGGTACCCCTCATGTCCCTAGTTATACAAGGCAGTCATGACTGTCTGAATGGAAGAAGAGTTTGATGCCAAGAATGTTCAATGTTTATACAAAAGCAACCCATTCTTGATGCTCCATTGATCTGATGCAGTACCATCATGGACAACATATATTAACTGGTGGACATCACGAGAGTTTTGTTGTTCATTTCTGATGTCATCAAAAAGGCTTAATTGAGGCATGCAATGGCAAGAAGCATAGCTTCATCATTATCTCGACGGGATAAGGCATCAGTGATAGTGTTTAAACGACCAGCCTGTATTCAACCAAAAATGAGTAACCCAGAATCTTGGCTAACCAATGTTGTTGCGGAGGAGTTAATGCCTTTTGTTCCAATAAAAACCTCAAATTGTAGTGATCAGTACTAACTATAAAGTGTTGCCCCCATAAATAAGAATGCCAATGCCGAATAGCTTTCACTAGACCTATCAATTCTTTTTCATAAGCGGGCAGTGGTTGGTGTCTTCTTGATAATACTCTACTAAAAAAAGGCAATGGGTTGTTTATTTTGCAATAAAACAGCCCCAATACCCAGATCTGAAGCATCACATTCAATAACAAAAGGTTGAGAAAAATCTGGAAGTGCTAATACAGGTGTAGTTTTCATAACAACCTTGAGATTTTCGAAAGCTTGTGTTGATTGATCTGTCCATTTAATGAATTCTTGCGGAGCATGGCTGTTAATGGTTCAGCTATGGATCCATAAATTTCCACAAACTTACGGTAATATCCTGTGAGGCCTAGGAAACCCCGCAACCCCTTAAGAGTTGTAGGTTTGGATCATTCAGTCGTGGCTGAAATTTTGCTGGAATCTGTAAAAACTCCATCAGCAGTGATGAGGTGGCCCAAATAAGCAATTTCAGTTTGGGCAAATGAACACTTTGATTGCTTTAGAAAAAGATGATGATCAGAGAGTAACTTGAAAACAAGTCGCAGATGATACATATGTTCGACCCAAGTGCGACTATACACAAAAATATCATCAAAAAACACCAAAATAAATTTTCTCAAGTAAAGCTAAAATACCTCATTCATTAATGATTGAAAGGTAGATGGAATGTTGGTTAAGCCAAAAGGCATAACCAAAAACTCAAAATGCCCATGGTGAGTACGAAAACCAGTTTTCTCCACATTATCCTCTTTCATCAGAACTTGATAATAACCTTGGCATAAGTCTAATTTAGAGAAATATTTAGCCCCAAACATTTCCTCCAACAATTCTTCAATTACTGGAATAAGAAATTTATCTTTGATTGTTTTTGCATTCAACTCACGATAATCAATGCACATACGCTAAGAACCATCAGATTTAGGAACAAGAAGCACTGGGGAAGAGAATGGAGATTGACTTGGCCGAATTATTCCCTGCTTCAACATCTCTGAACATTGTCTTTCAATTTCATCCTTTTGATTATGTGGATATCTGTATGGTCGAACTACAACAGGTTTTGTTCCTAATTCCAAAACAATTTTGTTGTCACAATCACGTTTAGTAGGGAGCCCTATTGGTTCATGAAAGAGGTAGGTAAAATCTTTCAAAATGATTTGCAATTCTTCCTAATTATCTTTGTCAGCCAGCATAACATGAGTTGTTGCTCCTTGAGTTGGATCAGGAGACTTAACACCTTGCAACTCCACTTGTTTTTCATTTTTGAAGAATGACATCCACATATCTGTAAAGTCCCACAGTATGGGTCCTAAAGTTTTAAGCCAATTCACGCCTAGAACCACATCAAATCCACTTAGATTGAGGACATATAAATCAATATGGAAAGCATAATTGCCAAACCATATTAAAACTCCTTCGCATTGTCCCAGACTTCTGACCCGTTCTCCATTTGCCACCACTATTCATAGCCCTTCTCGCCTCTCAACTAGAAGATTGAATTGTGATACAATTTTAGAGTTCACAAAGCTCTGAGTACTTCCATAATCAACTTATGACACCACTGGATACCCCGTCAGTTGGCCTTGTAACCGCATATTTTGTGGAGTTGTGACACCAATGATAGCTTGTACAGAAATTTCAGATTGATCTATATTAGGATTTGTCTCCTGCTCTAGAGATTCTTCCTCTTTGTCTATAGAATCAATCCAGAATAATTTCTTGCACTGATGGCCCCGAGTGAAGACTTCATCATAGTTGAAGCAGAGACCCTTAAGTCTCCTTTCAACCATATCAGATCTAGTCAATTTTCTTACAAATCTGGTGTGCTGTGGAGGTGAGAAATCTGATGTCTTGGATCTACGACCATCTGACAGTTGCGAACGAAAAGGTTGTCCCTTGCATTCATAAAGTCGAGATAAAGTCATTGCCATAGCCAAATCTAGAGGATTATGCAACTCAACCTCAATTGCTATATAATCCACAAGACCACTAATATAAAGTTCTATCTTTTGCGATTGTGTGAGTGTACCTGCCCAAAAAAATAACTACTCAAATTTTTCTTGGTAATCTACCACAGACCCAAGCTGGCGCAACTTAGCCAATTCTCCTAACTTTTGACTTCTGATTGGTGGCCCATAATGAAGGTTACAATAACATTTGAACTCATCCTAAGACGGTTCAGGCAGATCTGTCTCTAGTTGAAGAAACCAAAGTTGTGCATTTCCCTCTAAATGAAAAGAAGCAAGACTAACTTTTTCTTCATCTAGAGTTTGTGGTGTCAAAAAAAGTGATCACATATGTTCAGCCATCCCAAAAGGTCCCCTTGGCTAGTAAACCATGAACAATCCATCTTTGTATACCTAGGAATGAAGGAACTTCCTCCTATATCTAATTTTGACCCTTCTGCCACTCCTTTTTTACCCTTTCAGCCCCGATTCTGACTGGTATGATCAGTTCATTTAGAATCAACCTTCGAATTCGCTAGATCCTTTGTGAGTGCATCTAAGCGAGCATTTATTGCTTCTTGTCTCGCTATATTGGCAGCACATTCTTCTTGAAATAAGTTCACAAATTATGCCAGTTGATGTTGAATTTGATCTCCCATAACATCCATCTTTGATACCAAGTTGTTATGGTCCCCTCAAATGGATCTGGTTATGGGGCGTTGTAGTGTGATATCGAATGTTTTCTTCCTACGAGCTATGATGTTGGTTCATTAAGAGAGAACCTGCAATCTCTTGAGTTTGAAGTATTCAAAGACTTACTAATTTTCTGCATAACATTTTACTGAATTCAAATACATTAAATACAACACTGAAACAAAGTAAGTAATTGTCGACTGCCTACTACAACTGAATGAGAAAGTGGAGGAATAACCTCCTTACTGCAATAACTGCTACACATAAAATGAAAACATAAATACTTAAAAGTTGTAGTAATCTACTGCGAACAACTAAATAACTTATAAGCTATAGTAATCTACTTTCTAATTTTCTTAAATCTCTCATGTGTAAACCGTTGGTAGACTAAAGGGGTGCTAACACATATGGAGTAAAATCTGGTGGTGGATCTACTTGTAAAGGAAGATAGTAGAAGGGCAACAAAAGCATAATTGGAGACTATTTTTGCTGGATTTTTTTTCTCTTTGACTTGTATTAGTTACTTAGCTTCTTTTTGCTAAGAAAGTTTAAATTTTGGTTTGATAATATAGTTATATGTTTGTCAATGCTTATCATTTGGTCCATTAGTGTTTTTTTTTTTTAAATTATGAAGCACAATTAATATAATTATCCCCTTTAAATAGCAAAAAAAAAATATGATGATTAGGAGTTTCATTTTTATTATACTTGCAAAAAGTAATTGAGAAATAAAATATTAATTTCATGATGCTATTTTTTTTTTTTTTTGCGTATGTAACAATCTATTTTTATCGCTATTCTTTTTTGTTTGAAATGTATTTATAATATTTATGGAGTCACCGATTATTATATTTTTTGGTTCATTTTTTGGAATTTTCAGCCCTTATTTTCATTTATTTATTTTACAAATAAAATCAATGCATGATTATCAATGCATTCAATGTCTAATAAAATTATACATTTGAATTATTTATAACTCATGTCTCTTCATCTTACTTGTAACTTATAATCTTAAATATTGTTCATAACTTTTATATGTTTCAGTTTTCATAATTCTTATAAATATTTAATTACTGTTTACAAAATTATAATACAAAATGTAATAATAATGAAATAATAAAAAAATTAAAATATTTTTTTATGAAATCAGAATTTGTATAGAAAATAATACTTCTACAAAAGATAGAGGAAATTAAAACATATGTAATATTTTCAATATAATACAATATATTGTTATTTCAAAATATTGTGTCTTATTCCATTTACTTCACCACGGTAAATATTTTGTTTTACTATATACATATGAATGATTTTGCACTTAAAAATATGCAAAAAGAAATTCTATTTTATATGTTTAAAAAAAATGAGAAAACGTTTCATATCGCAGATGAAGAGGAATATCAACATTAATTATCTTATATATCTGATACTAACATAAATATAGATATTTCATATAACCGCAGGAAGCGCGGACTAGTCAAGTAAAAAGCAACATAAAGAATACTATTTTATTCTTCGTATATTCATTGTTACTTGTCTACAACGACTTTGCATTCCACTTCAAAAATAATAAATGAAGATTATTTTTATCATAGAATTCATATTAATTAATGTATGATTTCAATAAACTTGAAAATAAGAAACTAATATTAAGGGTAAATAACATTTTTTCTCTCTCTCTTAACATGCTAATTTAAATATACTAGTAAAAGTAAGACTTTATCTTTTAATATTATGAATACGTTCACTAAGGAGTATTCTTGAATTTAAATATGATATAATATTTTACATTTTACAAAAGTTAACAAGAATCATTTATTGCTTATATTTCTAATATACTCATCTATTTCAGTTAGCTAGTGAAGTGTTACTGAAATGAGATGTTTAAAGAGATAAATGGTACTCTCTTTACTTTTTTTATTAAGGAATTGTTGAAATATTTTTTTATAGTTTAAAATAAGTGAATTTTTCAAGGTTAAAAGAATTATTGGGAATTTATATATATATATATACACTAGATTTTCGACACGTGCATTGCACATGATTATCAATTAAGAAAATTTAAAGATTTTAAAAATAAGCTTTACACAAAATAATATGGTCGATTCTTTTGTAAATGTCCAATGTGGATCGTCATATATATCTCTTATTCACATGATCCTATGAAGATGATCATTGAAAAAAATTATTAGTTATATGCAATAGTGTATATATTTATTTCAATTTGATGAGGTTCAATCATGTAATTAGTCGTATCTCACTAATATTACCTTATAGACTATATTTATTGTGTATTTTTCTTGTCATCTAAGCAGGTGTGTTTTGCACATGTATTCCACTTAATCTGTTTTGATGTCATATGAACATATGGAGAACAACTACATTTTATTTTTTAAAACTATTTATGTATATTAATTTTTATTTTATAAGTTATAACATAATAGATGATGTTCGTTTTGTTGGCTCTCCTATTTGACTTCTCTATTTTTTATGTAAATAAATCAAAGATAGTTATCTGATTGTCCATAGTTAACTTAGAAAGGTTTATAATGTTATAACTAAAGAATTAATGTGCAATAGATGAATTTCTAAAAAAATTTATAATTAGATAAATATGAATTTTAATTAATGTTACTATTTTTTTTATAGTTATTAGATTTTGATTTAGTGTAGGGACAAAATGAAAATGTTTATTCTATATTACTGAATATAAACTTTATTTTGTTAATGATAAATTTGAAATGTTTCATATATATTCACATATTTTCACATTTGATGTGAATTTTTTTTTAAAAAAAAAATTGAACTCGGAAAATATTAAAATAATATATTTTGAAGTTCGAAGATCTTGTTAACTTAATAATACATTTGTGACATATATATATATATATGTTGCACGTGTATATCGTATATATAGTATATGATGTGGTAAAATAGCATTAATATTACTAAATTAAAGCTTTTTAGTAAATAATTAAAATTGAACAAACATAGGACAAGTGTTTTTAAATTATTTATGTATATTGTCACAGAGTTACTTGTATTTTGAAATGGAAATGACAAGATATCATTAACACATTTAAAAATGTATTCAAAGTTTAAATATGGGAGAAAGTGACATTTCTTTAATAATATTATTTCTTACTTTACTCAATTTTTCAAGTAAATCTAACCAACAAAATAGAAAAAAAAAATATACATTCAAAAAATGTCACCAATGGTCTTTCCTCTTGAAGTTATGAACATAAATGATGTAAACCATTTAAGTAGAAATTTTGTCTTAAATATTCATACTTGAAATTTAGTATGTGCATGACACTAACAAGAATTTACCATAAGCATTTCAATATTTTATCTTTATATGTAACATATCATGTACAAAATATTATTACTCAATTATTTAAATTTTTCAATGATAAAAATTAATAGATGAATAAAATTTAAAGTATTATTTATAGAATCATTAATTTGATTTAAGATCATCTTATGATCAATCATTATTTTCTTGTCTATTTTTATATAGTTAGTAAGAAGTATATATTGTGACATAAAGAAAAATTATATGGAACAATACATAGCCAATAAAGAAGGAAGACGAAAATATATGTTCATGCTATATTCACTCTAGTGTTCCATTTTATTCAAATCTCTTGCAACCAATACTTTACTTTCTCCGTTCATTTTTACACATATTCATTAAAAATAATTATTATCATGACTATGTTATCATATTATAAGTAAAAGTAAAATTTATTTTTGAAATAGTGAATTTAACATCAAAATAAATAATTCAATGGACTACGTTGATACCCATTGTTTTAGAAAAATAAGGAAGAAACTCCTTCGTTTGAGGGAAAAGAATAGAAAATAAAAAACAAAGAAGAAATATCTTGCCCAAATCATATGCTTTTTTTTCATATCTTTTTAATATCATTGTCTCCCCCATTACTTTTCATCAATGTTAACTCATGAAATGGTAAGAAGAAATACGAGTGTGAATTGATGAATTATTTGCTACAATTTTTCACCAACTCTTTCTTATGAGGTACCTCGAATTTCATTGAATTTTGAACTAAATAATTTTTTGCAAATAACACTTGAGATTTTTTAAAAAGAAGAAGAGTAAAGAACTTAAAGAAATTGTAGTTTAAAAGTGTGAGGAAACCCCTCTATTTATAGCTACCAAATAGTAGTATGAATAGGTGTTAATTGTGTCTTATCCGAAAAGTCACAATGTTTCGAAAAAGTCATTGCTTATCGGAAAAGTCACAACCCTTTGAAAAAGACATAACCATTTGGAAAAGTCACAACCCTTTGAAAAAATCACAACCTTTCGTGAAAGTCACAACTCATTGAAAAAGTCACAACCTATAAAAAAAAGTCACAACCCTTAGATAAAGTTACAACTCATTGAAAAAGTTACAACCCTTAGATAAAGTTACAACTCATTGAAAAAGTCATAATCTTCTAATTTGAAAAGGTATCTACTTTCAATATAATAAAATTAATAAATTAAATAAATTGAGTGTTTTTAATTGAGGGTATTATAGTAATTCAACATCCAAGTTTGGGAGTTCATGCTTTTAAGGTAATATATATATATATATATATATATATATATATATATATCCTTCCTTTTAATTAGGTTTTAACCACTTTATATTTTCTAAAAGAATAGTTTAGGTATAATAAACAAAAGTAATAGAGGAAAATAACATTTAGTTATTGTCCTTAAATGTTTACTTAAGGGTTGTATCATACCCAAAAATTAATTTTATATAAACTAGAGGGAAACTATTTAGGTAAATTGTCAAATAATAAAGGTTACTTTGCACTATTACTTTTTTGATTATTTCTAAACTATTCTTTTAGAAAATATAAAGTAGTTAAAACTTCTTTAAAATGAATGATAAATATATATAAGAAATTTCCAATAATAAAGATTAATAAAACCTAATTCTTTGCTTCCGTAAATAATTAATGGAAATATTAATTTTTTTTAAAAGTAATAGAGGCACAACCAACAATAATTGTGTAAGGTTACACTCAAATTTTGACACTTGAATAAGTGGGCATTTGCACATTTTAACCTCCAACTCACCAGTCACCACCCCCACCCAGTTCCATCTCATCCGTGCACCCCTCTTTTTTCTTTTCTTTTTTCACAATTCTTTAAAAATTGAAAATGTGAAAGACAATAAAAATCTATTTTTTTCTTTTGGTAAAAAATGTTAAGACCAATAGAGCACAAATCATAACTTATGATAAATTGTTTGTGTGCAGTCATGAAGGTTTATGAATAAGGCAAGGACAACATTGCAAAAAGAAGCGAAAAAATTGAAAAGATTGAAGAAAAGAAAGGTTGGAGCTTGCGAAAGTAATTTGGTGATCTAAGCCAACTCGGCGAACTCAAGTGCAAAACGATGCATCGCCAAACCGATTCAGCAACTCGACTTATCTCGCCTAAATGAACAGAACAAATGGAAATTGAAGTCAAGTCCAATCGGCGAGAAAAGGACCAAACGTCGAGTCACCGAAGCCAAATGACGTATCGCCGAACCGGTGTGCATCCATTTTAGCATCATTTGAGCCTAATCTATTTGTGGGCGAAAACCAAAAGAAATGCTCTCGAACCAAATTGCTCTTACCTTCTCACAATAATACCCATTTTGAAACATTGTTATGTTGAATAGCTAACTTAGGTCAAAATCCTAAGTTGGGGAGTGTGGAAAGTGTTGGGTTTGAAACTGATTAGGGCATCATGCGGAAGCTTATAATTTGCAAATCATTTGATTGATAAATTAGATGACAAATTAAACTATACTAAAAGACATAATATTATTATATGATGGGACCAATTGGCCTACATAATTAAAAACTAATAAAAATAATAAAATTGTAGAGATAAAATCTTCTCATAAACAGAAGTCTATAACGACTACATGGTGGATAATCTTGTGTTCTGCTATGAGAATAGGGATCTTCAATTTATAGATCTCCAAACTTTCCTCTAAGGAAAGAATAAACCAAGTATGGAAGAAAAATATATTTTTCTTTCAGAAAAAGTTCAAGCTTATGGTAATACTTTTGCTTTTCTTTAAGGAAAAAAAATAAATTTCAAATAAGGAAAGAAAATCAGGGCAAAACCCTAACAGAAAGGAAGAATAATTGAAAGCCAAGTGAAGGACAAAAGTCTAAGTTGGAGGTGTGGAAAGGAAGCAGGAATGAAAGTCAAGTTAAGGGCAAAGAAAGATGAAATGAGACTCAACTTTGATGTTTGTTACATAAAGAAGGAAGTCTCCTTATGAAAGAAAGAGTCATTCTGATGAAAATACTTTTATAAAATGAAAATGAAAAAGAGAAGTGATGAAATAAAGGGGATTCCAAATAAATTGAGTGAAAAGTCAAAGTTTGAGTTCTCAAATGAAAAGAATGAAAAGAACTTGAGAAGATGATTGCAGCAATGCTTTGAAAAGGTAAAGTCACCAAGCCAAATTGACCATACCTTAAACCTCAGCCCCATTACAAGCCTAAAAGACCCTTGAGATCTTGCATGAACTAGGCTATGTGATGACTAAAAAATATGGACAAATCGATGAGACAATGTTTGCATGTGTTTCTCTTTTGAGAGAGTGAGAGTTACATTGATTCCTTATATCTTTATTGATTTGCTTTGTAAGAGAACATAATTGGTCTTGATGTGAGGGCACTTGAATGCATTTATTCAAACATATTCCTGCATTAGACAAGATGATAAAATGAGCTTGGGCTTGTATTGAGAGTGACTAGTCATCATTTGAATTTTTTTTTTAATCATAATTGAGTGTAGCATGTCGTTGAGAGTATTCTTGCTATGGTGCTTGCATGTTAGCTCTCATTGAGTACGGTTGTACACACCCTTATTGGGCTAATTGTGCTCTTGATTTACTTGAGGACAACCAAAAGTTGAAGTTGAGGATTTTGATGAGTGGTAGATTTGCACTCAATTTGAGGTCTATTTAGCTCAATAATTAGTGTCCTCAATGCCTTATATTGTCCTATTCTAATAAAATGTTGATGATTTATAGCTATGAAGACAAATGGACAAGGCAAGGATTGATTTTTGAACGAATGACCAAAATGCAAAAAGAAGTGCAAACTATACATTGTTGTTCGCCTAACAAGAAGGGAGGATTGTCAAGTGAGCAGGACCTCGCCAATAATGACCGTGCATAGAAATTCTGTCTATTGAATCAAGTTGACGAACTTCGTTGGAGATGGAGATGCGCCGAATGAGAAAGTAAACCTTGCTGAACATCGCCTAAAATTACATTGTAGAAAGAAAATATTGAATGCTCAAAAGGTGAACAAAGGTGGTACTCACCGATTCGCTGAATGTGAAAGGTTGACTCAAACGATTTCGTCTACTGAGGTTCAAAAGACTGAAGTCTAGAGCATGAGGGAGCAAAAGGCAATTCGCCGAACGAGCTTGACGTGCCCGACTAATGTCACAAAACGTAACGTGTATTGGGGTTTTGGGCCAAATTTTGAGAAACTATAAATAGCTCAAAGGAGATAGAAATAGAGTTCAAGTTGTGTATCAAAGCATTAGTTCTGAAATAGAGTTTAGAGAGAGAACACTTGACCCTTTTGGAGAAAACTTTCTATCTTTTGGGAGGTTTTTCAACATTACTCTTGAATTTAATATATTGAAGTTGAATCCAAAGTGGTTTACTTGTAATTGGTTAGTTTCATGTTACCCATGTTTGCTTTCATGGAAGGTATATTTTATTTACTTTTTGTTATGGGTGGATACAACCCCAAGATCTAGGGGTGCAATTATGGGATTGGGTGTTGATTTAATGTAGTGAATACTGTGTTATGCTCTGTTTTGCTGTTGTTCATACATGAATTTGAGCTAATTATCATGGGGTTAATTTATGGGTTAAAGTTGCAAATTTAATTCCTACTTCCGATCTCCGGTTGATGCTCGAAAGAAATTGATTATAGTAGGTAATTAGTTCAATACTAGCCATTTAGGTTTGATGTCTGTAACTTGCTTGAAAGTAGAGGTTATGGGTTGGATCTATTTTTCCTATTTTTATAGAAAGAATGAAGGTATTGGGTTGTTCAGTTTGACATATTCATCAAATCAAAATGAGATTCTATGCATAGATGCTTTGAGATCGAAAGATGATTAGTGTCATTGAAGATGACCTAGCCTATTCATGAATGTTCATCACTATAGAGCAACACAATATTACCCCTATGTAACATTAATTTTCAATCTCCGCACCCCTAGATTGCTTGTTAACTCTTGAATTCTTTGATATTTTAGTTTAATTGTGGTAATTAACAACCAAAGATTTTAATTAAATTGATGGAATTATCCACCCACTTGTTCTTACTATTACAAATGAGCAACTTTAAAATCCAAATTTCTTATAGGAATTTTCTACGATATACCATAACTCTATGGGATTCGATCCCGACTCTTCGTTGAATTTTTTATTGACTACGACTGATGTCTCTTGTAATTGATTTTGATGAGGATATTCGATCGTTAACAATGTGATGCCAAAATATTATATATTTAGCTATAATTTACCTCATAATTAGTGTTTTTGATATCTCTTTGAGCATTGATTTCATGTATTATACTTATGCTGAATGTTTTTTATGTATAGGACGAAAATGAAGATAATTGAGCCAAAATTAAATATAATTGATCTTCGAAGTCTGAGGAGAAGCCATAAAAATCAACGTGGATCCCGTCCGAGGGTGTAAGACCAAGCTTTAGGATTAAAGACTAAGAAAATTCACAAAGAGCATCTTGCCACCACGACGCGGCAAGTCAAAGTTGCGTAGAACTTTGTATTTCATTTAATTGAAAGTATTTTCGTCCGAGGTCTTTTTGATAATCTATATATACATCTCAAACACAATTTTTGAAGGGTTAGTACACAAAGCATGCAGAGAAAGGGTGAAGAACGATAATTTTTTGTAGGTTTTGTTTGAATTATTTATTATTCTTCATCGAACACATGCTATTCATGAATTCTTTGTCTTGTAATCGAATCGTGAATTGACTAAACTTTTAAGTTCTAGGACTGTGGGATAGTTTAACAATCGTAATGCTTATTAAGAATTTTCATAATTGAGTTAGTTACTTATTTTTAGCCTAATTATTTGATTTTTTGTCCAACTATCGAATACTATCTATGGCTCATTAATTGGACTCAAAAGAGGAAATTTGCCAGCATAATAAGAAAAAGTAGAGCCTGATCATGAACTTTATAGGAAGAGGGAATCGATTTGCTTACACTATATAAAAAATGATCTTTAGTAGCAATTAATTAACGGTAATAGCTTAATTGCCACTAAATATATACTTGTAGCGGCAATTAACACTCTTTGTATATGTCCCTAAAGCCTTTAGCAACATTAGATCCAGTGACAATTAACTAATGCCAGTAAAAGCTTTAACACTCTTTGTTAATGTGTATATTATTGCCGCTAAAATGTGTTTTTTGTTGTAGTGTAACATGTACAGGAATGTACACGTTAGCCTTGTTTAGTTGATACAGAAAAAAATAATACAAACAACTTTATTGATCGACGACCATAGAAATATAGGCGTTTGGAATAATTAAGTAGCCTCAAAATTATCAGCAAGATACTCGATAAATGATATCAATCTGTAACTAGAAACTCAAATAAATAAATAAGTGTACGATTTTATAAGTCAAATGGATTATCAATTTCCCATGACCCTTCACCTTTTTCTTCCTTGATTAAAAATACAAGTATTCGTTATAATTTTGACTGTCTTTGGTAGTTAAATATTAGTATAGTAAGAAATCCAAAATTATTTATTTCTTTTTGAGTAGTGGAAATAATAATTTAAATTGGACGATCAATCAACCTAACAAGACTCTATGAATATGATATTTGGACTTAACATCGTATATTATTTGTATGATTGTGTGCAATTTCATGTGCGTTTGAACGCAAAAGATGATTTCCATTCATATCACACGGCTTCATAATTGTTCTTCAAGGATTGACTACGAAACTACGGAAATAATAATTTATCATTAACTATACTACATGGTTCATATATTATATATTATAAACTAAAGCTTATGTGCTTCCCCCTTGGAAGAAAAAGCTTACGATTAATAAATTTGGTACATGTATATTTGTCCTTTAATAAGAAAGTACGAGGAGCATTCAATGATTTTTTTTATATATATAAAAAAAATTATTTCTTTAGGTTGAATAGAAAACACACTTTGTAAATATTTGATTTAACATATTTTATGTTCTTTGTAAACTTACTGGATATGTCTTAAATCATATTTATAAGTGTTCAATAATATTTTTTACAAATATATTAATTATCAATACTTTTACGTAAATAAGATGGACAATCATAATGGGTGTTATACTTTGCAGTATATATATATATATATATATTAAACAATAACTTATAACTTATTTAAGTCGCCATTACTAATGTCAAAAGATCACACAATCTAATATTCATTGTACCATTATGTTAGACACAAATATTGAATTAAGTAATGATTTTTTAAGTACAAATTTTCATATGTTGAATATAAAATATATCACTTCCTTTATTTGTAGACACTAACCTTAAAAAGTCGTAAACCTCAAGTGTATATATATATTCGAATTGAGGTGACTATGAAAATTAAGTGAAATAACATATTTTATGTTATGTGGTTAACTTAATTACCTCATAGACATTTGTGAAAATGAGCAAATTTTTTTTCAAAAAAAAAAAAATGAGCAAAAAATGTTTAATAGAAATACCTTATCATACATTTATTGGAACAAGTCATGTCATAGTTCAAGTGTTAAAGATAAAATCTACTGACAAATTTAATGGATTATCAATATATTTAGTCATAATTAATTCATCTCATTAAATAGTAATAAAATACTATTTATTTTTATCTAACACACACCACAATCACAATTCCACTCCTATTTTTTTTTTTTTTTGTATATCACAATATAATAAAATAATGGATAAAAATACATTTACTTTGCTTATCTTAAAATATGAACACTGAAATTATTGGAATATTATTTCTACTTTGTTGGCATAACAAATATTTATTTTGAAATTTTTGATCGTGGTTAAATTGTACGTACTTAAAAGTATTTATATCATTTATGTCTTTAAAGAAAACAATATTATATATAATTCCAAATCATAAGCGTATTTTTATGTCTTTTCTACCTAGATTCAATAGATGAAGTCCTTCAATTAAGTTTCTTTTATTTACAATTTTATTGTTTCTATTTGCAACAAATTTTAAAGTGACAGAAAATAAATTGCAATCACAATAAAATAAGAAGCTACATAACTTTATTGATAAAGATTGCAGGTACAATTATGTTCCTCCCTTGATTATACTCTCCTAAGATTTATCCGTGATTTGAGGGTCATTAGTGACATATTTCTCGAACTAGGATGATTTAGATTTGACCTCTATATGAATATTTCATCAATTTACAGAATATTCGAGATGCCTTTTAAGGAAATTTAGTACCCTTTGTATGGGCATGAACTAGGGTTTAGGGTTGAGTTGCCTCCAAGAATTCTAATTGAAACTAAACACACCTTCTAGAGTCCCAATTCGAATTGAATGCGTCTTTTAGAGTCCCACAAAATTTCAATGTCTACAAATGCCCCCTGCTTCAAGGCTTATCGGAGTGTAGACTCGATGAAACTCAAAGACAAGGATTGAAGTACTCATTCTTCCACCTTTGCAGCTTCAGATTTTCAGATTTGACTTATGAGAGAAGAGATGAAGGGCATATTTGGTTCCACTGGGTGTGCCAATTTGTTTCAACAAATTTTAAAGTGACAGAAAATAAATTGCAATCACAATAAAATAAAAAGAAACATAACTTTATTGATAAAGACTGCGGATACAATTTTGTTCCTCCCTTGATTCTACTACCCTAAGATTTATCCATGATTCGAGGGTCGTTAGTGGCGTAATTCTCGAACTAATATGATTTAGATTAGACCTCTATATGAATACTCCATCAATTTACGAAATATTCGAGATGCCTTTTAAAGGAATTTAGTACCCTTTATATATGCATGAACCAGAGTTTAGGGTCGAGTTGCCTCCAAGAATTTTAAGTGAAACTGAACACACCTTCAAGAGTCCCAATTCGAATTTAACACATCTTTTAGATTCCCACAAAATTTCAATGTCTACAATTACATATGAAATATATATTAAAGAAAAATTCTTGAACCAAACAACCAGAAAAAGAGAGAAGAAGATATTACTACATTTGGCAATGAACATAAAGCTTGTAGAAACTCAAATTTATCAATATAGTATATAGTATGCTCATGAAATTTATTTATATTTCAAATAAGAGATAATTTCCATAAAAAGAAATTATTTCCCTTTTCTCATTTGAGACCAAAAAATAGTAGTATTATGTAATGATTCTTGCAGTCATTTGCTTGCTTTCATGTTTTTCTTTTTTGTTTTTTGCTTCTTTTTGTAGCTTTTATGATATGTATTTGATGTGTCGGAATGGGTGGAATGCTTTCCCAAGTGATCGAGAGAGTTTCTCCTTTTTGGAAGCCTGCTTGTTGAAAGAGTTGACTTTAGTCAACAAATAGAGAATCTATCATTGTATAATATTTCTATCAATTCCAATAGCTCTGAAATGTCCTTTTTGGGTTAGTGGAACTATTGATTTGGATCCCGAGGTTTTTGGTGCAAGTTTGGGCCATTCAGTGAGATGTTTAGAGAAGTTTGACATAGGGTGATCTTGTTCAACATTCTTTGCAAACGGGCATGGATGAGATTACCATCAATGCCATTAGCTCTGAAAAATTAAGCTTAGTCTAGAATGACCTTTGGTTTGGATCCTAAGGTGATTGGGATGATTTTGAGGTGTTTTCTGAAATTCTTGTTTTGGTTGTTTTTGTGTGATAGTTTATTTGGGTCAATATTTTATCGAGACGATCTTCGTTTTTCACTTTGTCGATTCCATAGAGTCTGAATTGTCGTTTCCAATGTGATAGCATATTTGTGTGTGTTCACGGAATTGTAAACAAATTACAAGGATCCGTTCATAGAAGCATTTCACTTGCATTGGTTGATGCCAAGGCTGCTGATACGACCACTTTTGCGGTCATTTGACAGATTTGGTGGTAGACTCTTTTGCTACATTTGACAACTTTTGTTGCCCTGGATGAATTTTATGGTAGGTTTTCACCTATGGCGTGACCCTTTTTTTGTTGTTATTTGACCGCTTTTGTGGTGATGGTTTTTGCATTCATTTGATGGATTTTGTGGTCATTGCTGATATTATATCTTTTTCCTTCTTTTTCATTTCTTCAAAGAAATAATTGTTGAAGCAAGCTAGGTTAAGGATAAATTTACTCAATTCTCTACCATTTCACTTGATTTCAAGGTAGATTTCTTCCTCTCCACTTTCTGTTACATATTCTAGTTTCTTTTTGCGATTCAATTCCATTTTAAACTTAATTCCTATCATGACCCAAGACTACCCCTAGAAGTGACATGGCAAATAGGATCCCGAAAGACCCTAAACAAGTCACTTGACATAAGCATAACACAATGATAACAACATAACAAAATGAATCATAAAAACAGAATGTAACTTCCAAAGCTTCATCACAATATATACCAAATAACAGCACAAAGACCTTAAGTACTAAGTCTGACATAAGCCTTTACTAATAAATGTGGCTAGGACAAGCCCTAACTCACGAAATAAATCTGGAAGCTGAAAGTTTTTGTAAGACATAAAATATCTCATAAGGTGGTCATGCCCTCGAACCATGAGGACTCACCAAAAGCTAAGCAAATTGGTCAATCCAATACTAGCTACATCTGAAAAGAGGAGCATCAAAACATATATCATAAGACAATATAGTTACAAGAGATGTATGTGTCAATACTGATATTGTACTGAGTATGAGAAAGATGCACGAGTGAGGATATGATATCATAATGAATAGAAAAACATGATAGTGCATTACCAGGTAAGTAATGACACGATTTAAACCGAATTCATAAACATGATACAAAGTCAATGTAATATTCTGAAATATCATTACACAAGCTTAAATCATAATCCTTTGAGGATATCATAATTCGTTATGGGAGATACCATTAACTAACATTAACCATGTGAGCTATAACATGAATTTTAGTGTATTGCTCCCATACCAATAAAAGTGTCCTACTTGCCAAGGTAAGGACCATGTTCTTAATCTTATGTGGATCCACTAGCTAGAGTCAATTAAGACTAAGTCCTATAGGGGCATGTAGTTATAGTACACGAGGATTGCTACCAAAGAACTCCGCTTCTACTAACCGATAAGCCTCCATCCCAAAGTCCACTCAGTTCTAAGTAAACTCTAAACGGAAAACATGCATAATCATATCATATTCATACTTATTGAAATGATAAGAATATAATAATACAAAATAAATCATAAACTTCATGTCATAATAATAGCTCGATCTTTAAAACCATGATTTTATATCATACTCATAAGTAACACTTACCTAAAACATCTAAATCATGATACTATTTTCGTAATAAGAATTGCTTCAGTAGGAAACATTCAATTTCATAAAATGTTCTAGATACTTTATCTAAAAGCATTCTCGATTCAAAAATTCCTGAATTCATAATGCATGCATAACATGATTCATAATCATATAGTATTCATATAGCACAGGTTCATGTAAAAATCATGAAAAACATGTAATTATAATCAAATAATGCATAGTAAGATCAAATATGAAGAATAAACTCTATTACAATTTAACCCATACATAAATGATGAAATCCTAGAATTTGGATGAGAATTTATCAAGAGAATTTGAAGTTTCTTTGGAACTCAATGGATGAAGAAAGATCCATCCATGAATTTCCACATACCTTCATGAACCCTAGCTTTGGAATTTTGAGGAGGATACTTGGATCATGAAGAACCCTAAACCTTGAAAGAATCCTTAGAGAAGAAGACTTGAGAGCTTTGGAGTTTGGGAGAGAATAGAAGGATTTGAAGTGTAAAAATAGTTATAGAGCTTAGTAATAGTATAGAAATGACGTAATTGAGGAATTAAAAGAGTAGGAAAAAATTTAAATAATCCTACGAAAATTCTGTCGAAACACTTGTACAATCCCATCTATGGTCCATACTCCCTTCTACGGACAATACTGGTCATCCATAAAATAATTATTGAAAGCTCAATCCTCTGATCACAAACCACAAACACACTTCACGAACAATAGTTAACTTGACGACTTGTTAAAGTCATCCATAGAGTTTAGATTTTGAAAATTTCCCTAAGTTTAGGAGTCCAACTACGAACCATATGTATGGACCGTATTTCCTTCTACAGTCTCTATGTTAAATCATAGGACTTAAATGATGAAATTTTACCTTTCTGAAAAATGAACTACAAGGCTCGACCACGACCCTTACTTTCTTCCACGAGTCGTCCTGTTGACTCCTACAAACCTATCTGAGATATGACTTTTTCCTAACTTTTAGGACATCATCTACGAACAGCCATCTACAAATTGTAGAACTAAGTACGGTTTGTACTTGGCCTTGTACAAACTTGCACCAATACATTTTTGCAACTTTGTTTCCAAATCGAACTTCCAACTTTTAAGGTGTTACAATATCTCCCACTTGAGAACATTCTTCCTCGAATAAAACTCAACCAAGCATGAATAGAGTAGGAAAAGAGATCTAACAGCCCAACATGAATGGAAAACACATCAAAATGCATAAAGCCAAAGATTAATCAACCATAAGCTAAAACATGAACTTTAAAACTGATTTCAAGAATATCCATGCATATGGAAACATGAGAATAGCATAAATGCATGAATCTAAAAGAGTAAACATGAGGAACTAATACCTCAAGTTTAAACTAATGCAGAGGTAAAGAGATAGGGGTACTTGGACATCATATCTTCTTCGTCCTCCCAAGTACCACCCTTAACTTACTGATTCCTCCAAAGGAATTTCTATGAAGCAGCTTCTTTATTCCTCAACTTCCAAAATTGGCGATTTGGAATTTCAACCAAAATCTCTTCATAAGAAAGGCTTTCTTTCACCCCAACACTTTCTAATGGCACAACTAAAGTAGGATCACCAATACACTTCTTCTACAATAAAACATGAAACACTGGATGCACCGATGTCGAATCTAAAAACATGTTCAACTCATAAGTACTGAATAACCTAAAAATATGGTATGTGCCTACATACCAGGGACTAAGCTTCCCTTCCCAAATCTCACCACACCCTTCATCAACACCAATTTCAACCTCTTTTCTTCTCACATCCGCATAAGATTTCTGTCGACTTTGAGTTGTTCTCGAAAGATCTCAAATCATTGGAACCTTTTCCATAGCCTCATGAACTAATTCAGGCTGTATCAAAGCGACCTCAACAACTTTAAACCAACTAATAGGAGATCTAAACCTCCTACCATAGATATCCTCAAACCGAGCCATCTGAATACTCGAGTGATAACTGTATTATAAGCAAACTCAATCAAAAGAAAATGACCATCCCAAATACCTTTAAATTCAGTCATATAAGATCGCAACATAACTTCCAAAGTTGTAACAATATGATCGGCTTGTCCATTGGTCTGAGGATGAAAGGTCATACTAAGCTTAACATAGGTACCAAGACCTTTTTTAAAAGACTTCTATAATTGGAAAAACTAGGTACCTCGGTCTGATATAATGGAAAAGGGAACAGCACAAAACTTAACCAACTCTCAGATATACAACTTAGAACAATCCTCGGTTGAATATGAAGTGTTTACGAGAATGAAATGTGTCGACTACTTCATTTGGCTCACAATGACCCAAATCGATCATGCTACTGTCGAGTGTGGGATAAACTATTAATAAAATTCATATTCAAATATTTCCCCTTCCAAGTAGCAATTCTAATATCTTAGCCAAACTATCAAGCTTTTATGCTCAACTTTCACTTGTTGACAATTCAGACACTTAGCTACATATTATGTAATATCCTTCTTGATCTCATTCCACCAATAGACCTCCTATAGAACATGTACATCTTGGTGGCTTTCAAGTGAATAGAATATTGAGAATAGTGAGCTTATGGTAAGATCTGTTTTCTAAAAGTATCAACATTCAACATACACAAATGACCTTGGTAATAGAGCACACCATCTCCCCCTTACTAGAAATCCTTAATAGCTTTTTCAAGCACCCCTTTCTTCAACTCAACCAAAAGTCAGATCATTACCTTGCTTTGTCTTAACATCAAACACAAGAAAATATTATGAACCATAGTGAACAATAACACCACCATATTCTAACTCAACCAAGTGAACACCCAAATGTGCTAGTCTATGAATATCATGAACCAACTCCTTTTTATCATATTTATGTGATCACAACTACTCATGAGAAATTGGCTAAGAGCATCAATAACCCTATTTTTCTTATTCGTAATCTTTCAAAAGTTTGAGCCACCTCCTTTGGTGAAGATTTAGACCCATTTGCTTAAATACAGATTGCAAACTCTTATGATCCATAAACATATCCCCATGCCATACAAATAATTTCTCCAAAATTTTAAGGCAAAAACGATCGTCGCTAACTACAAATCATGAGTCGGGTAGTTCTTTTCATGGATCTTAAGTTGCCTCGAAGCATATGCAATCATCTTACTATGTTGCATTAAAGCACAACCAACCCAAATGCTTGAAGCATTGTGATGAGTAAGAGATTTTGACTCATTTGAGGCTTTTTAGTTCAACAAATAGCGTCCTCAAAGCCATTTTATGTCACTATCTAATGGTTAATTATTGTTTTTTATGGCCTAAACATAGAAAAATAATGAAAACGCTCGCAGAAGGCAGTTGGCGACTCACCAAATGTGACAGACCTCGTTGAAAATGATAGTCTTATACTGAAAAACTCAAGGAAAGTGGTGAAAAGAAGGAACAAATGTTGACTCACCACACTCTATTGGGGAGATGAAAACTACTTCTAAAAAATGTCAGAATAACTGAGCTAAAATGAAGGTAAAAAGGTGAGCATAGGTGATAGTCGGCGACTCGCCAAACGTGAACAACGAGGTCCATCGATCATGCCAACTGAGGCTCAAATACTTGAAGCCTGAAGTCAAGGAATAAAAAGAGAGAATAAGCACCATACAGCGACTCATCAAGTGGGTCAGCAAGCCCGACCAATATCGCCGACTGGGTCACCGTATGAACTTTTGGGTGAGTTTTGGAGACAGCATAAATAGCTTAGAGGAAAGAAAAAAAATCATCTTACACTTTTTGAAATTAGAGTACAAAAGAACATTCCAAGATATTGTGTGTTAAGCAAGCTTGTAATCCATTTTTGGTGGAAATTGGAGTTGGGTTTCTTAGATTTGAAATTTTAATTCAACAATTCAGATGGCTGAGAATGTTTTTGGTATAATTTCTATTAATTTCAACATGATTAGCTAAAACCCCAATTTCAAAGGTGTGCAATTGAAGTTGGTTATTGATTAATTTTGTGGAATTTTTTGTATTACTCTACTTTATATTAGTTTTCATGGATTCAACTTCATTGTAATATGTTAATTTATGAATTGAGGTTGCAAACTTGGTTCTACCTTAGATCTTCATGTATTGCTCCTTAAAAGGTTACATGAAGTGGGTAATTAGTTTGATGCTTGAATATTATATTTGAATTCCTTGTTTGCTTGATAAAAAGAATTTGGGGTTTCACTTCTAAGAGCTAGATTTACTTGAGAGAGAAATCTAGTTAAGACAATGGATTTGTTTAGTAGACTCTACATGGGAGGCTTCAAAAAGAGCTCCTATGATAAGCATGTTGTGATTAAACATTGCAATGTGTATTTGAGACCTATCCATGGGTAACTAATATTATAGAGCAATCACATCAATCTACTATTAGAAATAAATAGTCACTTCCATACACTCCTAGATTGTTACTCCACTTGCAAAACACTCGTTTTAGTTTATTCTTGTAAAAATTGGTTGCTAAATCATCTTAATTTGATATGTGTATTCATCCACACTTGTTACTATCTTACTACAATAGATTAGATTACAATTTGACTTCGTAAATAAATTCTTCCATATATCATTCTCTGTGGGGTTCAACCCTGACCTCATACCTTATGTTATTATATAGCTAACCATTGCTTATTTGTTAAATTATTTTATGAGTAATTTGAGCGTTATAAAAAATGGTGACGTTACTAGGAGTGGTGTGTAGAATTCTTTTAGTGAATTTATTTAGTTGTATTACAACACTCTTACCATTTGTTTCATTGTTGTTCTCTTGATATGTGGTGATATGAGTGTCATTGGGAGTAGTACCGCTAGTCACAATGGACAGAATGATTATGTTGGAAATTCGAACGACGTGAACTTTAATATAATAGGGAGTACGGGAGCCATCCAGTTTCCCCTAATGATTAGTAATGCTATATTTCAAGTGACTAAACCATGCTCCAACTACTCCAAATGAAGGAAATATTCGAGGGTCTAGCTCATGAAGATCCCCATGACCACATTCATCACTTTATGGATGTATGTTGTCAGTTCATGTTCAATAATATCACTCATGATTTCATTCGGTTGAGGTTCTTTCCTTTCTCTTTAATGGGGGAAGCAACTAAATGGTTGGTTAAATTACCAAGGGACTCAATCACTTCATGGGAAGAGCTAACCAAGGCGTTTTTTGAGAGATTCTTTCCTCTTTTGAGGATGGTGAAGCTTCAGGACAACATTTAAAATTTAAAGCGAATTGATGGTGAACCTATCCATGAGACATGGTTTAGGTTTCATAAGTTGGTGTTACAATTTCCTAATCATGATTTTCCAAATAAAGTGTTGTTGTAATACTTTTACTGAAGTCTTGATACCTTGAACAAAGGGATGACTGATCGACTCATTCGAGGTGGAATTATTAGACAACCATTTGAAGTAGCTTCGATTATGCTTGATGAGATGACCAAGATCAACTATGCATGCCATACAAGGAGAGATCAAGTGTCTCCTCTCGGTTTGGGTTTGAATAAAGAGCAACTAGATAAGAACCAAAAGCGCAATGAGAATATGGAAGAAATGATGACCCAACTTGACTTGTTGTCAACGTATGTCATAGGGTGTAGATTCAAGTCAGTGATTATGTGTGGTGCTAGTAGTGGGTTGAGCCTGGAGGATGAAAAGTTTGAGGCTATGTATGATGAAGAGTTCTAACTTTTAAGCAACCAAGTGGGGGGGCGGGGGGGTGGGTGGGGGTTCTCTTTCAAGCTATCCAAGGCCGAGCGTGGATCAAGGTTGGAACGGAGATCATGATAATGGTTAGAGATACCATGAAAGGGATTGTCATGATAGAGGTGCAAATTGGAGGGATCATGAAGGTTCCAAATATAGATATGTGTCACCTCATGACCATTCTAAGCCAAGTAACTACAAGCGGATCTGGAGAGTTTTCGGACCAAAGATATGTTAGCAAGAATACCCGACAAGTTAGAGGAGTCTGATAAGGTGTTGAAAGAAATAAAGACTGATTTCTCTATGTTGACTTCTCACTTAGGGTCAATTAAGTAACTTGAGGCCCAAAAAGACCATATTTAAGCTCATCTATATCCAAGATTGAGAGGGGGTTTGACTTGTGATATGATTGCTAACCTGGAAAATGATACTCATGTGTCAGCCATTGTGACTTAAAAGCGGTGATGTATTGCACAAAGAATCTTTGGATGAAGAAGTTGGTGCCCACAAGGTGCTTGTTGATCATAGACCACCAAAACAAGTTGATGAATCATCGGTAGATAATGTTGATAATGAGAACCTGGGGAGTGATTCAAATGCAAATATAGGGGATGGTGATGTGGCTGCCTCACCTATGCAAGTTCCTATAAAAGTGACCCCTTCTTTTCCACAAAATTTAAGAAAGAAGGAGAATGATGCGAAATTTCAAAACAATTTGAATGTGTTCAAGAACTTGTTGGTGAACACTCCCCTAGTGGATGGTTTACTTGAGATGTAGAGCTATGCAACGTTCATGGAAGAATTGGTCACAAAAAGTGGTGGATGGAGTTTGATACTAGTAAGGTTTCTCATAATTACATCACTATTATGTCAAGCAATGTGATCATAAAGAAAGATCACTTGGGGGTATTTACTATTCCATGCACTATTGGAGTATTCCAATTTTCTAAAGCTTTGTGTGACCTCGGGGTGAGCATAAACTTGATGCCATTGAAAATTAGCAAAATGGTCTGATGGACCCATGTACTTGTATGTGTTTGTATATTGGACCCTTCTACTTGACCCTTTGTCAAGTGAACCCTCAAACTCAATTAAAATGCGACTTTTAAACGCCTCCAACCATGTGTGTACCTCAATCCCCCTTACATAAATTACATGTCATATCCACATCAAATATATTAATGCCATGCCATAATTATATCATAACTATTTTAAAAATATTAACCAATAATCTTATTCCATAAAATTCAAAAAATAAAAAAGTTTCCTATTTCAGAATATAAAATAAAATAGTTACTTCTCTCACCTTTACTCCACATTCCTCAACCCACAACCACTATTAACACCATCTCCATTCTCCTTAATTATTTCTTTTTTAGGCCGTCGTTGTCTATAGCCGTGACGAGGATCTTCAAGTTCTTAAAAATCATTGTTCGGTATTTTTTTCAAAGTTTTCATCAGTAGAAACTCTTAATTTTATTTTTTTTCCAATGTCTAAATCCACCATTTGAACCACCATAAAATTCTTTTTCTCCGTTGATGCTAATGAATTACCATTAAAATACCTAAATATATCATAATATTTGTATACAATTTTACATAACACATTCACCTAATTTCACAAAGACATCCAACAATCACTTTTCATCCTTCAAGACTATTAAATGATTCTCACCTTAGGGATTGTAAGTCATCCATAGAAATGAAAAGAAAATATAGATCTATAACAACAACACATATTTGTTGCTCTAGGAAGAAAAAAAAATATGACAAAAAATGAAAGAGAAAAAAGAAATTGAAGAGGGTTGGGAAGGGGAGAAAGAGAGAAATAGGGGTTGGATAGGAAAAAAGGTATATGGTGATTAGAAAAAGAAAAATAAATTATTTAGGGTGGGGGTGGGAAAAGAAGAAATAAGTTGTAAAAAAAATATATTTTTAATTCTCTTATTTTTGGTAAAATTAATTCTAGCCTAAATTTTGATGTTCACGCTCCTTCAACGTGTGAAATCCGTATTTGTGCCAACTCAATAATTAAGTTGTCACATAAGCTTGGTCTATGGTTAGGAGGGCTTAAATAATTGAGTTTCATTGATTTTAATGGTGCGATTGACAAAAGATCAATTAGAAGGGTCCTGAATACAAACTCATACAAGTTCATGGGTCCATGAGACCATTTCTCCTTGAATATTTTCAAGAAACTTAGGCTTTATTATCCAAAGCCAGCAACCATGAGACTATTGATGGCAAACAGATCATATAAAAGACCGGTATGGATATTGTATGACATCCTAGTTGATATGGACAAGTTTATCTTTCTGACTAATTTTGTGTTGATTGATTGTGAGATCGATGTGGAGATTCCTATTATGCTTGGCTACCAGAAAAGCAATTATTGATATAAAAAGTGGCGCATTGATGTTTCGGGTGAACAATGAGGAAGTCGATTTCAATATATGCAAGTCCATAAAATACCCTAATGATATGTATTTGGTATCTCATGTAGCTATGATTGATGAAACGGTGGCTTGTAGTAGTGAATCATTAGTAGTGTTTTACTCAATTATGATGGAGAAGAAATTAGCCATTTTGATGAAGTGGTTGAAACTCTTGTGAGTTCGAGTTCATTCACATCCAACCCCAAGAAGTTAGATATTGATTTGAAGAATCGATAAAATCCTTTGGCTAAAAAAATCCATTGAAGAACCACCGAAAGAGAATTGAAAGTACTACCCTCACATCTCTGATATGTATTTTTTTGGGACTGATAATACACTACCATTAACTATTGCAAATAACTTGTTGGAAGGGCAAGTAGAGGCCTTAGTTGGGATTTTGAAGAAGCATGCTAATGCTTTGCGCTGTGAGTATTTGTACTCACAAAATTAAACTAGCGGATGATTGCAACCCTGGCATTGAGTATCAAAGAGGGATAAAATCTCATGTGCAAGAAATATTGAAGAAAAAGATCATCAAGTGGCTAGATGCATGTGTGATATTTCCCATTGAGTGTAGTGAGTGGGTAATCCCCGTGTAATTTGTTCTTAAAAAGGGAGAGTGCCGAATGCAAAGAATGAGCTTGTGGCAACTCATATCGTTACTGGATAGAGGGTGTGTATGCTTTATCAAAAACTCAACTCATGTACCAAGAAAAACCATTTCCCAATGCCCGTTATTGTTCAAATGTTGGATCACCTTGCGGGTAGAAGATGGTATTGCTTCTTTGTCGATTATTCGGATTATAACCAGATTTCCATAGCCCTGGAAGATCAAGAAAAAATCACATTTACTTGCTCATATGGGACGTTTTCCTTCAAGAAATTGTCATATGAGTTGTGTAATGCTCTGAGGACTTTTCAAATTTTCATGTCATCGATACTTGCGGATATGGTAGAAGAGTCTATGGAGGTATTCATGGATGATTTTTTGTTGTTGTGGGTGATTCATTTGAAGAATGCTTGGACCATTTGAATAAAGTGCTACAATGTTGTCTCGAGACTAATCTTGTTCTTTATTGAGATAAATTTCATTTCATGGTAAAATAAGGGATTGTACTCGGGAATAAAATTTTGGGAAAATGAATTGAAGTTGACGAAGCAAATATTGAGGTGATTGCTAAGTTTCCTCTTCCAATTTTGTTGAAAGGTGTGTTGATTTCTTCAGAGTTGTCGGGTTCTATAGACGGTTCATAAAATATTTTTCTAAGGTGGTTGTTCCTTTTTGCAAGTTACTTGAGAAGGAAAGTGTTTTTGAGTTTGATGCAAATTATGTAAAGGCATTCTTGTGTTTGAAAGAAAATCTTATCTCAGCCCCAATCATTATTGCACCATATTGTAGTATTCCCTTTGATATGATGTGTGATGCTAGTGGTGAAGTGATAACTCTCAAACTACTTTCAAAACCAAATTCAAAGTGTAAGTGTTCATTGTCAATAAAAATACCCAACTAAGATTCGGAGTCGAATCCAACAAGGAGTAGAGTAAAGGTAAGAATCCAAAAAGTGAATTAAAGTGTGACTAATCTATTGTAGTGAATGAGAAAAATGGGTGGATTATTCCACCATATTTAATCAAGCGATTTCAGGATCAAGTATAATCAATAAACTAAACTAAATAGAGTTTAAATGATTTAAATCGATTCTAGGGGTGGATTTCTTTTATTGATGCCAACTATAGGTACAATTTTGTGGCTCAACGATCATGGATAATGTAACACCTCAGATTCAACTATAGGTACAATTCACGTGGTCTATTATGCTAGTAAGACTAAATTGTGCCCAAAAGAATTATACTATCACTCAACAAGAGTTGGTAGATGTTGGATATGGTTTCAAAAAATTTAGTGCTTATTTGTTGGGCATTAAAGTAATTGTAGACACTAACCATGTTGCTCTTAAATACTTGATGGTGAAGAAAGAGGCCAAGCCAAGGTTTATTCGGTGGGTACTTCTACTTCAAGAATTTGATTTTGAGGTAAAGGATAGAAAGGATTGTGAAAACCAAGTGGTTAGCGATTTGTCTCATCTTGAACCTAGGGTTGCATTATCTAAAGAAAGGGATATAGATGAAGCCTTTCATGATGAGCTTGTTATGATGCTCTCTCATGGTTCAACACCATGGTATGTGGACAATACTAATTTTGTAATCTTTGGAATTATACCTGAAGGATTGAGTAATTATCAAAATAAGAAATTTATCTTTGATGTAAAGAAATATTTTTGGGATGAGCCCTATCTCTTTAGGAAATCTTTGATCATATAATCCGGCGTTGTGTCCCGAAAGTTGAGGTAAAATCAATACTTGAAGATTTTCATGCATTGCCGGTAGGTGGGCACCATGGTGGGGTTCGAATGGTATCAAAGGTTTTGAAATGTGGATACTATTGGCCAATCTTATGTCAAGATATAGGTACTTTACATAAAGTGTGTGCTTAATGCTAAATGCATGGGGGAATCTCACGAAAGCATGAACTTCTTGTTCACCAATTCTTGAAATTGAGCTCTTTGATGGGTGGGGGAGATTTCATGGGACCCTTTGTAAGCTTTTTTTCCAATAGTTATATCTTGGTGGCGTTGATTATGTTTCAAAGTAGGTAGAAGAAATGGTTTTACCCAAAAATGAGGGGAGGAGTGTACCGAAATTTCTCAAGAGGTATATCTTTATGAGATTTTACACACTTTGCGATCATAAGTGATAGTGTCTCCTATTTTTGTAATCGCCAATTTGAAGCACTTCTGTCCAAATATGGGGTGAAACACAAGGTTTATACACCATACCATCCCCAAACATGTGGGAAAGTTGAGGTATCTAACTGGGAGATTAAAAAAATCTTGGAAAAAATGGTGAATATCAATCGTACTGATTGGTTGAGGAAGCTTAAAGATGAACTTTGGGCATAACATACAACATTAAAATCTTCCATCAGAATGTCTCCATATCAATTAGTGTTTGCAAGTCTTATTACTTTCCAATAGATTTGGAAGAAACAACATTATTGCCATTGAAGGCAATAAATATGTATTGGGAGATTGCATAAAAGAATCGTGTCAACCAAATCCATGAGTTGGAAAAATTCTGAATATGGGCGTATGAAAACTCAGCCTTTACAAAAAGAAGTTGAAGCATTGGCATGATGCTAAAATCCTATACCTGGAGTTTCGAGTAGGTGATTGGGTGTTGCTTTTAATTCCCAGTTGAGGCTTTTCCTAGGAAAGTTGAAATCAAAGTGGCAAGGTCTATTAACGGTGATTACAATGTTGGATAATGGAGCCATTGAAGATTAGAATGTTGAAGGCTCCAAGTTTAAGGTTAATGGGCAACATTTGAAATTGTACTTTGAAGAAAGTCGGGATTTTAGAGTAATTGAGGTAATTTGGACAATTCTTGATAGCATGTCCATATCGTGCCACGATGTTAATTAAGGCACTTCTTTGGAGACAACCCAAGTTTTTAGTGGTTTTTCAATAATAGTTGTTGATTTTGTAGGTGAAGAGAAGTCCCTAAACTCAAGGAATTTACATGAGCTAAAATGTGCCTTGGTGACCCACCGAGTGCAATTAGATGAGCCCGCTCTTTCTTGCCCTTGTTGCTTTACTATTTTCCATTCGGTACTATCAATTTTGGTGGTGTAAAATCTATGTTGGAGAGTCACCAAATATAATTAGTGAGCTTGTCTCAGCTCGCCCTTTTGAAGCAAACATCTGAAGGAGCCCTAACAATTTTTCAGTTGGCGAGCAACTTTTCTCAATAGGTGAGATTTATCATGCTCGCCGAATTAACATTCAAGATTTATGATATGTGAAGGCATGGTTGATGAGCTTGAGATCCTTCTGTGAGTCACCGAACTAGTCGGTGATGTGAGTCACAGCTCGCCAAATTGGTTCAATCGGGCCACAGAACCAGAGTTCTCTTGAGGCCTTGCCCGACAGGGGGATCCTTCTCCTATCCTTATTTTTTGTCTTTACTTTATTTTGCATTGAGGACATTACTCTTTTATTTATGGTGGGGAGAGGGAATTTTCTAGTGCCTAGTCCTTTTAGATTATATTTTGTTATTTTATTTTGTTTATTATATTTGGGTTGTAGTAAATTACTTCTTATGTTTGTTTAGTAGTATATATAGTATTGTTGGTTGTTGGTTATGAATTATGGTTGGTGAGTTTTAATTCTCTTTCTCTATTTCCCTATAATTGTTGTGGTTAGTTTGAATAATTAAAGATCTTGCACGCTCATTGTGAACATTCGAGTATCGATCATGATCAATATCAATGTGTTGGATCTTTTTTTTTTTTTTTATGAGAAGTGTGTTTGTTTTGATGTTCCAAGGAAATTCAAATTGCAAGACTCTTGCGTGAGTTTATAGCATCTCTTGGTGACTAATTATGCATTGATTGTGAGACTTGCAATGATCATTGCATGCAAGCTTTATCTTGTAGAGTTATGCCCAATGATTATGTTTGAAGTGCCTTGTGTGGTGAGGATTACTTGAAAGGCATCTGTGTGGATTCCTAAAATTTTCCTTGTTGGTCTAATTATTTATGTTTGTTGAATGCAATAAATGATCATAGGCATACGTTTTGAAATAGAGCCATATTATCCTACCTACATTTATAACTACCTTTTGATAGTGTGCAACCATTTTGACACCAATTGAGCCTAATCCATTGTTGGCAACCTTGTTGAAACCTCTTGACCCAAAATTATCACTCCCTTCTCACCCGTAAAACCTTTTTGAAGCATTGACTTGTATGAATATCCAAATTAGGCCAAAAGTCTAAATTGGGGGTGTAGTTAGGAATGAAGAAAGATTTTGAGAGAAAAAGAAGTGTGAGATTTATCCTTGTTTTTTTTGGCAAAAAGATGGAACCTCTCCATATTAAAAAAGAGAGGAGAAAAGAAATGAAATGAAAAAGTGTCACCAATTTGTATTTTTATAATGTTGATTGCATGATGGAATAAAAGGGGTTTCCAATGAGAAATAAATATTTTGAATTGCATGAGGCGGAGTCTCTTTGTCAAAAGGAAGAAACAAAATAAGAAGATGTAAAGTTGAGAACAACAACTCTTCAAAAAGGTGAAGTCACTAAGCAAAATTGACCATACATTTGCTCTCATCCATATTATAAGCCTGAAAAAGACCTTTGAGATATTGCTAAAGACGAATGATTTGATGATTGGAAAATATAGGAAAACCTATGGGTTGAAACATTCATGCATTTCTCTTTGAGATTGTGAGAGTTCCTACTGATTCCTAACTTCATTGTTGATTTTCTTTGTGAGTGATACGCTCAAATTACACCTCCTTAAAGAAGTATAAGCGATCGTTATCAAGTGACGAACCCAACTTGTAAGCTGGGGTTGATCCCACGAGGAATATGGTTTAGACTTAACTTTAACTCACAATTATATTCACTTAGTCAAATTATTTCCGAGGAAAGTAAACTGGGTGGATTTTTTAATCAAGCAACAATATGAGAAAGAAACTAGGGCATATGTATTCTCCGTAAGCTCTTAACACAGTAATACTAATAATAGTAATCCTTTCCTAGTGTTTTACATGCAAAGTTGTTAAGTTAGGTATCCCTAAGTGATTAGTCCTCCAAGTAGGGAATTTTACCACACACCTTGGTTCGGCTACGGGTGTATGCTTTACTAAACCTTACCTTTTACCTCAGATTAGTCATCACATCAAAGTATGGCTTAGTTTTCACCCTCACTCCAATTGACATTAGACTATTAGATAGCATCCACTAAATCTCTGTTGTTAATTCTTCTCTCATTCACTACCTCCTTGGTCCGGCAAGTAGAAACGAGGCAAGTTTTAACTTTTGCAACTGTTAAAAAGACTTCTAAGCAAAAGAATTACCAATACATGCATAAACAATTTTCAAGAATTAATTAATTATTATTCATAATTTGTTAATTGATCACGGTTCCCACAACCCTAGTTTTGGATTTAGCTACTCATGCTTGAAAGAACACAAATCATAATTGGGTAAAAAGAATTCGTGAACTTACAAGAAGAATTGATGAAACCCGAAATCTTCAATTGAATTTCAAAGAAAAAATTGTATCAAACGAAAATTGGAAAGTTAATTGCTCAAAGTTTGCAAATTAATCTCCCAAGAACAAATCTTTAATCTTTACAATAATGTCTAACCCCCAAAAATGAGGATTACAACTCCTATTTATAGAAAAAAAAGTCCTAAACCAATAGGAAACAAAATCAGGAAATAAGTTGTCAAGACGCGACTTCTGTAGATGGCACAACCTATGGACCGTGGGTCGACCTACGATCCGTAGGTCACCCTACGTGGTTCAACACTTACAACCTTTCATCAGATACTGGAACCTTTAAATCCCAGATCATCAATGATGGACGTGTAGGACGGACAGTGGGTAGACCTACGGTCCGTCGTCTGCTCCGTGGTTCCATACTTGTTCAGACTTTCCTGATGTTCCACCTACGATGCATCACCTACGGTACGTCCTAGTATTCAGTGGACTGAGTATTGGAACTTCAACCCCCAGAACAAGACCTACGACTGCCCATCCATGAGTCGTCATTGGACCTACGGTATGTGGGTCACTCCTTTGGTGGCTACTTCTGCACTTTTTCAGCTCTTATCTCCATCAACTGCATCCAAGCCTATTTTCTACAAACATTATACACAAAACATTATTTCTAATACAAAATATCCCTAGACACACACAAACTCTAATGAAATGCATCAAAAAATACCGTAAACTCACAGTATATCAACACTCTCAACTTAAACTTGTTATTTGTCCTCAAGCGACACACTAAACTCTAAACGACACTTATGTAGAAGCAGCCATACAAAATCAAGCAATCACATGGATTTCTCAATCAATTCCATCACCTTAGTGCAAATCTTTTCATCTAGACTCAAAAAACTAACTCATGCGGATCAAAATGTGACATAGATTAACCAATAGACACCACAACATACACTATTCACAATCACCAAGGTACCAATTTTCCAATAATGTAACTAGTTCCCTCACTTCAAAAGAAATTATTTTTCACACAATAGATATATAGTTCAAATTTAAGGATTCATTCCACACTCACGCTCAGAAGTGACTTCAAGTACAGTTAGTGCTTAATACCATATTTTCACTGCGTAGACTCTCCAAACTAGTCACTTGGATCACTATAGGACTTTCTTAGCTTATAACGTAGGCTCAGGGTCAGGTATGGTACATTTGGGTACTTTTTAGTGGCTATTTTGCCCTCCTTGACATTACATTGGCTTTTTACTTCTTTCCTCAACCAATCCTTGACATCTTTTCCTTTATTTTCTTTCCCTTGACACTCTTTAACACATATGTGACTTTTGATTTTTTAGCTCATATTTTTAACTTTTCTTTTTTTTCTTTTACTTTATTTTTCTTTGTTTCTTTAAACACTTTTGTCATTCATCTTTTTGCTTCTTTTGAATAAAGTCACATCTTTTTCTATCTCTTCTTTTCTTTTTCTCTCTTCAAAACAAAACACATTTCATACCCTTTTTCTTTTGGTTTCCTTTTTCATAGCCACCCTCAACTTATGTATTTTGCATGAGTTGAGGTGCACAATATCCGATGTCGGACCGGGGTCAAGATCAAGGTAACTTTTTGAATTATCCACCCTCAACTTAGGCTTTTGGCCTAAGGAAAGGTGTACACGTCCAAGGAGGGACCAAGGCCAAAACAATTATTTTAAGGAACATGAGTTAGGTGTATTCAAAGAAGTGGTCTACATTAGGCTCAAACATTTGGATCAAAGGGAACATTTATTTCATTTGGTTGGATCATTTTAGGCTTGAGTGGACTTATTTGAACAAGGGCCTATGATAATTTCTCAGCTTGTAGCCTAGATTATCTTAGCAAGATCAACGGGGGAAGTTCTAGATTGGCACATACTTTATGAACATTCAAACTTTTCTCACACACACTTGGCACATTGTTTTATTATCAAATTATTAGACTACCCAGTTCAAGTTTTAGCTTAAGTCATGAGGTTAAACTGGTTCCTTCTTATGTCATATTGATATCCAACACATTCAACTTATCAAGCCTATAGATCTAGCACATTTCAAAACTTTTGGATGGGTATCAATTTCATGCCCTTTATGCCATCATGTTTTCATTCTTCTACTTACTCCTACATATACATTCCTAAACATGCCGTTTCAACATAAAAGTAAACAGTCCTTTAGGGGAAAAGAACACAGGAAAGAAAACCCCAAAAGAGGATTATGAGTTGGGTTACTCAGACTTCAATCTATCACTCACAATCTATTTACCCCACCCCCAACAAAATAAGGTGCAATTGCCCTCAATGCAAAAAAATCAAAAGTAAAGCATAGGGTGAATCTAACCTATGGCGCCTATGCGTTGAAGACCGCTCAAGAAATAGGTGGGCAAGTTTCCCGAGGCCCGCTGAATCAACTCTAGGGATGCTATCAGTAGCGCCCTCTAACGTAGCACCCTTAGTAGTGCTCAAACTGCCAGATGGGCCAATCCCCACGTCACTGGCCCACTACTGTCTCCTCTCCTCATCAAGTAATGACTCCCTCGTGGCCACCTCCAACTGTTGGCCCTCATTCTTCTACAATCTTCGATCCTCATCAGCATCTAAAGTATGATTGAAGAGGTGGTGCTTCCCAGAAGCATGGGAAGAGTTTGGTGGTGGCATAGAATCACTATATAGGTTAGACATCACCACATTATCATCCCCTACTGTAGGGGCAGCCTCTTGTGGAAAGAAGGGCATCAACATCATCACGGAAGCTAGCCAACTCTGTCTAGTAGGTGGTCACATCAATGGTCAGGGCAGGCCTCTCTAGGACTCTCAACTCAAAAGCATCCAAGCGCTTATAAATGGCCTAGATCTGTCGATCCATCATCTGCTCCATCCTAGCCTAAGACTCCTCAATGGAACGCTGCATCCACGACCTCATATACTGCAGCAGTGTGGCCATATTTGTCTCCAGCTTATGAACTTGGGCTAGAGAAACAAAAGTGAACCTTGAAGAGGGAATGGTTCAGGAGGAGCTATGTGAGTGGCTAGTGGCCGAAGACAGTAGAGCTTGAGCATCTACTGTAGGGGACAGAATAGTGGTGTCATCGACCAGTATCTTCTCCACATCCACAACAAGGTCATCACCCAAGGGTGGTACAACAACCTGTGGCTCTCTCTGTGGTGTAGCTAAGTTGGCATCATCTCAAATGATGCCGATGTACAAATTTTTGGTCGCATCAAGCAACCGGTCATAATGCCAAGCAGGAATAGAAGCATCCCTACAGAGTTGGAAAATGAGACATGGGAAGGGCAGGGTGGTGGTGGTCTTGAAAGCCCTCTCGTGGATTTATGCTATCAAGATGCGGGCAAAGTCGATCTCCAAACCTACTAGAATGGCTACAATCATCACGGCCCGGTCCCATGTAACCACATTGTCCACCTGAGTTAGGGACAGTCTATTCTGAACTAACAACCAGAAAAACTTCGCAGCGATGTTTAGTGTAGCCTTCCTAATACCCATGTTAGGAGTTCGAACCCACTCAGCACTCCCTATCCTCAGCAATTTGACGTGCTAGCCACCTCAAAAGTGTCACCCTCTGTTCGGCATCCCTCTAAAATTCCCCTCTTTGAATGATGCTCATCATATAGTCATACTCTATTGTATTAATTGGCAGAGTGTGGGTTGGGCCATAGAAGAATTAGCTAGATTGTGGCCTCTGAGATGTCGATTATGAAACCCCACACCAATGTGGACTGAAGTGGAGGCTAAGATACGGGCTTGGCCCATTTAGAGATGGAATTTTGGATGGTGGCAATATACGAGGTATAGAACTCTTTGGTAATCTCCTCGCTGTACTTCCTGGGGGCCGTGCCATCCACTCGCATCTGTGCCTCCTAAAGAGCTCCTCAATAACTGATGTAGTGTAGAGGCTGCCTGTAAGGACCCTGCGTTCCTCAGTGACTGTCCTTGCCTTCCTCTAGTGTTCGTTCACTAAAGTTTCATTCTTATACAACTAGTACATGCCCGTAACGCACCATTTGTTCAGCTCATTAGACTTGGGAGCAGGCTCAACTTTGGTAGGTACCGGGCTATCACTTGAGCTATCACTATCTGATGAAGAAGCTGGACTACCGCTAGAACTAGAGCCAGACTGCGACTCTAATCCAGCCTATGCTCTGATCTGTATGGGGCCCCTCCTCAGACTAGAGGGCAGTGACCTCGTCGGAGCTAACCTACTTAGCTCTATTCCTAATAGTGCGGAGGGCAATGGGGGAGATCCTGGTGGTAGATGGAATCTACTCGGTGTCAGTGTCCTTAGCAAGCAGACGCCGGGAAGAAGCAACGGATTTGGACATGCCCTTTTGCGCATAGGTTTGAGCTTGTTTAGGGGCCATGGTACCTGTGGAAGCTTAGTTAGTACCAAAATAAGGCAATAAGACTCATGAAATAATTTTAGAACAAAAATCGGAGCCAAACAAAAACTAGAAAATTTTTAAGACAGTAGCTGAACTTGTGACCCATGGTGGGTACCTATGGACCGTCGATGGAACGACGGTCTGTAGGTCCCCTATGTAGGTCAAAGTTCCCATTTTTGGGTCCTAGATACTGGAACCATGGATGTACAAAATTTTCCATCGATCAAACGATGGACTGTTGTCTACACCGTGGTTCTACATTTAAGCAATTTTGTGTATGCCACTAGTCCTTGGACCTATACCTACGGTCCATGGGTTGGAGTCGTGGCTCAATTCTATGCCAGGCATCACCTTTAAACTTTTAGTCAATGCATAATTTCATCAATGAATGACTCAGTTTAAGTCTAAACATGCATTTCAACACATTATTTGGTAGTTCATCATCCTTAGGGTTCAAATTTACACACAATTTAACTTCTAACACAACCAAAACAATGAAACCCTAAGATAAAACTTCCGATTAGACCTAACAACCTACAAATTTGGTTGAATTTACTAACACACTCACACACCATATTCCAAGGGTGTTTCTAACGATAATTTAACATTCAAATATAAGATTAACCACCCAAGGTCAAGTTCAAATTTGTGATTTCATGATTTAAACAATGAACCTTGAATTCAAAGTTAGGGTAAAATCATTTTACCTTAAAAGTAATCGAAATAGGTAAGTGTGTTAGTGCAAACATCTCATTGAACCTTTGCTAGCCTTTCACACCAAACCAGGACTGTGAAATCATTTGGGGAAGAAGATGGAGAAGGGGAAAGAACAATGGAGGATATGGGATGTAGGAGAGATAGAGAATGAAAAGAGAGTGATTAGGGAGTTATTAATGGGAGAATATGGAGGGGTTGATCCGTTGTAATAGTTGGGGAGAAAATATGGAGTGGGAAATGTTTTAAAAAATGAGGAATTTTATTAAAAAGGGGTCCAGGTTTGGTCAAGCAAAAACCCTAGGTTGGACCCACGAGACCCTGTCGATGGTTCGTGGGTTGACCTATAAACCGTAAGTTTGGTTCGTAGGTCTCTCTGATACTTACAAAAATGAGAAAACTTACCTGGGATCTACGAACGCTATCCACGGTCCGTGGATTGACCAACGGACCATCGATGGGGTCCATAGACCACTGCACAACTATTTCTGCAGATTTTGCCTTTCGTCCCAGCACATGTAGCAATCATTAGGACTTTCTTTTTATATTTTTTGGACACTTTTTAGACAAAAACCCTATCCTATATCTAGCCAATACTAATAAAAAAAACACCTATCTAAAGAGCTACAAAAAATCAAAAAAGAAAGAAGAAAACTCCTATATCAAAAAAAAACTCCTATAGTAGTCTAGATTATACATCTTGGGTTGCCTCCCAAGCATCGCTTGATTTAACGTCACGGCACGATGCATACACCTTGATTACTCAAACTTCATCAAGATAATAGTCCTTAATCACTTCTTGCACACTCTCAGATATTCTCATGTAGACTTTGATCCTTTGCCCATTCACTTTGAACCTCATTCCTTCCTTGTTCTCTAGCTCGACCGCTCCATGTGGAAACACTTGAGTAACTCTGAATGGCCTGGTCCACTTAGACTTGAGCTTGCCAAGAAGCAAGTGCAACCTTGAGTTGAATAAGAGAACTATATCACCCACAATAAATTCACGCTTTTCAATATTTTGATCATGGTACTTCTTCATCTTTTCCTTGTATAAGGCTGAACTCTTATATGGTTTTAGGCAAAACTCATCAAGCTCATTCAAGTCATTCAATATTTGACTTGATGCGGCGCCCCAATCCAAATTTAACTTTTTTAGCGCCCACATTTCTTTTGCTCTAACTCTACAAGTAAATGGCATGACTTCCCATATACAAGTTAGTAGGCGGAAATACCTATGGGAGTCTTGAATACGGTGTGATAGGCCCATAGAGCATCATCAAGCCTTCTTGACCAATCAGTTCTGTTGTCGTTCACAGTCTTTGCAAGGATTTGCTTTATCTTTCTGTTTGACACTTCAACTTGCCCACTAGACTTCTGATCACAAGAAGTGGCTAAATTGTGACGAACCCTATATTTCTCTAGCAACGCCTTCAACAACTTGTTACAAAAGTGAGAACCTCTATCGCTGATAATCGCCCTAGGTGTACCAAATCTATAAAAGATACTCTTTTTCAGTAATGCGATGACACTCTTTCCCTCATTGTTTAAAAGCGCAATTGATTCCACCCATTTCGATACATAGTCAACCGCAACATGAATATACTTCATCTCATGCGAACTCACAAATGGACCCACGAAGTCAAGGCCTCAAACATCAAATAACTTACCAATATCGGATTCATAGGTAGTTGCTGCTTCTTTGAAATTCCTCCTTATCTTTGGCAACGATCATAAGACTTGGCGAAATTATGAGCATCTTGGTTGATGGTAGGCCAGTAATACCAAAACTTTAAAATTTTGTGAGCAGTTCGGATACCACTATGGTGCCCACCAATAGGCGATGAATGACACGCCTCTAATATACTCATCATCTCAACCTCGGGCACACAATGATGAATAATCCCATTAGCACAAATATGGAACAATTAAGGCTCATACCAAAAGAATTTCTTCACATCAGATATGAATTTTTTTTCTTTGGTGGAATGACAAATCCGACAAATCACTTGCCAAGTAATTAGCAAAATCTGCAAACCAAGGGATAAGGTCAAAAGAAGCCGCCAATACTTGTTCATCAGGGAACGCATCATTAATCTCAACACCATCCCCAAAATTGATCACAGCTTCCTCCTCTAATTTTGACAAATGATCAGCAACTAGATTTTCGGCCCCCTTTCTATCTTTCACCTCAAACTCAAACTCTTTCCACAACAACACCCATCTAATCAACCTCGGTTTTGCATCCTCTTTAGTGATCAGATACCTCAATGCAGAATGGTCAGAATGCCCTATGACCTTAGAACCAAGCAAGTAGAACCTATTTCTCAAATGCAAAAACCATAACAAGGAGTTCTTTTGAGGCACATTAAGAGCTTTGCTGGCATAGTAAATCAGATAAAGAATCTTTTCTCACCTCTAGCCCAATACTACCCCAAGCGCCACCCCGCTCATATCACACATAACTTCAAACGGTTGTCCCTAATTCAGTGAAAAAATAGGTGTGGAAGTTAACTTGGCCTTCAACTCTCCAAATGCTCTTAGACAAGCATCATCAAAATCGAACTTACACTCCTTTTTAAGTAGTTTGCACAAAGGGTGTGCAATTTTCGAGAAATCTTTTATTCACCTCTTGTAGAAACCTATATGCCCAAGAAAACTTCTAACACACTTAACAAATATATGTGGTAGAAGCTTTTCTATTACCTCAACTTTTGCTCTATCAACCTCAATGCCTTTCTTAGAAATCTGATGACCCAGAACTATACCCTCTTTCACCATGAAGTGGTACGTTTCCTACTTGAGCACCAGATTGCACTCTTTACACCATTTCAGTACCTCAGCCAGAAGCATCAAACGAATAACCTACCACAGAGAAGTCATCCATAAATACCTCAATAGTGTCCTCCACCATATCTGAAAATATCGACATCATACAACGTCGGAAGGTCGCTGGAGCCGTACACAAACCAAATGGCATCCTTTTGAGTGCGAAAGTCCCATAAGGACAAGTGAAGGTGGTCTTCTTTTGGTCTTCCAGAGCTAGGGATATTTGATTGTAGCCTGAATACACATCTAGAAAACAATACTAGCCCTTGCCAGCGAGATGATCCAACATGTGATCCATGAACAACATAGGGAAGTGGTCTTTCTTTGTCCATGCATTTAGCTTGCGATAGTCCATACACATTCTCCAACCAGTCATCGGCCTCATTGGAATAAGCTCCTTTTTAGCATTTGGAACTATAGTTATTCCCTATTTCTTGGGCACACACTGAACAGGAAAAACCCAACTACTATCAGCAATGGGATATATGACTCCAGCATCCAACCACTTAATGATCTCTTTTTTCACAACTTCTTGCATCGGTGGATTTAGTCTCCTTTGGTGCTCAATACTTGGCTTACTATCCGGCATAAGTCTGATTTTGTGAACAAATACCCAGTGGAATACCAATAATATCCGCAATAGTCCATCCAATAGCCCTCTTGAACCTCTTCAAAACACAAACCAAGCCCTCAACTTGCTCCTTGCTCAAATCCGCAACAATGATTACCGGTAAAGTGCTATCTCTCCCCAAGAATACTTACCTCAAGTGTGATGGTGAGCCTTGAGTTCCAGTTTTGGAGGCTCTTCCACAGATGATTTTGCAGGAGGGATTCACGATTACCGGTAATATCCGCAATAGTCCATCCAATAGCCCTCTTGAACCTCTTCAAAACACAAACCAAGCCCTCAACTTGCTCCTTGCTCAAATCCGCAACAATGATTACCGGTAAAGTGCTATCTCTCCCCAAGAATACTTACCTCAAGTGTGATGGTGAGCCTTGAGTTCCAGTTTTGGAGGCTCTTCCACAGATGATTTTGCAGGAGGGATTCACGATTCTTCATATCTAACTCCAATCTTTTTGGTTTGGAACGGAATTTGAACCTACCAAGTGCGGCAACTAATTCATCATAGTCTTCAATACCATCACCATCAAAATTTATCATTACCTCTGCCAATTCATCAACACCCAACCTCTCTTCAATAGACACATCAGAACCGTGCTCCACAATATGATTCACCACTAATTCCAACTTAAGATCGCTTCCCTGCTTCATAGAACGACAGATGTTAAAAGTCACCTCCTCATTATTTAGTCAGAACTTCATCTGCCCTCTCTCTATATCAACTAAGGCACACCCAGTACCAAGATGATGGGAACCTCAAAGTCAACCTCACGATTAAGTATCACAAAATCTGCCAGAAAAATGAACAACTCCACTTTCACAAGGACATCTTGGAGCACACCAATTAGCTTCTTCACAGTTTTATCGGTCATGAGTAGACGCATCGCAGTTGGTTTTAGAGCCCCTAAACCCAACTTCTTGTATATGGACAATGATATCAAATTAATGCAGGAGCCTATATCGCGCAAAGCTTTTGAAAGTGTAGCTTCCCAATGGTACAAGGAATAGTGAAAGCTCTAAGATCCCCTTTCTTTTTCACAAGTGACCTAGTAGCAATGGCACTGCAATGTTCCATTCACTCATCATTCTTAAAACTCACAGCCCTCATTTTGGTCACCAAATCTTTCATAAATTTTGCATACCCAGGCATTCTCCCCAAAGTTTCTATCAATGGAACATTGATGGAAAGCTGCTTCAATATAGTTATGAACCTACGGTATTTACACACTTCAGTTTTTTTTCACCAATCTCTGCGGGAATGGAGGCGGAGGTCTAGGCATAGGAATAACCTTTTGGGTCACCTCAACTTCCTTTTTAGCACTATCTTTTGGGCCTTCAATAATCGCAATCTCATCTTCATCATTCTCTACCACTTTTTCAACATAAGACGACATGGGTGGATTAATGGTCTACTTTCCTCCGTGAGTAATGATTGCCATACAATGCCCATCATTTTTCAGATTATGGATGGTGTTGCTAGGAGGTGTGCCAAGCTAAAGTAGATTTGCATTGGTGGACAACTAACTAAACTGCTGCTCAAGTTTCTTGACCGACATTGCATGTGCATCAACTTTTTGACCGATTCCAGACAAGTCATTTCGCATCTCTTTCACATTCTCATCAGTTGCATCATATCCTCAACTCATGACATACTGTTACCAAACTCTCTATTACCAGGAGGGACGTAAGGACTAACTTTATCATTCCTGTTGCCATAGTTGTTCCGGTTGTAGTTGTTGTCGTGATTGTAGTTCCCATCCCGAACATAGTTACCCTCACGGTTATAGTTCACCTCATGGTTGTAGCCTCCATAGTTCTGACCTTGGAGCCAATTATCTGAGTTGGAACCTTGGGCGTTGGTTCGAAAACCCCCTGTTTGTTCATTCACTAATTTTGGATCTTCCTCATAGCAGTACTCCTCAATTGGTGGTAGTGGAGATCTAGTAAGTTAATGCACAACATTTATGTCATGACCCAAGGGTGCCCGCTAGATGTGACAAGGCATACTCAACCCCGAAAGGTCTTATAAAAGCCCTTTAGCATATCATAACATAAGGTAGAAGAAATGATGCAGCAATTTTAAAAACTTTATCCATACAATCGAAGTCTTTTATAAAAGCAAGCGAAAGTCTAGACTTGTCTTATTATAGCCATCTTTTATAATACTTGAATCAAAAAAGTTTCACAACCCTCTCAACATAATACGAAAATGAAATACTAGAAAGGAACTACAAATGACTCATCCATCTTTGATTCATGAGAAATCACCATAAGCTAGGAGAATAGTCGATCAAAGCTTGAACCAAGAGAAGATCACCTTAAGAACTGGACCCTACACTTGTAGAAAAATGTAGGAAAATATGGGTTAGTACAAAAATGCACCAAGTATGATCAACATGCATAAAAACCTTGAAAACATTTTAAAAAGGACATTTTGGTTGAAAACCATGCTATATGCCAATTTTACACATCATCATAGATATAGTTGGAAAATGTAACTCATAGATAGGTCATAATAGCATAAGGATAACAACCTAATCATAAGCATAACCTCCATCATAAACATATATACACATTAGTCGTTATGAGGCATAGTTCATATATATGTTCAACACTTAGATCTTCATATAATAATAGAACCATCTCATAAGTAACCCTAAGTTATATTGCAATCCATTGATAAGATCCCATAATCCCATCTATAATAAGTATTACTTTTAGGCTACCATAACAATACTTATCATTCTTTGATCTCATCCTTACTGTAATACTCATAGACAATGAAAGAAACTCATAACAACAATCCACATTAAGCATATATCATTACATAAAAGGAACACACCATAACTACTCTCAAAGCCTACTTTTGCAATGCATGAATGAGATCCCATACTCCTACCCACACTAAGTAGTGCTTCTTTGGGAGCCATAGTTCATGATCATTCACTATAGGGGTAAGCCTTAACCGACATAGACCATGTGAGAAAATTATGAAATCCGGTGTTACCCACACCGAAAAGGGTATCCTACTTGCCTAAGGTAGAACCATTAATTTAACTTTTACAAAAATCCACTAGCTAAAGACGTATGAGGGTACATACTTATGGGATAAGGATATTGCTACTAGATACCCCACCTTAACTCATGTATGGGCATCCATCTCAAGAGATTGCTACTAGAAACCCCACCTCAACTCACGTATGAGTTTCCATCTCAATCAGTAACCACTCGGTGCTTAACATTATTCCCCATGGAGTACTTAACATTTCAATACTTGAGTTCATTATTATGGAAGAATGCATCAACACTCAATCTAATATCATTCATAAGATAGCTCATAGATTCAATAGGTAAGAATTGACTTTCAACCTAAGAGTCCCCATACAGTGAGAAAACCTTTCACAACATGTCATCTTTATTCACAAGTGTATAATTGAGAATAGCATTTCAATCAACACATCATCATTATCATAATCATGGAAACTTCATTCATACTTCATTCATAGGTGTGTGTGTGTATGTGAGAATAGAATTTCAACAACACCAAGATTAAATCATAGTCATAATCACATTACTCTCAAAGTGTTCATAGAGCATATACATAAATCTCATAATCATGCGTAATTCTCATAAATTGCCCTTCAAGGACCATAGATCATGATTCATCAACACATCTAGAATTACTACATTAGACATGGATAATAACATAATTTAAGTAATCAATTCATTACATTCATAATTATATAACATCCTACTTGCATCAATCCATACCTACACTTTAAGATTCAATTTGAGCAAATAGGGTAATTCATGGATTCTTGAGGAATTCAACTTAAAATCATTTAAAACTATTAATATATCCATAAAAAAACATAAATCAACCTTTAAAAATGAATTTGAAAGGAATCCATGAGATTGAAGTCAAACCATAGCTTTTGGGTTTTCTATCTTTGAAATTGGGGGTTTTGAAGGGGCTCCATGGGTAAAGGCTACCCATGAATGAAGAGCTACCATACCTTATTGAAGAATTCCTATGAATTTGAGGAGAAGAGCTTCATTCTTCAACCCTAGCTTCACATTACTTCTTCTTCCTTGGAGTTCTAGAGGGAGGATTTTGGGGAAAAGTTGGTTATTGATTTGGGTTTTGGGATTTTATGAAATGAATAGGTTGGTTAATGACGCACTTCACATTATGAACAAGACTCTACTAGACGTGGCTTATGAGACATCATTCTAGAATCATTCTAAACCTTGTGCCCTGATTTCAAAGTTTGTCATGACCTAGGGGTACCTCCTAGATGTGACAAGGTGTACTTAACCCCGAAAGATCTCATACAAGCCCCTTAGCATATCATAACATAATATAAATGAAATGATGTAGAAATTTTAAAAACTTTATCCATACAATCGAAGTCTTTTATATAAGAAAGCGGAAGTCTACACTTGTCTCATTATTGCCATCTATTACAATACATGAATCAAAATAGGGTCACTACCCTCTCAACATAATCCAAAAATGAAATACTAGAATGGAACTACAAATGATTCATCCATCCTCGAGTCATGAGGACTCACCACCAGCTAGGAGAATGGGAGAAAGCCTTTATGAGCTTTTTAAACACCATTTTCTTCAATTTAACCAAAGTCGGATAAAGATCTTTCTTGACTTTCACATCCACCACAAAAGATGATTATGAAGAATTGTAAACCATAACCCTACCTTTGGTAGAGCCAACTAACCGAATACCCAATCAGGCCAATATATGAACATCTCAAACCAACTCATTTTTATCATCTTTAATGTGAGCAATACTACCAATCGATAATCTAATAAGAGAATCTGCCACCACATTTGCCTTACCAGGGTGATAGAGAACACTCACGTCATAATCCTTTAGTAACTCAGGCTACCTCCTTTGGAAAAGATAAAGATCTTTCTATTTAAACAAATATTTCAAACTCTTAAGGTCGTCAAAAACATCTACGTGAACACCATATAAATAATGCCTCAAAATATTTAAAGCAAACACAACTGTCACCAATTCAAGGTCATGGGTAGGGTAATTTTATTCATGAATCATAAGTTTCCTTGATGCATAGTCAATGACTTTCCCATTTTGCATAAGTACACATCCTAACCCAATTTTTGAGGCATCACAATAAACAATAAATCCATCAGTTTCTTCCGATAAAGTCAACACTGGAGCGAAGTCTATCATTCAATTCTTGAAAACTCTTCTCGCATGCTTCCGACCATATGAACTTAACTTCTTTTGGGTAACTGCCATCATTAGAGAGGCAATTGAAGAAAACCTTTCAACAAACCTTCTATAGTAACCCACTAAACCCAAGAAAGTGCCAATATCTGAAGGGGATAGAGGTCCAGGCGAACCCTTGACCGCATCCATCTTCTTAGGATCTACCTCAATACCCTTACCAGAAACTATGTGACCAATAAAAGTCACAGACCTTAGCCAAAACTCGTATTTGCTAAACTTTGTAAAGAGTTGTTCGTCCTTAAGGACTTTCAACACAATCCTCAATTGATTGGTATGCTCATATTTACTGCTTGAATAGATTAATATATAATCAACGAACACAATCACAAACATATCAAAGTATTGTCCAAACACCTTATTCATTAAATCCATGAATACGACCTAAGCATTAGTCAAGAAAAATGACATTACCAAAACTCATAATGACCATACCGAGTTTTAAAAGCCGTCTTCGGAATATCATCTTCCTTCACCCTCAATTTGTGATAACCCGACCAGAGGTCAATCATGGAGAAATAACTTTCTCCTTGAAGTTGATCAAACAAATAATCTATCCTTGGGAAAGGATATTTGTTCTTAACGGAAACCTTGTTCAATTTCCGGTAGTCAATACACATACGGAGTGAACCATCTTTCTTCCGAACAAAAAAAAACTGGACCACCCCATGGAGAGATACTTGGTCGGATGAAACCCTTATCCAAAAAATCATTCAATTCCTCCTTTAATTTCATAAGTTCTGCTGGAGCCATATGATAACAAAGAATAGATATAGTTTGCGTATATGGGAGAAGGTCAATACTAAAGTCTATTTTCCTTTCAAGAGGTACACTAGGTAAATCATCAGGGAACACTTCCAAAAAGTTGTTAACAATGGGGACAGACTCAATAGCAGGGGATCCGAAATCCATATCCCTTGCCCGAACAAGATGGTATATGCAACCCTTAGAAATCATCTTTCTAGCTTTAAGATAAGAAACAAACTGACTCATAGGCATAGAATTTTCCCCTTTTCACTTTAAGATAGGTTCACTTGGAAACTGCAGCTTGACTAACGGGTTCTACAATCAATTGAAGCATAACATAAATGTAGTTAATCCATACCAAGGATAACATCAAAGTCTAGCATATAAAGATCTACGAGATCAACATGAGTGAAGGAGACGGGACACTTTCTATAGACCTTCTTAGCCACAATAGAATTAACGATAGTAGTATAGACAGAAAAAGGATATAACAACACATTTGGAAGAATATCAAACCTCATAGCCACATATGGCGTCACAAAAAATAAGGTAGCATCGAGGTCAAGTATAGCATAAACATCAAGTTGGAAGACTTTCAACATATTGGTAACCACATCGGGAAAACCCTCTTTCGTATGACGAGTCTGAAGTACATAGAATTTGTTTCGCTTCTGACTTCTACTATAAACAGACAAAGGATTAGGTTGAGCTCGTCGACAATTATCTCCTTTATTTTATGCAACTGAGGGACAATCCCTTATCTTGTGATCCGACATACCACAACCAAAGCATGCATTCGTGTCGACTAAGCATTTACCATCATGCTTCCTTTCACACTTAGCACAAGTAGACAATGAAGATCCACCACCATTTCCTTCTTGAGGTGTAGGGTTATACACCTTATATTTTTTGAACTTAGGAGGAGCATTGGAGGAACCTTTACCGAAAAACCTTTATCAAAACCTAGATTGACCAACTCCATCGGACCTTGAATGTGAGAAGTTACCATCACTGATCTTCGTCCTCTTTGCCTCCCTAGACCTTTCCTTAAGTTTCTCCTCTTTAATTTTTTTTTGCGTGAAACATGAGACGAGAAATGTCCATATCATTGATAAGCATAGCAGTACGACATTCCTTAACCACCATCTCAGACACACTAGAAACAAACTTACTCATTCTTGCCCTAGGATCAGCAACCATAGTAGGAGCACATTATACAAATGTTTGAACTTCAAAACATATTCCTTCACACTCATACTCCCTTGAAGAAGGTTGATTAATTCAAGTACCTTTGCCTCCCTCATCTCAAGGGAAAAGAACCTATCAAAGAAAGCAACCTTATACTTTTCCCAATCGAGAGTGAAAGTTAAGAGGGGTGAAGAAGTCGACTCACTTGAAAGTTAGTAACACAGTATATAATAAGCATAAAAACAGAATGTAAATAACACAGAATGTTTTATATTGGTTCGGACATTGATGTGGTGCCTACTTCCAGTCCCCTTGGGTTTCAAGCATTTCCTTTAGAGATTGAATAGAATTGAGGTTGTACAGAGAGTTTAACCTTTAATCCAATCTGATGTGCAAATCTGAGTTCCTATGTTTACACGGTCTCTACTTGTATAATCTACACTCAATATCTTTCTTTCCTTTTTTATTTTTTCAATTGTTCATTAATCGTGTACAAAGATTTATGAAAGATGAAAGAAGATTACAATATAAGTTCAAGAGAAGTTGCGCACATTTAGCTGTAGTTTAGGGTCCTCATTTTTATGTTGAGAAGTGCGGTGATTTTTGCTATAATAGGTAAACCCAAGGGAGTTTCCTTCAATCAAGGTTTTTTAGCATTTCCTTGATTGAGAATTTTTTTTCCTCGATTAGGTTGCATCGTTGTTTCCTCAGCCTTGAAACGGAATCTGGTGTGGATCAAATTGCTACTTGGAATCACAACTTGATCGTCTAAGATCATAGTGTAATTTTCCTTGATCTTCTTATTATCTTAATTTCTTGACTTTTGCCTTTTTCCTTTTTGATTCCACCAAATTGATATGGTCTTAGTTGGATTGATATATAATTGAGTTAACCTGATTGAATCAATCTACCTCATTGGTTGATGCTACATATTATTGTATAGATCACACGCTGCCGATCCATGTCTTTTTCCAAATGATGTTGAATCCATATTCCTTCTTGGGTGAAGTTGTTGATTCATATCTTGTTCTTTGTTTCCCTACGATAGGAGTTTATTTTGTCATTATTCAGAATATTATTAGTTGACAATCTCCCTAATCTTGATAATGAAAACTTTTTACTATATGATTTAATTTGACTTCCCTGTATTTCAAGACTCCCCCTTTTTGTATGCTTCTAGTATAGTTACCTAAGCTTATTTTTCTCGCCCTTTGACATGATCAAAAAGGAAAACAACACAAGATAGGCAAACCAAAAACAAATATACAGATAAAAAGAGATCTCAGGTAGAGACCCCAAAATTACAGTCCAAGTAAAAAAATGGAGACATATCTCCATAAATCCATGAATTAACAGATGGGAGAAGGAAACACGACTTAACGATCACCACCAAGAAAATACTTGAGAGTGTTGAGCATATTCCTGTAGAAAGTGTTATAAGAGCACTCAACTTTTTTAGAGAAGTTTGAATACCAGGGGTCACAGAAACAGCCAACTCAGTATGAGTAGAGTCGGCCCCAGATTTGATAGAGTTGACTTCTTTGAGAATTACATTAACTACGCGAAGTCCTTCCTTCTTAAGTCCTTCCACCTTTAGATGAAGTTTCCCAATGTCAATGCTGGAATCCTTATGTAGCTGAAGAACTTTCCCAAGAGTATCCTGCAACACCTGCATGTGATATTCAAATCCATCTAGCCTTACCTTGATACTTTCTGCCTCCTTGAGAAGCAAGGTAGTAGAGTCAACTAAAATACGAGTGGCCCTGAGAGCATCGACTCTAGATTGAACAGACTCCTTCTTGTACCATTTGTTGTTTATGAGAACATAACCCATACTAAAGAAGGTAAGAGTATCATAGTTGGCATCTACAACAATAGGCTTGTACTAAGATAGGTCCACAAGAGAGTCTATGATAATGCGCGACATGACCAAGCCATAATGCAAGATGGTTGAAGAGTTGTTGTCTTCAGAGCTCTCAACCATGTACTCATGAAACCATATTGCCCAGTTTATACACAGCTTCTTCAGTAGACAGTACAGAACAAACACATCTTTGTTAGAGATATTTCTTAGAGAGCTCTTTAGAGGTACCAGGGTGGTGGAAACAATATGTGCTAAAATATAATTCTCAAAACCAAGAGACAGAGGACTAAAATTAGAGATATCAGACACAGTTTCAGCAACAAAATATTTTGTATCTTCCGAAAAATTTCAAAATTTTCAGGCCACAGATTTCCATGCATAAACGGAGTATCACCAGAAAACCAGAAAACTCAAACCCAAACACATCTTTAAATAAGGAATCATTAACAACAATACGATTTCCCAACACTAGGGTTTCCCACTCACCATTGTCAATAGAGATCTGGAGATTCACATAGAACAAGAGAACCAGTTCTTCATAAAATTCAAGCTCACAGAGAAGAAGTAAGAGATATAATTTTTTAGCATGAAAGAGAGTACCTACAGCACAGTGCGAAGCTTCAAGTTGTTCCAGGTTTATTACTCGATAAGGCACAATAGGTCATATTGAAAAAGATTCAAACTTCATCTTATACGCCTGTCCCCAAAACTTCAGAGTGTCTTCATGGCTTCACGTACAATATCTGAAAAATAAAGGTTAAAAGCAGTAAAATGTTTGATCCTCGAAACATGAGGACTCACCAATATTAAGTATAGCATAAGTGACTCCTAGCCACGGGGATGAGAAACTGGAACGTCAAACATTACATTTTAGAAAAATGTAGGCAAGAGTATGTGTTAGTATAAAAATGTACCAAGTATGATAGAAATGCAGAAAAATATGAAATCGTCCTAAAAAGAACATTTTCATGATATGCAATGACTAAGCTAAAACATGAGATAATAGAGCTAGAAAACATAAGTCATAAAAAATGGTCAATTTAAGTGAATATTTTTAAAACATTCGTGAGATACTTCTGGAGTAACCTTAGTTTATTGTCATGGGAGATTTACCTTTAACCGACATGTAAGACCATCTGAGCTATTAATCATGGAATCCGGTGTCTACCCCATACATAAAAGAGGTGTTCTCACTTGCCAAGGTAAGAACCCTAAACTTTTAGCTTACGTGGATCCACTAGCTAATGTTTATCTAAGACAACCTATGATGGCACGTAGTTTATGAAACACGGGTAATTGCCACTTGTCCACTCGCTAGTAGGCATAAATCCCACAGAATATTGATTATTCTTAACATTTATTAACATTCATGAGACATGGGTAATCGCCATTTGTCTTAGATTGGAGGTCATGGGTAATCGTCGAGTGTCTCATCATTAGAATAGCTCCTTAACTTTGATTAATTTTAGGAGAGAAGACCTTTCAACCATAGAATCCTTTATGTGAGAATACCTTTCACATTCATGTATTGAGTTTATGTGAGAAATCCTTTCACAACAATCAACCAACAACAACATCATGTATGCTTTACTCTCAAAGCAAATTATATCATATTTCATCAATTTCATAAGAACATACATATTTCTATAATTCACCTTTCATGGTTCAAAACCAACTTTTAATCATCAAAATTTGGAAAACATGGGTTACACATGGGTTCATGGGGATTCATCTTAAAAACATGGAATTTTCTTAATTCATGCATAATAGTTCATAAAACAATCAATTATACCAACATTGAAAGGAATCCATGACATAGAAGAAAACCATAACTTCAATTGGAGATTTCTAACTTCAAAATTGGGGAATTTAGGATCTCTATGGAGGAACGAGCTCCATAGATGAAGACTGTCATACCTTAATGACAAAATCTTGACTTCAATGGTGAAATTGGAGACTTGGATTGAAATCGTAGCCTTCTTCTTCAAGTTTCTAAAGAGAGAAATGTTGGGGAGGATGACTTGTTCTTCTTTTAGGAATTTGAGAGAATGAATTGTATTAGGATATTTAGGGGGTTAAAACCTTTCTATAGGGTTTTGGTTAAAGGGTAAAGCGATATGGTATTAAATTAGAACATTAGGAAAAGACCCAAAACCACTTCTAAAATAACTGTTGACTCCCATCGATGGTGGAGTCCTATGGTTCATGCGTCCACCTACGAACCATCCTGGTCGGCGGTCAATGGGTTCTGAAACTTATTCTTTGGGCCTTTAAATGCCGGGACCTATGTACGGTCCGTTGGTCATCCTATGGTCCATACATGGCCCTCGTAGGTCCAGTTGAAATCTCTTAAAATCCTACTAAGTCTGAGACTCACCTACAAGACATATCTATGACTTATGTATTGGATAACGGGCCGTCCTTGTGAACCATGACAAAGTATTGGAACTTGACATTTTTGGAAAAGTTTAGACTGGCCATCTATGAAGCTATTTACGGGTCGTGTGTCAGTCTACGGGCCATGGTTGCTCCATTGATGCTAGCATCATATGCTTGTAAAAGATGTAATTCCCTATTTTTTTTAATATCAGTTGTTACACTCCTATTCATAATTTGGTGCGCTTCACACTCCTAAACAAAACTTTACTAAATGTGGCTTATCAAACACCTAGACTCTTTGAAACCTGGGTTTGATACCAAGTTTGACACGACCCAAGAATACCCCCTAGATGTGACATGGTGAATACGATCCCGAAAGACCCTAAAGAAGCCACTTGATATAAACATGACACAATGATAACAACATAAAATAATGAATCACATTAGCAGAATGTAAGTTTTAAATATTCATCACAATTTGATATCAAATCAGAAGATAAAGACTTCTTAAACTAAAAGTAATAAGTCTGACATAAGCCTTTACTAATTGATATGGATAGGACAAGCCCTAGATCATGAAATAAAATCTGAAAACTGAAAGTATCTGTAAGAGATAAAAGATCTCATAAGGTAGCCATGCCCTCGAACTATCAAGAATCACCAAAACCTAAGAAAATTGATCAATCCAATCTAGACACAGTTGGATGGAGGAACATTGGAACCTATATTATATGACAATAAAGGCAAAAGAATTATATGTGTCAGTACTCAGATAGTACCGAATATGAGGAAAGATGCATGAGTAAATACATGATATCATAATGAATTTAGAAAACTATGACAGTGTATGACCAAGTAAAACATGGCATGATCTAATGACCCAAATTCGTATAATATAGTACAAGGTTAATATAATATTCTGAAAATCACAACATAAGCTTAATTCATAATCCTTCAAGGAAATCATAAAGTGTTGTGGGAGATGACATGAATCGTGAAACCTATGACAAGGAGTTTAGTATACTGCTTCAGTAGCGAGTATCTTACTTGCCATGGTAAAAACAATGTTCTTAAGCTTAGGTGGATCCACTAGCTAGTTATGGGACAAAGGAATTTCTACCAAAGAACTCCGGTTCTACTAATTGGTAAGCCTCTATCCCAAAGAACACACTTAGTGCTAAGTAAACTCTCAATGGAAAATATGCATAATCATATCATATTCATAATTATGTGCAAGTGTGCAAAAGGAGATTCTTAATAGTGTTTTTAACTAAAAGATTTCAATTAACAACTAAGAAAATTCACTAGCAAGTTCACATGGAGGTTTGGTTTATTATTAGAGGAAATTAAAGGGCTACGACTTTCATATGAGTTTCTGCATGGTGTTTTCAACCTTAGATTCCTATTGGTTATCGAGTTATATTAACTTACGAGGTTAATAATATAGCTATGGTCTTTCAAACCTCTAACCATATACCTACTTGCTGGAAACCTAACTACATCACTATGTTGGTTAGATTTAACGAACAATGGAGTATTCCATTATCTTCTTGTTTCTTAGCCAAGTAAGGCAAGCTAGATATTGTCCCTATCCTAGATGAAAATCAACCTTCATTTTAAGGAAGAATCATCTAGCTCCTTATGCTTCACGTTATTGATGAGTCCGAGATTTGGACTCATTTAGGGCCTTGTCTGTATAGAATTAGTCTCCTCAAATGCTTAGTTTGAACCAATAACTGATGTGAAATCCTTGATTTTCAGATACATTGGTTGAGGAACAAAGCTAGGACATTAGTAGGACAGAAGCACAACACAAGTTAAAAAAGAGAGAGGAGAAACAAACCTGAAGTAATGTGTGATGCAAGTGGCACGACATTAGGTGTCTTGTTAGGGAAAAAACACAACAACTATTTCACCCCATTTACTACACAAGCAAAACTCTAAATAGTGTTCAGCTTAACTACACAATTATAGAACAAGAATTACTTGTGGTAGTATATGCATTTTAGAATTTTGAGCATACTTGTTAGGCACTAAAGTGGTAGTTCACACTAATCATGCTGCACTGGTGTTATCTGATGACAAAGAAGGATGCCAAGCCAAGATTGATAAGGTGCATTGTTGCAAGAATTTGACTTTGAAGTCAAAGATATGAGAGGTTGTGAAAATCAGGTGACTAACCATATCGAAAAAATGGGCTAGGTACCCCATCTTGAGAAGTATGGCTTGTGTGATCGAAGTCCTTGAGGCAGTGGTACTAACAGTAGCTCTAGAAGGCTGGGAAGAAGAAGAAGAACTCGGGGCCTGAGAAGGAGTGGAAGTAGATGTACCTGAAGGCCCGGAGGCCGGAGTAGGCAAGACTTCCTCTGCAGGTAAAAAATCAATATCAACCTCCGGGTCCTGCGTTTACTCTGCCTCTATGCACCGAATGTCGGTGGAGGATGTAGGGTGTAACCTCAACATTCCTCTTCTTGTCATGAAGAACTCCAACCCAATGACATAACTCTATAATAAGTACAGGAAATGGAAGGGACATCTGGCGCTATTTGGCCCTCATGGCCATCTCCTGCTCTATAATCAACCCCAGATTAAGCCGCTTCTTAGCAATGATAGATGTGAGATAGGCCGCATTTAGGTGGCGAAGAACGGACTCATTCTATGACGGCATGACTAAGTTGCTGATGAACCAAAACTAGTACCGAGTTGCTATGTTCAAATCCTTCTTCTCAATAGGTATTTCTGCCTCAATCCACCTAGGGGTGGTGTTAGAAATGAGGGGGGCTAACCAACCCTTCAGGTCATCCAGAGTCTGTGAAGTGATCATACTCTGATATGCGTGCTCGATTTATGTGGCTCTATCAAAGACGGTGTTTATCTCATTGCTGTCGCATAGCACTGTCCTCCCCCAGACCACCACAGACTCTACCGGTTTGGAGGCATTGGTCTTCTTCTTTTCATTTGGCACCATGTCACTATAAGCCGTATAAAACTCCCGGACCCATATAGGAATGTATGGGTCACGGGGCCTTGTGAAGATCTCAAACCTATGGAACTAGAGAGTGTCCAATACATGTGGGTATCTGTCCACTACACAATCCGTGGAAAACCTCTTTTCCTCTAGAATGGTCCTCAATCCCTTGGTTTTTAACGGGTTGAGTAAGCGGGGAGGAGGACCCTGAACAAGCGGTGCTGGAACCACCGTTTGTGCTGTAACTGGCACTCAATCTGCAGCATGAGGGGTAGACTCTGAAATCCTAAATGTATCTTGACGAGCTTTTGCATGCATTTGTGCTCACCAGGTCTATTGTAATTGATCATCCTCATGCACTGAGAATGATGCCTGAGAATCAAAGGACTCCCCATCACTGCCGAAGTTGTGCTCCGGTCTCTCAACTACGTGCGCATTGCCCTTGCCTTTGCCTCCCTTTAGAGGTGACTTTTTGCTTTTTGCTTTGGGAGCAGTTACTCCCTCATTCATCACAATACCTCATGTCCTTTTTTAGGGTGGCATACCACTCTCATCCAATTTGGTTCTAGCAATATCTGCAAAAACACATCGTAAAGTGTTAGTTATTGTTCAAGAAAATTGCAGAAATAAAGTTGCAGAAAGGCGGCCAGATCAGGCTCGCCGAAAGGACCAGCTCTAAAAATTTCCAGAATTAAGGCATGCCAGCGATGTTCAAGGCCCTTTGGCAAATCAGCGAGCTTAGACTAGCCCGCTGAATATTACAGTGCATTTTAGGGGTTAGGGGCGCATAAAGGGCGATCAAAGGAACCTTTCAACAAGTCGCCAAGTGAATTCGGCGAGCTCAGGATTTCCACCGAAAGTTATAGACTCACTTAAGCCAAATCAAGAAATTGAGGGCGATCAAAGGGAGACGTTGGCGAACTGCTGAACCATTCGGTGAGCTCGACGCAGCTCACCAAACAGCCTAACATGCCAAATTTCAATCCCATTTCCCAAAATCAAGCCCGCAACCCCCGAAATCAAAATCAAACACACACACTATGCAATTAGTACAAGACCTATATGACTCATACCTTAGGGGTACTCAGACTTCCCCCGATTTGGCCAAAATTGGCCATTTGACGACTTTTTCCCTTAAGAATGGTGTCAAACGCTCCGTTATTGGGCAAATTACGTCATTTGGCACTATTTGGGGTTACTCAAACTTCACCCAACTAGACCCAACACAAAATAACCACAACCCAAGAATTTAAGACCAATACTATCGCACAAAATACGGGAAATCATCTTTTTAAGCATTTAGGCACAAGTTTGAACACAATACGGGCAATCCGACACATAAAACACCATTTCAACAATTACTCAACACATATCAATACCTAATTACCGATTGCATTTGAGTTTAACCACAAAACTAAGTTACGGGGTTCGAAAAACCAATATGTATACCGAGTTGAGAAATTGAAAAGCTCAGCGGCAAAGTATTCCAAATTCGAGCACGAGATCACACAAAAAAAGTGAATAAAATAGCAAAAATACGAAATATCTAAAGTGCGGGTGAGAGTGAACAGGGTTAGAAATCAGAGAATATGAAAGATTTTAAAATTTTAAACCGTTTGGCCTTTAAAAGCTTTCAGTTCGCGGCCCTTTCGGCGAAGTAAGTCGTTCACGTCGAACTTCTAAACGATGCGCCGAGTGGTACTTTACCTCGCTAAGTTTTACAGGACCTCCAGGGAATTTGGGGGTTCAAAAGGCGGACAAGATTAGGCTCGATTCATCCAGTCATAGATTAAGCAATTAGCCCACCGAGTTTTACAGACTTCCACTTCAGATTTTGTGGGTCTAACAGCAGTCCAAGTCGGGTTCGTCGACCTCTTTGGAGAGTCACCGACTGGACCTTCGGCTAGCCAAACTTTCTATTTTCAAACAGACTTCACTTTTCAACCTGCACAATCAATACCCATTATTCAAAATCAAAAGTAAAGTATTAAAAACTTAGGTTGCCTCCCAAGAAGTGCCTAATTTAATGTCGTGGCACGACGAAAGTACCTATTCAAGCTTCATTTTTGGGGTTTATCATTGTGTCACTAGGCAGCCCCCATTGTTGTCTTGGATTCAAATGTGAAGAAATTTGACCCATTTAGGTCTCCAGCTGCTTAATAGAGATTGAATGAGAGGTCACCGTGTGATTGATATTCGAGACATCTTCTTTCATCTCCTTCAACACTTTGTCGGACCCTTCAACTTTGTTGAGAATGCATGAGAGCATATCTTTTTCCGGCCACCCTAAGAGTCCTTGGAATTTTGACGCTCATGAAGAGGAACATACCTATCCTTCTCCCCCTCTCTTTCCTTCCAAGTGACGTTACAGTCACGCCATTCTCTTTCACGGTCTCTCCAGCCCTCATCTCTATTCCATCCTTGATTTCCACCCAGCCTTGGGTAGTTTGCACGATAACCTCCTCCTTGATTGGCTAGGAAGTTTACTTCCTCATTGTACAATGCTTTAAATTTTGCTTCATCAGGGTTTACTCCACCAACACCCACATCATTAACACTCCTTGCACCAGCACCGATGACATTTTTAGCCAAGATATCCAATTGGGTCATCATTTTGGCCAAGTTTTGGTCTCTTTCTTGATCCTTTTCGATCTGCTCTTTTGTCATTTTATAAGTAAGAGAAAAGACTCGGTCTTCTCAAGTGTACCATGCCATGTTGATCTTGGTCATGCAATCAAGGAGTTGGGATGTTATTGCATAACGTTGTTGCATTATACCACCCGGAGAGAGCTGATCGGCCACTCCTTTGTTTACCAAATTGAGGCTTCTATAGAAATATTACAGCAGCACATTATCTGGAAGTCCATGAGCTGGGCACTAAACACCAATTCCATAAATCTTAGTCATGTCTCATGGATTGGTTCACCTTGCAAGCGTTTGAAACCTTGGATGCCATCCCTTAGAGTCATCATCTTCGATGGGGGAAAGAATCTCACTTGAAATGTTGTGGTCGGCTCATCCCATGAGGTGATGGTGTCCCTCGGTAACTCAGCCAACCATTTAATAGCTTCACCCATCAAAGAGAACGGAAACAATCTGAGACAGACCGATTCTTGCGATATGTTCTTAAATGAGAACGGCCCACAAACATCCACGAAGTTCCTGATATGATCATTGGGATCCTTATGAGTCAGCCCCCCAAATAATCCTTTCAATTGTAGGAGCTAAAGCATTATGCTTCTGATGTGTAAAATCGTGTTTCCTTCAGCTGGAGGTAAACGAATGGCACCAACACCACCCACTTGGTTTGGGTCATTGACAACATTGAGGTTCCCAATGTCATCTTGGTGGCCCACTTGGCTGCCATTACTTTCGTTAACGCTCATCTCGTCCTTTGTTTAACACAAGCAACACAAAACCGAAAACAAAAATAAGAAGATTCAACTATAACTACAAAGATCACAATTCAACTTCAATAAAAGAATTTTAAACAACACCACTCTCCGGCAGCGGTGACATTTTGATAAATAACGTTTCAAGCACACCTCATCCAATTCTAGGTATAAGTGATCATTAAGCAATATATAACCCAACAAATGAGTTGGGGTTGAATCCCACAAGGAACAGTACGTGTTCAAATTCAATTAAGAAATACGAATATGATCTAACTAGTTATAGGAAAAGAAATTATTGAAAAGGCATGAAACAAATCAAAAGGGGTGACATTAAATGTCAGATGGGGGGGTTTTGGTTTTCAATTATCAACTACTATGCAATCACAAATAATTTGAAATAACAATAAGGAGAGGAATTCTCGAGATGTGGTCGATTATAGGCAGATTTCGATATATGGGTAATTTAAACTACTAGTAAATAGCTAAATATCAGTGGGTAGGCTAGACTATAATTGAAATAGCTTTCGCTCGAACAACTATTCCGCTTCAAGTGATTTCTCTCGAACATCAACAAGTATAGCAATTAAGAACAGCCCATAATCTTAATGCATCTTCTCTCTCGAGCAAGATAGGTAGGATTGGGTTTAGGATTCACACTCTCGAACTGAACCCAAATCAACTCAATATCTACAAACCATTAATCAAAAGCTTTGGTTCTAAAACCTTTCTCTCGAGCAAGCTAAGAACACAAAATTAGAACTGCATTTGCAACTACAACTCATAAATTAAACCTCAGCTAATGATTAAACCCACTTTAATATAGCATTTGAACTAGTAATTAACAATACCCATTAACTAATTCAACCCATAATCGCATAATCACACCCCAAGAATTGGGGTTTTAGCCAAACATCATAAAATAGTGAAAACGGTTACCAAATCGATTAGCCATCAACTGGGTAAGAGTAATTCAGACTTTACAATCCTTCAATTTGGAGAAAATTCGAAACCCACTTGCAAAATCTCCAAATTTAGTCTCAGAAAGTCTTCAACTCTACTAAGAAACTATCAAAAACTAAAGAGAAAATTGTTCTAGACTAATTTAGCTCAAAGTCAGCCTCTTAACTTAACTATTCAAAATCTAATATATAGGTGTCAAAAATAAGCCACGAAGGACCATTAGGCGAAGTAAGTCGGGTTCGCCGAACCACTCAACGAACCTCCCAATGCTCTCTTCTATCGCCTTTTTGCCTTGGCATTCAGCATCCTCAAGTCCTAGAACTTTGGGCGATCTCTCTTTGCATGCCGGAACTACTCGGCGATTTGCCGACTGCCCCTTTTCTATTGCCAACTTGGTTTATTCCCTCAAGGCTGGCACACTGGAACTTTAGGCGGTCAAAGTAGCCACTTGACGACACGCCAAGTGCACTTGACGATACTCCAAGTGCTCTTGGCGATCCTCAGGCTCGCCTTCCTTCACTTCAGTTTGTTTTGTTCTTTTTTTGCATGTTAGTGTCCTTGTTTTATTCCTCAATCCATATACCTGAAAATCAAGGCTTTAATATCATTTTATGGCACAAATTAAGCATTTGAGGACACTAAATCTATATAAACAAAGCCTCAAATGAGTCCAAAATCTCGAACTCATCAGTAGCCTAAGGGCATTTTTGTCCATTCTCCCAATAGAGTTAGTTACAACTAACTCTATGATTAGTTAGCTATTAACTATTTTAGAATGTAGGACTTAGATGCTACTGAAAGTATCTCTATAGGAGAGACTTATTGTGTGATGAACTATAATTCATTCTAGTAAAATACTCAAGATTACTCTCTATCAATCTTTTCTTTCTTCTTCTAGGATTCATCTATCCTTAGAATAATTACCTAATTCATACATAAGTGTTAGGGTTTTGCCCTGAATTTCTTATCTTATTTGAAATTTATTTTTCTTTTGAAGGAAAATTAAAGTATTACCATAAATGCTTTAACTTTTCCTGAAAGAAAAATATAATTTTTTTCCATGCATATTTGATTTATTTTTTCCTTGTGGAGATCTATAAATTGAAGATCCCTACTCTCAGAACACAATACAATATAATTCATAATGTAGTCATTTAGAGAGTCTTGTTTATGGGGAGATTTTTCTCTCTACATTTTTCATGTCTTTTTATTCTTTTTTAAATATGTAGGCCAGTTGGCCAAATCATGTAATAATATTTTTATTTTTAATATAAGTTTTTGTCATCTGATTTATCAACCAAATGATATGCAATAGTAAGTTTCAGCATGACGCCTTCCAATTGGCCATATTCCATATAATAATATTTTGATTTTTAATATAAGGTCTTGACATGTGATTTATCGATGTTATGATTTGCAATTGTAAGCTTCTACATGACCTCATAATAACTTTCTAACCCAACAAAAAATTGTTATCAAGAAAAGGAAAAATTAGAAAGTAGAGGTAAAAATATTCAATTAAAATCATCAAAAATAATTCCTGGACTATCATTTGACACATAAACTGATGTGAAGAAAAGGAAAAATTTAAAAGTAGAGGTAAAAATATTCAACTAAAATCATCAATAATAATTCTTTGACTATCATTTGACACATAAACTGGTGTCGAGAAAAGGAAAGTTAGAAAATAGAGATAAAAATATTCAATTAAAATCATCAATAATAATTGTTTGACTATCATTTGACAAGACAATATATTCATGTATGATGACAAAAAGAAAGATAGTGAAAGCAGAATGGAAGAAGAAACGGAGAAAACCATAGCTAACCTACTTTTTTTTTTTTAAAATACTTATCATTAGTCCTTTTAATAATACTATTTCTTCAGCTGGATCTTGTAAAGCTCACATACCTGTCTCCCATATTAATTACTCTTTCAAACTTCATACAACTAATTCTCCAAGGAAAAAGACAAGAAGGTCTCCCCATTAAGAATAATCATATTCATCCTTCACATTATGTAACAGACTTTATTAACTTAAAGGTACTAATGATTATACTACATACAATTAATTGTCTATAATAAATGAATAACTAATCTAAAAAGTGAAATACAATATTATAAATTAAATTACTCAATCTAAAACTAAGTTGTTTTACACACTTGAGCGTTTTAAGTAAAATTCAAGTATAAGATAAGTAAAATTTGATAATCATCCTAATCCCAGTTCAACTTTTACCTAATCCCAGTTCTACTTTTACCTAAACCAAACCTACACACTAGACAAGACATAGCGATTGTGGAGGAGATGAGTCTCTTGTAACCTATTACACATTAAAGATAAGTAAATGACATTTCCAAATATTTTATATATGAAAATGAAAATTTCTTAAATATAAAAAAAAAAATTATTATAAAAAAAAAGTTAAAACAAAATAATAGTTTGTAAAGAGTTATAAAATCAAATCTTCACGAGTTTTTTTATATTGCAAGATTATTGAATATTTCCTTAATTAAATAGATTGGACATCAAAATATAGGAAGTAGTATTTGGTTTAAACTCTGTTTATATAAATAACTAGTTACAAAAATTCCGTGTTATGCACGGCTTAAATAATTGTTCACAAATTTACATTTTAAAGTAGTGTTAGTTAAATAATTTTAAATTATCTCATTAAATGTAAAATAAATATTCAATTAATTATATTTATATTAATAAATTTTAAAATTGTATTGAATTGAATGATTTTAAATTTTTTATCAAAAATAAATTATGTATAAAATATGAAGAGACTTATTAATGTCCATCATTAAAGTATTTTTTTTTAATCATTGATTTTTTATTCAAAATAATTATAAAATTTACACAAATATTAGGGATATCCAAAGTGGTAAAACTACAACTTAAGGCTATAGAGCATAATTAAAGTCGGTCTCACCATTTAAAAAAAAATATGCACTAATTAAATTAAAATAGAACAAAAAAAGTTTTTTAAAAGAAAATTCCAAAAATGCCCTCTAAAAATACATTGCAGCTGGTCAAATCTAGGTGGGACTCACTTGTAAAAAGAGATAAAGGTAACTTCAACTCTTGGTGAGACAGAGACCCACATATGAAAAGATATAAACTACAAATGAGGTACTCATATTGTCCCCTGGGAATTTCCAAACAACTCTAGATTATTCCCCTTCTTTCGGTGTCAAATTTAAACTGTGAAGTGGCGGGACGTGACATGTAGCTCTCCAACTCACTAAACAATTTAGGTCTTTATTTTTAATTATTTATCCATTTTTGATATGATACGTCTATTAAGAAAATAATGATTAATATAGTGAATTTATTATTTTACCCCTATTAATTATAAAGTGAATGAATTAAAAATTTAAGATTTTCAAGAAATTCTACCTTTTTCAAAGTAATTAATTGAGGATATATAGATAAAAAAAAATTGTTATTTTTTGATTTATCAAAATGAACAAGTAATTAGGGATAATTGGAAATGTCCACACAACAGAACTATTAGTACAACACAATTAAAGCTTGAAGTCTAAAGTGAGAATCCTAAATGACCAAAACAACCCTTAAATTCAATCTTAATCCTAGAAAGCATACATGTAGACGGTGGGTGGTTGCTTTATTTGTAACTCTCTTATATAACTAAAATACGAGAATATTGGAGCCTGTGCGAGAATTGGAGTTTGGGTCAGCACAGATTTAATATATGCTATTTATTTGTTTTAATTTATGGGATACATATAAAATTTAGAAAGTTGATAAATTTTTTAAGTTGTTGATCATTGTGATTTATAAGATTTTTACTTAATTTGTAGCTAATATATATTAGTCCTTCTTTTTCAATTTATGTGACACAAATGAAATTTTAAGATTCAACCAATTTCTTCATATGTTTTGAAAATATTTTAAGCAGTTAATTGTTGTCATTCATAGTCGTTTTACGTTTTTTAAAAAAATATATAACACATTAATATTTTTGAAACCTGTGGTCTAAAAAATAAGTGATGAATATTTGTATAACTATAAATCATTTATTTAAAAAAAAAAAAAAAGAACTACACATTTCATTAAGAATAATATAGACATTTTAAAGTTAAATTGTTATTAAAAATAAAAATGTGTCATTCTTTTTTAGGTTAACAAAAACAAGTGAGTAATATAAACTAGAATATAAAAAAGTAGTACTCCTAACAATCAACATAATTTATTTCATAAACACATTTAATTAATTTGATAAAAAAAAATTACAATTTGTACTATTACTAAATTCAACTTGTTTCTGTAAGTTGGTTTTATTTATCAATTTTTTTGATTAGTTCTAACTTTTCAAAACTAATGTTTCTCTATTTAACTATAAAAAATAAAAGCAACTATAGTACCACTGCTATACTACACACATTGTGTATTAATATGCATGTCTTAATAAGCCAAGTTAGAACCACACTTTTAGGCATTAAAAGAAATTAGACGCATAGGTGCATAATGTTAACTAAAGAATTTAACACATAATTTGATTAAGATCTATTAGGTGAGGTCCGAGCAATGAATTTTTGGCGTGCTTAGAGTGTAATTCTTACAGAACCATGTCTCACACTTGAGTCTCGGGACATTTTGCTAGAGCCCTGCTCCAAGGCGAGCGCTGACGAAAATTCCAACAGAGTATTTTAAAACATTGTTGAGACTAAAAGAATAACATACAGTAAAATCTCATGAAACTAATAACCGGTAAATTAATAACCTTTCTAAAATAATATTTTTTTCTGATCCTGACTTGGGCCAATGGAAGGAATCATTCATTTCGATAAGATAATAAGATAATATATTTTTAGAAGACCCCTATATAAAAATATTGTCTCATCAATATTATAAATTATTAATTCTTCAAAATTACAAATATATCTAAGACAATTTAGTGAAATATGATTTTATTGTTTTTTTTGTTAAACATTAAATCTGGTTGAAGCTCATCTCTAACATTTCATACTGCATCAAAAAGTTTCGATGTCGTCTTTTTGAACTACCCCATAAAATTGTGAAGAGTTCAAGATGCGATAAGTATTTCCTTATGCATAACTGGTTGCAAAGGTATTGTTATAACATCTTCAACTTCATCATCAACATTATTTTTCAGATGGTATCCACAATTTCTTCTAAGTAATGGACCTCTGAACATGTATTCATCCGGGTAATCCAAAAGGTTATTGACATCAATTTTCTTGTGGTAATCGAGATCATTAATCATGATCTCAAGTTCATGAATCACGTTTTCACAAAATACTCTTTAAATTAATAAGTATTAATTCATCGATTAAATAATATCGTTATAATATAATAATATTTCATGGTCCCACCTATATTAATTTAGTGAAGTTTTAATGTATATTGTCCATACTAGCATATATAGATATATATATATCCACTACTTATATATAAGTGTGGATAACACAGGTGACAATCAACATGCTTGCTTCACTTGTGTGGTTCCACACTTACATATATATTTGCTTATTTTTTTCTCCTGTTTTAATTTGTTTGTCTTATTTTTTAATTTTTCATTTATATATTTAAAAATTGCATTAAAAAAATACTATAAATCATGATAAAAACATATAAAAAAGCGATTGCTTATAAAAAAATTAGATCGATTCATAAAATTAATCTTTCTATGTCACATAAAATGGGACAAAAGAAGTAACATGTATTATTTAATTTGGAAACTATGTAAAATATATTGTAAATCTCAATTATTAACAACATATTGACTCTTGAAATTTTATTTGTGCTACATATATTGAGATAAGGGAAGTAATATATATTATTTAAAAAATTACGTAAGAAGTACTATAATTACAATAATTGATGACTTAAAATATGTTAGAATTATATTAAAATTTAATTGATTCTCTAAATTTTATCTATATCACATAAAAGAGAAAATAGCCAAAAGCCCCCCTAATCTATTGTTGGATTCTCAACTACACACTTATACTTTATGAGAGTCCTATTACCCCACTAAACATTTTAAAAGTGAAATATATAACCCCTTAAAACGTCATAACCACATATCTGTCTTGTAGTGAAACACACGCACCTGACACCTGTATTTAATTAATTAATTATTATTTTTTCAGTTTTTTCTCTCTTTCATCTTCTTCCTTTCTTCTTTAACCATTTTTTCAACCCTAAGTTTTTACAGATATTGATTTGGGGAAAACATTGGTAAATGCATTGGGGTGTTCCCCCACCCCTCTTCCACCCACCACCTCCACCTCCGCCTTTATGATCTCCCCCACCTTTACCATTACTTTCTTCACCTATTCAAAATCTCTTTACCATCTCTTCCTAAGAAAAAGCTTCAAAAAAGAAATATTCAAGCCACCATCAAAACCATCACAAATCAATTTGATTCCATCACCAAAGAAAAAAATAACTTAATTAGGAGAAGATGCTCGGGTTAATGATTGTAGATCGTGTGCTTGGAAGTATTTTATAAATATTGTAACCAAATCAACATAATCATTCATTTTCCTAGTTCAATTCACTTACATTCTGACACCCAGAGCAACAAAGGACTTTCTTTTTCTTTAATTAGACTTGAAATGATTTAGCCACATTCATAGCTCAGTGCAACGTCTTGCAAATCTATATTGTGCTTCTTTTTTTATAATCAAGAGATTTGAAATTGATAATAACTTTTTGGGGATTCAATTGCATTTGATGTGAACCCATTTTGATTTTTCTCAAATCCGATTTGAACTCTTTTGGGGTGATTGAAGATGGTTGACATTTTATTTGTAGTGGATTTAATTGATTTTGCAAGTATTTTACATGAGAGCTTGAAATTAATAATGGTGAATCCGATTGCAACGATGGCTGATGAAGGCTGCTTAAGGTTGGTGAATGGTGGAGGTCCATATTGTTTTGGGGAAGAAAGAAAATAAATAAGAAAAAAAATTAAAACTATATATGTTTATGAAAATAATTAAAAATAAAATTTCGGTAGTATTTATTTTTGCTGCTCACTCTCTCAAAGAGAGTGAAATACACTCTCTATGCCAACTCAGCACTTAAGGAGTTATTTATTCTATTTTAAAGTAGTTTAGCGGGGTAATAGGACTCCCGCGGAGAATAGGTGTGTAGTTGGAAATTCGGTAATAGGTTGGAAGGTCATTTGGCCATTTTCTCTCACATAAAATGTGACAAAAAAAAAAAAACATATATTGAGTTCATATTAGCACAGATACTTGTGTATAGTATATATATATATATATATATATATATATATATATATATATATTATATATCAAGTAGCTAAGAGATATATGATTAATTGAGATTAAAAGATATGCAGGTCAATCTGTATTATCGAAATATTTTTGTTGTTCAATATTATAATTGATGTTTTATAATATAATACAATCTATATATATAATAAAGGAGAAACATAGAAAAGATGACGTACATCTTTCTATGGCCTTCATTTGTATTTGTCTTTTTTCTCATTTTTTGGCATTTTTTTTTCTTATTTAAATTAATTATTGTATTATAAAATCAAATTACTTAATTTATTACAAATAAATATTTTATTAATGGAGTAACATTTATAACAAAGACTTTTCACATTCATTTTTTCTTTGTTAGCCTCACTTTTAATCATGAAATGATAATATATTTTAATATTTTAAGTATTTTTCTCTTTGTTATTTAATTTATTTACAAGGAGTAATTACCCATGACCTACTCCTCTTTAATTTTTATCTTTAATAATATTCAAAACTCTCATAATTTTCATGTCCATAACCTCCAAAAATTAATTTGTAAGTTCATGATGTCTTATGGTATTCCTATATTTTGCCTATATAAACTCATATTTAGTTGCATGGAGATTCACGTTCAAGGTTATCTTTTCCCTTCTTTATCATATTGGCTTGTGAATTAACTAACATGTAACAAAAAAAAAAAAAAAAAGGTCTAAAACGCCTCCAACCTATACCCAAAATCTCAACTAGACACTCCAACTTTACGGGTGTCTTATTACCCACCTGAACTTTATATTTCTCTATTTTATACACATCTGAACATATTAAAAGTATAATATATACCCCCTTAAAAGCTCACACCGAGATTTATATCAAAAAGTAAATGACACGCGCTTGCCATGTCATTTACCTTTTCAAAAATTAAAAAAAAAATATTTTTTCCTTTATTCTAATTTTCCTTTTATAATATCGTTCTTCTCTTTCTCTTCTCTTTCCTTTCTTGCTCCATTTTTTCTTTACTTTAACCAAATTATTTTTCAAACTAACAAAGCAAACTTAAATTTAAAAGTCATTGAGTGAAGTTTTCTTTATAAACCTTCTTAACATTTGAAAATTCATCCTTGGGTTGAATGGAAAATTAGTGATAAACACAAAAAGAGTGATAGTGTTCAATATTTGGAGACTTCAAAATTTGATTTTTCAAAGTGGATTTTGGATTTCGTTTGAAATTATTGAGAGCTTAGCAACTTTAAAAATGAACGCGGCGATTCACGATGGAGGTAGATGGCGATTGACGGCGCGAGTGGTGACTTGGTGGTGGAGTTGAGGCCGCCGGTGTTGCTCCGGTGAAGAGAAAACAAAAAGAGAAAAAAAAAAGGTAAAAAGAAAAAATAAAACAAAAACAAGAAGGAAACTTAAATCTATAAAGACAAAATATAAGATTTGAAGTTTGAAATCTATAAATCGGGTTGTGAGTAATTGTGAGACAAATTATGAAAATGTATTAGAAGATGGGTGAGGAGATGGGGCTACCATAGTGGTTCAACAATGGTGATGGAGATGTATAGGTAGGGAGGGTGTTGAGTGATGAGAGAGAGAGAGGACGAAAAATGATAAAGGAAAAAGAAATGAAAAAAGTAAAGAAAATAAAATTAAAGGTAAAAGTTGGAAAATGTATTTAACAAAAAGTTAAAATATTTTTGAAATATTTTTTTGATCAGTTCTTTATTTCTCAAATGCCTTTAAGAGAGCGAACACACTCTCTGCGCCATATCAACATTTAAGGTGCATTTATTCCGTTTTAAAATAGTTTAAGGGGGTAATAGGACACTTATAAAATATAAGTGTATAGTTGAGAATTCGACTATAGGTTAGGGAGGTATTTGACCATTTTATATGAATGTGAGAAATATTTCATTCCTAAGTCTTTCTTTTCATTTTCTACATTTTGCCTATCTAAATTCATATTTAATTTCATAAAAATTCACATTCAAGAATATATTTTCTCTGCTTTATCATATTAGTTTGTGAATTAACTAACATGTAACGAAAAAAAAGTACATGAAAGGTAAAAAATATTTCATTCTCAACTCTCTTTTTATTTTTATGTATTTGGATATGCTTTCTTAATATTTTATTTATGTAGGTATTATTATTCTCCAAGCAAGTATGATTAAAAAAAATCTTTGTAATAATGAACAATGAGCTGTTAGTATGTGATTGTTCTCTTTAGTAGTCAATTTGTTGAATATAATATAGTTTGATTACAATATGTGTGAGATGTCAAGAGATGATTATTATTTATTGTTAATACATCTATATATATATAATAAAGGAGAAACACATAAAAGGTGATGTGACACATTTCTATTGCCTTCATTTGTATTTGTATTTTTTCTCATTTTCTTGGCATTTCTTTCTTATTTAAATTAATTATTGTATTATAAAATCAAATTACTTAATTTATTTAAAATAAGTATTTTATTAATGGAGTAACATTTATAACAAAGACTCTTCACATTCTTTTTTTCTTTGTTAACCTCACTTCTAATCATAAAATGATAATATATTTTAATACTTTAAGTGTTTTTCTCTTAATTATTGTAGACACATAATTTTTTACTAAACATAAGGTTTTATACTATTTTTATTTCTTACATATTTCTTTTAGGTCTAAATTAAATATTATATTTTTTCCACGTATTTTAGTAAGTTTATTTTAAAAGAGTTGAAAACTACAAAACAAAAATATGTTTTCTTTTAATTTAAATTTTAATAAATAAGCTAGTATTTCTTAAATATATTTTTAGATCTAGCTATTTAAATTTTCTATATTTTTATTAATCCCAAAATAATTAATTAATATTATTTTTATTTATTAACAACCAATTTTTTTTTTTAAAAAATAACCTTACCTTATCTCCCATTAACCCCCACGATCCCCCTTTTTCTACCCCACCCACTAACTACCTCCATTGTCCTCCACTACCCCTACCCATTCCCCACTCACGACAAACCATCAGCAACACAAAAACACACAACCTATATACGTACCACACACCCTATATATATAAATACACACTACTACTGCTATAGATACCACCAGAAAACAACCTATCATAATCCACTACAAAAACTACAACACAACAGATACACGGAGGAAGCAAGGAAAAAAAAGAAAAAAATCCGCTCATCCTCACACCTTATTTTCTATTCCCACTTACCTGCACAAGATCCTATACATACATACATTCCACAGGCCCGTTAAAAAAAAAAAAGGAATTCACATTTTATTTATATTTTTTCTTCCACTCACAAACAAAAGTTGAGGTTGAGGTTCACTTTCGTGGCTTCGAGTTCGTAATTTCTTAATAGGATTGTTTCCTTTTCGTGAATTGATTTCGCAAGAGGTACCATTTTTTTTTTTTTTTTGTATAATTTGATTTTCATGATTATATAATACTAATTAATTTCAATGTTATGAAATTGATCGAATTTTATGTGCGTTTAATCTCATTGCTTTTCATCTTGTACCATATGCTATTATTAATTAAGCATCTTTTGCATCCAACCAAAATTTACCAAATACCTGGAAAAAAAATATTTTAATAGTTTGTTCAGTCAACTTCATCTAAAATTAAAAATGGTCATCCTAGAAAAATTAAGAAATGAAGAGTTACTCAATTTTTATTTTTTATTTTTAATGTTTTTTTGTCATGACTTGTAAATATGCTAAAAATATAAATGCATCTATGTCAAATTTTAATATGAAATAACATTATATTTGTTTAAGATTTTAGACTTTTATTATGTAAATAGTGTTTATAAATATAAATAGTAGAGGTAGTTTAATCAATAGTAATACGCTTAAACTTTCTAGTAATAGGTATAATATTAAAATATATGACCCATTTCAATGGTCGATTTCAATTAAGAATGTGGTTACACATCTTTCTTTGAAACACTTAAAAGAAACTCAAGGATGCAGTGATGAACCTTATCCAAATTGTTTTAATAATTAATTTTTATTAATTCAAATCAAGAGGTGTAAATTGAGATTATTAGGTGTGATGAACTCAAGAGGGGAAGACAATTATGTCTCTAAATGTCAAGATCAAGAATGCAGTTATGCATCTGGTTTAAGACTAATAAAAATTCAACAATTAAAAATAAAAGCAAACCATGACATGTAGACTCAAATTATCCAAAAATATATCAAGATAAGTATAAGTCAATAAAAGCGACCGTGCTAGAACCACGGGACTCGAGGGATGCCTAATACCTTCCCCTCGGTCAATAAAATTTCTTATCCGAATTTCTAGTTCACAGACCATAATAAAGAGTCATTTTCTTATGCTTAGGGATTACAAAAAAGTTGACCTGGAACACCATAACTCAATTTCAAGTGGCGACTCTAAAAAAATATTAAAATAATCCCTAATCGATACCGTCACTCAAATTGAAAAAAACCCTTCCGCCTCCGTCAGTCCGAAAAGGGGTGTGATAATTATTTAATTTATTTACAAGGAGTAATTACCCATGACATACTCCTCTTTAATTTTTATTTTTAATAATATTCAAAACTCTCATAATTTTCGTGTCCATAACCTCCAAAAATTAATTTGTAAGTTTATGATGTCTTATGGTATTCCTATATTTTGCCTATATAAATTCATATTTAGTTTCATGGAGATTCACATTGAAGGTTATCTTTTCCCTTCTTTATAATATTGGTTTGTGAATTAACTAACATGTAACAAAAAAGTACATGAATGTGAGAAATATTTCATTCCTAAGTCTTTCTTTTCATTTTCTACACTTTGCCTATCTAAATTCATATTTAATTTCATAAAAATTCACATTCAAGAATATATTTTCCCTTCTTTATCATATTAGCTTGTGAATTAACTAACATGTAATGAATAAAAAGTACATGAAAGGTAAGAAATATTTCATTCTCAAGTCTCTTTTTATTTTTATGTATTTGGATATGCTTTCTTAATATTTTATTTATGTATGTATTATTATTCTCCAAGCAAGTATGATTTTTTTAAAAAAACTTTGTAATAATGAACAATGTGTTGTTAGTATGTGATTGTTCTCTTTAGTAGTCAATTTGCTGAATATAACATAGTTTGATTACAATATGTGTGAGATTTCAAGAGATGATTATTATTTATTGTTAATATAATATATTGAAAAAATCATTTACAGATATATTACATATAGTTTAGATTTCTTTCTTTATTTTGGTATAATCACTTTCAATTGGTATGATATTTTATTTATTCATAATTATATTTTTTTTATTCAATGAGTAGCATATAATGAAGAGGTTGACATATGGAGTACAAAATATGATGACGGATCTACTTACAAAAGAAGATAGTAGAAGAAAAAGCAATTTTTGAGGCATAATTAGGAATTATTTTTTTGTTACTTTGACTTTGTATTGGTAAGGTAGCTACTTTTGCTAGATTTTTTAAACTTTAGTTTGTATAAGTAAATTAACTACATGTATTGGCAATGCTACTCATTTGGTTCTTTACTTCTATTATTATTTTTTTATTATGAAGCACAATTAATATAACTATCTCATCTAAAAAAGAAATAAATAATGATGATAATGAGCTTCATTTTTATTATACTTGCAAGAAAATAATTAAAAATAAAATATTAAATTCTATGATGTCTTTTTTTTTTTTTTTTATGTAACAATCTATTTTCGTAACTATTTTTTTTTTGTTTGAAATATATTTATATTTTTTATTTAGTCACCAATTATTTCATTTTTTTTTGTTCATTATTGTATTTCTATCCCTTATTCTCACATTTATTTATTTATTTATACAAATAAAAGTAATACATGATTATTAATGTAATTAATGTCTAATAAAATTCATAACTCGTGTCTCTTTATTTTACTTGTAACTTCTACTCTTAAATATTATTATAACTTTTTCATGTTTCTTTTTCATAATTTTATTAATATTTTAATTAATGTTTAAAAAATCAAAAAATTAATAATAAAGACATAATGAAGAACTTCAAAAGTTTTTTTAACGAAATCAGAATTTGTATAGAGGATCTTAAAAAATATGTATACAATATATTGTTATTTTAAAATATGATCTCTATTTCATTTACTTCACCATGGTAAATAATGTATTATACTATATACATGTGAATAGTTTGCACTTAAAAGATGTAAAAAAATCAATTTTATATAATTAAGAAAGATGAAAATATGTATCATATCGCATATGAAGAGACTATCAATATTGTTTATATATCTGATACTAACATGAATATAAATATTATATATTATTTTTCAATAAATATTTCTTATAGCCGCGCGAGCGTGTATAATTTCCCTAATATAAATATATAAACAAGTCAACTTAACATAAATTTTATGCTCATTAATTTGTGACACATACAAAGTAGGGCCGACTCAACAACATGAGGGGCCTAAAACAAAACATAAGAGAGGGGCCCTAATTTTGTTTTTCATCATAGGTATTTTTATTTAAAATCTACTTTTATAGCGATTTTAGATGCGAAATCATTAAGTACTATTTTATAATCAATTTGTTTTAATAATTTCTTTTCAAATGATAATATAGCTAATTCATTCTATCTCTCTTAAGACATTGTTGATTTTAAAAAAGATTTAATCAATTTTAATTTCGAAACACTTCCTCCAGCTGAGGCAACGGTTACAAAAACTGTTAACATTATTCTATAAGCAATATGTGTATTTGGAAAAGAATCAACTCTTTTTATTTGATTAAGTATTTTCATTAGATGACTATCTTCTACTTGTATTATTTCTCTTAATACTTTTAATTCAAAAAATAAATCTAAATCATTAATATTAGAATAACTATTACGTGTTAAAGAAAATTCAAGGTTAACACAACATTTTTTCAAATTCTCATTATCTAGTGATCACAATATTTTACCACTAAATAAGAAATCAAAAATATTTTCACATGCTTCAATTGATTCAAATCTATTTTGAAGTGAAAAAATAGTTTGATCTATTCTACATATGTAAAGTAATCAATTCTAAAAGATTCTTCAAGGGACTTTGTGGTTTTGTAATCCATATTTTAATTGAGTTGTTTCTTACGAAATTCAGGTTTATATTCATCTAATATGTAATTTTTTTAATAGAAATCATAGCACTCATAATACATATATTTTTTTTTAAAAAAATAACATATAAAAGTAATTATTTTTAAAAAATAGAGGTCTCAAAAATATGTGATCCTAAGCAATAACTTTAGTGGCCTAAGGGTTAAGCCGGCCTGATACAAAGACTAATTATTCATCTATTATTTAACTTCTTATACATACTAGTTTTATATTTTTGTTCCGAATCATCTACTTTTACTATTTCCTAGTATGAAAGCAAGAACAGGACTTAAAGGACACTGGCACCGGCAGACGACGGTTGACTAATATATATCCGTACAACTTTACACATTCATCAAATCTCTCCGGATCTTGTCAATAAGTGGTACAGCCTTTTTCTCTTTTTTGTACTTGAAAGGTTTGTTTGATATAAGTTTTTCCTTTCCAAAATATTTCTTTTTAGAAAACTACTATCGAAGGAAATATGTGAGTTTTTACTAATTTTGTCTTTACATGAAACGTGTATGTAAAAATATTATTTAAAATTATCTAAATATAATCTAACTAACTGAGTTCAGCCCTAGAAAAGTAAAAAAAATACTGTCAAAATTTCGAAAAGACAATTTTTTTAAAAATGAATGTCAAAAATACACTAGAGCTTCATACCTAACCTATTGAGAGTATGAATTGTATATCTAAAATATCACTTATTTGTTTGAGAAACACACATCAATAGTGTGTGTAATGCACTCTCTCATTTATTTGAAATTTTTTTGACATGTGACATTTCATATAGATAAAATATTTCACCTTGATAAAAATTAAATAATAAACTATAATTGATATTATTTATTTTTTTAAAAAATCTACTCCTAATTTATTTATTATTTTTTTATATTTCTCGTTTTGTGTTAGATATGTACACATATATTTAAGAATTTTTTTCTACTTGTGTACTGAATATAACATAAATAAAAATTTTGTTTTAAAAAAAGTCTTGAGGCGACAAGTAAAAAATATTTTCGATACGTATATATCTAACACAGAATGAGAAAACAAATTGGAAGCGAAAAATTAGGTAGAGTGGGTAGAATTATTTTTTTAAGAAAATTAAAATATTATCTAAATTAGTATTTGGGGGTGGGTGAGATGAAACAAACAAAAAATAAATACTTTTATAAAAGAAATTTAAATAAAAAAAAGGGTTTTGAGGGGGGGGGGGGGGATGCGGTGAGAGGAAGTGATGGTGCGGTAAGAAAAATATTTTTACATTTTATTTTATAAAAAAATAATTTTTGGGATAATGATTTTCTAATTTTTAATTATACTAAGAATTTATTTAATTTTTGTTAAGGTGAAATATTTTGTCCATATGGAGTGTGATGTGACAATATTTTTAAATAAAAGAGAGTGTAACATACACACACCATGGTGAGACTCTTATAAAAGAGAGATGTGTGTTTCTTAAACTAAAAAGTGATAATTTAGGTACAATTATTATTAATTGTGTGAGAATATTATTTTATTAATATTCTATCTTGACCTTTGCAGGATCCATTATTTATTTTCCATTTTGGCATTGTTTCTCTTTCTTACTTTTCACTTTTACCCCTTTTCTAATTTTTTGTTTTTTTTCCCTCAAAAACCTAATTTGAAATCAATTTATTCCTTCAGTTTGTAATAATTAAAATAATATATTTTTCAATTATTCATTTTAATAGAAAATATTTCTAAATTATTATACTTTATTTCTTTCCTATCTAGAGTCGTGACTATGTACGGCTAAAAGAATCATATCTATGTCAGATATTTAATTTCACTTTTATATCTACCATGAAAGATCCAGACTTTATCTAAATATGAATAAATTTATATATGGTTTCTTGACTTGGTTCCGAGATGATGGTACAGTCAGATTTGATGCAATACGTTATTGGCTTTGTCTTAGTGACTTCGTCTTGCCAGTTGTGGTCCAAAGCCCGTTAATAAGTTGAAAAAGGCGCTCTATACCCGGTTAGAACTGCTAGACACATGAGCTCAATAACAATACGTATTTGAATCTTGACATACCCCTTGCTTGGGTAAAAGGATTATATCCTTCCATACAGTCATAGAACTATATAAAAATTTGTATGTATTTTGATTCGGATTTCTTCCTTGAATTCGGATATTAATAAGCTAGATTTAAGATGATCGCGTAGACTACCGCCCGTCTTCTAAGATTCTGTTCGTTGGTATCAGAGCCTAGGAACTTTCATGCTACATATGAAATTGATGTGAAGTATACGACATAGATATGATTTTTGTCTTCATGGATCTTGGAGAAACGAGTACTAAAAATACTAGATTGGAAGATGTAGATATACCTCAAAACCTTGATTTGTTAAACAAATGGACTATTCCTAAAATTAATATAATTTATGATTATGGTTGGTTTGATAAAATCTCTAATAAATAGTTGATTAAAACTACTAAACAATCTTTGGCGTTAAATTCGTCAGAACAGACTATTCATTTGTTAAATAAGTGAGATACTGATTTATATAAACTTTAGTATAATTTCTTGCATATTGGCATGATACAGATTGCTTTTAAGCCTTTAACTCTTAAAGGGTTACCTGAAACATTTTTAGCTGCTTTACGAGATGCTAGAAATTTGAAATTTAGACAATCTTTAATGGGTTCGATTGAATCTACTGTAATATAAGGTCCAGTCTATTTTAATACTCAGCCGAATTTGCAGTTGTCTTTAACTGATGCTAATATTCTTGATGCGTTAACCTTGAATGTTAAAACACATGGTTATAATTATGCACCTGGATTTGAATTAAATTGTTCATCTTATATAATCTATTTTAAATTGCTTTCTATGTTAAATTCAAGGTGTAAGTTATGTGATACATCTACTGAAACTATTCTAGTTGAAACTAATTTTGCTAGATCTAAGGTCACTACTGGACGACCTATAAAATGAGAAGAAATTAATTTTCCTACTACTTGGATTTAGAATCAGTTATTCCTTTAAACTAGATGACAGATGCAGTCACAAATTCTGAGTATTCTCATATCACTCAAAATCCTGATGGTAGGATTTGTATGCAGTTTAATGATATGTCTTTTAGTAGACATTCATTTTCTTATGCTAGAAGATTGCCAGCTATGCATCATATTTCCTCCATTGATTCAATATATGGTCCAGCTCGTAATCGTGCTGCTTCTTTACATACTTTACCATCAGTTATAGTTGCAGATCAAAGTGATAGATTTGTTAATAAAATTAAAATTAATCCTCGATTTAATATTGTTCAAGCAAATGATAATGCTTTTGATATTTCTGATAAAGATATTCCTTCTCAATTCGAAATGGATTTTGATTTAAATAATACTTAATAATGAATGTACACCAGATAGATTTTAGCCCAGGTTCCCTGGCAATAAAATACATTCAGAATGAATTTTTAAGTGATAGATGAAATCAGTTTAAAACTTGATTTTTTGATACTTATAGTGCCGATGATTTGAATGATATTTCTCAAGAGTTTTATGAAACTTGTGCTTTGCATAAGCAAATTATGTGTTTTGTGTCATGGTTTATAACCACTTATTTACCTTTGTTCATCAATGCTTTAGAACGATCTTAAAAAGATGGAACTGGTAATATTATTAAGGATGTTTATCCACCACAATCATCGTTTGTTTTACCTAATAATACTGGCATAACATTTACTGCCTTTCAAAAATTTGTTGAAGAAGATGTTGCGGCAATTAGCATCAACGAGATTAATAATTTGATTTCTCAAAATAATTATTTGAAACTTTATGTTAAAGTTTTGGGTGAACAGATTGGTTCTCTTGATAAAAAATTAGACAAATTAACTGCCCTAGTTATTCATATTAAAATTGATTTAAAGACTTTTAATAAAGCTTCTACTTCAAAAATTAATAAGGAAGCTCTCATTATTTCTACTCCTGTGCAGAGACCTCCTGAGATTTCGAAATTCAAATTTAAAATTGCTTATGACTTAGAAGAACTTCTTAATAAAATGTTTTCTGAATTTAAGGTAAGTCCTATAAATTTGTCTAAAAAATTTTCTGATAAAATGGAAAACACTTTTGATTTTAAAAATCATGTTGATCTAGAGTTTAATAAACTTCAGGGTTATCCCAAAAAGAGTAATGGTAATACTAAGTTTGCCTATAAACCGAGCATGCGAACTTATTATTATTCCAAACCAACTCCTCAAGATGTGCTTGTAGAGAAACGAGATTGGAATCAGACCAATACCTTTTATATCGGGTCTGAAATTTATGAATGGAACCTTGATGGTCTGACTGATATACAACTTACTATTATTGTTCATAAAATGCTTATGTATGCAACTATTTGTAAAAATATTAAAAACAAAGATAGAAATATTTGCATAATGATTATTGCAGGTTTTACGTGCCAACTTCGAGGTTGGGGTGGGATAATTATATGACCTTCGAGCAAAAGGCTGCGGTGATTAATGCTGTTTCTAGTTATGAAGGTGTTGATAACCTTGGTATGACTCTTGTTGCTAATAGAGAAGACGCGGTTTATACCTTAGTCTTAACCATTTTAGAACATTTTAATGGTAGATTTACCAATCAGTTCGAAACGGTTCATACCTTGTTAAACGGTTTACGATGTAGAACTTTGGGAGAATTCAGATGGTATAAAGATACTTATATGAGTAGTGTGATGGAACTACCAGAAAATAAGTATGAGCATTGGAAAGCTAAGTTCATAGACGGCCTTCCCCCATTATTTGCTCTAAGGGTTAAAAAGATCCTTAGAAATGAGCATGGTGAAATTCATTATGGTGATTATACTTATGGAAGATTAATAGGAGTTTGCACTCAAGAAGGTATAAATTTGTGCAATGAATTAAAATTAAATAGATAGCTTAAGATGGATAAGCTTCTAGAAAGATCTCAATTAGGAGACTTTTGTACCCAGTTTGGTTTACCTGATACTTCAACTAATAGCAAGAAGAAAACCAAACATAGAGATTTTAGAGAATCCAATCCCGATGAACATTATAGGAAAAGAAGGTCTAGGCATAGACGTAGATCTAAGGAAGAACGAAACGAGCGGAAAGCTTATCGAAAATCTAATAGATTTACCAAGAATAGGTCTAGGCGGGAACTCGCAAAAATTAAGTGTTATAGGTGTGACAATTTTGGACATATAGCACCCAATTGCAAGCTTGAAAAGTTGAAAACCTTAGAAATTGATGAAAAAATTTATGATAAAGTTTATAGTTTCCTCTATACTTCTGGTTCGGAGTCCGATTATGATTCTGAGTCAGGATCAGGTTCTGAAAAAAATGTTGATTTGCCTGAATTATTTGATAATAATCAGCATGCTTGTGATACTTGCAAATCTGGTCAAGGTGAAATTTGTACCTGTGAAAATGATGAATTTTATAAATTGCAATCTCAATTTAAAGATTTAAATCTCAACACTATTACTTTTGATAATGTAATATAACTTTAGAAAGAAGTTACAGATAATAATCTTCTTGAAAAAATTATTCAATTAGCTGCTAATAACAAGACTAGTTCTTCAAAAAGTTAAAAAAAAGAAATGATTTTGAATATGAACATTCTGCTCCTTATTCTTTGTCTGAAGTTCATAACAGACTAAATAAGCAAACTATTTCTACAAGAGATTCTTCTTTTGATGATTTAAAAGGAGAAATTAAAAATTTTAAAAATGAGATTAAATCTATTAAACAAAATCAAATGATTTGTGATCATCGTCTTACTCAAATTGAAACTGCTCATAACAAGGGAAAAAAATATTATCGAAGAAAATACTCCTGCAAAACCTCTTAATATTGATCCTAGACAAGGTATGTTTCTAGGAATAATGCAAATTGTAAGTGCTCACAAATGGTATATTAAATGCACCATATTAATTGATAATAATTTTTCTATAACTAATGTGGCTATGATTGATAGTGGAGCTGATATGAGTTGTATTCAGGAAGGCCTAGTACCTACCAAATATTTTGAAAAAGCTACTCATATGGTTAGATATGCATTAGAACATGCTTTAGATATAAAGTATAAATTGCCTAACACTTGTAGTTGCCAAAATAAAGTTTGCATTCCGCATTTATTTTTCTTGGTTAAAAATCAGTTATATCCTCCGATTATACTTGGAACACCCTTTATAAATGCTATTTATCCATTTCCTAGCATAAACGCTAAGGGTTTTTCTGCTACGTATGAAAATCAGAATATTAGTTATACTTTTATAACTGACCCTATTTCTCATGATATTTCCGCTTTAATTGATATGAAGCAAAATCATGTTGATTCTTTACAACTTGAATTATTTAGCATTAATATATTTGATTCTTTAGAAACAACTGAAGTACGAGAGAAAATTAAACTAATCTCTGAACAAATGGCTATTGATATTTGTGATGATCCTAGTGCTTTTTGGAATCGAAAAAAACATATTGTTACCCTTCTATATGAAGAAAATTTCTCTGAGGATGATATTCTTACTAAGTCTTGTCTTTGTCAGATGAACGCCGAATTGGTTGAATTCTGTAAAAAGAAAATTGATAATTTATTACAAAAAAGTTTGATAAAACCTTCGAAATCTCCTTGGTCTTGTACTACTTTCTTTGTTAATAATGCAACTGAAAGGGAACGAGGTGTCCCCAGGTTAGTTATAAATTATAAGCTTTTAAATAAATATTTGAAATGGATTAGGTATCCCATTCCGAATAAAAGAGATTTATTATGCAGATTATATGATGCCAATATATTTTCAAAATTTGATTTAAAATCTGGATATTCTCATATTCAAATATTTAAAGAGCATTCTTATAGAACAACTTTTAATGTCCCATTTGGACAAAATGAGTGGAATGTTCTTTGGTTTGAAAAATGCTCATTCTGAATTTCAGAATATTATGAATGATATTTTTAATCCATATTTGGATTTTATAATTGTTTAAATTGATGACATTTTGGTTTACTAAAAAACTCTTGAGATGCATCTTAAACATTTAGACATTTTCAAGAAAATTGTTATACAAAATGGTTTGGTAATTTCTAAATCAAAGATGACTTTATTCCAAATGGAAGTTAGATATTTAGGACACATTATTTGTCAAGGTAAGGTTACTCTGATTCAATGATCGATTGACTTTGCTTCGAAGTTTTCTGATGTTATTACAGATAGGACACAACTGAGATTTTTGGGAAGATTAAATTACTTTTCCCCTTTTTACTAAAATTTATCTTGAGATTTGACCCCTTCATATGGCATGCTTAAAAAGGATAATAAAATACTTTGGACTGATAGTCATACTGATTTAGTAAAGAAAATTAAAATAAGAGTTCAATCATTGCCTTGTTTAACTCTTGCTAGCCCTGCATGGCAAAAAATTATTGAGACAGATGCGTCCAACATCGATTATGGAGGAATTTCGAAACAAATCAATACCCATGATAAAATCAAATACTTGATCAGATTTCATTCAGGAAAATGGAGCGATGCTCAGAAAAAATATGCTATGGTGACTCATGAAATGTTAACCATTGTTAAATATGTAGTAAAATTTCAGGACGATTTATATAACCAAATTTTTTTGATAAAAACTGATGCACAATCAATAAAATATATGTTTGACAAAGATTTTAAACATGATGCATCAAAATAAATATTTGCTAGGTGGCAGAACCAGTTAGCTCCTTTTGATTTTGAGATTCATTATAAGAAGGGGAGTGATAACTCTCTTCTGAATTTCTTATCCAGAGAATACTTATCTTCTTAATGAGATTTTTATCTCCTCTCCTTTCAGATAAAATTTTGATTACTATCATAAATGTTGTACCTCTTAATAGAGACGTATAGGAAATGAGTATATGGAAAATTATAGATGCCATGATGAGAGACATCATTTCAGAAATCTTTTTTTGTGAAGAACTCATTGATATTTATAGTGATTATTATGAGATCGAATAAAAATAAATGTTTTGTTTGCAGGAAGGATCCTCCCTGGGTGACCAAGGTCAGAGGAAAAGACGGTTATACCAGAGGAAGAGGAAGATCATCATCAGTCTCATCAAGATCGTCATACGGATCCTCTCATCTAGTCCTCCAATTATACAAAGAGGAGGTATGAGTTTGGTGAATTTAAGAAGTTTCCAAAAAGAAGCTTCTTCAATACATCTGGAAGATATTCCAGAAAAGAATCCATTATAGGTACAATTGTACGAGTATATCTCCTAAAAGAAAGGTAATACCTTTGCTTCCATCGTTAAAGATGATATTGATGATATTAAGTCATACGAAAAGGTAGAAAAGAAAGAAATGATATTTCTTTTGGAGTACTCTGAGATTCAGAGAAAAGAGAAACCTTGGAAGATATTTCAACGTTATTTAATTAATGAATTATATTTTCCGAGTGAGTGATACAAAATCAGTTCATATTACGAGACTATTCTGATGAGCATTGGTAGTGTGGAATTTCAGCACTTCTCAGGGTACAATACCAGCGAGAATATTAATAACTTCTCCAAAATGATTATAAAATAGACTATATCTATTGAAAATTGGGGTATTTCCTCAATAAAAGAGAGGCAGATAAGCCTGAATAAGATTCCTACAAATTTTACTTATTGGGATTATTTCAATGTTTTTAGTAAAGTCCTCTACTACAATAATGAGAGGCATAAACATACTTGGTTTATTAAGATTTGTGCAAAGATATTTGCCGAGCCAATTCTAATTGATTCCTAAATTGGTGGTCATACCACGGTCCGATGGTGAAGATTTTGCCTGAACCATTTTTAAAATTATACAAAGAATGGGTTAAGGTTTCGTCAGACCTTAATAATTTATATTACGCAAATCATATCTGCTATATAAAAAAAATTGAACAAATCTATTTCTTAATAGAATTCTCTATTCCATGGATTCACAAGTGAACTTCGGAAGTAAGTTTTACCGAAGAACAGATTCCATGTTTGTATCGCACATATTATAACAATTTTTGGAACAAATTGATGAAGAAAGATCCCAAAACAAAGTCCTTATACGGACAAGAACTTTTGGACCTTATTTCAGGAAAAATTCAAGAATATAGTGCTTCTCCGCACAAAGAAATAATTGCTGATAGTTCCGTAAAAGTCATGGCTAGGAGAATCTCCAATCAAGATGGAGATCAAGAAGAAATGATTAATAAGTATTTAGAAGACGTTAAGAAAAGTCTACTCCTTAATATCACAAATTATGCAAAATCCGACACTTCTATGAGGAGTGAAAAAAGTGATGATATTCAGGAAGCTCAACCATTTGAGGAAAAAAATCCAGCGACGACAGATGTGTTGACAGAGGAGGAAGATTTCCTCCGACAACTGAAGAAGAAAGACAAAGTATAAAGATTATCAAGAATAGTGATAAGCACTAACAACAGTAGAAACATTGTTCATCTACAGTAAAAACACTGTTCATCTACAGTAGAAATATTGTTCATCTACAGTAGACATACTGTTCATCTACAGTAGATATACTATTACTAGGGTCCATTGATAAGGACTCATTACTGTAGATAAATGCTTTTCTTTTTCTATAAATAGGTTTTATTTGTAGTCTTTTAGAGATAGGTTTTAGAAATCCCCTCTCTCTTCTTTTGTAAAGTTCTTTCTTTGCCTCTTTTGCTTTTGTACTTTGAAGTTTGTCGGATACTTACTGGAGTTGTGAATAAAAAATGTATAGTTCGTACAGGCCCTGGTGTTGGCCCTTGATACAAGGTACTTTCAATTCTTCCTTTATTATACTTTATATTTCTCCTATCTAGAGATGTGACTATGTCCGACTAAAAGAATCATATCTTTGTCGGATATCTAACTTCTCTTTTATATCTACCAAGAAAGATCTAGACTTTATCTAAACATGAATAAATTTATATATGATTTCTTGACTTGATTCGGAGAAGGAAGTACAGTCAGATTTGATGCAATACGTTATGGGCTTTATCTTAGTGACTCCGTCTTGCCAGTCGTGGTCCAAAGCCCGTTAATAAGTAGAAAAGGGCGCTCTATACCCGGTTAGAATTGCTAGACACATGGGCTTAATAACAATACGTATTTGAATCTTGATAGACCCCTTGTTTGGGTAAAAGGATTATATCCTTTCGTACAGTCATAGAACTATATAAAAATTTGTATGTATTTTGATTCGAATTTCTTCCTTGAATTCGGATATTAATAAGCTAGATTTAAGATGACCGCGCGGACTACCACTTGTCTTCTAAGATCCTATTCGTTGGTATCAGAGCCTAGGAATCTTGTTCAGGCTTATCTGCCTCTCTTTCATTGAGGAAATAACCCAATCTTCTATAGATATAATCTGTTTTATAATCATTTTTGAGAAGTTATAAACATTCTCACTGTTATTATACCCTGAGAAATGCTGAAATTCTACACTACTAGTGTTCATCAGAATAGTCTCGTAATATAAACGGGTTTTGTATGACTCACACAGAAAATATAATCCATTAATTAAATAACGTAGAAATATCTTCCAAGGTTCCTCTTTTCTCTAAATATCAGAGTTCTCTAAAAGAAATATCATTTCTTTCTTTTCTACCTTCTCGTATGACTTAATATCATCAATATCGTCTTTAGTGATGGAAGCAAAGGTATCACCTTTATTTTGGGAGAGATACTCCTGCAATTGTGCATATAATGGATTGTATTTTGGGATAGCTTCCAGCTGTATAAAAGAAGCTTCTTTTTGGAAACTTTTTAAATTCACCAAATTTATACCTCCTCTTTGTATAATTGGAGGATTAGATGACGAGGATCCATACGACGATCCTGATGAGACTGAGGATGATCTTCTTCTTCTTCTGGTATAACCGCCTTTTCCTTTGACCTTGGTCAGCCAAGGAGGATCCATCGTACAAACAAAATATTTATTGTTATTCGATCTCATAATAATCACTATAAAAATCAATGAGTTCTTCATAAAAACAGATTTCTGAAATGATGTCTCTCATCATGGCATCTATAATATTCCATATAATTATTTACTGTACGTCTCTATTATGAGGTACAACCTTTATGATAGTAATCAAAATTTTATCTAAAAGGAGAGGAGATAAAAATCCCATTAAGAAGATAAGTATTCTCTGAATAAGAAATTTGGAAGAGAGTTATCACTTTCCTTCTTATAATGAATCTCAAAATCAAAATGAGCTAACTGGGTCTGCCACCTAGCAAATCTTAATTTTGATGCATCATGTTTAAAATCTTTGTCAAACATATATTTTACTGATTGTGCATCAACTTTTATAAAAAAAAATTTGATTATATAAATAATCCTGAAATTTAAGTACACATTTAACGATGGTTTACATTTCATGAGCCACTGATCTTTTTAACCCTTAGAGCAAATAATGGGGGAAGACCGTCTATGAACTTAGCTTCAAATTGCTTATATTTATTTTCTGGTAGTTCCATCACCCTACTCATATAAGTATATTTATACCATCTGAATTCTCCCAAAGTTCCACATCGTAGACGTTTAACAGGGTACGAACTGTTTCAAATTGATTGGTAAATTTATCATTAAAATGTTCTAAAATGGTTAAGACTAAGGTATAAACCGCGTCCTCTCTATTAACAACAAGAGCCATACCAAGGTTATCAACACCTTCATTATTATAAACAACATGAATCACCGCAACCTTTTGCTTGAAGGTCATATAATTATCCCACCAACCTCGAAGTTGACCTACTAAACCTGCAATAATAATTTTGCATATATTTCTTTTTAACATTTTTAACATTTTTACAGATAGTTGCATATATAAGCATTCTATGAACAAGAATAGTAAGTTGTCTATCAGTCAGACCATCAAGGTTCCATTCATAAATTTTAGACTCGCTATAAGAGGTATTGGTCTGATTCCAGTCTCATTCCTCTACAAGCACATCTTGAGGAGTTGGTCTTGAATAATAATAAGTTTGCATGCTCTATTTATATGCAAACTTAGTATTACCACTACTCTTTTTGGGATAACCCTGAAGTTTATTAAACTCTAGATCAACATGATTTTTAAAATTAAAAGTGTTTTCCATTTTATCAGGAAAATTTTTAGACAAATTTATAGGACTTGCCTTAACTTAAGAAAACTTTTTATTAAGAAGTTCTTCTAAGTCATAAGAAGTTTTAAATTTGAATTCCGAAATCTCAGGAGGTCTCTACATAGGAGTAGAAATAATGATAGATTCCTTATTAGTTTTTAAAGTAGAAGCATTATTAAAAGTCTTTAAATCATTTTTAATATGAATAACTAGAACAGTTAATTCATCTAATTTTTTATCAAGAGAACCAATATGTTCACCCAAAACTTTAACATAAAGTCCCAAATAATTATTTTGAGAAATCAAACTATTAATCTCGTTGATGCAAACTGCCGCAACATTTTCTTCAACAAATTTTTGAAAGGTAGTAAATGTTATTCCAGTATTATTAGGTAAAACAAACGATGATTATGGTGGATAAACAATCTTAATAATATTACCAGTTCCATCTTTATAAGATCGTTCTAAAACGGTAATGAACAAAGGTAAATAAGTGGTTATAAACCATGACACAAAACACATAATTTGAATATGCAAAACATTGGTTTCATAAAACTCTTGAGAAATATTATTCAAATCATTGACACTATAAGTATAAAAAAATCAGGTTTTAAACTGATTCCATTTATCACTTAAAAATACATTTTGAATGTATTTTCTTGCCAGGGAACCTGCACTAAAATCTATCTGCTGTACATTCATTATTAAGTATTATTTAAATCAAAATTCATTTCGGATTGAGAAGGAATATCTTTATCAGAAATATCAAAAGCATTATCATTTGCTTGAACAATATTTAATCGAGGATTAATTTTAATTTTATTAACAAATCTATCACTTTGATTCACAGATATAACCGATGATAAAGTATGTAAAGAAGCAACACAATTATGAGCTGGATCATATATTGGATAAGGGGAAATATGATGCATAGCAGACAATCTTCTAGCAGAAGAAAATGAATGTCTACTAAACAGAATATCATTAAATTGCATATAAATCCTACCATCAGGATTTTGAGTGATATGAGAATATTCAGAATTTGTGACTGCATTTGCCATCTGGTTTAAAGGAATAACTGATTCTAAAGTCCAAGTAGTAGAAAAATTAATTTCTTCCCATTTTATAGGTCGTCTAGTAGTGACCTTAGATCTAGCAAAATTAGTTTTCACTAGAATAGTTTCAGTAGATGCATCATAGAACTTACACCTTGGATTTAACATAGAAAATAATTTAAAATAGGTTCTATAAGATGAAAAAATTAATTCAGATCCAGGTGCATAATTATAACCATGTGTTTTAACATTCAAGGTTAACGCATCAAGAATATTAGCATCAGTTAAAAACAACTGCAAATTTGGCTGCGTATTAAAATAGACTGGACCATATGCCACAATAGATTCAATCGAACCCATTAAAGATTGTCTAAAATTTAAATTTCTAGCATCTTGTAAAGCTGCTAAAAATGTTTCAGGTAACCCTTTAAGAGTTAAAGGCTTAAAAACAATCTATATCATTCCAATATGCAAGAAATTATATTGAAGTTAATATAAATCAGTAGCTAATTTATTTAACAAATGAATAGTCTGTTCTGACGAATTTAACGCCAAAGATTGTTCAGTAGTTTTAATCAACTGTTTGTTAGAGATTTTATTAAACCAACCATAATCATAAATGGTTTTTATATTAATTTAATGTGTTAGCAGTTCTAACTGGGTATAGAGTGCCCTTTTTAAACTTATTAACCGGCATTGGACCACGGCTGGCTAGACGGAGTCACTAAGACAAAGCCAATAACGTATTGCATCAAATATGACTGTACCACCGTCTCGGAAACAAGTCAAGAAACCATATAAATTTATTCATATTTAGATAAAGTCTAGATCTTTTATGGTAGATATAAAAACGAAGTTAGATATCCGACATAGATATGATTATTTTAGCTAGACATAGCCACGTCACTAGATAGGAGAAATATAAAGTATAATAAAGGAAGAATTGAAAGTACCTTGATCAAGGGCCAACACTAAGGCCTGTGTGAACTATACAATCTTTATTCACAACTACGATAAGTATTCGGCAAACTTCAAAGTACAAAAGCAAAAGAGGCATAGAGAGAACTTTACAAAAGAAGAGAGAGGGGATTTCTAAAACCTGTCTCTACAAGATTACAAATGAAACCTATTTATGGAAAGGGAAAAGCATCTATCTACAGTAATGGGTCTTTATCAATGGGCCCTAGTAACAATATATCTACTGTAGATGAATAGTGTTTCTACTGTAGATGAACAGTGTTTCTACTGTTGTTAGTGCTTGTGACTATTCTTGATAATCTTGATAATCTTTATACTTTGTCTTTCTTCTTCAGTTGTCGGAGGAAATCTTCCGCCTCTGTCAACACATCTGTCGTCGTAGGATTTTCTTCCTCAAATGGTTGAGCTTCCTGAATATCATCCCGAATATCATCACTTGTTTCACTCCTCATAGAAGTATCGAATTTTGCATAATTTGTCATATTAAGGAGTAGAATTTTCTTAACGTCTTCTAAATACTTATTAATCATTTCTTCTTGATCTTCATGTTGATTGGAGATTCTCCTAGCCATGACCTTTACGGAACTATCAACAATTATTCCTTTATGCGGAGAAGCACTATATTCCTGGATTGTTTTTGAAATAAGGTCCAGAAGTTTTTTTCCGTATAAGGACTTTGTTTTCAGATCTTTCTTTATCAATTTGTCCCAAAAATTATTATAATATGTGCGATATAAACATGGAATCTGTTCTTCGGTAAAACCTACTTTCGGAGTCCACTTGTGAATCCATGGAAAGAGAATTCTATGAAGAAATAGATTTGTTCAATTTTTTTCCATATAGCAGATATGATCTGCGTGATATAAATTATTAAGGTCTGGTGAAACCTTTACCCATTCTTTGTATAATTTTAAAAATGGTTTGGGCAAAATCTTCACCGTTGGACCGTAGTATGACCACCAATTTAAGAACTAATTAGGAATTGGCTCAGCAAATATCTTTGCACAAATCTTAATAAACCAAGTATGTTTATGCCTCTCATTATTGTAGTAGAGGACTTTACTAAAAGCATTGATATAATCCCAATAAGTAAAAATTGTAGGAATCTTGTTCGCGCTTATGTACCTCTCTTTCGTTGAGGAAATACCCCAATCTTTAATAGATATAATTTGTTTTATAATCATTTTTGAGAAGTTATAAACATTCTCGCTGGTATTGTACCCTGAGAAGTGCTGAAATTCTACACTACCAGTGTTCATCAGAATAGTCTCGTAATATGAACGGGTTTTGTATGACTCACCCGGAAAATATAATCCATTAATTAAATAACGTTGAAATATCTTTCAAGCCTCTTTTCTCTGAATCTTAGAGTTCTCCAAAAGAAATAATATCATTTCTTTCTTTTCTACCTTTTCGTATGACTTAATATCATCAATATCGTCTTTAGCGATGGAAGCAAAGGTATCAACTTTTTTTTGGGAGAGATACTCCTACAATTGTGCATATAATGGATTGTTTTCTGGAATTTCTTCCATATGTATAGAAGAAGCTTCTTTTTGGGAACTTTTTAAATTCACCAAACTCATACCTCCTCTTTGTATAATTGGAGGATTAGATGACGAGGATCCGTATGACGATCCTGATGAGACTGAGGATGATCTTCCTCTTCCTCTGGTATAAACGCCTTTTCCTGTGACCTTGGTCACCAAAGGAGGATCCATCCTGCAAACAAAACATATATTTTTATTCGATCTCATAAAAATCACTATAAAAATCAATGAGTTCTTCACAAAACTAGATTTCTGAAATGATGTCTCTCATCATGGCATCTATAATTTTCCATATAATTATTTCCTGTACATCTCTATTAAGAGGTACAACCTTTATGACAGTAATCAAAGTTTTATCTGAAAGGAGAGGAGATAAAAATCCCATTAAGAAGATAAATATTCTTTGGATAAGAAATTCGGAAGAGAGTTATCACTCAAGTTCTTATAATGAATCTCAAAATCAAAATGAGCTAACTGGGCATTCCACCTAGCAAATATTAATTTTGATGCATCATGTTTAAAATCTTTGTCAAACATATATTTTACTGATTGTGCATCAGTTTTTATCAAAAATTTTTGATTATATAAATCGTTCTGAAATTTTACACATTTAACGATGATTAACATTTCATGAGTCACCGTAGCATATTTTTTTCTGAGCATCGCTCCATTTTCCTGAATGAAATCTGATCAAGTATTTGGTTTTATCATGGGGATTGATTTGTTTCAAAATTCCTCCATAACCGATGTTAGACGCATCTGTCTCAATAATTTTTAGCCATGTAGGGTTTGCAAGAGTTAAACAGGCAAATGATTGAACTCTTATTTTAATTTTTTACTAAATCAGTATGACTATCAATCCAAAGTATTTTATTATCTTTTTTAGGCCTGTTATATAAAGGGCCAAATCACGAGATAAATTTTTGTAAAAAGGGGAAATGTAATTTAAGCTTCCCAAAAATCTTTGCAGTTGTGTCCTATCTGTAATAACATCTGAAAACTTTGAAGCAAAATCAATCGATCGTTGAAACGGAGTAACCTTACCTTGACAAATAATGTGTCCTAAAAATCTTACTTTCGTTTGGAATAAAGTCATCTTTGGTTTAAAAATTACCAAACCATTTTGTATAATAATTTTCTTGAAAATGTCTAAATGTTTAAGATGCATTTCAAGTGTTTTGAATAAACCAAAATGTCATCAATATAAAATATTATAAAATCCAAATATGGATTAAAAATATCATTCATAATTTTCTGAAATTCAAAAGGAGCGTTTTTCAAACCAAAGGGCATAACATTCCACTCATATTGTCCAAATGGGACATTAAAAGCTGTTCTATAAGAATGCTATTTAAATAGTTGAATATGCCAATATCCATATTTTAAATCAAATTTTGAAAATATATTGACATTATATAATCTAGATAATAAATCTCTTTTATTCGGAATGGGATACTTAATCTATTTCAAATATTTATTTAAAGGCTTATAATTTATAACTAACCTGGGGACACCTCGTTCCCTTTCAGCTGCATTATTAACATAGAAAGCAGTACAAGACCAACGGGATTTCGAAGGTTTTATCAAATCTTTTTGTAATAAATTATCAATTTTCTTTTTAAAGAATTCAACCAATTCGGTGTTCATCTGACAAGGACGAGACTTAGTAGGAAAACATCCTCAGTGAAATTTTCTTCATATGGAAGGATAACAGTATGCTTTTTTCGGTTAAAAAAAGTACTAGGATGATCAACACAAATATCAATAGCCATTTGTTCAGAGATTAGTTTAATTTTTTCTCGTACTTTAGTTGTTTTTAAAGTATCAAATATATTCATGCTAAATAATTCACGTTGTAAAGAATCAACATGCCTTTGCTTCATATCAATTAAAACAGAAATATTACGAGAAATAGGGTCAGTGATAAAAGTATAACTAATATTCTGATTTTCATACGTAGCAAAACAACCCTTAGCATTTATGCTAGTAAATGGATAAATAACATTTGTAAAGGGTGTTCCAAGTATAATCAGGGGATATAACTAATGTTTAACTAAGAAAAAGAATTGCGGAATGCAAACTTTATTTTGGCAAATACGAGTGTTAGACAATTTATACTTTATATCTAAAGCATCAAATATTTGGTAGGTACTAGACCTTCCTGAATACAACTCACATCAGCTCCACTATCAATCATAGCCACATTAGTTATAGAAAAACTATTATCAATTAATATGGTGCATTTAATATACCATTTGTGAGCATTTACAATTTGCATCAATCCTAGAAACATACCTTGTCTAGGATCAATATTAAGAGGTTTTGCAGAATTATTTTCTTCAGTAATATTTTTTCCCTTGTTATGAACAGTTTCAATTTGAGTAAGACGATGATCACATATCATTTGATTTTGTTTAATAGATTTAATCTCATTTTAAAAATTTTCAATTTCTCCTTTTAAATCATCAAAAGAAGAATCTCTTGTAGAAATTGATTGCTTATTTAGCCTGTTATGAACTTCAGACAAAGAATAAGGAGCAGAATATTCATATTCAAAAGCATTTCTTTTTCTCGAACTTTTTGAAGAACTAGCCTTGTTATTAACAACTAATTGAATAATTTTTTCTCGAAGATTATAATATCTGTAACTTCTTTCTAAAGTTATATTACATTATCAAAAGTAATAGTGTTGAGATTTAAATCTTTAAATTGAGATTGCAATTTATAAAATTCATCATTTTCACAGGTACAAATTTCACCTTGACCAGATTTGCAAGTACCACAAGCATGCTAATTATTATAAGATAATTCAGGAAAATCAACATTTTTTTAAGAACCTGATCCTGACTAAGAATCATAATCGGACTCCGAACCAAAAGTATAGAGGAAACTATAAACTTTATCATAAATTTCTTCATCAAGTTCTAAGGTTTTCAACTTTTCAACCTTGCAATTGGGTGCTATATGTCCAAAATTGTCACACTTATAACACTTAATTTTTGCGAGTTCCCACCTAAACCTATTCTTGGTAAATCTATTAGATTTTCGATAAGCTTTCCGCTTGTTCCGTTCTTCCTTAGATCTATGTCTATGCCTAGACCTTCTTTTCCTATAATGTTCATCGGGATTGGATTCTCTAGAATCTCTATGTTTGGTTTTCTTCGTGCTATTAGCTGAAGTATCAGGTAAACCAAACTGGGTACAAAAGTCTCCTAATTGAAATCTTTCTCGGAGCTTATCCATCTTAAGATGTTTATTTAATTTTAATTCATTGCACAAATTTATACCTTCTCGAGTGCGAACTCCTATTAATCTTCCATAGGTATAATCACCATAAGGAATTTTACTGTGCTCATTTCTAAGGATCTTTTTAACCCTTAGAACAAATAATGGGGGAATGCCGTCTATGAACTTAGCTTTCCAATGCTCATACTTATTTTCTGGTAGTTCCATCACCCTACTCATATAAGTATTTTTATACCATATGAATTCTCCCAAAGTTCTACATCGTAGACCGTTTAACAAGGTATGAACCGTTTCGAACTGATTGGTAAATCTACCATTAAAATGTTCTAAGATGGTTAAGGCTAAGGTATAAACTGCGTCTTCTTTATTAACAACAAGAGCCATACCAAGGTTATCAACACCTTCATTACTAGAAACAACATTAATCACCGCAGCCTTTTGCTCGAAGGTTATATAATTATCCCACCAACCTCAAAGTTGGCCCGTAAAACCTGCAATAATTATTTTGCAAATATTTCTATCTGTGTTTTTAATATTTTTACAGATAGTTGCATACATAAGCATTCTATGAACAAGAATAGTAAGCTGTCTATCAGTCATACCATCAATGTTTCATTCATAAATTTCAGACCCGCTATAAGAGGTATTGGTTTGATTCCAGTCTCGTTTCTCTACAAGCACATCTTGACTGTAGAATTCATATATTTTTTAATTGTATTGAAATATATGCGGTTAGAGTTGAAAATAGAGTTATGTTTTATTTTTCAAAAAAAAATATATTCAAAATAATGTTCATATTATATGTAAATAGAATTTCAAAAGTTAAAAGAGAGTTGAAAAAACACATTATACGAACATGTTTTTCAAATTTAAAATATACCTTCAAAAAGAAAAGGTTGTGTTTCAAATTTTCATGGTCAAAAATAAATTTCTAAATAAAGTTAAAAATTATTTTATAAATAATTTTTTATGCTTAAATGGGTCCTTAAAGTAGAAGTTAAAAAAGACACCAAATATGAAGGATAAATTTTTTAAAGTAGAGTAAATGAAATATGGGAGAAAAAGAAATAAAAATAATTTTAGTGGTCAATTTTCATGACATAAGTGACCATTCAAAGAATTAACTTAGAAAGTTTTATACTCATATCATTTAGTTATATAATACTGTAAATTATAATTTGAAACTATATTCTATTAAAACAGATAAGTAAAAGAATAATAATTATTTTCATCGGTATAAATTAAGGGAGAAGTTAAATTGATTTTAAATTTTTTTTTTTAAAAAAAACCATAAAACGAAGAAAATGAAGAAAGAGAAGAAGAGTAAAAAAGAGAAAAAAAAAGGGCAGGAAGGAAACTAAAGAATGGGCCCATGAATCAGAATATACCTATTATTAATGTTATAATCCCTCATACAACTAATACTAGTTATGCCTCACACATAATAAATTTTTTCGTTTAGGTATGAACTCACACTCTAATAGTTTAGGTATGAAACTAAAAAAAAAAGATAGTTTATGTATGTTTTTGACACTTATCTTAATTTTTTTGAATGAAACCGAAGGGGCAAAGGTGCATAAGGCCTTGCGCCTTGGTCTTTATACCTGAAGGGGCTGTTTGGTTTGAAAACAAGTTATGATGTGATTAGTTATGACCCGATAAGTTTTGCTAAAATTAGTTATAATGAGATAAGTTATACTGAAATTATTTTTTATTGAGTGTTTGGTTTATTGTATTCAAAATAATATGTATTGCATAAATTTTTAAGAATAAGTTGTTTGTCTACAAAATTACCCTCCACTTTTTTTTTTTTTTTTTCTAGTTTCTTTGCAAGCTTTAATTATTCAATTTTTTAAAATAAAATTTTCATCTTATTTAGCATAAAAATTTTTGTGTGTGCATTCCTACTATGGTACCATATGTATTTAAAAATAAAACTTTTTTCTCATGTATCTTAAAAATAGAATTTCCGTCTTAAGTTTGTTCAAGTAAAAGAGAACTTGTAAGAAATCAAAATATAAATAAACATAAAAATTAGTTAAATAAATTCATAAATAAAAATTATATTTATATATTGTAATTTTTGTGTAAAAGAATTATTTAAGATTAAGGAGGTAGAAGACTTTCAAAAATAGTTATACATATATGTGAAAAATGAGGTATAAATAGAGTATAAAGGGATGTATTTGTCATTTATGTATCTTATCCCTGGATAAGTTATTTCGGGATTACTATACCATCTAAAATGAGAAACTTAACCAAATATTAATTATTAATCTTTGAATAAGTTATTCTAAACTTTGCAATTAAATAAGAAATTAAAGGCTATTTAAATTTTATTTGAGGATTTACTCCACTTATCTATCACACAAACGATCCCTAATTAAAAAAAAATGTTAAAGACAAAGCGCACCGCCACACGTGCCTTATAATAAGACACAAGGTAGCGCTCATGTGCCGTATAAGACACCAGAGCCCATGCGCCTTACTCCATTTTGTGCCCCCTCTTCTTTTCTCCATTTTTCCCACCCTAGCCCCCCCCCCCCCCCCACCAAAAAAAAAAGTAAAAATAAAAATTTAACATTACTTTATACCTGTGTTACACCTAAAGTTTAGCTAAAAACAATTAACCCCCTTCAGTTTATTTTATGTGATATTATATTTTAATTTGTTAATTACTATAATTTATAATAATTTATCCGATAATTAATCTCAATATTGAATAAAATTTACTAAAATATAAGTGTGAAAATAGAATAATCAATAGTGTTATACGTCACATTAAATACTTTTAATATATAAGTATTCTAGTTTAGAAGTTATTTTTAAATTTATTTATTTATATGTAGGTTTAGTTTCCCCATTTGAAAATAATTTTGAAAACTTGTATAATAATTTAAGTGAATAAAAGAAAAAAAAGATATTACTTCACTATTAATGTCATTTTATATTTATTTATAATTTATTTATTTTAAACTTTAAACTTATCCATATTTTTTAATGTTTCGTAATTTTAAAGTAAAAATGTTACTAAAAATTAAAAAATTAACGATTTAAAATATAATTCTATCACATAAAATAAAATGAATGAAGTCAATTTTTCTTACCTAAACTTTAGGCATAAAACAGGAATAAAGTAGTGTTGGATTTTTTAACTAGTGTATGTATATAATGATAGATATACATATGAAAAATAAAATTTGTGAGTTGATGGTTGAAAATAAAAAAAAAAATAGTGGCTAAGGGATTAGAGGTGGGGATGGAGAAAAGGGAGAAACCCACAAATGGAATAAGGCGTATGGCGCTTGTGCCTTATAGGGCGCATGGCCCCTGTGCTTTATAGGGTGCATGACCCTTGTGTAAGGTTGTGTGCGTTGTGTTCATTGTGTTTAACTTTTTCTTTTTAGCCATATAGGAATAAAGGGCAAGGAGCAAGGGTCCATGCGCTTTTGCTTGTTAGGTTTCATCCCAAAATTTATTTATCATTTTAAAATTTTGACAATAATATTTTGTTCTTTTATTTCTGAACTCTTAAATAACTACTTTAAGAGATTGGATTTGGACGGTAGAGGTATGGGCGGTGGGATGAGACTACAAGAGATGGGGTGAAGCTGAGGTGTGTTTGAAGGGTATAGTACCACAATTAATATAAAATGTCAATTGTAAAACTTGTTTTTCCTATATATATTCCCACTTTTTAAGTAACTTCTTTTTTAAGAAGAATTTGTTTTTGACCAAATAAATGATCCAAATACACCGGAAATGAAACTTGAGAGTGACGTCAAAGTTGCTAAAACCAAGGAAATGTCACACTATTCTCTTAATTATTTCCCTTCTTTATCATGATCAAATTACCAAAGGAATAATTCAAAGGCAGCTGAATCATAATTTAATCACAATTTTTTAATCTAATTTCAATTATTTAAAATTTATTGTATGAATTCATAAATGATTTGAATTATAATAAATTAAAAATATATTAATCCAAATAAATATTGTAGATTAATATAATTGAGTTTATTATATAAGTCTATTAAATATTGATTTAATTGGAGTCCTATTCATTAGGCTAGTCTGTCAAATTGGTCTACAAATGATGAGTCTACATTGCTAAGCGTAGTACTTTATCTTATTCTAGAGGTCCAATTTGATGTTACGTCTTAAATGACATGACATGTCAACTAAAACAAATAAGTCAATAGGATCACACTATATGTTAAGATGACATAGCATGCCTAGCAAAATAAAAGACCAATAAAAATATGCCACGTGCATGAGTACAATTGACTAGTTTCGACCAATCAAATATAAACATATGACTTAAATCTGATTGATTGAAAGAAGCCATTACTCGTCAGAACTTTTCCATTCTACAACTATAAATAGAGGTCCTTGTAATTCAAAAAATCCACCAGAATTCTAACAAAAATTCAGTGAGAGCTCAAAGAATCAAATGCTCGATACTTCTCTAAAAGCTACAAACATTCAAGAAGTTAAAAATTTCTCTATAAGTTCTAGAGATAAAGACAAATATTCAAAATCAAGCTCAAAGACCTTTAAATTCAAATAAAAATTAAGTACAAGTTTATCAAAATTCTAGATTAACCTCAAAAGCCATTGAGCTTAATTTCAGAATGAAGAATCAAATGATTTATAGAAATTGTTACACTAGTTATATTGAAATAAAATATTATGATTATTGCATTATTTTTCAATCTTGATTATTATTTTCTCCACATAAATTTTACCATATCCAAATTTTAGTATGTGTTGTGGGACAATCTCTATGGCTTATTTCAACTTTTCAATCATCAAAGAACAATGACCTCACTTCCATAACGATAACCTCCCAATTAATTTTCCTTTAAGACTGCTTTCTACAAGTTCTTTACTGAAGTGGAATGAATCCTCAGTGTTTGAATATTTTGAAGCTATTATGACTAGCAAACCCTTCATGATGGAACAATAAACACTTCAAGTTCTGTACGCATCAAGGACTGCTTTTGGATCTTCAACCCCAAAAAAGAGCAAGGTCCTCTACAAATGTCTTTGATGTACTTGAGATATCAGGTTCCAAGAACTCTACTACACAGAAATAAAATAATTTAACTAGTGGATCCTCTTCACATGCATTGCATGATGTCATCTCTTTTCAAATCAACTTGAGTGACAGTACATGCTACTCTCATACATTTTCAATGATGTTGTAAACAATGGTATTTGATGCTTCATTCATTGGAGAACAATTTGAAAACCTAGTGAAGATAATTGAAGCATTGACCAAGTATGTGCACAATCAGGAGTCTCGAATAGAAAAATTGATAGATAGGATGGGTACACAGGATACTATTTCCATCGGTTCACTAGCTTACATGCTAGGTTTCCTTTTGGGATTAATGATTTACACATTATTTTACCACTGACCCCTTATCTTTAGTTAGTTGTTATGTGAATTATTAAGTATATGCTACTTATTTTATAAACAATCTATAATGATCCTCTAGGTCATTTCTGTGTTTATGTCTCCTTTTTCATTATTTACAACATTACTATAATGACCTCAAGTCATTTTTTACTTGATGAGACTGATAGTTCAATTGCCCCATTCATTTTGTTTTGTGCGAATTTCTTCTATGTTTTGGAGCTTTTTAATATTGAATAGATGATTTTGATTACATGTTTAGGAAGACAGCCTCATAATGCAATTACGACGGTTCCATCAGCTCAAGAAGGGTCATTTTAGATTGGTGGCATGGTTTGCTCTGGTCCAGAGGCTTTGGATGTGAGTTTGTACCATTTGATGTTTTAGCTTTTAAGCTTTGGCCTAAGTTTGACCTTGGTTAACATTGTTGGCAAACGTGACTGGATGAGAATTCCATCAACGTGGATACCTCTATAATGCCGAGTTTGATTGAAAACACTCAAATGTATTCTTCAAAATCAATTAAAAAAGACAACAACCGTCGTCAATAAAAATACCCAACTAAGAGTCGGAGTCGAATCCCATAGAGAATGGTATGTCGTAGAGAATCCTATCAAGAAATTTGGATTGTAAAATCATTCATTTGTAGTAGTGAAAATAAGTGGATAGATAATTCCACCAATTTAATAAAAGGATTTGGTATTCAATGGTCACAACTAAACTAAAATTATGGAAAATTCAAGAAGTAACTAGTACTCTAGGGTTGCGGGGATTGAAAATCAATGTCACATAGGGGTAATTGTGTTGCTCTATAGCGATATACATTCATGAATAGGCTAGGTGATATTCAATGACGCTAATCTTCTTTCGATTTCATAGTGTCCTTACGTAGAATTTCATTTCGGTCTTATATATATTCTATTCTAAACAACCCAATACCTTACTTTATTCTCTCTTTCGATGCATAAATATGGCAAATAGATCTGACCCATAACCTCTATTTTCAAGAAAGTTACAAACATCAAATCCAAATTTCTAGTATCAGACTAATTACCCACTCCAATCAATCTCTTTCGACCATCAATCGGAGATCAAAAGTAGGAATTAAGTTTGCAACCTTAACCATAAGTTAACCCCATGTTAATTAGCCCAAATTCATGTATGAACAAAAGAAAAACAGAGCATAACACAATATCCATTACTTTAAATTAACACACAACCCCATCATTGCACCCGTAGATCTTGGGGTTTTAGCCACTCATCCCAAAAGGCAAAAAAATTATACTTTTCATGAAAGAAACCATGGGTAACATGAAATTAAGCAAGTACAAGCAAACCCTCTTTGAATTCAACTTTAATTTTTCAATTTCAAGAGAAGTTGAAACCCAAAAACTAGAAAGTGTTCTACACAAGGTAAAGTGTTTTTCTCTTAACTTGTTCATACACCCAAAAACTTATGTTACTCATCTTTCATTTTGGGCTATTTTTAGTTTTCCAAAATTTGTCCCAAAACTCAATATGCTACCCATTAGGCCACGTTATTCGGGCTCGTCGAGCTCATTTGGAGAGTTGCCAATCATGCTTCAACTTGCCTTTTCTTGCTCTAGGCTTAAGATGTTTGAACCTCAGTATGCGAGCTCATTTGAGTCTTCTTTTCACGTTTGGTGTATCACCGAGTACTACCTAAGTTCACCTTTTGAGCCTTCAGTTTTTCTCCTTATACTGTCACTTTCGGCGATGGTCAACAAGGCCGCCCTTCTCATTCGGTGAGTCACCTTTTCTTTTGGAATCTGCCTACCTCCCTCAATATATACACGTGTTATGCACTGTCAATTTAGGCAAGGTCATACTCGTTAGGCGATTCACCTTTATTATTTGGTGATCATCAGAGCGTATTTTACACTTATTCTTACATATTTAGTCATTCTTTCAAACGTTCATCCTTACCTAGTCCTTTAGTTGTCATAACTATAAATCTTCAAAATATCATTAGAATAGGACATAATTAGGCATTGATGACACTAATTGGGATCTAAATCAGCCTCAAATGAGTGCAAATTTATCACTCATCATTGATCTAGAACATCACTTTATGTAGTTCCTAAGGCTTCCCAGCTAATTCTAAGCTGCTTTGTTGATTTTGACAAGTTTGGGTGTGGGATCCAATTTTTGTCAAGATGACCTTGGATGATCTGTTGATTCAGAAATGTGGAATTTGATTGAGTTGCATATATCATTTCGGTGCACGGGGTTCCAAGCGAATTTCAAGCACCTTGTCAGAGATTTGGAGTTAGCAAAAACCTGTTAATATGCATTAACTTGTAGAGTCTATTTTTTTCCTTCACATTTTCATGTAGTGGGTCGTGTTCATAAAGATCAGTTAGCTTAGTCATCATGTTTATGGGGCCCATTTCATGTTCCTTATGGGTTGGATTCCTAACCCTCCGCAATCACGGGGCCATACTGCGTTCGCATGGACTATGTCACATTAGCGGGGCCTATGCCACATTTGCGATGGGTTGGGTTCCTAATCCTCTGAGATCATGGGGGCCTTGCCAAATTTGTGAACCCCTTTTTTCCCTTGCCTTTGCATTCGCGTGCTCTTCACTGCATTCGTGAAGGGTTGTCTAGCCAACCTCTGCATTCGCGAGCCACTGTGGTTGCAGTCGTGAGGAAGGATTTTGGTTCGTCTTTTAACATAAAGACCGACTTTATTAGAAACCATTCTTAAACTTAAGAACTTGGTATCTCCTTCATTTCAAGTTCTTTTTCAATGATTCAAAGTCTAGCGTGTTTTGAAAGTGCGGGGCCACATGGTTATGTGATTGGGCAGTGTCAGTGACACATCATTTGAGGTATTTTCTCACTGCAATGGACTTCCTTGAGCTCTTTATTGTCCTTAAATTATGAATTTATGCATGTTGTTGGTTTCCACTATCCTGAGCCCTGAATTGTGTTTCATTTTGGAACATAAGTTCAGTGGTGTTTAAGACCATTTGACGGAGTCATTTACGAAATTTTAGATGCGGGTCTCACGATTCCCATTTTACTCCAATTTAGGGCTGTCTTCTTTTTGGGTAAAATTAGTGTCTAAATGACCATATTAACATTGTGATTCTATTTTTGTTAGCATGGCAACATTCGAAGGTCGTATGGAAAGGAAAAGGCTCAGAGACATAATTTGGAACACGCGTGGTCAACCAAAAGATAGGATAACGCCTCCCATTCCTTAGATTGAGCTTGATATGTAAATTGATTTAGAATTGAGTGAATTGGGGGTGAGTACCTAGTTGGCCATTCTACTTTACTTAGAAACCTGTTTTAGTCTTATATTAGGATTATCAGGATTAAAAGCATGTTACTTGTATTATGTGATCATCCTTACCTTGTGGTTGGCATTATTTGTTGTTAATGGTTAAATATTTGAGCATTTTTGGCCTTAGTCTAGGCTTAGACTAGTGCTTGCCATAGACTTGTGAATTTTGCTGCTGTTTGACCTTATTTCTATTCTGATGTCGTTTAAGATGGTTTAGCTCCTCGTAGACTGAGTAGCTGACTTGGAACTGATAGAATGAGCCATAGATTAGGCGTTAACTCAACTTTGATGACCTTCTATCCACTCTCCCATTTCCTATGGCCGCATGAGAGATGTTTGAGATTTTCTTAGTGACTTCAGAATGGAATTGGTTTGAGCTTTAAGTATTTTTCTGATTATTTGAGAGTGGACATCGCTCCACGGTGATTCTGTGATAAAGAGATGATGTGAGATCCTTCGACATCCATTATAATCACAAATTCAAGGTCTGTTCATGATTCCCTTATCCTTTACGGAGTTGATATTTATTGGCTTCAGCCTATTGCCCTTTGGAGACCATATATGTTTTGAGGTTCGGGCTCCAAACTATTTAGCATTGGATGACTCTTACTGGTTACTTGGGAGGCTATCTATAGTTTGAGGTCTTGGCTGCCCTTCTTTGGCTCTAGACTCACCATGACTTGTTCTTAATAGATTTAGTTATTTTGTGTACCTATCGGGCTTATGGGGTCTGTTCTGGTTTAACTTAAACTTGTGCATAAGTGTACCTTCTAGGATTTTAGGGCTCCAGTTAGGTTTAGTTAGATGAACTTAGTTCTTTTCTATCTTAGTACACTCATGTTCATTTTTTAAAATTCTAATTTGACTTTTATTATGTCTAGATTCTATCATTTCATATTATTTTTACTTTTCTTGCTCAGTCGGCCTTTGATGCCTAATGAGTACTTGTTGCTTTGGTACTTATGCTACATTTTGTATCTGCTTTGTGATGCAGGTCCAAGCACTAGCTATCGGTGTTGCTCATTAAAGCTTGTAGCAACTTCAGTTCAGAGGTGGGGTGAGCACTTGGTGTCCTGGACTTACTTGCCTTTATTTGTATTTTGATAGCTAGCCTTATTCTTTTCGAGACAAGCTTTGCATTTTTGTCCCTTTTTATGACTTGTATTTTTGAGGATTATGTTCTTGACTTTAAGAGATCAACGACTTTATGCCAATTTCTAAAAGTAGGAGTTTTGGCTTGAGTCTGCAGCATTTTCGGGGCAAGTAGTATCAAAGGATGGAATCATAGAAGATTCAGGGAATATTGAGGCTATTCCTAATTGGGCTAGACCCACTTCAGTTATAGAGATTCATAGATTCATCGGATTGGCGAACTACTGCAGACATAACATCACTTTTGATCTGGCTGACTCATGTTGATATTCATTTATAGTGATCTAAGGAGTGTGAGTTGAGCTTTCATAAGCTCAAGGAGCTTCTTATTATCTCTCCTATATTGACTCTTCTAGTTAAGGGCAAGGGCTTCGTGGTGTAATCTGATACATTCGATATTGGTTTGGGTTGGGTATTGATGTAGTGGGGTTTTTTTATTGCTTATGCGTCGAGGAAACTTAAGCTGCATTAGTGCAACTACCCCACTCATGACTTTGAGTTCTAGAGGCACTACAACTATAGAGTTTGTTGTAAGATCTACACTAATCACATGAGTTATCAGTACATTATGATCAAGGGGGCCTTAATGGGAGGCAACAACGTTGAATTGAGCTTCCGAAGGACTATGATATCTCTGTTCTTTATTATCCAGGTAAGGCGGATATGGTATTAGACACCTTGAGTTGTAAATTGATGAGTATGGGTAGTCTGGCCTTCTTGTCTATAATGGAGATTTGTCACGAACCAAAGTATACCCTAGGTGTAACATGACATATTGGACACCCCCGAGGCCCTACACAACCACTTAGCATACATCATACAAGATGATAGAAATTCAATAGAATTTAAAATAAAATTTAGAGTTTTATAAGAAGAAGCGGAAGTGTAAACAATGCCTCAAAGCCATGTACATAAGAATGATCGGGAAGTAACCCATACATCAAAGTTCAAAACCTAAAGGCAAAGACAATATGAAATAAAGGCTTTGTCCTTGAATCATGAGGACTCACAATTCTTCAAACTTCTACTAAGTGATCCTAGCCACAGAAGTGCAAATTTGGAGCGTCGGACCCTACATTTGGGAGAATGTAGGAAAGAGTATGCGTTAGTACAAAAATGTACCAAGTATAATAGCAATGCATAAAAACATGTGAAATCATGCTAAAAATGACATTTTCATGATATGCTATGACTAAGCAAAAACATGAGATAAAAGAGTTAGAAAACATGAGTCATAAAAACATGGTCAATTTAAGTAAACATCTTTAAGATAGTCATGAGATACTTCTTGAAATGACTTTAGTTCATTATTGTGGGAGAATTACCTTTAACAGACATGTAAGACCATGTGAGCTATTAATATGGAATCTGGTGTCTACCCCAAACTGAAAAGAGGTCTTCTCACTTGCCAAGGTAAGAACCATAAACTTCTAGCTTACGTGGATCCACTAGCTAATATCTATCTTGACAACCTATGGTGGCACATATTTTATGGGACATGGATAATTGCCACTTATCCACTCGGTGCTAAGCATAACTCCCACAAAATATTCAGTATTCTTAACTTTTCTTAACATTCATGAGAAATGGGTAATCACCACTTGTCTTATCATTGGAGGTGATGGGTAATCGCCGCTTGCCTCATTATTAGAATAGCTCCTTAACTTTGATTCATTTTAGGTGAAAAGACCTCTGAACCTTAGAATCTTTTATGTGAGAAAACCTTTGACGTTCATGCATTGAGTAATTATGTGAGAAATCCATTCACAACAATTAACAACAACAACATCACATATGATTTATTCTCAAATATCTTATATCATATTTCATCGATTTCATAAGAACATGCATAAATCCATAATTCTATTTTCATAGTCAAAACCCACTTTCAATCATCATAATCTAGAAAACATGGGTTAATCATGGGTTCATGGGGATTTATTTTAAAAACTTGGAATCTCTCAATTCATGCATAATAGATGATAAAACAATCAAATAAATCAATATTGAAAGGAACCCATGACATAGAAGAAAATCCTAACTCACTTGGGGATTTCTAACTTTATAAATTGGAGAATTTAGGGACTCCATGGAAGAAAGGGCTCCATCGATGAATACTATCTTACCTGAATGCAAAAATTTTGACTTCAATGGTGGAATTAGAGACTTGACTTGAAAACCCTAGCTTCCTTCTTCTTCTTCTACTAGAGAGAGAAATATTTGAGAGGAAGGCTTGTTCTTCTTTTGAGAATTTGAGAGAATGATTTTATTTTGGAAGATTTTTGGGGTTAAAACGCATATATAGGGCTTTTAAATAAGGGTAAAACGAAATATTAATAGGCCAGAATAATTAGGAAAAGATCCAAAAGCCCTTTAGGAAAATAAATGCCAACCTCACTCACTGCCCAACCCATAGTCCGTTGGTCAGACTACGGACCGTCCTGGTTGGTTGTGAGTGAGATCAGAGACCACCATTTGTGGACCCCCAACTACGGATCACACATATGGTTTGTGAGTCCCTCAATGGACCATGGCCATGACAGTAGGCCCCAACTCTTGGCCTCAAAATTTCTCTAAGTCTGGTACTCACCTACGAGACCTACCTTTGACTCGTGCATTGGACGATGGACTGTCCTTGTGAACTATCACAAAGTATCGGAACTAACTTTTTTTTTTATAAAATTCTAACTTATCAACCACTCCACCACCAATAGACTATCGTACCACCTACGGGCCGTGGGTGGTGCTGTTTATGCTGGCACTAAGTCTGTGAAAAACTAAAATTTCCCCCTTCTCGAATTCAAGGTGTTACATTATGTTCCCCTTGAAAACATTCATCCTCGAATGAGATTCAAGGCATCATATGGAAGGTAGGAACTTCATCTAACAACCCAACATGAATTTAATCACAAAAATGCACATACCTGAGGAGGAAATATCAACTCCAAGCTAAAACATGATCAAAACATTATATCATGAAGTCTATATGCAACTCATACTCAAATGCACATATATATCTAGAAATCAATCAACTAACTCATTTTTATCAAATTTTTAAGCTTTTCATGAACATGTATAAATGAGTAAATCATGAGAATATTTAAGACACATGACACCAAAATAGTAAACCATGAGGACCTAGATACCTCAAGCTAGAGTGGGATAGAAGGAAAGAGATGAGGATAATGGGACTTCATATCGGCCTCGGCCTCCCAAGTAGCACCCTCAACTAACTGATTCCTCCAAAGAACTTTCACAGAAGCAACTTCCTTGTTTCTCAACTTCTTAAGTTACCGGTCTAAAATCTCCGAAATTTCCTCATAAGAAAGATTATCCTTAACTCCCAAACCTTCTAAGGGAACTATACATGGCAGATCTCCAACACATTTCTTTAACACAGAGACATGGAAAACTATATGCACTGATGCCAACTCACATAGCAAATCTAATTCATAAGCAACCTTGCCAACTCATCCCAATATCTGATATGGGCCCACATAACGAAGACTAAGCTTCCCTTTCTTTCAAAATATCATCACACCCTTCATGGGTGAAATTTTTAGTAGACCCAATCATTAACATCAAACTCAATATCTCTTCTTCTAAGATCGGTATAGGACTTTTGTCTACTTTGAGCCGTTTTAAACCTTTCCATAATGAGCCAAACTTACTCAATAGCCTAATGTAACAACTCGGGACCTATCAAAGCAACTTCACCCATTTCAAACCATCCTATAGGAGATCTACACCTCCGACCATATAAAACCTCAAATGGATCCATGCCAATACTTGAGTGATAGCAATTATTGTATGAAAACTCAATTAAAGGAAAATAATCATCCCAATTACCTTTGAAGTCAATTACGCATGCCCTCAATATATCTTCCAAAGTTTGGATAGTACGCTCTTCTTGCCCATCAGTTTGTGGATGGAAGGCAGTACTATGCTTAACATGAGTACCAAGACCCTTTGGAAAGATTTCAAAAACTGAGAAGTGAATTGGGTACCACGATCAGAAATAAATAAGGGCACTCCATGCAACCTCACCATTTCCCTCAAATACGACATAGCATAGTCCTCCATAGAATATGAAAGTTTGATGGGAATTAAATGAGCCTATTTCGTCATTCGATCCACTATAACCCAGATCGAATCACGTTGTCGCTGAATGTATGATAAACCAACAATGAAGTCTATGTTCAAATCTTCCCATTTCAAATTAGGAATGCTAATATCTTGAGATAAACTTCCCGACATCTTATGCTCAACTTTAATTTGTTGACAATTTGGACACTTAACCACAAATTCCACAATATCCTTTTTCATCCCATTCTACCAATAGATTTCCCGCAAGTCACGGTACATCTTGGTGGTTCCTAGGTGAATGAAATATTGAGAACTATGGGATTTTTATAATAACTACTCTCTCAAATAATTGACATATAGGAACACACAAATGACCTTGATATCTAAGCACACCATCTTCCCCTTTGGAGAAAGCCTCTACAGACTTTTTAATTGCCGTTTCCTTCAATTCAACCAAAGTCGGATCAAGACCTTGCTTGGCTTTCACATCTACCACAAAAGACGATTCTGCGTCATTGTGAACCACGACACCATCTTTGGTAGAGTCAACTAACTGAACCCCAATAGGGCCAGCCTATGAATATATCGAACCAACTTCTTTCTATAATCATTAATATGAGCAACACTACCCTATGATAACCGACTAAGAGCATCTGTTACCATATTCACCTTACCGGGGTGATAGAGAACACTCATGTCATAGTCCTTTAGTAAATCAAGCCACCTTCTTTGGAAAAGATTTAGATCTTTCTATTTAAAGATATTGCAAACTTTTGTGGTGGTAAAGACATCCATATGAACACCACAAAAATAATGCCTCCAAATCTCTTAAGGCAAAAACAACTGCCGCTAGTTCAAGGTCATGGGTAGGATAATTCTTCTCATGAATCTTAAGTTTCCTCGAAGCATAGGCAATAGCTTTTCCATTCAGTATAAGTACGTATTATAACCTCAATCTAGAGGCATCACAATAAACAAGAAATCCATCAGTTCTGATAAAGTCAACACTAGAGCAGAAGCAAATATATCCTTCAATTCTTGAAAACTCTTCTCACATGCTTCCAACCATATGAACTTAACCTTCTTTTGGGTCAATTCTATCAATGTAAAGGCAATCAAAGAGAACCCTTCAACAAACCTTCTATAGTGACCTACTAAACCTACGAAACTTCTAATATTTGAAGGGGATAGAGGTTTAGGCCAACTCTTGACCGTATCTGTCTTCTTAGGATCTACCTCAATACCCTTACTAGAATCAATATGACTAAGAAAAGCTATAGTCCTTAACCAAAACTCACATTTACTAAACTTTGCAAAGAGTTGTTGGTCCTTGAGAACTTGTAACACAATTCTTGAATGATTGGTATGCCCATCTTCACTCCTTGAATAGATCAATATACCATCAATGAACACAATAAAAAACATGTCAAAGTATTGTCTAAACACCCTATTCATCAAATCAATAAATTCCGTCGGAGCATTAGTCAAACCAGAACGACATTACCAAAAACTCATAATGAACATATCGAGTTTGAAAAGCCATTTTTGGAATATCATCCTCCTTCACCCTCAATGGGTGATAACCCGACTGGAGGTCAATCTTAAAGAAGTAACTTTCTCCTTGAAGTTGGTCAAACAAATCATCTATCCTTGGGAGAGGATATTTGTTTTTAATGGTAACTTTATTCAATTTCCGGTAGTCAATACACATATGGAGTGAATCTTCTTTCTTTCTTACAAACAAAACTGGATCACCCCATGGAGAGAGACTCGGTCAGATGAAACCCTTATCCAACAAATCTTTCAATTGCTCTTTTAATTCCTTAAGTTCTGCCGGAGCCATATGATAAAGAGAAATAAAGATAGGTTGCTTATCTGGGAGAAGGTCAATACCTAAGTCTATTCCCTTTCGGAGGAATACCGGGTGGATCATCTAGGAAAACTTCTGGAAACTCATTTACAACGAGGACCAACTCAAGAGTAAGGGTTTCAAAATCCATATCCCTCAACCTAAATATATGGTATATTTAGAAATTATTTTTCTAGCTTTAAGACAAGAAACAAACTGACCCTTAGGCATAGAATTTCTCCCTTTCTACTCCAAAATAGGTTTATTTGGAAACTAAAACTTGAATACACGGGTTCTACAGTCAATAGAAGCATAACAAGAATGAAGCCAATCCATACTAAGGATAACATCAAAATCTAGCATATCAAGCTCTACAAGATGAACATGAGTGACTCTATAGAATAAAGAGACACTACACTTTCTATAGTCCATCTTAGCCATAACAGAATCACCAACATGAGTAGAGACAGAAGATGGATCTAACAACACATCCGAAAGAATATCAAACCTCATAGCCATATATAGCGTCACACAAAAAAGGTAGCACTGGGTTTTTTTTTTTCAAATGATCTGGGCATTTTCCTTTGGGCTGGGAGGGCTGTTATGTAGGCGCCTGACCCTGAGATGTGGATCAACCAAGTCACATTAGCATCGCGTAGAAGTTTCTAATTTTTTTTATGGAAGCTGAGAGCCCTCCGTGACGTGGTCCTAGACCTAATCCGCCTCTTTAAAAGATGGGGGTCTATGAGACTGTATGGCGATAATATGGTGTAACTGCGGGTATGGCTTTGTGGCAAGCGTTAAGGATACTCGGTGCTAGGGTATTGATGCAAGGATGCAAAAATGACTCAATGTATTTTTTTATTAACATAATATTCTACATTACAAATCTCATTATGGCTATTCAACGTCAAACTTAGAGTTTTTATTACTACATAGGCGGCTAAACTGAACCTCTGAAGCGACCGTCGGGTTATCAACAGCCGTGCTTGGGAGTAGCTCAAACAAATAAAAGTCTGGTCCCGGTCTGAATTCAGGCACGGCCTGCCCGTCTTCTGCTAGGTCCTTGCATGACTTCCCCCTTGCGTAAAAAAAAGGGGGGCAAGTCAAGTAAGCAGTGATTTGAACCACTTTGAAATAGAAAGAAAGATAGAAGGAAATAGTAAAACATAAACATCAAGATGAAATACTTTAAATATACATCTAACCACATCGGGGGAACCCTCTTGCTTATGACGAGTTTGATGTGCATGGACTCCAGAACCACATGAAGGATTAGATTGAACCCTTCAATGATCATCTCCATCCTTCTTAGAAACTGAGGGACAATCCCTTATTTTGTGATCCATCTTACCACAACCAAAACAAGCATTGGAACTCGCTAGACATCTACCATCATGCTTCTTTACACACTTAGCACAAGTAGGAAATAAAGATACACCACCATTACCTCTTTGAAGCTTAGGGTTAGACACCTGATCTTTATTGAAATTAGGAAGAGCATTGGAGGAACCTTGGCTGAAAAATCTTTGTTGAAACTTGGAACGACCATGTCTATCGGACCAGTGTGAGAAGTTACCATCACCTGTCTTAGCCCTCTTTGCCTCCCTATAGCTTTCCTTAAGTTTCTCCTTTTAGGTTTGTTGAGCATGAACCATGAGATGAGAAATGTCCATATCATTGGTAAGCATGGCGGTATGACATTCCTTAACTATTATCTCGGACACACCAAAATAAACTTCCTCATTCTCTCCCTAGGATTGACACCCATTGTAGGAGCATATCTAGACAATTGTGTGAACATCAAAGCATATTCCTTCACACTCATATTTCCTTGACGAAGATTGATGAATTCAAACACGTTTGCCTCCCTTATCTAAATGGGAAATAACCTATCAAGGAAGGCACCCTTAAATTTTTCCTGATCGATAGGTCCCGCATCAACTACCCTTTCTTCTGTCCATTGGTTGAACCAAACTTGAGCAACACCCTTAAGTTGGTAAGTGGCCATTCCGCCTTTTTCACCAGTGTCACTTGCATGATCATCAACACCTTGTACACTTCATTTATGAACTTTTGAGGTTCTTTTCCAACCTTAGAACCATATTCATTCTAGTGAAATCCCTCACTCTAGTTGCCTCTGTACCCACATTTGAGTTCATAGGGACCCCATAACCTCCCTATTGATTTGAGCCATCATGACTTGAGCCAACACTTGAAAAGTAGCCTTAAATTCTTCATTAGTCACTTGCAGCCAAAGGGTCGGCCGAAACTTGAGGAGCTTGAGGAGGAGCCTCTTGTTCCACATTTTCTCTCACATTCCTTCTAACATATGCCCTTTGAGTGGCCATATACTGTAGTGAATTGGATAAGGATTAGGAGAGAGACATTATAGAATTAAAATCTATTGACGACTTTAGAGTAATGAAAGAAGTGGAATTTCCTAAACATCTTAAAGCCTCTCATTCATAAATGTGGCGTGCTTCATAGTCATGAACAAGACTTTACTCGACGTGGCTTATGAGACTTCCTAAGACCTTTCAAAACCTTGTGCTCAGAATATTAGGTTTGTCACGACCCAAAGTATACCCTACGCTTAAAATGGCGTATAGGACCTCGAGAGGCCCTGCACAAGCCACTTAGCATACATCATACAAGATAATAGAAATTCAATAGAATTTAAAAGACAATTCAGAGTTTTATAAGAAGAAGAAAAAGTCTAACTAATGTCTCAAAGAAATTTAGTGCATAAGAATGATCGAGACGTAACCCATACATCAAAGTTCAAAACCAAAAGGTAAATACAATATGAAATAAAGTCTTGGTCTTCAGATCACGAGAAATCACCAATCTTCAAACTTTTACTAAGTGATCCTAGCCACGGAAGTGCAAATTTGGAGCATCGGACCCTATATTTGGGAGAATGTAGGCAAGAATATGCATTAGTATAAAAATGTACCAAGTATGATAGCAATGCACAAAAACATGTGAAATCATGCGAAGAGGACATTTTCATGAAATGCTATGACCAAGATAAAATATGAGATAGAAGAGTTAGAAAACATGAGTTATAAAAACATGGTCAATGAAAGTCAACATCTTTAAGATAGTCATGTGATAATTCTTGAAATGAATTTAGTTCATTATTGTGGGAGAATTACCTTTTACTGACATGTAAGACCATGTGGGCTATTAACATGGAATCCAATGTCTACCCCATACTAAAAAGAGGTGTTCTCACTTGCCAAGGTAAGAACCATAAACTTCTAGCTTGTGTTGATCCACTAGATATTGTCGATATTGACAACCTATATGGTACATAATTTATGGGACATGTGTAATGGCCACTTGTCCAATCGGTGCTAAGCATAACTGTTACGAAATATTCATTATTTTAAACTTTTATAAACATTCATGAGACATGGGTAATATCCTCTTGTCTTATCATTGGAGGTCATGCGTAATCGCCGCTTTCCTCATTATTATAAAAGCTCGTTATCTTTGATTCATTTTAGGTGCGAAGACCATTTAACCTCAGAATTCTTTATATGTGAAAACCTTTCACATTCATGCATTGAGTAGTTATGTTAGAAATCCTTTCACGATAATTAACATCAACAACATCATATATGGTTTATTCTCAAAGCAACTTACATCATAATTCATCAATTTCATAAGAACATGCATAAATCCATAATTCTAGTTTCATAGTTCATAACCCTCTTTCAATCATCATAAAGCCTCATTATTATAAAAGCTCGTTATCTTTGATTCATTTTAGGTGCAAAGACCTTTTAACCTCAGAATTGTTTATATGTGAAAACCTTTCACAGTCATGCATTGAGTAATTATGTTAGAAATCCTTTCACGATAATTAACATCAACAGCATCATTTATGGTTTATTCTCAAAGCAACTTACATCATAATTCATCAATTTCATAAGAACATGCATAAATCCATAGTTCCTAACATTAGCAACATCATATATGGTTTATTCTCAAAGCAACTTACATCAATTTCATAAGAACATGCATAAATCCATAATTCTAGTTTAATAGTTCATAACCCTCTTTCAATTATCATAATCTAGAAAACATGGGATAAGCATGGGTTCATGGGGATTCATTTTTAAATATGGAATCTTCTCAATTCATGCATAATAGATCATTAAATAATCAAATAAATCAATATTGAAAGGAACCTATGCCATAGAAGAAAACCTAACTCACTTTGGGATTTCTAACTTTATAAATTATAGAATTTAGGAACTCCATGGAGGAAAGGTCTCCATGGATGAAGACTATCATACCTCAATGCCAAAATCTTGACTTCAATGGTGGAAGTCGAGACTTGACTTGAAGACCTAGCTTCCTTCTCCTCCTCCTCCTCCTCCTCCTTCTTCTTCTCCTTCTTCTTCTCCTCCTCCTTCTCCTCATCCTTCTCCTCCTCCTTCTCCTCATCCTCCTCCTCCTCCTCCTCCTTCTCCTCCTCCTCCTCCTCCTTCTCCTCCTTCTCCTTCTCCTTCTCCTCCTCCTCCTCCTCCTCCTCCTCTTCCTTCTTCTCCTTCTTCTTCTAGAGTGAGAAATATTTGAGACTTGTTCTTCTTTTGAGAATTTGAGAGAATGACTTTATTTTGGAATACATTTAGAGTTAAAACTTTTATGTAGGGCTTTTAAATAAGGGTAAAGTGACATAGTATTAGGGTAGAATAATTAGGAAAAGACCCAAAAGCCTTTAAGGAAAATAACGGCCTACTTTACTTACAACCCAATCCACGGTCCGTTGGTTAGAGCACAACTCGTCTTGGTTGGTCGTGGATGAGATCAGAGACCACCACTTGTGGACCCTAAATGACAGACCACACCTACGGCCTGTGGGTCCCTCAACGGATCATGGACCACAGTCGTAGGCCCCTACTCTTAGTCTTAAAATTTCTCTATGTATGAGACTCACCTATGAGACCTATCTACGACTCATGCATTGGAGGATAGACCGTCCTGGAGAATTACTACTAAATACTGGAACTAATCTTTTTTAGAAAATTCTAAGTTATCAACCATACCACCACGAATAGATTGTTGTCCCACCTACGGGCCGTGGGTGGTGTCTATTGTGCTGGCACTAGGTTTGTGAAAAATTGAAATTTCCCCTTTCTCAAAACTGAGGCTTTACAAGCAGCCTTTGGCTTTGGACATTTAGTCCTTAGCCAATAAGATTATTTGGTTGGATATATTAGATTGTAGACACGTGTTGGACTCTGTGGTAGTTTAGTATTCCTTGCTTGAGTAGATTTGTGGTCGCTAGTTTTAGGATGAGACGTTTGTGGCTCTTCAAGATTGAGTGTTAGAGGATGATAATGGTAGAGCTACCTTAGATTTAATGAGGTTTTATATTTTTTTAGTTGTATATCTTTTTTAAGAGTTAGGACTTGATTAAGTTGATCCATCGTAAGGCCCATGATTCTAGATATTTTATCCACTTGGGCACCGTGAAGATGTATCATGACTTGAGGCAGCAATACTGGTAGAGTAGAATGAGGAAAGATATTGCAGACTATGTCTCCTAGTGCCTATATTGCAATCAAGTAAATGCCGAGCATATGAGGCCTGGTGGTGAGTTTTAGAGAATACCCATTTCAGAGTGAAAGTTGGATCGCATCACTATGACCTTTGTGGTGGGTTTGCCTCAGAAATTTAGATGTGTTGAAAACATTTGGGTCATCGTTGATCAATTGACCAAGTCAATACACTTCTTCCCTATTTGGTCTTTATTTAGTGTAGAGAGGTTGGCTCGTATCTATATTCAAGAGGTGGTTTATCTTCATCACGTGCTTATGTATATTTTCTTAGATGAAGATTCACAGTTCACCTATAGCTTCTAGAGGACCTTTCTAGAGGAGTTGGGCCCTCATATTGACCTTAGCATAACTTTCCACCCATAGACTGATGGGCAGTTAAATCATACTATTTAGGTTCTTGAAGATATGTATTGGGCCAGTGTTTTAGAGTTTACAGGTCTTTGGGAATAGATCTTTTCGTTGCTAGAGTCTGCATAAAATAACATCTACCACTCTAGTATTTAGATGGTGTCAATCGAGGGCTTGTATGGTAGACATTATTGTTCCCTAGTTGGCTTGTTTGAGTCTACAAAGCCAAGGCCACGTGGTACTGACTTCATTCATGAGGATTTGGATTAGGTGTAAATGATTGCGGATAGACTTAAGACAACTCAGAGTAGACACCAGAGTTATGTTGATTGTAATTGTTGACCTTTGGGGTTTTAGTTGGTAATTAGGTTTTCCTCTTGTTGTAGCCTGTGAAGGAAGTGATGAGACTTTAGAGAGCGGGCAAGCTTAGCCTCAGGTATATTGGCCCTTTTGAGATCCTTCGAGTAGTTGGTGAGGTTGCTTATGAGTTGGCCTTACCTTCAACATTGTTAGCTATTCACCTAATTTTACATGTTTTGTTGTTACACTAGTATGTTTGTGGTGAGTCTCATATGCTCTAGTATGATATAGTTGAGCTGGACGATCGTTTGACCTTTTTGGAGGAGCCGGTTGCTATTCTAACCAGAGATGTGAGACTATTGTGTTCAAGAGACTTTCCTGTGGTGAAGGTCCATTAGAGGCATCATCCAATTGAGGAGGCTTCCTGGGAGACCAAGAACGAGATGCGAGAGAAGTTTTCCAACTTTTTTAAGCCTTTAGGTACTTCTGACTCTTACTTTTGCGGATGAAATTCCTTTAGTAGTGGATGTTCTAATGACCCTTAAGATTATTCAGTTTTAATGCCTTATTTACATTGTTTAAAGCATTTTTATAGAGACCCCACATCATTTATGACTTACTGAGAATAGTAGTTTAGTCACCTGTTCATTCGTTTGGTTTTTGTGCAAATTTCTATGTTTAGAAGCTTCTGAACCTTGAACAGTTGATTTCGATCAAAAGTTAGGAAGATGGTCTCAAATATGATTCAGATGGTTGCATTAGTTCTAAAAGGGTCATTTTGGGCTAGTGGCATGGTAAACTTAGGTCTTGAGGTTTTCAGTGTAAGTTTGTGCCATTAGGTGTTTTAGCTTTTACTTTGGTCTATGTTTGACCTTGGTTAACATTCTTGGTAAACATGCTTGAATGGAAATTCTATTAGGAATTTAGCTTCAAAATGTCAAGTTCGGTCTACAATGATTCTTCATGCGGTTCTCGAGGCTTCTAGGCTAATTTCAAGATTCCTTTTGGATTTTGGCTTAAAATAAAGTTTTGGTGTGGAACCTACTTTTTGTCAAGATGACCCTGGTCAGAAGTTCTTAATGATTTGTTGCATCTAAAATGTCGAATTTGATTAGGTTGCATATCTCATTTATGTGGATGGGGTTCTAAATGAATTCTGAGCACCTTGTCGGAGATATAAAGTTGTAGAATTGAGCTGATGTGCATCTACTGGTGCAAAATTTTTTTGGACTTCATGTTTGCATGTAGTGGGCCACATTTGAGGAGACCAATTAACCTGATCACTACGTTCACGTGGACCATGCCACATTTGCAATGGGTTGGGTTCCTAACTCTCCACGATCGTAGGGGCTTGCCACATTTGCGAGATTCCTAACCCCTTCGTGATCGCAGAGGCCTTGCCATATTTGTAGGCCATGGGTTCCCCTTGCCTTTATGTTCATACACTACTCATCATGTTCGTAAAAGGGTTGTCTATCCAACCTCTGCATTCTCAGGCCCCTGTGGCTGCGATCGTGATGAGGGATATTGGTCTGTCTTTTAAAATAAAGATAGACCGCAATCAACAGCCATTCTCAAACTTTAGAACTTGGTACCTCTCTTATTTCAACTCTATTATCAGTGATTCATAGTGTAGCGTGTTTGGAAAATACGGGGCTATGTGGGTGTGTGATTGGGTAGCGTCGGAGACGTGTTGTTGGAGGTATTTTCTCAATGCAATGGATTGCCTTAGTCTCTTTATTGTTCTAAAATTATGAATTTATGCATGCTGTTGGTTTCTACTATTCCAAGCCTTGAATTGTATTCCATTTTTGAATACAAGTTTGGGGACCTGTTTAGGCCATTTTGACGGAGTCATTTTTGGAATTTTTAGTGTGGGTCCCATGATTCTTGTTTTGATTCCAATTTAGGTCCATTTTTGTTATTAGTAAATTTGGTGTTTAAATGATCATATTAATGTTGTGATTCTATTTTTGCTATCTTGACAGTTTGCAGAGGTCATACGAAAAGGAAAAACTTGAGAGATGTGATTTGAAGAGTACATAGTTAGCCTAAACACAGGCTACAACTTTTTGTTTTCTTAGAATGAGCTCGAATATGTAAATTTATTTTTAATTGAGTGAATTGGGGGCGGGTACCTAGTTGATGAGGCTACTTTTCTTACATATCATGTTTTAGGCTTATATCGGGATTATCAAGATTAGATGCACGTACTTGTGTTATATGATCATCCGCACCTTGTGGTTGGCCTTGCTTGTTTTTTATTGTTGAATGTTTGAGCATGGTTTGCTTGAGTTTGTTCTCATGCTAGTGCTTGCCATAGACTTGTGATTTTTGGAGCCATTTGTCCTTATTTATAATTCGACATCATTTAGGACAGTTTAACTCATTGTAGACTGGAGTAGCAGAGTTAGGTGTGATTGAGTGAGCCTTAGATTAGTCATTGACTTAGCTTTGATGACCTTCTATCTAATCTCTATACTTCTATTGTCCCGTGAGATGATTTTATGATTTTGGGTTTTATTTGGTGACTGAGGACTACAGTTAGTTCGATCTTTGAATATCATTTTGATTATCTGAGAGTGGTAGTCGCTCCACAATGATTCTCTGATGAAGAATTGATGTGAGATCCTTCGGCAACCATTATAATCATAGATTTAATGTCTTGTCCTGTTGCACTTATCCTCTTAGGGGATGATATTTATTAGCTTTAGCCTATTGCCCCTTTGGAGACCATCTGCGGTTCGAGGTTCGGGCTTCAAATTCTTTAGGTTTTGGTAGATCTTATTGGTTACTTAGGAGTCTATCCATAGTTTGAGGCTCGAGCTATGCTTCTCCGGCTATGTACTCACCGTTACATATTCTTAGTTGATTTAGCTATTTTGTGTACATTTCAGGCTTATGTGATCCTCTTGGGTTTTTACATAAACTTGTGCACGAGTACCTTCTAGGATTTGGGGGGGGGGGGTCTAATTAGGTTTATTTAGCTATAATTAGTTCTTTTCTATCTTAGTACACTTGTGTGAATTTCTTTAAATTCCGCTTTGACTTCTGTTATGTGTAGATTCTATAATTTTGTACTGTTTTTTACTTTTCTTGCTCAGTTGGCCATGATGCCTACTAAGTAGATATTGTTTTGGTACTCATGCTACACTCTGCATCTATTTCGTGATGCATGTCCGAGCACCAGATACCGACAATGACCCTTCGAGCCATTTGCAACTTCAGTTAAGAGGTGGGGTGAGCACTTGGCGTCCACAACTTGCTTCCCTCTATTTGTATTTTGATAGCTAGTCTTTTGTATCTTGAGATAATGTTTGTATTTTTAGTCCGATTTTTGAACTTGTACTCCTGTGTATAGATAACTCTGTACATGTGACTTTTAGTTTTTAGGAGGCATCTATTGTATATATTTATTGGTTTTCTTCCACCCATTCTCTTATTTATGTTGTTAAGTAATTACTTCCACTTTGTTTCTACCTTTATATCCTTTATATGCTATTCTGGGTTACAGGTTGGCTATGTGCTGTCACGACCTGAGTTTATATCCTAGACATGGACATCACATATAATCGTTTCTTTTTCCAAGAGAGCCTTTGTTTAGTCCAACTACTAGCTAAATACTATACACTATGTGAAAGTTTTTAAAATTTGAACATGCAATAACTTATAACAATGAACTCAATACTTTTATAGTTAAAAGATTTAAATTTGTATTATAGACATATATTTGTAATACAATTGAAACTAACTCAACTGACTCATCTATGAAACCTCTAACAAACTGAAGATAGGTGTAACACCTCGGAACATGGAAAAAAGGAGGAAAACAAATTTTTGAAATGATGTTTTGTTTTTCGGGTCCCATATATGGACCATAGGAGCTACTATAGGTCGTATATGGTAACCGTAGGAAGTGGGAAAAAAATATCAAATATCAAGTCCAGTACCTTTTTTATGGTTCACTAGAACAATCCATCAACCATTGTACGAGTAGTAGGTAGGTCTTGTAGGTGAGTTCCAGACTTATTAAAAATTTAAGGGGTAAAGATGGTTTATACGTTGGCATGAAAAAACCATAGGAAGACCTATGAGCTGTACATAAATTCCTTCAAAAGTTGTATGCTCCGCTTGCCCATTGATTTGTGGATCAAAGGCTGTACTAAGCTTAACATGTGTACCAAGACCTTGTTGAAAAGATTTCCAAAACTAAGAGGTAAATTGGGTACCATAATAGAAGATAATGGATAAGGAACTCCATGCAACCTAACCATTTTCCTCAAGTACAACTTAGCATAGTTCTCTGCCGAATAAAAAACCTTGACAGGAATGAAATAAGCCGATTTTGTCATTTTATCCGCAATATCCCAAAACGAGTTATGTTTACGCCGGGTGTGGGGTAAGCCCATAATAAAGTCCATATTCAAATCTTCCCACTTCCAAGTAGGAATGCTAATATCTTGGGATAAAGCTCCCTGCTTTTGATAATCAACTTTCACTTGCTGTCAATTAGGACACTCACCGACAAATTTTGCAACTTCTTCATTCGATTTCACTAATAGACTTACTGAAAGTAATGGTACATTTTAGTGGCTCCCGGGTAAAGTGAATATTGAGAACAATGGGCTTCCAATAAAATGTTATCCCTTAAGTCATCAACGTTGGGAACATACAAACGTCCTTGATGTTGAAGTGCACCATCTCTCTCTTAGGAGAAAGCCTTTATGGAATTCTCAAGCACCGCATCCTTCAATTCGGTTAAAGTTGGTTCAAGACTTTTCTTGGCTTTCATATTTGATACAAAGGATGATTTGAACCATAATGTACCATTACACCCCATTTGGTAGAGTAAACCAACCGAACACCCAATTGCTCCTATCTATGAACATATATAACCAATTCCTTCTAACCTTCTTCAATATGAGCAACACTACCCATTGATAACCGACTAAGAGCATCCTCCAGCATATTCGCCTTGCCAGGGTGATAGAGAACACTCATGTCGTAATTCTTTATTAACTCAAGCCACCTCCTTTGGAGAATATGTATGCCTTTCTATTTAAACAAATTTTGCAAACTTTTGTGGTGGGTAAAGACATTAACATGAACACCATACAAATAATGCCTTCAAATCTTTAAGACAAAAACAACCGCCGCCAATTCTAAATCATGGGTAGGATAACTCTTTTCATAAATCTTTAGCTGCCTTGAAGAATAGGCCATGATCTTTCCATTTTGCATAAGAACACAACCCAACCCAATTCTTGAAGCATCATTATAAACCATAAATCCATCGGATCATTCCAGTAAAGTCAACACTGTAGTGAAGGTAAGTCTATCCTTCAATTCATGAAAAATATTCTAACACGCTTCAGACCATATGAACTTAACCTTCTTTAGGGTCAATGTTGTCAACAAATAGGCAATTGAAGATAACCCTTCAACGAACCTTCTATAATAACCGACCAATCCCAAGAACTTTGAATATCTAAAAGAGATATAGGTCTAGGACAATTCTTAACAACATCCATTGATACACCCAAATTGCACCTCCCTAAACACGCATAAGAGATTGTTTTCAAATAAAGAACCTAACTGAGGTTAGGATCGATCCCACAGGGAATATGGTGTAGACTTAGGGTATTTATGGCTAATTGTACTTTTAGTCCAATTATTTCCGTAAAAGGAGGATTTTTAAACAAAGTAATTGTTTATTGATATGTAGTAACAAGTAACAAGTAATAAGTAAGCAAAATTCACAGTTTCTAATATCAATATGAGATGAAACTAGGGCATACACAGTCCCCAAAAGTTCTTAACACAGTAAAACTAATAATAGTAACTCTTTTCTAGTGTTAATATGCAAAGTGGGTAAGTTAGGTATCTTCAAGTGATTGGCCACCAGATTAGCGATTTCACCACGCAACGTGGTTGGTCTGCGGGTGTATGCTTTACTAACCCTTACCCTTGATCCCAGATTAGCCTTTGCGGTAGGTGAGTCAAGCTATTAGTCAGTGGATTATCACACTAAATCTCTGTTGTTCAATCCTTTTCTTATTCATTAGTTCTTTGGTCGGGTAAGTAGGAATAAGGCAATTTCTAATGTTGAACACAGTTAAAAAGCATTCAAAATGAAGGGATTAACAATACATGCACAAAAACTTGTTTAGAATTACATAATTATTAGTTTTAAGTTGTTAATTCCTCATGGTTACCATAACCCTAGTTGTGGATTTAGTTATTTATGCTTGAATTATCACAATTCATATTAGGGTTTACAATATAGATCATGAACTTACAATTAGAATATATGAAATTCGAAATCTTGAATTGAAGAACAAACATAAATTGCATAAACCAAACTTTAAGAATTATATGTGGAAAGTGTTCGCAAAATAATTCCCAAAGCCAAAAACAAAGTTTCACGAAAAGTCTAACAAACCAAAAATGAAAAATACAACTAATAATTATAGAAAATAAATCCTAAACCAAGTGGGAATATGATGCCAAAGGAAATTTGATTTTGGTAGTGTCATCCACGAATGGTCAGCTACAACTCATCACATGAACGACAACTCGTAGGTTCTATCATAGTTCAACAGTTGGTCAAATTCATGTGAGTGTCATCGATAGTCATGACCTACATCTCATAGATCTAACCACAACTCGTCCTGAACACTCGTTGTTCAAGGACTGGAACTCATCTTCTTTGAGTCACCCACGATTAATCAACGACGGCTAGTCGAGGACCTATGGTCCGTTAGTCTCTTCGTTGTTCCAACTTAGTCCATTTTATTTGAGAGCTTATCCACTCCAACAACCTACAGGTCATCAAAGTAACAACGGCTTGTAGGTGGGCTCATCTCACCCAACCTGCAGCTGTTTCAAGCACTTTCAACACTACTACTCTAAAACCTATTTGCTAGAAAAAGCAATCAAAAACCATGACATATAATAACAAAATTCCCAAGAATCATGCACAACTTCAAGTTTAATGCACCAAAAATACCGTAAACTCATGATCGAGCAACACCTTTAACATAATAGCTTTCCTCAAGTGACACAACAAACATTAAACGACACTCATGCAGAAGTAAAACAAAAACTCAAGCAATCACATGATATTTTCTAACAATAACCCTATTTAACTATTTTCATAACAATGCAAAACTTTTTTTTCAGACTTAACAAGCTAACTCATATGTATCAATGTATGACATAGACATACCAATAGACATATTCACATACACAAACAACATTCACCAAGATACTAAATCTTTAAACATAAAACTTGTGCCCTTACCTAAAGAAATACCTTTTTCACACATAATTTGATGTTTTAGTTCAGTGCGCGGTAAACACTCACACGTAGAAGCGAATTCAAATACAGTTTGTGCTCAATTCCATATTCCTGCCCTTATTTTCTATGCTTTAACTTTTCAGACTGGTTACTTAGGATGACTATATAGGATATTCTTAGCTTGTAACATAGGCTCAGGGTCAGGTGTGGTATATTTGGATATTATGTAACTTTTCTTCCCTTTTTGACATTACATTGACTATTTTACTTCTTTTAGAACCAATTTTGACATCGTCTTGTTTAAAAACTGGTGTGATTTTTGGTTTAGAAATTCTTGCTTGTTTCATCCTTTCTTTATCTTTTTATTCAAGCATTATCATTCTTTTGTTTCTTTTTGTTCGGTTACACCATTTTTCTCTACAGTTTTGCTCATTTTTTCTTTCTCGACAAATGACTCTTTTTATACCCTTTATTTTGTTGCTTATCTTCTCAATAGCCACCCTTAACTTATGTATTTTGCATGAGTTGAGGTTCACGATATCATATGGAGGACCATGGCCAAAATCAAGGCAAATTTCTAACGTAGCCACCCTCAACTTAGGATTTTAGCTTGAGTTGAGGTGCACAGTGTCCAAGGAGGAACCAGGGACCATGGACACACAAATTTTTAGGGAAGGTGAGTTGGGTGTATTGAAAGAAATTGTATTCGTTAGGCTCAAATATTTGGATCTAAGGGAGCATTTATTTCTTTTTGGTTGTTTTTTTTTTTTTGGCTTAAGTGGAATCATTATCAACAATGGCCTATGATCACTTTGCAATTCCTAGTCTAAATCATTTTAGTAAGACTAACGGGGCATGTTTTGGTTTGGCACACACTATATGAATATACAAACATTCTCGCACACACATAGCATCTTGTTTCACTATAAAATGGTTAATTCATCTGGTTCAAGGTCTATCTTAAGTCATGTTGTCATATCGGTTCCTATTATGTCATAAAAAGATCCAATACATTTAACTCATCAAGCCCATAGATATAGTACACAAACATCTGGAGGGGTCTCAATTTTGATGTTCTTTTGTCATCATGCTTTAATTTGGTCTACTTATACACTTATATTATCCTAAATATGCCAGTTCAACAAGAATTAAAATAGTTCCTTGGGTAAAAAGAACACATGCAAGAAAACCTCAAGGAAGGATTGTGAGTTGGGTTATTCAGACTTCACCCTAACATTCACAATCCATTCACCCCATCCCAACAAAAGTATGGTGCGATTTCCTCAATGCACAAAGAAATGTAATATATAGGGTGAGACAAACCTGTTGTGCATAAGCGCGGAAGGCCCATCGAGAAGCGATAGGTCTGTTTTCCTGAAACTCGTTGGATCATCAAGAGTGACACTTTGACTAACACCTTCAACAATAGTGGGAACACTGATGTCAGTAGTGCTTCTCAATGCAGTTGCACCTACAACCAACTCCCTCGCTCTCTATTGCCGCAACTCCTTATAAGGTACAAACTGTCGCTTGGCTGCCTCGAAATGCTGCCTCTCTCTCTTTTTGGTCCGTTTCGATGTACGTATATGCTTCTTAGCCGCATGAGAGGGTTTAAGAGAAGATGTGTCCTCGCCAAATAATGTACTTAACACTGCATCACTGACATGGGTGCAAGCTCTGGGAAAGCCACCTCTGGAGCAGCTAAGGTATTAATATCAACCTAGAGTTTGGCCAACTTCGACTGAAAAACCCTCATATCAACAATGGCCCTAGTTTGAGGCCTCTCCATCATTTTATGCTCAAATGCATCAATCCGGTGATTCACTGGTTGGATCTTCACATAAACTATTGCCTCAATTTATGCCTCTAACTCTTGATCAGACTTCTTCATGCAGGGCCAAATATGTTTTAAAAGAGTGGCCATCTGAGTGTCCACCTTTTGGCCTCGAGCGAGGGGTAGCATGACAAACCCATAAGTGGTAGGAGCATGAGGTGTGCTCCTAGCCTGGAGGGATGGAGTCGATGGGGGAGCATGTAGATTTGGCTACGCAATAGGGGGATGAATAAAATCATCTGCCTGCTTGATCTCAACCTCAGTATCACCAGCCAAAGGTGGCAAATCAATCTCTATACCTTTTCTAGGAGCCACTTGCTTTGCATCATATTTATCGGGCACATGTCGATCGTCTTGGTCACCTAAATCAGCCCATCACAATGCCATACCAACATGGTAGACAGTCTACAAAGATAGAAAATGATGTAGGGAAAAGACAGCTGGTCGTCCTCGAAAAAGTCCTCTCATATATCTCTGCTATAATAATATGGGAAAAATCAATCTCTAGTCCCATCATCAGCGCTGCAAGCATAACCACTTGGTCCCAAGTAACAACAGTCTCCTCCTGTGTGCGGGACAATCTGGCTCGTATGATGGACTACCAAAACTTGGCTGCAAAGATCAAGGTCGCCTTTCGGATAGGTAGTGTCATATTACGCACCCGGTCGGTGCTCTGTCCCTCCTCAGTAATGTGGTGAGCCATCTATCAAAGTAAGGTCTCTCGCTATTCGGAGTCCTTTATAAAAGCTCTGCTCTGCATTGCCACAACCTAGGGCTACACCCTAGATGTAACATGGCGTATTGAACCCCGAAGGACTCCGTACAAGCCCTTAAGCTCTCATAACATAAGAAATAGAACAATAAGAGTAAACAAATAGTCCAAGTGAAAAATATTTTATATAGAAAGTAGAAGTCTAGAAACTTTGTCTCATCATATCCATCTAATACAATAGAATGAAATTGGGCCATGCCCATACATCATGTCCAAAAGTGAAATACAAAATACAAACTAAACAATGGAAAATTCGTCCTTGAACCATGAGGACTCACCAAGCTCGGGAATCAATCAAATCCAAGCTCTAGCCATGAAACAGGGAACCCTGTCTACCGGACCCTTACATTTTGTGAAAATGTAGGCAAAAGTATGCGTTAGTACGAAACAATGTACACGGTATGATAGCTATGCATACAAGCATTTAAAACATGCAAAATGGGACATTTCATTTCCTGACCTGCAATTGACCAACTAAAACATGATATAAGAGGGTTAGAAAACATAAGTCATAAAACCATAGTCAACGCAAGCTAACATCATCTCTAAAACCTTTGAACTCATATGTGATACTTCTTGAAGTAACCTTAGTTCATTATTTATCTTGTTGTGGGGAAATTAGCCTTAACCGACATAGAGACCATGTGAGCTATAACATGATCCCCCGGTGTCTCCCACATCGAAAAGGGTTGTTGTACTTGCCTAGAGTAGAACCATGAACTTCTAGCTTAAGTGGATCCACTAGCTAATCATCCTATGGGGGCACATAGTTTAAGGGATAAGGAGATTGCTACTAGAAACCCGACCTCTACTACGGGAGAGCTTCCATCTCAAGAGATTGCTTCTAGAAACCCAAAATCTACTACGAAGAACTTCTATCTCACATCAATATCCACTCGGTGCTAAGCATAATTCCTGCAAAATAGTCATTTCTTACTTATTCCCGTTATCCATGAAAAGGTATCCTAGGATAACCAATCGAAGCTAGTTTTATTAGGATACTCTTACTCTTTAATTCAATTAAGTGAGAAAACATTTCAACCTAAGAATCCATATAATGTGAGAAACCTTTCACATCATTCCAGTATGTATTTATGAGAATATCCTTTCACAACACAACATCAAACATCATCATTGGCACTTTACTCTTAAAGCACCCTTAAAACATTTACTCAGGTTTCATAAGATCATGCAAAAACTCATACTTTTCCCTTTCAAGGTTCAAATCCTTACTTTCAATCACCACATCTAGAATCAAGGATTATATAGGGATTTCATCATAAGTTCATGTGATTCTATCACCTCATGCTTTAGTTCATAAAACTCCTCTTTCATAGTCAACAACCCACATCATATGATCATAATTTGGAAAACATAGGGATTTGCATGAGTTCATGGGAGAACATCATAAAAGAATTGTAAATCATCAATTCATGCATATTAAAACATAACTCAACCATTTAGATCAGCAATCAAAGAACCCATGCTAATTTAAGAAAACCCTAGCTAATTGGGGAATTCTACTTTGAAAATAGGAGAATTGGGGAGTCCATGAATGGAAGGAATTCATAGATGAAAACTACTATACCTTGAATCCAAATGCTAGCCTTCAATGGAGGAATTGATACCTTATCTTGAAACACTAGGTGAATCCTTCTTCTTCTTCTAGTTCTAGGGAGAGAATTATTTGAGAGTTCTTTTTGGGTGAGTTTTGAGAGAATGATTTCTATTGGGAAATTTGGGGGTAAGAAGACTTATATAGGGGTCCTAAATAAGTCTTCTTACCCTCAAACTAGAGCAGGAGTAGAAGGAAAGAGATGAGGATATCGGGACATAATATTGGCCTGGGCCTCCCAAGTAGCACCATTAACTAAATGATTCCTCCATAACACTTTCACGGAAGCAACTTTCTTGTTTTTCAATCTCTTGACCTGCCGATATAAAACCTGAATCGAAACCTCTTTATAAGAAATATTCTCTTTAACTTTAAAACCCTCTAAGGAAACTATAGACGTTGGATCAACAACACATTTCTTCAACACGAAGACATGGAAAACCAGATGCACCGATGCTAACTTATTTGGAAAATCAAGTTCATATGCAACCTTACCAACACGCCTCAAAATCTGATATAGGCCTACAAAATAGAGAACAAGCTTGCCTTTCTTACCAAACCTCATTACACCTATCATGAGCGAGATTTTCAAGTAAACCTAATCATGAACATCAAATTCAAACTATTTTCTTCTAACATCGGCATATGACTTTTGCTGACGTTGAGCCGTTTTCAACCTTTCTCTTATAAGTCAAACTTTCTCTATGGCCTCATGTACCAACTTGGGACCTATTAGGGCAATTTCACCCACCTCAAACAATCCTATAGGAGATCTACACCTCCTATGATATAATGCCTCAAATAGAGCCATATCAGTACTCGAGTGATAGCTATTATTACAGACAAACTCAATCAATGGCAAATGGTCGTCCCAATTACCCTTAAAATCAATTACCCAAGCCTTTAACATGTCTTCCAAAGTTTGGATAGTATGCTCCGCTTTCTCATCGATTTGGGGATTAAAGGCTGTACTAAGCTTAACATGTGTACCAAGACCCTTTTGGAAAGACTTCCAAAATCGAGGAGTGAATTGAGTACCACAATCGGAAATAATGGACAAGGTCATTCCATGCCACTTTACCATCTATCTCAAAGACAAATTAGCATAATCTTCCGCCAAATAAGAAACGTTGGCGGGAATAAAATGAGACAATTTCGTCATGTAATCTACTATTACCCAAATCGAGTCATGTTGTCACTGAGTACGTGGAAACCGTACTATGAAGTCCATATTCACGTCTTCCCACTTCCAAGTAGGAATACCAATGTCTTTGGATAAACCTCCTAGTTTTTGATGCTCAACCTTCAGTTGTTGACAATTTGGACACGGCCACAAATCCCACAATATCTTTTTTATTCCATTCCACCAATAGATCTCCCACAAGTCACGGTACATCTTGGTTAATCCTGGGTGAATAGAATACCGAGAACTATGGGCTTCTGTCAAGATCTGTTCCCTCAAGTTCTCATCATCCTAAACACATAAATGACCTTGATATCTAGGCACACCATCTCCCCCTTGGGATAAAGCTTCAGTGGAATTTTTGAGCACCACCTCTTTCAACTCAACCAAAATTGGATCAAGACCTTGCTTAGGTTTCACATCCACCACGAAAGACTATTCAGAACCATTATGAACCAAAACACCACCCTTGGTGGAGTCTACTAGCTGAACTCCCAATCGGGCCAAACTATGAACATCTCGAACCAACTCTTTCTTTTCATCCTCAATATGAGCAATACTACACATCGCTAATCGACTAAGAGCATCCACCACCACATTTGCTTTATCGATGTGATAGACAACACTCATGTCATAATCCTTCAATAATTCAAGACACGTTATTTGGTGGAGATTCAAGTCCTTTTGGTTGAACACATATTCCAAACTCTTATGATTGGTGAAAACATCAACATGAACCCCATACAAATAATGCCTCCAAATCTTTAAGGCAAAAACAACTGCCTCTAATTCAAGGTCATGGGTAGGATAATTCTTCTCATAGATCTTAAGTTGCCTAGAAGAATAAGGAATAACTTTCCCATTTTGCATAAGTACACATACCAACCTAATTCTAGAGGCATCACAATATACCACAAAGCTTTCCGTACCTTCCGGTAAGGTCAACATTGGAGAAGAAGTAATTCGATCTTTCAACTCTTGAAATCTCTTCTCACAAGCTTTGGACCATATAAACTTAGCCTTATTTTGAGTCAAAGTGATCAACGGAGAAGCAATAGAAGAAAATCCCTCAACAAACCTTCTATAGTAGCTATCCAAACCCAAGAAGTTTCTAATATAAGAAGGAGTTAGAGGTCTAGGACAACTCTTGACTGTATCCAGCTTCATAGGATCTACCCCAATACCCTTACTTGAAACAATATGACCAAGAAAAGCTACAGACCTTAACCAAAATTCACATTTGCTAAACTTTGCAAAGAGCTGTTAGTCCTTAAGAATTTGCAACACAATCCTCAAATGATTAATGTGATCATCTTCACTCCTCGAATAGATCAAAATATCATATATAAACACAATTACAAACATATCAAGGTAATGTCTAAACACCCTATTAATCAAATCCATAAATGCCACCGAAACATTAGTCAACGCAAATGACATCACCAAGAATTCATAATGACCATACCGAGTTCTAAAGGCTGTCCTTGGAATGTCAGTTTCCTTCACCCTCAATTGGTGATAACCCAATCAAAGACCAATCTTAGAGAAATAACTTGCTCCTTGAAGTTGATTAAACAAATCATTTATTATTGGAAGAGGATACGTTTTCTTATTGTTCACCTTGTTCAACTGCTAATAGTCAATACACAAAAGAGAACCATCCTTCTTCCTAACAAACAAAACTAGAGCAACCCATAGAGAAATACTTGGTCGGATGAAACCCTTATCCAACTAATCCTTCAATTGCTCTTTCAACTGCTTTAGTTCTGCCAGAGACATTCTATAAGGAGGAACATAAATGGTTTGCGTATTTAGGAAAAGGTCAATACCGAAGTCTATTTACCTCTTGGGAGGAATACTAGGCAAGTCATTTGGGAATTCTTTCGAAAACTCATTTACAATGGGGACCGACTCAAGATTAGGGGTTTCGAAATCTACATCCCTCACCCTAACAAGATGGTAAATGTAACCCTTAGAAATCATCTTTCTAGCTTTAAGACAAGAGACAAACTGACCCTTAGGTATATAATTTCCCCTTTTCCACTCAAGGATAGGCTCATTTGGGAACTGAAACTTGACTACATGAGTTCTACAATCAATAAAAGCATAACAAGAATGCAACAAATCCATATCAAGGATAACATCAAAGTCTAACATGCCAAACTCTACCAAGTCAACAAGAGTAACTCTATGGGACAAGGAAATCAGATATTTTCTATAGACCATTTTCGCCACAGTAAAATCACCAACAGGGGTAGAGACAGAAAAAGGTTCTAATAACACATCCGGAAGAACATCAAACCTCATAGACCCATATGGTGTAACAAAAGACAAAGTAGCACAGGGGTCAAGTAAAGCATAAACATCAATTTGGAAAACTTTCAACATAGCGGTAACCACATCGGGAGAACCCTCTTGTTCACCATGAGTCTGAAGTGCATAGAATCTGTTTTCCTTGGGAGCATTGGACCTCGAACCACTAGGAGTATCTTTCTTGTCCTTTTTTCCCGTAACCATAAACTTTGGGCAATCCCTCATTTTGTGACTACTCTTACCACAACCGAAGCAATCATCTCTGCTTGTCATGACCCACGAGTACCCCCTAGATGTAACAAGGTGTAGAAGCTCCGAGAGGACTCATACAAGTCACTTAGCATATCATAACATTAAGTAATATAAATGATGCGGAAATTTAAAACATTTTCAATCCAATCAAAGTCTTTATAAAATGAAGTGGAAGTCTATTACACTTTGTCTCAAGCCATCTAAAACATGAATATTTTTGGAATACATCCCATAAAATATTTCAAAACATAAAAATAAAGAACATAAGGAAACGGTGATCACATCCTCGAATACTATGAGGACTCACTAAGTTTCAATCAGGTTCTATTATGATCCTAGCCACGAGGATGAGAGTCGATGTCAACGAACCTTACATTCGGGTAAGAAATGTAGGCAAAAGTATGTGTTAGTACAAACATGTACTAAATATGATAGCTTTCATAAAAAAACATTAACATAATGGTTAGTCAAGATAAACCATAAGCATAATCAATGCACATAAATCATCAAAATAAAGGAGGAATACTTCTCACGCAACCTCAACTTATCCTTAGTCACGACTTGGGTCATCCACCTCTAGTCATGCATATCATGGAAGGCATCTCAAGCAACAATCCAAACTATTCATTCTTCATACCATAATTTACATTATTCAAACTTACTTTTAAAGAGATGTGGATTTGACTCTTTGCCTACAAAGGCTAATAGGTCTTCGCTTCTTGCCTTACTTACTTTAAGATCATGGGTACTCGCCTCTATGAGCAACATCATATGACACGGGTACTCGCCTCTACATCATTTTATAAGGATCATGGGTACTCGCCTCCATGTCCATTCATCATAATAGGAACATGGGGAGTTGCTTCTTGTTTAATTCTTAGGAGTATGGGAAATCACATCATATCCTTCTCATATGGAGGTCAAGGGTAGTCGCCTCTAGCCTCATCAATTACATAGTCTTTTAGTCTAGATTCATTTTAAATGAGAAATCCTTTCAACCTAGAATCATTCATGTGATAAGGCCTTTCACATTCATACATTCATACTTAAGAAATTAATGTGGGAAGTATCCCTTCCACCATAATAAGATCAATTACCGACAATTCATATCATAAGCTTTACTCTCAAAGAAATTAACATCATGATCAGCATATATGCTTCAATATCAAGCAATTCTAGTGTATCTTATCAATTCTACAAGATTCCATCCAAATCCATAATTCTCCTTTCATGGCATAACCCCAACTATGTCAATTTCATCTTTCTACACAAGGGATATGCATGGGTACATGTAGATTCATCCTAAAACATGTAATTCTATCAATTCAATCATAAACAATCATAACCCACAACATTGGAAGAAACTCTAACTAGAATTGGGGGAATTCTTCTTCAGAACTAGGAAATTCTAAGGGACTCTATGGGAGAAAGGATCCCATGGATGAAAAACCATCATACATTAACTATAAAGGTCACAAATTCTTGAGGATTAGAGACTTGACTTGACCTAGCTTCAATTCTTCCTTGTTTTTCAACCTTCTAGAGAGAGAATATTTGAGAGAAGAGTTTTGGGATTTCTTTGGGATTTTGAGAGAATGACTTGAGTGTGTAAATTTAGGGGTTAAAAATACTTATATAAGTTTTCTACACTTAGGAAAAACGACACCAGTTTGATTTAATTAAAATCTGAAAAGACCCATTTCCCCCTAAAATAACTGCCAGGCACGATCCATGAGATCCTACCAACGGACCGTGGTCAAGATGACAGATCATCATGCAGACCGTCGTTAGTGGTTAGAAATTTGGAAAATGGGTCTTGGACCTACGGACCTTGGACCATTGACCGTGGTCTGACCGACAGTCCATTGGTGAGGCCGTGGTCCTGTGTCTGAGCCTAGGCTGGGGTGATCAACCATGGACACTACCTACGGTCCTTGGTTCAGTCCATGGGCCATGGCAGGCCTCTCGTGGATGGCACATGCGATTCTCTGCACCTGATATTTTGCCTATTTTCGAGTCTGGAGTGTTACGTTATCTCCCCCTTAGGAACATTCATCCTTAAATGAGATTTTAGGCACCTTTCAAAGGAAACGACTCAAGACTAGCAGCCCATTATGCATGCAACTCCTCAAATTGCACAGAATAAAGGAGAAAACATCAACTCCAAGCAAAACATACTCAATGCATCATAAAGAAGTAGGAGCGACATCAAACAACCCAATATGCATGAAATTTTCAGAATTCTTACATTCAAGGAGAAACTACCATCTCCAAACTTAAAAGCATGCTCAACACAGTCTCATGGAGCCTATATGCACTTTATATTCAAATCACATATTTAAGGGGGAAATCCACACCAAGCTATGGCACGTTCAATAATTTGTCTCATGAAGTCCATAGGCAACTCATACTCAATGCACAACATCATAAACAAAATAAATCGCATAAGTCATTTTCTTTCAAAATTTAAGCTTTTTGATGAATATTCATATCAAGGAAATCATGGAAAAAACATAAAAAACATATGACTTCATATCATAGAACAAACCAAGAGGAAATTCAGTACCTCAAGCTAGAGTAGGAGGAGAAGGAAAAAGATGAGGATATTGGGACATCATATCATCCTCGGCCTCCCAAGTAGCACCCTCAACTAAATGATTCCTCCACAACACCTTTACGGAAGCAACTTTTTTGTTCCTCAATTTCTTGACTTGCCGGTCTAGAATCTCAACCAGAACTTCTTCATAAGAAAGGTTCTCTTTGACTCCCAAACTTTTTAAGGAGACTATGGATGTTGGATCTCAACACACTTTTTCAACATGGAGACATGGAAAACCAAATGCATTAATGCCAACTCATTAGGAAAATCAAGCTCATAAGCAACTTTACCAACACGTCTCAAAATTTGATATGGGCATACAAATCGAGGACTAAGCTTCCCTTTCTTACAAAACCTCATTACACCCTTTATGGGTCATATTTTCATGTAAACCCAATCATGAACATCAAATTCAAGATCCATTCTTCTAACATTGACATAATACTTTTGTCGACTTTGGACGGTTCTTAATCTCTCTTTAATGAGTCACACTTTCTTAATTGCCTCATGAACTAAATCTGGCCCTATCAAGGCAACTTCACCCACCTCAAAACAACCTATAGGAGATATACACCTCCTACCATAAAGATCCTCAAATGGAGCCATACCAATACTTAAGTAATAGCTATTATTATAGACAAATTCAATCAAAGGCAAATAGTCATCCCAATTTCCCTTGAGATCAATCACACAAGCCCTTAACATATCTTCTAAAGTTTGGATAGTGCGCTCCGCTTACCCATCGGTTTTTGGATGAAAAGCTGTACTAAGCTTAACCTCAATGCCAAGACCCTTTTAGAAGGATTTCCAAATCTGAGAAGTAAACTGAGTACCTCTATCAGAGATAATGGACAAAGGCACTCTGTGCAATCTCACCATTTCCCTCAAATACAACTTAGCATAATTTTCCACCGAATAAGAAACCCTGATGAGAATGAAATGGGCCGGCTTAGTCATTTGGTCTACTATAACCTAAATCGAGTCATCGTGGCAACCCCACTATGAAGTCCATATTCAAATCTTCCTACTTCCAAGTAGGAATGCTAATGTCTTGGGATAAGCCTCCCGGTGTTTTATGCTCAACCTTCACCTGTTGGCAATTTGGAAACTTGACCACAAATCCCACAATATCCTTCTTCATCCTATTCCACCAATAGATCTCCTACAAATCACGGTACATCTTAGTGGCTCTCAGGTGAATTTAATATCGAGAACTATGGGCTTCAGAAAAGATGTGTTCCCTCAAGTCATCAATATTTGGAACACACAAACACCCTTGATATCTAAGGACACCATCTCCCCTATGGGAGAAAGCCTCGACGGACTTTCTAAGTACCACTTCTTTATATTCTACCAAATTCGGATGAAGACATTGCTTTTCTTTAACATCTGCCACAAAAGACAATTCTGACCCTTTATGAACCATAACACCACCCTTGGCGGAGTCTACTAATCGAACACCCAATCGGGCTAACCTATGGACATCTCGAGCTAACTCTTTTCTATCATCATCAACATATGTAATACTACCCATCGATAGTGGACTAAGAGCATCCGTTACTACATTCGCCTTACCGGGGTGATAAAGAATACTCATATCATAATCTTTCAATAATTCTAGATACCTTTTTTGGCAAAGATTTAGATCCTTTTGGGTAAATACATATTGTAAACTTTTATGATCGGTGAAACCATCAACATGGACCCCATACAAATAATGCCTCTAAATCATTAAGGCAAATACCACCGACGCTAGTTCAAGGTCGTGGGTAGGATAGTTCTTCTCATGAACCTTAAGTTGACTTGAATCATAGGGAATCACCTTACTATTTTACATAAGCACACATCTAACCCAACTCTAGAGGCATCACAATACAACACAAAGCCATTCATACCTTTCGGTAAAGTCTACACTGGAGTGGAAGTGAGTCTATCTTTCAACTCTTGGAAACTTGTTTTTGCAAGCTTTGGACCATATGAACTTGGCTTGCTTTTGAGTCAAAGCCGTAAATGGAGAGGCAAACATAGAAAACCCCTTAACAAATCTTCTATAATAACCAGCCAAACCCAAGAAACTTATAATATCTATCAGTGATAAAGGTCTAGGATAACTCTTTACCGCATCTGTCTTAATCGGATCCACTTCAATACCTTTGTTTGAAACTATATGGCCAAGAAAAGCTACGGACCTTAACCAAAATTCTCATTTGCTAAACTTTGCAAAGAGTTTTCAGTCTTTAAGGATTTGCAATACGATTCTCAAATGATCAATGTGCTCATTCTCGCTCCTTGAATAAATCATAATATCATCTATGAACACAAATACGAACATATCAAGGTATTGTCTAAACACCCTATTCATCAAATCTATAAATGCCACCAGGGCATTAGTCAAACCGAAGGACATCACCAAAAAATCATAATGACAAGATCAGGTTCTTAAAGACATTTTTGGAATATCTTATTGTTTCACCCTCAGTTGGTGATAACCCGACCGGAGATCAATCTTGGAGAAATAACTTGCCCCTTGAAGTTGGTCAAACAAATAATCTATTCTTGGAAGATGATACTTATTCTTAATGGTCACCTTGTTCAATTGCTGGTAGTCAATACACATACGAAGTGAACTATCTTTCTTTTTAACAAACAAAACTAGTGCACCCCATGGAGAGATACTTGATAGGATGAAACCCTTATCTAAGAAATCTTTCAATTATTCTTTCAACTAATTAAGTTCTGCCAGAGCCATTCTATAAGGAGGAATAGAAATAGGTTGTGTATCCAAGAGAAGGTCAATACTGAAGTCTATTTCCCTTTCGGGAGGAATATCGGGGTAGATTATCTGGGAACACTTCCGAAAACTCTTTCACAATGGGACCAACTCAAGAATAGGGGTTTCAAAATCCACATCCCTCACCCTAACTATATTGTAAATTCAACCCTTATAAATCATATCTTTAGCTTTAATATAGGAAACAAACTGACCCTTAGGCATAGAATTTCCCATTTTCCACTCTAGGATAAGCTCATTCGAAAATTGAAACTTGATTACACGGGTATTACAATCAATAGAAGCATAAAAAGAGTGAAACCAATCCATACCAAGAATAACATCAAAATCTAGCATATCAAGTTCTACCAAGTCAACAAGAGTAATTCTATGGGATAAGGAAATGGGACATTTTCTACAGACCCTCTTAGCCACCACAAAATCACCAATAGGGGTAGAGACAGAAAAAATTTCTAACAACACATCAGGGAGCACATCAAACCTCATTGCCACATATGGCGTCACAAAATAAAAAATATCATCGAGATCAAGTAAAGCATACATATAAATTTGGAAAACTTTCAGCATACCGGTAACAACATCAGGAGAACTCTTTTAATCATCTCTAGTCTGGAGTGCATAGAATTGATTTTTCTTGGGAGCATTCACACCCGAACCACTTGGACCGGATGAAGGGTAGGTTGAGCCCTACGACGAGTATCTCCCTCATTCTTAGCAACCAAATGATAATTCCTTATTTTGTGATCCGTGTTATACATACCCAAAGCAAGCATTGGAGCCCGCTAGACACTTACCCTCATGATTTCTTACACATTTAGCATAAGTAGGCATCAAGGACCTACTACCATCTCCTTGAGGTATAGGGTTAAACAACTTTTCATTGTTAGACCTTGGAGTAGCATTAGTAGAACCTGGCACGGAGGACTTTTGTCCAAACCTTGAATGACCCCGTCCACCGGACCTAAAATATGAAAAGTTACCATCTTTTGTTCTTTCCCTCTTTGCCTCCCTAGATCTTTTTTTAAGCTTTCTTCTTCAATCTGTTGGGCATGCACCATAAGACCAGATATTTCAATGTCATGTACAAGCATACTGCTGCAACATTGTTTGACTACCATGTCGAACACACTTGACACAAACTTACTCATCTTCGCTTTACGACCCACCACTAAAGAAGGAGCATATTTTGAAAATTGAGTGAACATCAAAGCATATCCCTCACACTCATATTTCCTTACGAAAGGTTAATGAACTCAAGAAACTTGGCCTCTTTCATCCCAAGAGGGAAGAATCTATCAAGAAAAGCATATTTAAACCTTTCCCACTCTATGGGATCCGCTCTTTTTGGCCTTGCCTCCTTCCATAGATTGAACCAAATCAGAGCAACTCTTTTGAGTTGATAAGAGGCCAATTTCGCCTTTTTTTATTGAAGTCATTCCCATAATAGAAAATATCTTATAGACTTTGTTAATAAACTCTTTAGGATCTTCCTCAACTTTGGAGCCATAAAATTCCAGAGCGTTCATCCTTGTAAAGTCCATCACTCTTGTTGCCGCCGTACCCACATTTGGGTTCACGAGGGCTACCACCTCTCGATTGGCTTGGGCCGTTACGGTTTGAGCCAATACTCGGAAAGCCGACCTAAACTTTGCATTTGTTACATTCTCAGCCAAAGGGTCAATCGGAGCTTGAGGAGGAGCTTGGGAAGGAACTTCTTGACCCACATTGACTCTCTTATTCCTTCGAGGAGCCCTTCTAGTAGTCATATCCTGAAAACCATCAGGCAAGGATTAGGAGAAACAGTATATAGTTAAACTCCATGGTACGACTTAGAGAAATGAAGAAGTGAATTTTCCTAAGAATCTAGTAGCCTCTAATTCATAAATGAGGTGCGCTTCACACTTATGAACAAGAATCTACTTGATGTGGCTTGAGACATCCTAGAACCATTCAAAACCTTTTTCTCTGATTACCAAGTTTTTCATGACCCAGGGGTACCCCCCATATG